>CM063183.1:43164611-43764611 GCA_031835075.1 Saguinus oedipus
GCTAAGCAAACTAATCTATATATGCAACTATGACTGAACAGTTGAAAATCTATTAATAATACAATTCAGCAGACGAATGCTGTGAAACTGCATATTATCATCCGTTATCATGTTCATAAATGAATCAAGAACTAGATGCAATTAATACTCATTTCTATTTTTAAAATTAATAATAAAAGAAATACACAGACATTTTCCTAAACATTTAACTGTAGAGGACAAGGGAAAGTTTTTTCTCTGCCTCCTCAAGGATCACTGAAAATGAATTGACAACAGGCAGATTCATAGGTGAAGAAAACCACACATATTTGTTTAACATACATAAACACTGAGAAATCACAGAAGAATGGTTACTAAATAACCCAATGAGATACAAATGTTTATATATCTTTTTTCATAAAGGAAGAAAGATGAGAAAATGTGACCATTTGGGAGGGTAGTCAATTACTTGTAGGAGGAATGTTTGAGGCCAAATACTTAGACAATGTTTAGTAAATGATTCTGGGAATTGAATGGGACTGGAGAACAGATACAGTATGGGACAGGATTGTCTAGTCTCTATGTGTGATATTTAATTTTCAATCTCTTCCTCTGTGGTATGAGTTTTAATCATCTCTGGTTAATGAAATTTAAGGGAAAGAATAGAAGACAATTGTGTTCTCTGGCAGGTCCAGTTTCTAGGTAGATAAGGGAACTTCAGAGAAGAGTCCCTTCCTGTGCTTTGAGACAGACAACGTTTGAGAGAGGGCAGGGGGCAAGGTCAAAAAGACTTTGAGGCTGCTTCTTTAGTTCAGCATCTCAAGTGACCATATTTTGGGGTATTATTTTCAGACAACAATAATTTGTATACCTACATGTGTACATACATATACATATACGTACACATACTTACATGTATATACACACACACACACACCCCTCTAAAAATGTGAACATCAGTATTGGTAGTTGAATGTTAAAGCATGTATCTGTGGTAATGTTTGAATGTAAAGGCATAAATCTTTAAAATCAGAACAAATCTTTTTAACTCTAATTTTGAGGCAGGAGAATAGGGTCTGCAGGCAGGGAAACTAAGAACTTTCTAGAACAATATCAAACAGAAAAACCTGAACTTTCTAAGACCTAGTCAATAACTTTGTAACTCCACTTCAGCTATGACAGGAAACATCCAGTTCATTTGCATAGGGTGAACAACAGGTAAATGATTATGCAACTTCCCTCCGCCTCTTCATTTCTGTACGGCATACACAGTCACCAATGGGAAGCCTCTAGAGGATATTTAAACCCCAGAAAATTCTGTGACTGGGCCCTTGAGCTTCTTGCTTGGCCTGCTCTCACCCTGTGGAGTGTCCTTTCATTTTCAGTAAATCTCTGCTTTTTTTGCTTCATTCTTTCCTTGCTTTGTTTGTGCATCTTGTCCAATTCTTTGTTCAAAACACCAAGAGCCTGAACACCCTCAACTGGTAACATTTCTACACTAGGAAAAATTTGCATCATATTTGATAGGCACATTAACTTTAATTGTTTTATGAGTATGTATTGAATAGTAGTCATGGATAATCCAGAGACATTACAAATAATGACTCTCCAAAGGGTTTCTTAGATTCTGAACTAGATACTTTGATTAGCCAAGCAGGTTAACAGTAGTATTTCACTTTGAGTGGAATTCTCAATCAAGGAACATTCTCTCTCATGTCCTACGCTATTTACAAATTGTGCATTAGCTTAAGTAGTCACTGGATATCAGCATTTATGTACTGAAATCTGCTTGCCAGTTTTAATTTGACTTGCAAATATATAATTGTTAAGTCTTACCAAAAGTAATTTTCTCTATTGTTTTGATCTGACAAACAAAGGAAAAAGGTATATTATAAAACACAAAAGCTTCTTAGAGAATGGATAGTAAGTTATCTTTAAATATAGTCAAATATCTATTAGGTATGGTTTCTGACATTTGAGGCAAAACAAATACCTATTGATTAAAAAAATAATAATAATCCTTTCTGTCACCAATATGCCACAGCTTGACCAAGGCAGACCTTCTCATAGGAAAGGTGGGGGCAGAAAGTCTTTCTCTCTTTCTTTCCTTTAGAGAAGTGGAAAGAGAGCTTAATTTTTAGCATATGCAATGTTATTTTAATAAATTTTTAATTGCAGCTTACCATTGTTTTTATTTTAAAATATATAAGTAATTTTAAAACTGCACTGAGTTAGCTGCTTTACACATATAAACTATATGGTAATCAGGATGAAGTGATTCAACAGAGATTCTGGTAGTTATTTTGGATTATATATGACTCATGGCATCCAGGTTTCATCCATGCCTTCATTATGCAGTGAGAAATTTGTCTTCATTTCACTGTAATATGTACAGAAATCTCCCCAATGAAAGGAAATAAACACACTGACGCACCACATGACCTCCCATCTGTAATCTCCTTTATTTGCTGCATTTGGCAGGAGAATGCTGCAAGAAAAGGTGCGTGTGAGCACATAGAACATGTTCAAAGCAGAGCTCTTCCCTGAAGCAAGAGAGAGAAACCACAGCAGGTAACATCACAGCCTGTGATCCAGGCTTGTGGACATCCACATCATTCCATAAAAGTACATTTGAAGATAATACCTTGATCAAACACGAAAATGCAAAGAACAAATAATAATTACCCTGAAAGATACAGATGTTATGGATCAGGGCAATATACCATTCATAGTAAAAGAGTAGAGTGGATCTGGGCTATTTTCATATCTGCATTGGTTAAAGGTTTATCCCTATCTTGCTAAAGGAAACCAAAGTCTAATCTGAGAAAACACTGCATTTCCTTTGAAATGAATTACACATATATTTGTACAGAATAAAACATGTACATTAAGAAATCAGTATCTCACAAGTTCGTTTATTATTATCTTAAGTATCTGCCCTTTGGATTCAAGACATTGATACTAAAGTGGGAAAAACCAGTGACACAGAGGACACTTAAAGCAGTTTCCCAAACCTTTTTGTCTAAGAGCCTTTAAACTCTAAAAAAAATTAAAAACCCTAAAGAGCTATGTGCGCATGATATTAGCTATCAATATTGGCCATTTAGAAATTAAAACTAAAACAATTTTTAAAAGTCATTTATTATTTCATTTAACACTGAAAGTCATTATATGTTCACATAAAACATGTTTTAAATATATATTTTTCAAAATAAAAAAATCAGTAAGAAGTGTCATTTCATAAATTTTTGTAATTTATGTTTTGGCTGGCTTAAGAGAGGACAGCTATCTTCTTCTATATTCAATCAATTGTGGCATATTATTTAGGTTGGTGTATGCAGAGAAAATCCTTTATCATGCAGACATGTAATTAGAAAAGAAAGGAGCATATTAATAGCCATCTCAGATCATTATGAATATTCTTCTTTTAATGACATCAAAACTTGACAAATTTTAGTCCTTAAAAGGAAGTTGCTATACAGAATTCAGAACTGTAGAGGTAACACTTTTTTTTACTTTTTAGGGTCTTGTATTAAAATTTGTTTTTATCTATCATCTTACACAATGAATGGATATTTTACCCATGCATGATTTTGTAACATGCATTGGTCATTTAGGAAATACTTGTTCAACTAGTTATTCAGGATTTCCAAATGTTGACATACTTTAAATAATATCAAAAACCATATTTGTTAATAAAAGCACAGATCTCATTAGAAAAGTCTTCATGCATTGGAAACCTATCAAGGTTATGATGGAAGATATGTTTTCTAAAATTCTGGAGTATACACAGATTAGAATATCTCAGCATTTATGATTAGCTGTTTTCTTGTGTTTTTTATTTTTTACTTTTTAATTATACTTTAAGTTCTGAGATACATGTGCAAAATGTGCAGGTTTGTTACATAAATACATAGATATCTATGTATCTATGTAACACGTGCCATGGTGGTTTGCTGCACCTATCAACCCGTCATCTACATTAGGTATTTTTCCTAAAGCTATCCCTCTCCTACCCCTAACCCCCAACAGACCCCAGTATGTGGACGATCCCCTCCCTGTGTCCATGTGTTCTCATTGTTCAACTCCCACTTAAGAGTGAGAACATGTTTGGTTTTCTGTTCCTGTGTTAGTTTGAAAAGAATAATGGTTTCCAGCTTCTTCCATGTCCCTGCAAAAGACATGAACTCATCCTTTTTATGGCTGCATAGTATTCCATGTGTATATGTGTCACATTTTCTTTCTTCAGTTTGTCATTGATGGGCATTTGGGTTGGTACCAAGTCTTGGTTATTGTAAATTGTGCTGCAATGAACATACATGTTATGTGCATGTGTCTTTATAGTAGAATGATTATAATCCTTTGGTATATACCCAGTAATGGGATTGCTGAATCAAAGTATATTTCTGGTTTTAGATCCTTGAGGAATTCAGGAAACAACAGATGTTAGAGAGCATGTGGAGAAATAGGAAATATATTACACTGTTGGTGAGAGTGTAAATTGGTTCAACCATTGTGGAAGACAGTGTGGTGATCATTAGCCATTTTTAAGTAAAGTGTTCATAGTATTCATTTCTGAAATAATATCCACCAAATACCCAGTACTGAATAGCCACAATTTGTGTATGTCATTCTTTCAATTTAAATGATGTTCTAAAAGAGCATTTAATTCAATAGCTAACAACTTAAATAATTATATAGATTTTTAAATTTGTTTGTTTTTCTTACTGCTTTTCCTTTAAGACAACTGTCTCAGATTTCTATGCAGCAGAAAACTTGACATAGACTGCTTTGTTAGCCATCTAGGGGTCTTCCTCTGAGCCCGTATGACTCAAAACTGGACTTTGTCCATTGGACGATATCTGCAAAAACAGAGGAATAAATAGTTCCAAAAGCCTATGTCTCCATAGAAATGTCAAAAATCAGAGACCTAATGACCTTCAAAGCCTAACGTAGTCATGATTTGGTTTTCACAGAAAACATTGCTGACCTCCAAATTTGAATAATTAGATTCATAGACATGATTCACCTTAACAAGGTAACATGGCTTAGTTCAAAATGCCCAAGTGAAGTAGATTTGAAATAACTTAATGGTATTTTAAGAAAAGTTCCTACCAATGCTAAACCTAAAACTGAATAGAAAAATAATGTCATTAAAAAAAAGAGAGAGACTTTCATCTCCAACAATGTGATATTTCATAGTAGTCTGGCCTTATTTAGAATATTTATTTCATGGATTCTATAAATTTACTATTCTGAAAATAAAAGTAGGTATATGTAGAGTATTTTTACTTCTATTTTCTTTACCTTTGAAAATAAATGTCAAACCACTGAAGAAACCTCATGCTAAATCCTAGGGATGAACACAAATACCATCATCCTATCATGCTGAATTTATTTTGAAAACAACTGGCTAGATTTTATTAACTGAAGAACATAACTTTTTAAATATCAGTTATTTGAATGAGTTCAACCATTTTTTTCTAATTATGTTATTGATTGCTTTATCATTTACATTGATACCTCTGCAAATACCTTAAAAGCACTAGATCTCTGTAATTGTGAAACTAGTAGAACCTTGTAATTTTAACACACTAGTAAATTTCTGGTTACTTTTACAATGCCTGCACACCACTTTGTAGCCTTAAAAAGTTATCTTTTCTAAGCCAGTTAACCTCATGCCTGATAATAATAAAAATTAATAGACTGTATCATATGAAGTAACTGTCAAACACTAAGTAATCAACATGAGTGATCCATCAAGGCAATTGTCATTACAGCCCATCCTGTTGACTGCAGGCAAATTCCTTACTAATAAAGTAACAAAAATCCAGACATTGTTGGGTTTACATGCAGCAACTTATGCAAGCATAGATCCAATCTTGGAGCTGCCTACTGAGGACGCAGAAAATGAAATAGATTATTCCTACTCTTTTTAAAACTTAAGATTCATTTTGTCTTGCTAATGCCAACAAATAAAACAAAAACAAACATCTTATTTGACTGTGATGTTTAAAAAGGTAAATATGAAGAAATCCGTATAGTTTTTGTGCTTGTTCAGCTTCAGCTCTGTTTTATTGTAATCTGTATATGCTCTTTAATTAATTTAAACTCTATGTAAGTGTTAAGCAGTGAAGATTGCACCCCCCAAATATTCACGTATTGAAATACTAACCACCACTGTGATGTTATTAGAAAAGGAGTCTTTTGAGAGGTATTTAGATTTCGAGGGTGGAGTTATCATGAATGGGATTAGCGCGCTTAGTAGAGGAAATGAGGTAGCTTTCTCTTTCTGTTCTCTGTCATGAGAGGATACAAGAAAACATCCATTTGCAAACAAAGAAATATGTTCCCACCAGATACTTGATCTGCCAGGACTCTGTCTTGGCTTTTCTAGCACTCAGAACTCTGAGAAATGCATTTCAACTTTTTAAGCCACCCGTTTTGTGGTATTCTGTTACAGCAGTCTGAGCTAAGAACCTGACTTAGAAACTAAAGCACAAACTATTGGGAGTTCTGAGCTTTCTGCCCCTACATAATTAAATTATCTATATTCCTGACAGCCTTCCTGGTCAGAGATTTCTTTTATAATGGATTTTAAAATGAATTGCTGCCAGTAGACTATAAATTTAAATACATCTATAGGTGCTATAAAATACAACTCTTACTTGGTTTGTCGAGATATCTTCGTATAGATAGGAAACAGCATAATATGATATAATTAATGGATAATTTGTTTTGTGGAGAATTTAGTCAGAAATCTTTCTCCCTGTATTATCATTTAAGATGATACTTCTGCAAATACCTTAAAAGCACTAGATCTCTGTAATTGTGAAACTAGTAGAACCTGTATTTACTAAACCTAAACAGTCAGACAAAATACTAAAACTTATGTAGAAACATATATTATCCTAAGGGATAATTAAATCTCTTCTTCTGTATATAATCATTAAATAACTTATATAGAGGAAATAATAATGTAGGAAACATTTGCAAGGCTTTTTTTTCAATTTAGCAATTTTATGTTCCAGGACACTACTATTAGAATTGTAAATGTTATTGTCACAATTTCCTAAATAATGTAAAATAGAAAGATGCTAATATATTGATAGCTCATTATCTTGTTGAAATAAATTGTATTTCTTTAAGCACCTGAAATAAGACTGGATAATGATCATTGTGGATCAAATAATAATAAAAAAATAAAAACTAGGATAAAGAGCATTGCATAATATAAACGTGAACTTCAAATATTGTATGTAATGAAACAACTTTAATTTGCATTTTGATAACAAAGGCCATTGTTTTCTGCCATTACATAAAATTTTCCACACTTAACTTTGGATGTGTAAGCTAGAGTGTGAAGCATGTATTAAATGGTTAAATACTGCATTTATCAATGTCATTCCTGGCAATAAATTCTTCACTATTGAAGAATCATCAATGCAATGTTATAACAGCATACATTTTATTGATAATGAACTTAAGACTTTGTCTAAAACGTCTTAGACACAAGTATATATTAATTTAAAAAATCTCCAGAAGAGATAATTCTATATATTCCTTTCCCAAATTCTAGATTATGAACTCCCTATTCTGCATAAATTAACTGCATTAAGTTTTACTTTATGTATTAATCTGTTCTCATGCTGTTAATAAAGACATATTCAAGATTGGGTTGTTTCTGGGTTTCAAGGCGCAGGGGAGTTTTGGCTCACTCCCCAGTGTGCTTCAGGCTCTTGGTCTCTTGCTCTCCCAAGAATGGGAGAGGGGACCATGCCAGGCACGATGCGCTCGCAAATAAATATCAGACCCCAAAGAGTTTTTGCAGAAAGTGATTTATGTAGGCAGAGAAAGAGAAAAAGGAGAGAGAAACAAATGAGAGAGAGAAAGCTTCCTCAAAGATTATGGAAAGGGAACCACATATGGAATCCCGGACAGGGAAAGCAGCTTCCACTCTGAGTGGAAGAGCACACCTGAGGGGAAAATTCACCAGGATGTGGGAGACAGGAACTTTTAACCTGTGAGGAATTCTCTCCTCCTCCAAGCTCGCTGGCCTATGAAGAGTTCTTTTAAGTTTTTGCCAGGGTGATTGACTTTGATTATTTCCCCATGCCCGTGAAAATTTAAGCAAAGACCCTTAATACCTCGGATGGAGAAGGGGGAGCATGGCACTGGGAAGTTCCTGCCCTAGAAACTATGCCCCCTTGTGGACCCAGGAAGATAACACATTCCCTCAGGGTAATTTATAAAGGAAAGTAATTTAGTTGACTCACAGTTCTGTAGGGCTGGAAAACCTCAGGAAAATTACAGTCATGGCAGAAGAGGAAGCAACCCTCTCCTTCTTCACATGGCAGTAGCAAGGAGAAGTACAGAGCAAAGTGGAGGAAAGTCCTTTATAAAACCACCAGATATTATGAGAACTGATTTGCTAGAATGAGATCAGCATGGAGGTAAACACCCCCATGAATCAATTACCTCCCACTGGGTCCTTCCCATGACACATGGCAATTTTCGGAACTACTGTTCAAGATGAGATTTGGGTGGGGACACAGCTAAATGATTTGACATTATCTGTATGACATGTGGTATTCTGTTATCCTGTCCTCTGGGAATTAGAGGTATTGGTCAAAATAGATCAATATTTAATAAAAAGTCATAACATGTTTCCTATAAAATTTAACTTATAATTCTAAGAATTTGACTTAGCTTATCTCCCTTGTCTAGCTCAAATGTCATCTTCTCTATAATATCCACTATAAATATTTTTTCTTTACCATGCTCTTATAAACAGATTATTTTGGTGTTCTGCCCATTCACATCATGTCTGTCATTATTTGTCATACCAATCAAGGACTATGTGTTTTATATTTTGGTAGCACTTAAATACTGGCAAGAAAAATATATCAAAACTAGTTGTCATATTTAAAAGATGGCCTTCTAAAATAAAATAATCAAAGCAGCAGCATACAAAGTTAACACATAATCATCAGTTGCATTTTAATACAGTAACAATGAAAGATCTGAAATTAAGAAAACAATCCCATTTATAATAGTATCCAAAAGAATAAAGTATTTACAAATTAAGCAGGGAATTAAAAAATTTGTACACTAAAAACTACAACACATTGCTGAAGAAATTGAAGAAGAGGTAATGGAAAGACATTCACATTCATGAAGTGGAAAACAATATAATCCCTATAAAATCCCAATGATGTCATTTGCAGAAATTGGAACAGAAATACTAAAATTTTATGAAATCTCAAGAGATTCTGAAGTATTTTTCAAAAAGTTCTTCTTGGGAAAAAAAAAAAGCTGAAGATCTCACATTTCCTAATTTCAAAACGTACTAAAAGTCTACAGTTATAAAAAGACTGTTGTACTGGCTCAAAAACAGGCATACAAACCTCCATAGTGAGTCCCAAAATAAGCCCTCATAACAGGATACCACATATCAAGTTGTTTTCACCAAGGGTGTCAAGACCATACAGTGGAGAAAGAGGAGTCTTTTCAACAAATGATGCTGGGAAAACTGGATATTAAAAAAGATAGGTCAAAGTTATAAATGTTAAACCTAACATTATAAAACTCTTAGAAGAAAACAGAGGGCAAAGCTACACAACATTGGGTTTGGCACTGATATCTTGGCTATCACAACAAATGTATACACAAGAAAAAAAAAAATTGGTCTTTATACAAATTTTGAAAAGTTCTGCATCAAAAGACACTATCCAAACAGTAAAAAGGTAATCCACACAATGGTGGAAATAATTATAAATTGTATATCCAATAGGGATTAATATCCAGAATACATAGAGACAAAAATATACAATCTGATTCAAAAAAATGGTCGAAGGACTTGAATAGACATTTATCCCATAAAAGATACTCAAACAAGTAAGTGCATGAAAAGGTACTGAACACGACTAATCATTAGCTAAATGCAAATCAAATCTACAATGGGCTACCACCTCACCCCCATTGTGATGGCTACTATTAAAAAAATAGAAAATAACAAATGTTGGTGAGAATGTAGAAAAATTCAGACTCTTGTGAAGTGTTGGTAGAAATGTAAAATGATACATCCACTGTAAAACAGTGTGGTGGTTCCTCAAAAATAAAATAAAAATAGAATTACCATATTATCAAAAAATGTTATTTCTGGAAATATAACCAAATAATGAAAATCATGGTTTCAAAGAGATATTTGTACAGCTTTGTTTAAAGCAGGATTTTTTCACAACGGGTAAAAGATGGAAGCAAACCAAGTGTTCATGCATGGGTAAATGAATAAGTAAAAGAAATTTTCTATATAAAAAGACTGGAATATTATTCGGCCTTCAAAAGAAAGGAAATTCTGACATTAGTGATGTCAGAATTCATAGCAAAGTGATAAATCTTAAGGACATTGTGCTAAGTGAATTAAGTCACAAAAAGACAAATACTATATGATTCCACTTAGGTGCTTACTTTTTTCTTTTATTGGACTGTAGGTTTTTATTAAAATAAGCATTTCTCATAGCCGTAAGCAAAGCATTATAATTCACCAAGTGGACTCACATCTTTTTCCTGCACAAAGAGGGCTGAAAAGGGAGAGAAAGCCCTTTACACATGTCTAGATTTGGTAAAGTGAAGGATTTCGGTG
Source organism: Saguinus oedipus (assembly GCA_031835075.1). NCBI lineage: Eukaryota > Metazoa > Chordata > Mammalia > Primates > Cebidae > Saguinus > Saguinus oedipus. The sequence goes on from CM063183.1 coordinate 43,175,236, forward strand.
AATGTGTTACTGAGGCTATAAACACTTGCAAATTGTAAATCACTCACGGGGAGGAGAGCACAGAAATAGGACTTCTGGGGTTCCCCATCCTGTCCATCAACCTCCCAGCTCACACCTTAGCTTCCACCAAGAAAGGTGAACACAATCAAAATCAGAGAGACAGAAAGTAGAATTATAGTTTCCTGAGGCTGGTGGGAAGGGATAATGGGGAGTTACTATTTCTGGGGCATAAAATTCCAGTTTTACAAGAAGAAAAATGTTCTGAAGGTAAATCATGGGGATGATTATACAATAAAAATGTATTCCATGCCACTGAATTGTGCACTACATATACTTAAGATGGAAATTTCATATTTGGTGTATTTTATCACAGTAAAAAAAATTGGAGGAAAAGAAAGTTTATCTCAAATATTAATATAATTATTATCTAAAGAAATGCTTATCACACTTCAGTGTATGTCAAAATCTCTTGGAGGGCTTTTCAAAAAACATTGCTTGGTCTAACCTGGAGAGTTTCTGATTCCGAAGGTGAGGGTAAAACCGTAAAATTGGTGCTCCTAACAAGTTTTCATGTGCAGCTAGTACTGCTGGTCAAGGGACCATGGATCTAAAGGAATGATACATTCTAGAAGCAATTCCAGTTGTTCTATCCAGTTTTTGTGCAGACATAATAAATTTTCTAATGTTTCTGTATGAATAGGTCTTTCTGAGGATAGAAACCTGGAACCTGGGCCGATGAGGAGGGTTTGAAGCTGATGATAATTAGATCATCGGAAGAAATACACGTGTTCAGGGAAACATGTTTACTTCACAGAGAAAAAGAAAATGGAGCTGTGAAGGCATTCCAGGAGTCATAAATTCAGAGAGGCTTATTTTTTCCCTGGAAATACTGATCTTATATTTCGAAAGATAAGAATGCTGGATCTTTGCCTTTTTTTCATTTGTTTATCTTAGAGAGGTAGGTTTCTCTCCCTCTCTCAAGAGGGAAGTCTGACCGTTGTATTGTTGTCCTGTATAACCATCAGGGTTCTTCACCTGGTATATAGACTCTGGTATATATGGGATCCCTTCTGATTCTCACTGTGTTTACCCAGAAAGGGAAAATTGGCGTGTGGAGAACGAGTGTGCTTCTTGCTGTAAATAAGTGATAATAAATCTCTGCCTGTCTCAGAAAACTCATGTCATGCCTTTCAGGAAAAAAATATTGATATAAAGTATTATCAAAGACATTATCATATGTACAGTTTGTGAATCCAGTCTTTTCTATAATCAAGCATCTCAGTTTTTAGTATTTACCCGAATGAATACAAAATTTATTTATGTCTGCCCAAAAAACTGCACATAAATGTTTATAGAAGCTCTTGTTATAATTGCCAAAACTTGGAAGCAAGCAAAGTGTCCTTTAATAGGCAAATGGAACAGCAAACTGTGATATATTTGTACAGTGAGCTCTTATTTTGTGATTGAAAAATGAGTTATTAATTATAAAAAGACATTGGGAGAATGTGAATACACATTGCTAAGCAAAAGAAGCCAATCTGAAAAGGATTTTGACTACATGACTGACTGACTGACATTCTGTAAAAGACAAAATTATTGAGTATGTAAAAAAGAAACCATTGGTTGTCAGAAGTTTGGAAGAGGGAGGGAAGATAAAAGAATGAAGCACAGCAGGGTTTTAGGACAGTGCAACTATTCTGTATAATCCTTTAGTGATGGATACATGTCATTATACATTAGGCAAAATGAATAGAATGTCCATTGGAGTGAATCCTATGAATTTTATTTAATGACAGTGTATCAATTTGGCTTATCAATTGTAGCAAATGCATCACAATAATGTAAGATGTTGATAATAGAGGAAACTCTCATGTTGTGAGTGGAGGTTAGGGAAAAAAGAGTGAAGGTACATGAGTGTTGGGAATCAGCCAAACCCTGTTCGTGGGGCATGTGCAGCATTCAATAGCAAACCTAATTCTCCTGAGAAATGCTAAGTAAGGACCCTGAGATTTTACCACCCATTGTCCAACCTGGTGTTTTGGCAACAGAGGTATAACTGATAAGGCGCCACAGAATGCATCAAGGGGCTGTTATCTCCCTAGCATTGTGGACACAGAGCAATCGGAATTGCTCCATAATTTGAGAATATAGGCAGAGCCTGTGGCAGAGCAGTGTCTCTGCCCTGGAAGGCCTTCTGGCCTTACCAGCACCTATCTGCAAAGACCCTCCCGAGACCTATGAGCAGAAGTCGCATTACTTCCCAGAGTCTTTTGCATAAGCTCCCTTTATGAGATCCTCACACAAACTATGTTGGGAAGAGTTGTGGGACCAAAGAAATTTTTTTCTGCTCTGCAACTACACCACAGTGTTCCGTGGTTATAGGGCGCTCTCAGATGGTCTTTACTGTAAGCCTTCTGTTACCGCTTGATCTCTGCTTTTATTTTACTGCACCATAGTTTGGATATGATCCGTGGCACAAATCTCAGTGTACAAAAAGCAAAACAAGCTTGTAATCATTTAACTATAAGTAACACAGGTCTGCCGCTGGCCATCTCTTCCCGCATGTGAACTTTCTACCAAGTTTGTCTATAAACACAAAAATACTCCAGTAATGAAGTGTATTAATTTAAAAATGAAAACACAACAGAGTAATGCTTTATATTTTTAATTAAAAATCATTTTAAATTGGAATAAAAGCCCCTATGAATAATAGTTTTTTTGTTTTTTGTTTGTATATTCTGGCTTCTTAGCTTTTGAAAATATCTCTTCTTCCGTTAGAATTTTTTTGGCTCACATCACTTTTGTGTTCTATTTTGACTTTTAGAATAACAATGAAAAAATCAAACTTCTAAGTTTCTCTGTCTTTTCTGAAACCATTGTCAAGAGCAGTTGGATTTATTTATTTGTATAAAATATATATTATATTTCTTTATAATATATATTTTATAATTGTATTTAATTATACCATATGATAAATATAACAATTATATTTATACATTTATATAATATATAAATTATATACATATATATTTATATATTATATAAATGTATAAATATAATTGTTATATTTATCATATATATCAATTGTTATATTTATATACGTTTAATTATATTATATAAACGTATAATTAAATATAATTGTTATATTTATCATATAAATTATATATGTATATAATTTATGTATATTATAAAGATATAGAAATATATACAATATATTTCTATATACATATATGTATGTAATTTATATATAATTATAAATTATATATAATTTATAATTAATATATTATACACATTATATATACATACATAACAATATATGTATATATTATATAACTGTATAAATATAAATATATAAACATTAAATATTGTATATAAATATATATGTATATTATATATACATATATAATATATAAATGTATTATATGTACATTACATATACATATATAATTTATGTGTGTATGTGTGTGTGTATATATATAATATATATATTATATATATATTATAAAGACTCACACCTCCTGCTCTTGCTGTGCCAGTTAAAAGCCAACAACAGAAGTGAAAACAAACATGTTGGTACAGTACAAGTCAGTAAATACTATTAAAGTAACGAATCAGTGTGGTCCCTAATTGCTAATGCCTAAGGCCTGAATTAGCATGTTTTGTGCATATCAAAAATCCTTTTTCCCTCTGTTTTGTTTTCTAAATTTAATGTTAGTGAATATATAATGCTTGTCTCTTTTCAACTTATTTTCTAAATTAACTTAAAGATAGACAAAAGATACAGACCAATGATAGTATTTTTTTAATCGCCTTTATTATCAATGACAAATGTTGGAGGGTGTAACTTAGGCATGTGTATTCAGAAAAGTTCATAAAACTTTCTAACACTATCATTCAAGGCCTTAGAGGAAAATAAAATTTACCGCATTTGGTTCGAATGAAAATACATTTCTAAGTGACTTCTCAAAGGGAGATGTACAGTTAAAAGGATAAATGATGTTGAGAAGCCTAGGGACAAAAATGTGTTGAAAGTAATTGCCAACCTCTGGGCTGAATAAGTAGGGAGAAGAAATGGTGAAGCTGGAGCTCACTGGGAGTAACAGCCACAGAGAAATGGTTTCCTGGTGGGAGCTGTAGTCACAGGGAAATGACTCTATGGCCAGAAATGGACCTTCCCCTCCTCAAGCCAATGTGGATCTCTTCTCTAAAGGGTTTTCTCTAGCACCAAATCCAGGAGCTTGCTAAGGCTGACACACATGGCTGTGAATAAAGACAGGAACTGGGAAAGGGAACACAGAGTCATGTGATCAGAGCCAGCTTAAACATAATAGAAAGGGGAGTCAGTATTTCTGTCCTCTGAGGAAAGGATTTTGACCCATGTTCCAAATGGCTTCTCAAGGTTGAGTGTTACTTTCTTCTGGTGGTACTACACTAGAGTTGTCAGATTAAGTAAATAAAAGTACACAATGTCCACTTAAATTTTAGACATATGGTAAATAATTTTAGGTGTGTAAATTCCTTGCAAAATTTGGCATGTACTTATATGTAAAAAAAGTATTTGCTATTTATCTGAAATTCAAATTCACTTGGGTTCCCTGTATTTTATCTGGCAAGCCTCTACCACACTCAATAACACTTCTCCCATAATCCAATGCGTGCATCCAAGTTTACCTTTCAAATGAATATTTACTCAAGTCATTATTTCAAGGTTTGATTTGGAGAAAGTTTTTTGCATGTACTATTAACAGATACAGTAAATGAAGCATTAGAAATTTGGAAGAAATATTACAGTAAGGATTGGAAGAAGAAGAGATCAGCTGAAACTAGCTAAATACTTTTGGTGACTATTTTCCATATGAAATGAAGAAGCAACCTAATGATGAGCAATTCACTGATGAGCTGATGCTCTCTTACCATTGATTAGAGGAATGAGTGTTCTCTAACTGTAAAGACTGCTGTTTTAACAAAGACTCACTGGTACCATTCTACCTAATTTTGACAATTAAAGAGAGCAAGAGCAGTGACTTGGAAACAGAAATCCCGGTAGAGAATAGAGTTTCAAACTTCCTGTATAGGGAAAATAATCCTGGAAGAGAGGTAAAAATAGCAATTGGTGGCAGGGCATGTAATCTCACAGGACCTCCTAGGAGAGATCTGAAGCCATCTGCCGATTTCATGGTATAATAGCTCACAGTGGTAAGCAATGGATCATTTTGCTTGTTTGTTTTTTATTCTTTTATTTTTAAAGATCAGAGCTCAGTTTGCACTATTTCTTAGATGCTCTAACAAATACTCCATAGTATTTTTGGCAGAATAAGAGCAGACATTTATAAAAGGAGAAAAAAGTGGCAATATAAATATTGGTAATATTATGTTTTGTGAGATATAACATTTATTCTAATGTCAGAATACATTGGTGGTATAAATATTAGGAATGAACAGGAAACCTAGCTATTACTGATCAAGTGACTAAGGAACAGCAAAATACGCACTTAACCAAGTTCTAATTGAACCTGCTAATTGGGAACCTCTAGAGTTACTGAAGTGGAGAGCGGTGATAAAATTCAAATAGCTCTGACTCCCTGGAGAACAAGAGGATATTGAATTTTTTTCATTAAAGAAGTGATGCATGCAGGTATATGGATACCTCCAAACTCTTCATATAATCAACCTGTCCAGCCTGTAAAATCAACAACTGGTGACTCTCAATGTGAAGAAAGTCATTTTCTAATTGCATCACTGTCACAGTCACTATGGGAGAGGAAATTCAGTAAGGTGGAGGAAAGTTGCACAAGCTCTTCTCTTGCTAATATTTCCTTTTCTATTCTTTCTTTTTCAGGAGGTATCCATAAATAAATTGTTTTATATAAGAAGAAATAAATTATATTTTCATCACTATTTCTTATGAGTATGTTAATACCCCTGCTTTTTCTCATGATGTAATAAAAATTACTACAAAATTACAACTACAGCTAAAATTAATTACATTGATTTACTATTTTTATAAAACAATTTTTAAGGAAGTGCATTCTTAATTAGAGAAGATGTTATCAAACATGATGTCCTTATATTCACTCATAAATAATTGTATCAGCCAGAAAATACTACAGAAAAGTTTAAATTCTGTATTTTTGTTAGATAAGGGTGTTGGCTAGAGAGATCTATGTTATTTGGGTTTTCTGTCATGATCAGAGGATTGGCATTTGCAATATGGGACACAATTGACAGATATACTTCACTACTTACCTTACAAATTACAATTATTCTTAAGGTAAGTAGTGAGATATATCAGTCAACTTCACCATTTATTGGCTCCAAGGGCATGGGCAAGTTAATTTCCTCTTTGTGTTAGTTTACTCATACATAAAATGAGAATATAGTCACTGAGTGTGTTATGAGCACAACTGATTTATACATGAAAAGAGTTGAACAGTGACTGGTGGCTAAGAAATTCTCAGTAAATATCAGCTAATTCTGGTTCTTTTTCAAATTGTATGAATCTTTTGCTTTGTACTGAAGAACTATTCAGCTAATACTAGCTATTGCATTGTTTTTAGACACTAGTCAACACTAACTCACCAAAGAGAGTTGTTAAATAACTGAAAAGAAAGATTCCAGTATAACTCTATGTCAAGAAGGAGAAAGAGAGCGAGAGCGAGAGGGCGAGAGATGATACTAAGAAAGGAGAGCTAAAAAATTTTACTGGTTAAATATAAATATGGAAATTATAAATTCAGAAACATAAAAACTGAATAAGGCTGGATCTGAAGACATCTCTAAATTCATAGGCAGGACACAGATGCTGCCCTAGTCTGACTAAATGTCTAGACAATTTGTCTTCAGAAATAATGTGTGAGGACCATGATTTTTAAAAATGTATTTTAGGTGGAGGGAGGATGAGTAGGAAGTCAGTTTTATTGAAATGTAATTTATATACAACATTCTTCATTTTTCAATATGTAATTTAATAAGTTTAACAAATGTATGCAGATGTATGACTACTATCACATAAAAATATAGGATATTCCCATCATGCAGAAAGTCAATCACTTGTAGTTATAGTTAGTCCTCTTCCCCTCCCCTTGGTCCCTAGCAACTATGAATACATTTTTATTATCACACAGATTTGCTTTTTCCAGAATGTCTTTTTCTTTTATTTAAGTTGTTTATTTTTAATTTTTGTGAGTACACAGTAAGTGTATATATTCATGGGGTATATAAGATGTTTTGATACAGCCATGCAATGTGTAATAATCACATCATGGAAGATGGGGTATCCATCCCTCAAGCATTTCTCCTGTGTGTTACAAACAATTCATTTATACTCTTAGTTATTTTATTTTATTTTATTTTATTTTTTTGAGATAGAGTTTCACTCTTGTTGCCCAGGCTGGAGAGCAGTGGTGTCACCTCGGCTCACTGCAACGTGCACCTCTTGGGTTCAGGTGATTCTCCTGCCTCAGCCTCCTGAGTAGCTGGAATTATAAGTTTGTGCCACTACGCCTGGCCAATTTTTGTATTTTTAGTAGAGATGGGGTTTCACCATTTTGGCCAGGCTGGTCTCGAACTCCTAACCTCAGGTGATATGCCCTCCTCAGCCTCCCAACGTGCTGGGATTACAGGAGTGAACCACTGTGCCTGGTCAGCTCTTAGTTATTTTAAAATGTACAATTAAATTATAATTGATTATAGTCACCCTGTTATGTTATCAAATACCTTATTCATTCATTCTATTTTTTTTGTTCTCATTAATCATCCCCACTTCTCCCCTACCCTCTACTACCCTTCCCAGCCTCTGGTGACTGTCCTACTGCTTTCTACATACATGGGTTCAATTGTTTTGATGTTTAGCTCTCACAGATACATGAAAACATCCAGTGTTTGTCCCTCTGGGCCTGGCTTATTTCACTTAACATAAAGACCTCCAGTTCCATTCATGTTGTAAATAACAGAATCTCATTCTTTTGTTGTGGCCGAATAGTCTTCCATTGTGTATATGTACCACATTTCCTTTATTGACTCATCTGTTGATGAACACTTAAGTTTCTTCCAACTCTTGGCTGTTGTGAACAGTGCTGTAACAAACATGAGAACGGAGATATCTTTTAGATACACTGATTTCCTTCCTTTTGGGAATATACCTAGCGGTAAGATTGCTGGATCACATGGTAGCTCTATTTTCAGTTTTCTGAGGAACATCCAACTGTTCTCCGTAGTGATTGTACTAATTTACATTCCCACCAACAGTACACAAGGGTTGCCTTTTCTCCACCATCCTCTCTAACACTTGTTTTTGTCTGTCTTGTGGGTATAAGCCATTTTAACTAGAGAGGGATGATATCTCATTGTAGTTTTGATTTGCATTTCTCTGATGATTAGTGATGTTGAGCACCTTTTCATATATTTTTTTGCCATGCCTTTTTTTTTGAGAAATCTTTATTTAGATCTTTCACACATTTTTAATTAGATTAGATTTTTTTCTATAGAGTTGTTTGAGCCCCTTATTTTATTCTCCTTATTCATCTCTTGTCAGATGAAGAGTTTGCAAATATTTTATATTATTCTATAGGTTTTCTCTCAACTTTGTCGATTATTTTGCTGTGCTTCAAAGTGTTCACTTATTATGATTTTGTATGTTCATTTTTGCTTTGGTTGCCTGTGTGTTTAGGGTATTACTCAAGAAATATTTGCCTAGACTGATGTTCTGTAGTGTTTCCCCAAAGTTTTACTGTAGTAGTTTCATAGTTTGAGGTCTTAGATTTAATTCTTTCATCTATTTTGATTTGATGTTTGTATATTTTGAGAGATAGGGGTCTAATTTCATTCTTCTGCATGTGGATTTCCAGTTTGTCCAACACCATTTATTGACGAACTTGTGGTTTCCCCAGTGCATATTCTTGGCTTCCAGAATTTTGTATAATGTAAATCATACAGCATATAATCTTAATTTCTCACTGTTTTATCTTAGAACGAGATTTCTTCATGTTAGTGCATATAAATAGGTTACTTCATTTTATTGCCAAATGGTAAGAATTTTATTGTATAGATATAGTAATTTTTTCTTTGTACGTTATTGTTTATTTTTCTTTTTTTTTTTTTTTGCATTTTAGGTTTTGGGGTACATGTGCAGAACGTGCAAGATAGTTGCATAGGTACACACGTAGCAGTGTGATTTGCTGTCTTCCTCCCCTTCACCCACATCTGGCATTTCTCCGCATGCTATCTCACCCCAGCTCCCCCCTCAATGTCCCTCCCCTATTCCCCCCAACAGACCCCAGTGTGTAGTGCTCCCCTCCCTGTGTCCATGTGTCCTCATTGTTCATCATCCGCCTATGAGTGAGAATATGCAGTATTTCCTTTTCTGTTCTTGTGTCAGTTTGCTGAGAATGATGTTCTCCAGATTCATCCATGTCCCTACAAAGGACACAAACTCATCATTTTTGATTGCTGCATAATATTCCTTGGTGTATATGTGCCACATTTTCCCAGTCCAGTCTATCATCGATGGGTATTTGGGTTGGTTCCAGTTTTTTGCTATTGTAAACAGTGCTGCAATGAACATTCGTGTGCATGTGTCCTTATAGTAGAATGATTTATAGTCCTTTGGATATATACCCAGTAATGGGATTGCTGGGTCAAACGGAATTTCTATTTCTAGGTCCTTGAGGACTCTCCACACTGTCTTCCACAATGGCTAAACTAATTTACACTCACACCAGCAGTGTAAAAGTGTTCCTATTTCTCCACATCCTCTCCAGCATCTGTTGTCTCCAGATTTTTTATTATCGCCATTCTAACTGGCGTGAGATAGTATCTCAATGTAGTTTTGATTTGCATTTCTCTAATGACGAATGATGATGAGCATTTTTTCATATGTTTGTTGGCCTCATGTATGTCTTCTTTTGTAAAGTGTCTGTTAATATCCTTTGCCCATTTTTGAATGGGCTTGCTTTTTTTTTTTATTTATTGTAAATCTGTTTGAGTTCTTTGTAAATTCTGGATATCAGCCCTTTGTCAGATGGGTAAACTGCAAAAGTTTTTTCCCATTCTGTTGGTTGCCAATTCACCCTAATGACTGTTTCTTTTGCCGTGCAGAAGCTGTGGAGTTTGATTAGGTCCCATTTGTCTATTTTGGCTTTTGTTGCCAATGCTTTTGTTGTTTTGGTCATGAAGTCCTTGCCTACTCCTATGTCCTGAATGGTTTTGCTTAGATTTTCTTCTAGGGTTTTTATGGTGCCAGGTCTTATGTTTAAGTCTTTAATCCATTTGGAGTTAATTTTAGTGTAAGGTGTCAGGAAGGGGTCCAGTTTCTGCTTTCTGCACATGGCTAGCCAGTTTTCCCAACACCATTTATTAAAAAGGGAATCCTTTCCCCATTGCTTGTTTTTGTCAGGTTTATCAAAGATTGTATGGTTGTAGATATGTTGTGTTGCCTCCGATGCCTCTGTTCTGTTCCATTGGTCTATATCTCTGTTTTGGTACCAGCACCATGCTGTTTTGATTACTGTAGCCTTGTAGTATAGTTTGAAGTTCGATAGTGTGATGCCTCCCGCTGTGTTCTTTTTGCTTAGAATTGACTTGGCTATGCGGGCTCTCTTTTGGTTCCATATGAAGTTCAAGGTGGTTTTTTCCAGTTTTGTGAAGAAAATTAATGGTAGCTTGATGGGGATAGCATTGAGTCTGTAAATTACTTTGGGCAGTATGGCCATTTTCACGATATTGTTTCTTCCTAACCATGAACATGGAATGTTTCTCCATCTGTTTGTGTCCTCTCTTATTTCATTGAGCAGTGGTTTGTAGTTCTCCTTGAAGAGGTCCCTTACATTCTTTGTTAGTTGTATTCCTAGGTATTTTATTCTCTTTGTAGCAATTGTGAATGGCAGTTCGTTCTTGATTTGGTTCTCTTTCAGTCTGTTATTGGTGTATAGGAATGCTTGTGATTTTTGCACATTGATTTTATATCCTGAGATTTTGCTGAAGTTGCTTATCAGTTTCAGGAGTTTTTGGGCTGAGATGATGGGGTCTTCTAGATATACTATTATGTCATATGCAAATAGAGACAATTTGGCTTCCTTCTTTCCTATTTGAATACACTTTTATTTCTTTTTCTTGCCTGATTGCTCTGGCTAGAACTTTCAGTACTATATTGAATAGGAGTGGTGATAGAGGTCATCCTTGTCTAGTGCCAGATTTCAAAGGGAATGCTTCCAGATTTTTCCCATTCAGTATGATATTGGCTGTTGGTTTGTCGTAAATAGCTTTTATTATTTTGAGATATCTTCCATCAACACCGAGTTTATTGAGGGTTTTTAGCATAAAGGGCTGTCCAATTTTGTCAAAGGACTTCTCTGCATCAATTGAGATAATCATTTGGTTTTTGTTTTTGGTTCTGTTTATGTGGTGAATTATGTTTATAGACTTGCATATTTTGAACCAGCCTTGCACCCCCAGCATGAATCCTACTTGATCATGGTGGATAAGCTTTTGATGTGCTGTTGCAATCGGCTTGCCAGTATTTTATTGAAGATTTTTGCGTCTATGTTCGTCATGGATATTGCCCTGAAGTTTTCTTTTCTTGTTGAGTCTCTGCCGGGTTTTGGTATCAGGATGATGTTGGTCTCATAAAATGATTAGGGAAGGATTCCCTCTTTTTGGATTATTTGGAATAGTCTCAGAAGAAATGGTAACAGTTCCTCTTTGTGTTTCTGGTAGAATTCGGCTATGAACCCATCTGGACCTGGGCTTTTTTGTGTGGTAGGCTCTTAATTGCTGCCTCAACTGCTATTGACCTTGTTATTGATGTATTCATAGTTTCGACTTCCTCCTGGTTTAGACTTGGGAGGACACAAGTGTCAAGGAATTTATCCATTTCTTCCAGGTTTACTAGTGCATAGAGTTGTTTGTAATATTCTCTGATGATGGTTTGAATTTCTGTGGAATCTGTGGTGATTTCCCCTTTACTGTTTTTTATTGCATCTATTTGGTTATTCTCTCTTTTCTTTTTTATCACTCTGACTAGTGGTCTTTCTATTTTGTTGATCTTTTCAAAAAACCAGCTCTTGGATTTATTGATTTTTTGAAGGGTTTTTTGTGTCTCTATCTCCTTCACTTCTGCTCTGATCTTAGTTATTTCTTGTCTTCTGCTAGCTTTTGAGTTTTTTTGATCTTGCTCCTCCAGCTCTTTCAATTTTGATGATAGGGTGTCAATTTTGGATCTCTCCACTCTTCTCATGTGGGCATTTATATTGCAATATTTTCCTCTTTGTGACGCCTTTAGTGACGGCTTTAAATGTATTCCAGAGATTCTGGTATGTTGTGTCTTCGTTCTCATTGGTTTTGAAGAACTTCTTTATTTCTGCCTTCATTTCATTGTTTATCCAGTCAACATTCAAGAGCCAGTTGATCAGTTTCCATGAAGCTGTGCGGTTCTTAGTTAGTTTCTGAATTCTGAGTTCTAACTTGATTGCACTATGGTCTGAGAGACTGTTTGTTATGATTTCAGTTGTTTTGCATTTGCTGAGGAGTGATTTACTTCCAATTATGTGGTCAATTTTAGTGTAGATGTGATGTGGTGCTGAGAAGAATGTATATTCTGTGGATTTGGGGTGGAGAGTTCTGTAAATGTCTATCAGGTTTGCTTGTTCCAGGTCTGAGTTCAAGTCCTGGGTATCCTTGTTAATTTTCTGTCTGGTTGATCTGTCTAATATTGACAGTGGAGTGTTAAAATCTCCCACTATTATTGTGTGGGAGTCTAAGTCTCTTTGTAAGTCATTAAGAACTTGCCTTATAAATCTGGGTGCTCCTGTATTGGGTCCATATATATTTAGGATCATTAGCTCTTCTTGTTGTATCGATCCTTTTACCATTATATCATGTCCTTTTTTTTTTTTTTTTTTTTTTTTTTTTGTCTCTTCTGATCTTTGTTGCTTTAAAGTCTATTTAATCAGAGACAAGAATTGCAACTCCTGCTTTTTTTTGCTCTCCATTTGCTTGGTAAATCTTCCTCCATCCCTTTATTTTGAGCCTTTGTGTATCCTTGCATGTGAGATGGGTTTCCTGGATACAGCACACTGATGGGTTTTGGCTTTTTATCCAATTTGCCAGTCTGTGTCTTTTGATTGGTGCATTTAGTCCATTTACATTTAGGGTTAATATTGTTATATGTGAATTTGACACTGCCATTTTGATAATAGCTGGCTGTTTAGCCCGTTAGTTGATGCAGATTCTTAATTTTGTTGATGCTCTTTAGCATTTGATATGTTTTTGGAATGGCTGGTACTGGTTGTTCCTTTCTATGTGTAGTGCCTCTTTCAGGAGCTCTTGTAAAGCAGGCCTGGTGGTGACAAAATCTCTGAGTACTTGATTGTTCGCAAAGGATTTTATTTTTTCTTCACTTATGAAGCTCAGTTTGGCTGGATATTATATTGTGGGTTGAAGGTTCTTTTCTTTAAGGATGTTGAATATCGGCCCCCACTCTCTTCTGGCTTGTAGGGTTTCTGCCAAGAGATCTGCTGTGAGTCTGATTGGCTTCCCTTTGTGGGTGACCCAACCTTTCTCTCTGGCTGCCCTTAGCATTTTCTCCTTCATTTCAACCCTGATGAATCTGACGATTATGTGCCTTGGGGTTGCTCTTCTTGCAGAATATCTTCGTGGTGATCCCTGTATTTCCCAGACTTGAATATTGGCCTGCCTTGCTAGTTTGGGGAAATTTTCCTGGATAATATCCTGAAGAGTATTTTCCAGCTTGGATTCATTCTCTTCATCACATTCAGGTGCACCTATCAAACGTAGATAAGGTCTCTTCACATAGTCCCACATTTCTTGGAGACTTTGTTCATTCCTTTTTGTGCTTTTTTTCTCTAATCCTGGCTTCTCATTTTATTTCATTGATTTGATCTTCGACTTCTGATATCCTTTCTTCTGCTTGGTCAATTCGGCTGTTGAAACTTGTGCATGCTTCGCGAAGTTTTCATGTTGTGTTTTTCAGCTCCTTCAATTCACTCATATTCCTCTCTAAGTTGTCTGTTCTTGTTATCATTTCCTCAAATCTTTTTTCAAGTTTTTTAGTTTCTTTTCATTGAGTTAGAACATGTTCCTTTAGCTCACGGAAGTTTCTCATTACCTAGCTTCTGAAGTCTGAATCTGTCATTTTATCACACTCATTCTTTGTCCAGCTTTGTTCCCTTGCTGATGAGGAGTTGTCGTCCCTTGTAGGAGGTAAGGTGTTCTGGTTTCGGGTGTTTTCCTCCTTTTTGTGCTGGTTTCTTCCCATCTTTGTGGATTTATCCACCTGTCGTCCGAGTAGTTGCTGATTTTCCAATTGGGTCTCTGAGTAGACGTCCAGATTATTGATGATGAAGTATTTCTGTTTCTTAGTTTTCCTTCTGACAGTCTGGCCCCTCTGCTGTAGGACTGCTGAGGTCCACTCCAGGCCCTGCTTGTCTGAGGAACACCTGTAGCAGTTGCAGAACCATGAGGGTTGCTACCAGTTTCTTCTTCTGCTATCTTTGTACCTGAATGATGCCCACCAAATGTCAGTCTCATCAGTCTTTTGTGAGGTGACTCTTTGGATATATGGGGGTTAGGGAGATGCTTGAGGAGACTGTCTGTACTTTATACTTGATGAGACAGTCTGTACTTTATAGGAGGTCAAGTGCTGAGCTGTGAGCTCCGTTGTTCATTCAGTGCTGCTAGGAAGGTATGTTTAAGTCTGCTGCAGCAGAACTCATAAAGCCCCTTTTTTTCCTCAGGTGCTCTGTCCCAGGGAGTTAGGGCTTTATTTTTGAGTACCTGTTGCACTGTCCTGCCCAGCAAAATGGCAGTCTAATCATTGCCTGCCTGTAGTGGCTATGCTGAGCTGCTGTGGGCTCCACCCTGTAGCCGTGGGCTTCGTCCTGTTGCCATGGGTTCCACCCTGCTGTCGTGGGCTCTGCCCTGCTGCCCTGGGCTCTGCCTTGCTGTCATGGGCTCCACCCTGCTTCTGTGTGTAATTCCCTGTAATCCTGTTTATATGGGTGTGGTTAGAACTGCTGTGGTGATCGTGGCCTGCCTCTATAGTGGCGAACTCATTCTGTTATGGCAGGTTGCCTCAGCAATGGCAGGCTGCATCAGCAATGGCAGAGTACCTCCATAGGGGTCTAGTGCCTTGGTAATGGTGGACCCCCCTCCCCTACCAAGCTTCACCATCCTGGGTTCAGCTGTGCTTGCCGTGGAACTCTCAAACCCGAGCATTTCCAATTGCTGTTTTGTTTGCTTTTGTGGGGGTGGGACCCACCGAGCCTGATCACCTGGCTCCCTGCCTCAGAGCCCTTTTTTTTTTTTTTTTAAGTTGAACAATTGACTCTCTCCCAGGTGTTCTAGTCACCTGCTGAAAGGGTCCCAGTATCTGTGTGATTTCCCATGTGGCAACCCACTGCGCCGGCTGAAACAACATTGCTGCCTGGGAATCTCCTATCCTGGCTTTCTGTTTAAGTTCTGTTTTATCAGATGAATGTGTGAATCTACCTTCCGAAATCTCCAATTGCCAGTTTAACAGGGCAACCAAATCAGTGTATTTTGTACGGAGTGCCGCTGCGCTGTGGCCCCGGCCCAAACAGCCGCACTGACCCAAACAGCCATGCTGGTGGCCTGTGAGGCTCCTACACCTGGGAGTCTCCTGGTCTGTGGGCAAAAAAGATCTGTCTGGAAATGCAGCATCCACTCACCCTCTGTGCTTTCACTAGGAGCTGCAATCCTGAGTTGGTCTTACAGCGCCATCTTCTCCCGAATCTGTTATTGTTTTAATGATCATTGACTTGTTTCTAGGTTGCGATAATTGTTAAAACCTCCTTCCAATATTGCATGCAATTCTTTGTATGAGAATCTATTTCCTTTTCTTAGATAAATGCAAGTATATCTTTAACTTTATGAGAATCTGCTAAACTATTTTTCAATTGGCTCTACCATTTTCCATTCCTAGCAGCAATGTATAAAAGTTCCACTAGTTATTTCATATCCTTGACAGTACACACTATTGTCAGTCTTTTCAATTTTAGTGATTCTGGTGGGTGTAAAGTGGTATCTCTTTATTATTTTAATTGGCACTTTTCCATTGACTAATGATCTTCAGCACTTTTTAACATGTTTATTTGCCGTCTTTATTTCTTATTGGTAAAATGCCATCATTGTATGAATCTTTAAATTTATAAGCATGTAAATGAGTCTAGTTTACTTATTGTAGTGCCCTTTGAACTGAGAAGGGCTATGTCTTTAAAAGTGTAAACATGCATCTAACTGAGGTAAATATTCTCATAGAAGCAAGAAACACTAGATTACTTCAGTGTAATATCTTATTTTGGCTTCCAGCTTGTACAAAAATGAAAGCTCCCTAATATTATTAACCCACAGACATGTATTGTGAAATTGGTGAGTGTCCTTTGTAAGCAAGCTGATCACAGAGGTATGTGTTGTTAAAAAAAATCCATTTCAGCACCATGAGACTTTAGGTAGGTCATAAATGGCATTGACACATTTTTTAGTTTTTGTTTTGGCTACTCGTCTAGGAGACATTGACAGAGACTGAGGTTGAAGAATGGAAACTCTGGAACAAATGTCTGATTTACATATCAAGAGATTAGGGAATTGATGTTTCAAAGCAGGAATGACATAGGAGTAAGCCAAAAATAATGTATGAAAAGTGTTTCATAACCTGTGTCATCTGAAAAATAGCATTATAATTAAAAATTAGAAAGAATAATTGCAGTAATTTTTAAATAAAAGGTGGGTAACAGGAATGTTTGTCTGGCTTTTCAGAAATAGGGAGTATAGTCACAAGGCCTTGTTGCTATCTAAATGTATTCTAAAAGATTAAATCAAAAATACCAAAGTGAGAATGAATACATTGAATTAATTTTTTTGACATTATTTTTAACAGAACCTCTTATATTGGGACCAAGGCTTAGATCAATCATTTTCAAGGTCAGTATAGTAGACTTTAGAAAATGATGCCAAGTCGTTTACATGGGAGAAGACTGGTATACAGACATTCATCTTTTCTAGAGAAGATAATTTCCACATTAATGTTTATATATTTTTTAGCACTTGTAAATTATTTGGGAGTTGTTTGTTAATTTCATAATGTTATCCAACACCCATAATATGGAAGCAGACAAGAGTATCAAATTATCTCCTGTTTCAGTACAAGGAGAACAATTTGAAGTGAGGCATAAAGCTCTAGAATGAACAATTGAGTTACCGCACAAAGTGGGCTCATAATTTGACATTTTACCCTTAAGGATAGTTGAGAGCAAGAAAGTTATCTTTTTCTAACATTTATAGCCATTTCACTGCTCACTTCAACAGACATCAAAGCAAGGCTCTGGCCTTAATCCAAATAAACGAAATCATGTCAAAAGCAACACAATTTATGGAATTTGTATATATTATAGTAAGTTAATCTGGATAGGCAATGATGAGCCAATATTACTGATGTAGCAATTTGTATCCATTTCAAGAAAATCTTAATAGAAAAAATGTCTGGGCCTTTTATCACCGATAAAAGATTTACTGATGTAGCAATTTGAATATTACTGATGTAGGAATTAATATATATTTTTATGTTGGATTAAGATAACTAATATGTTAAATAGTGTTTTGTTTTGTTTGTCTCCTCATTAGGAGACCAATGAAAACATTACTAAAATATTTATTTTAATCCTCCCCCCACTAAATAAAGCAAAAGCAAGAAGAAAAATGAAATTAAAAAATAGACCATATATAGGGATATTAAGCTACAGTACTAGGTATTCGAATCAACCAGAATGATTTCACTATTCTTCACTACCTGGATTCCAAAGAAAGAAGGTGGCAAGAACTTATCTGAAATGTATAACCATACATTGCACATAATCATGAGATGGTTGCTTAAGTGAACATAAACTGAAAGTGATCAAATTACACAATTAAAGATCTAATGGTTATAAGATACATGTAGAAACAAAGTGGTTTCAGGATGTCAAGTAATTATATTTTATAGAGATTAAACACATGAGAATAATTATCTTCTATCTATACACACATATTTACCACTGCTGACATTATTCATTACTGTGTGTAAACACAAATTTCCATCTGGCATTGCTTCTTTTTCCTGAGAACATTTTTGTATTATTTCTTGATATAAAGGTCTAAAGGCAAAGAATTCTTTTAGCTTCTAATTCTTTGAAATAGTTTTGTCTTTGGTTTATTTCGGAAAGGAAATTCACTGGTTGTATGATTCTAGGTTGAGTATATTCTTTCTTCTTCCAGAACTTTGAAGACATTGTTTTATTATCTTCTATTTTGATAGTTACTAAGGAAAGCTATGCTTTAACTTTCTTCTCTATGGGTAATGATTCCTCTCCCTGACTGCTTTCAAGATTTTCTCTTTGATCACTGGTTTTTAGCAATTTATGCCTTTTATGTTTATTTTGCTTGGAATTTATTTAACATTTTTGATATGTGGTTTTTAAAATTTTTTAAATTTCAACCATTTCTTTTTCAAGTACCACCCCCACAACACAACCACCCCATAGTAGATCACTGCAGTGTAGTCTCACAGGTTATGAATGTTCAGTTTAATTTTTTCCAGTCATTTCCCTTTTTTTGGCTCATTTTTAATGGTTTTTATAACTATTCTTAGTAGTAATATTTATTATGCACTGTCCAATCTGATGTCAATTTAATCAGACTATTTTTCATTTCAGATATTGTACATTATATCTCCAAGTTTTTCATTTGTGTCTTTATAAAAATATTCCCTTTTCCCTTCATTAAGATCTGATTTTACTTTGTAGTCTGAAAATATTCAAGATTTACAACAGCTATTTTAAGGGCATTAGCTACTAATTCTTTCATTTGCATGTCTTTCTTAGTTGATTTATCCCCCTTCTCCTCCTGCCAACCCCACACAAACAGTTACATCTCATATTTACTTGCTCCTTTTTTTATCTGGATATTTTTATTAAATATAAGTATATTGTGATTTGCACTGTTCCACACTGGATTTTGTTGTGTTACTGCAAAGAATGTTGGACTTGCTTATGCATTGCAGTTATTTTACTTGTGAATAAATTTGATCCTTTCAATTCTTAAGTGAAAAGTTTTCTGATAAACCAATTCCAGAGCAGCATTTGGTTTGGGGATAAATTAGCTCTACTACTCACTGAAAGTCTCAATCCCTTCTGTATGAAACTATCTTCTCTCTGGCAGTCTGCCCCACAACTTCTAGACATCTTCAACTCTATAATCTCTAATGTCAAGTGAGACTGCTCAGCTCCATGTGGACTTCCCCTTCCTGCTCTGCAGGCAGAAAGAATGTAGTAAGCTCAGAAAATTATGGCAATTTTCTCATTTGTTTCTTTCCAACATTGCCTATTGTCTACTATCTGAAAACATTTGTTCAGTTTTCTAATTTCATGGAGCAGGAAGGCAGTCTCATGGCAGTTAATTCTCCATTGGCAGAAGTAAAAGGCAAAACACTGTTTTCTGAAAGCTTTAGTTTTTTCTGTATTAACCAGACTAAAGCCAATCCTGGTTTTTAACTACTCCGAATACAAAACAAAACAAAACCAACAAGAACAAAAACCCATCTTATATCTATAAGATTTTTATGTGTTGGTTTAATTTTGAAATATCATAATTATGAATGTATAATTCACAAAGATAATACTCATTGACAAAATTTCCAAAGTAATGTTTTTTTTGTTTGTTTGTTTGTTTGTTTGTTTGTTTGTTTGTTTGTTTTTGTGTGTGTGTGTGTGTGTGTATAAAAGCTTTATTTAGGGAGCAAATTCTGGCCACTGTCTAAAGAAAGCAGCACAGAAGCAAATTAATCTTCAGAAGATTTACTAGGTCTAAAAATTTTAAATGCATATAAATAATTACAAATTATAATTTATCTTACATCATTTAATAAGTAAAGAAGAAAGGCATTAATTACATTTTGAAAAATAGCTGGGTATTGTAGCACACAAGTATATTCTCAGCTACTCTACTTGGGAAGCTGAGGTGGGAGGGTCACTTAAGTGGAGGAGTTCAAGGCTGCAGTAAGCTATGAGGGTTCCACTGCATTCCAGCCTGTGTGAGAAATCAAGGCCCTGTGTCAAAAAAAAAAAAGAAAAATTAGAAAATTTACTAATAAAATTAGAAACTTTAATTATGCAATGACATAAGAATATTTTATATATCATTACTTGCATATATATTGAATATTACATATTGGGCATTATACAATGTGGAGGAAAACCACTTAAGTGAGGTGGTCTGCAGCACATATTCCAATAAACCTGCATACACAAATAGGTTGGCAGTGTGTATATCATATATTTAAGGTTTGGTTTGTGGAGATATATAAATATATATGTATATATACACATACATACACACATATTACATATATGACAGGGTATATATAATATGTATATGATATATATACCATATATTACATAGAGATAAATTAGATATATAATAGATAGATACATAAATCTATCATACACACACACACACACACACACACACACACACAGAAATACAATGTGATTGTCACTCTGCCAAATATTATGTACAATACAGACATGTGGGGGAAATTTGTGGGGACATGAATGTATAATTTCAGTCTCAGCAAATTTTCCTCATTTCCTTGCCTTATGACTCAAGTGTTCTGACTTATTTTTATATCTTTTCCGTAAGTAAATGCTGCTTATTTAACTGCATATAAGCATTCTAGAGTCAGAGGATCCATCTCTATTGCTGATTACTTATACTGATTCTCAGTTTCACTGTCTCTCATGTGGAGTATTGTGCTAGATTTTGCAGGCAAAATTTTAACGGCCATTTGGACACTACTTTTTCTGTTTCATGAATACTATAATATTACACTGTTTTCATATTTGCCTTAGGACATACACATATACAGAAAGCACACAAAACATAAATAAAGAATTCTGTGAATTATCACAAAGCAGATAGCCACATAGCTGCCAATTCAGACCAAATATAGGAGATTGTCAGAAATTAGAACATCTCCTTATAATCCTTCCTAATTTTGTCCTGTTCCTTCCTACCACAAAAAGGCAATATTGGTCCTACTTTTAATAGTACACTACACAGAAAAACATAGCAAGGATGCTTTTGTGTTCAGCATATTTTCCTCAACATTGTGTTTGTAAGATTTATCCATGTTCCTCTTTTTTTTTTAATCACTTTATTTTATTTATTTATTTATTTGTTTGCTTGTTTGTTTGTTGTGAGATGGAGTTTCGCTCTTCTTACCCAGGCTGGAGTGCAATGGCACGATCTCGGCTCACCACAACCTCCGCCTCCTGGGTTCAGGCAATTCTCCTGCCTCAGCCTCCCAAATAGCTGGGATTACAGGCACACACCACCATGCCCAGCTAATTTTTGTATTTTTAGTAGAGACGGGGTTTCACCTTGTTGACCAGGATGGTCTCGATCTCTTGACCTCATGATCCACCTGCCTTGGACTCCCAAAGTGCTGGGATTATAGGCGTGAGCCACCACTCCTGGCCCCATGTTCTTTTTTTCACTCACAAAATTTCCCAGGTAGACTTCTACTGTTATCAATCAAGAAATTTAAAATTATTCTGCTGTGTTGAAAAGTATCACTCTTCTATTTAATTTAGTTTAATACAAAGTCATCATCATCAAGTCATATACTAACATATTTTAACACCTTTAGGCAATTGTAAACAACTTCATTATTCTATATGTCATTAAGAAAATAAACTGTTAATTAAACCACAAAATATTAATTTTAAATTACTTAAAATTTTTATAATACATATCTGAAATATCTTGAGATATATTTGTACTGTGATGTTTTATCATATATCATGTTTGTGCAAATGTAAAAGGGAAATTATAATAAATTGAAGAGATTCTAACTTCTTATTGTACATGAGGCTTCTTAATTATTAATTTTTTTCTTAGCGTTGGCAGTGTCTAAAGGTTTTCATGCAGGATCAAAGTCTGCATTGCCTGAGGCATTTTGAATGCAGCATTTCTGCAGTGTGCCACTGTCACCATTCTGCAAATTTAGATGTTGATATTTTCTTGATCTCATAAGAAAGTGTCAGGAAAGATACCTGGGGAACAACCAGCATTCATATTTTTTATAAGTGGTCTTTAAATAGATTTCAAACTTAATAAATGATGTGTTTGGATTTTCCTGCTATATCATGTGCTACATGATCAAGTTTGCACATGTGTTTACAGCAGTAACTGTAATATCTGTCTCCTGACCAGTATTAAATATAAATACTTCGATGTTAAGGAGCAAACTGATTTCCTAAAGTGAAAAAAGCACATCTAAGAATCAATAAATTATGAGTTACCTGACTTTATATATTTGGAAATAGATGGGTACTCATGTCATGATTTCAGAGTTTTTCAAATATCTTTAACCTTGAAATGTGCTCTCAGGTTATTTACAATGACTCCAATTCTATAACAATTGTTAGCTAAAGGCTTTGCATTGTCCAATCTTTTGAAATTAAGTCTGAAACCTCTGCGAAAAATATAATTTAAGCTTTTATCATGTTTGACTAAAGAGGTAATTACTCATGCACGAAAGTGTGATAAAGAGTAATGTGCCAGAAAGCAGTGAACTTGATTTCCAGTGGTAGAGTCTTCTACATTTAAAAACATTCGTTTTCTTCAACCAGATTCATTTGTAAAGTAAGAAAAGCAATAATATTTACCTCATACCACTGTTAAGATAATAACATGGAAGAATTCATGTAAAAAGTTAACCTACAGAAAATACTTATTAAACATTCTTTCTATACAACATATCATTAGATTTATAAGATTTATAATCTTGAATAAATCATTTTGCTTATCTGAGCCTCAACATTTTTTGCAAAGCAAGAAAGATAGAGAATCTCATTTCAGTATTCCTTTAACAATTTTTAAATGTTTTATGACTCTAATCTTTAGGTAGCTTTTGGTTTCATAGTGGTGGTGGTGGTGATTATATGAAATACCAAACAATATATCTGAACTTACAGGTAATAAGAAAATGCTGGATGCATCAAATAATCTTTTCTCTTATGACAACTTTAAGGAGTAACTCTGTGAAGAGTGGAGGTTACTGTTGAATATTTACAAGGAGCAATACATGACAGAATGATTGTATATGTGTATGCTGTTCAGAAACTGGGTGGCTCCTTCTGAAATTGGCCAATTCAGCAAATAAAAATAAAAATCTAACATGAAATGTTGAGATTTAGAAACACGTAAAAGTTTTTGACATGCTTGCCTAAATTTCAAAGTTATACTTTGTTTTAGTATTTTAAGAAACTAAGAATATAGGCTGGTAAGACTTTGCTGAATAAATTCTTACCATATTTAAGTGTTTGGCTGAAGGATTCACCTACCTGACCCCTACTAATTAATTAATTGGGAAGGCATAATTTTTCTAAGTACTAACCACACCTTCACCTTATCTTTATTATCTTTTTTATGCTAATCTCCAATGCAAATTCAGTGTCATACTATTTATCACCCCAATCCATCTTCAACTGATGGTAAGAATTTTTAAAATATTTTTTTATTTCAGAGAAGCTTCTAAGGAAAATAGAAACTTTGTTCTCTTAAGAATTCACCATTAACTTCTCATTTAAATTTAATTCTGAAGTTGAAGTGAGCCAGAGTAGGTATTTGCGTTGGAAACATGGTAATATCTTTGATCTTGCATCATATATAAATAAGCTATTTTAAGAAATTATTTTCCATATATCTGAAGCTTAATGGCTTAAGAACGAACACCTTTAGATGTTATAGCTTTATGTGAAAATATTTTATATTGCATTATACACTTGTCTACTTTGAAAGCTATTATATGGACTATCATTTTCTTTTTTTTTCTTTCTTTCTTTTTTGAGATGGAGTTTCGCTCTTGTTACCCAGGCTGGAGTGCAATGGCACGATCTCGGCTCGCCACAACCTCCCCCTCCTGGGTTCAAGCAATTCTCCTGCCTTGGCCTCCCGAGTAGCTGGGACTACAGGCATGCGCCACCATGCCCAGCTAATTTTTGTATTTTTAGTAGAGACGGGGTTTCACCTTGTTGACCAGGATGGTCTTGATCTCTTGACCTCGTGATCCACCCGCCTCGGCCTCCCAAAGTGCTGGGATTACAGGCTTGAACCACTGCGCCCGGCCTGGACTATCATTTTCTTAATGACTCCGGTAACTATAATGATTGACTCTTTTTTTATTCTCAGTCACATCATAGGTACTTTCTTTTCACTTTTACCTCTTCTCCTCCTTTTATCAGTGGCTCTGCTGTCTGTGCTTAACTCTGTTTTTGTACTGCTTTTAGTTAGGTATGACCTATGAAAACAAGCAATCAAGCTTGTTGCAGTTTTATGTTAAATTCACTTTGACAATAGTATGCAAATTACTAAGGTCAGTTTTGGCTGGTTAATGAAGATAAGCAAGACTAACTAACCTGAGTTAGGAATCTCTGGATAATCCTATGATTTTCTTTTATTTATTTATTTGTTTGTTTTGTATGTGGTGATAAAAGAACAACTTCAGCTGAATGAAATGCAAAGGCATTTTATTGAGCAGTAAACAATTTGCTAATCTGGCAGCCTCCCAGCCAGAATAGGCTTGGCCACGCCAATGCAGCTACGAGGTGGAAGAAAATTTATGGACAGAAAAAGGAAAGTGAGGTACAGAAAATGGAAGTGAGATACAGAAACAACTGGATTGTTTAATAATTCATTGGCCAAAACTCAGTGATTGGCACAGGTGTAGGATATGGTCTATTTACAACTCCACTTGCTATAGTTAATGATGTTCAGAAAAACGTTCAGGCCAACTTTAAAATGTAAGGAGGTAGCTTTAGGCTAAACTTGATTTAACAGTCTTTGTTTCAACATCATATTATTCTACTAGGTGATACCAAATTACATAGCACTTTAGGTCACCAAAGACTTTATCAAAGCTAAATATGATAAGTACTATCAGAATTATATGACCAGAAAAGGGACATGAACAGAGGAAGGTGCTTACACACAAGAAACTTTAAAACGTGCATTAACTGTACACTTGTGACTGCTATTTAGCTCACAATCATCTTTTAGTCTTTTAGTTTACCCATTGCATTTGGCTATGATCCAGAGTATTGAGATTGTTAGAAAACTGATATTTGGATAAACATGGTGTTACTTCTTAGACTAGCATTTTTTTCCTTATAATATTGGCAAAACTTAGTTTGATTTTATATGGCTCATCAGTGATGTCCTTGAATAATATCCCTCCTTCTCCACAAGCGTAATCTAACATATTTTTTATTAAAATATGTTTTACAAAAATACAGGAGACAAATCATGAAAATCAAACAAATCATGAATCATTGAAGTTTTTATTTATAGCAGCTAAAAATTTTCATTAAAAGAGCCTAGCTACATACTTTGGAATTCTATGTCACTGTACATTGTTTATAAGTTTAACTACAGTAATGTGCCAAAATAAGAAAAATACAGCCTAAAATATAATTGAGAAAAACAATGATTTATAATTAGATGATAAAAGTCAGATGAAATTTCACTGACATGACAAGTTTCTCTATTAAATCATACAGTGTGGTAATGGACAGAATTCTATATCTTAATACCATCTGTTATCGATAAATTTATCATAAGTACTATACTCTGCAACAGCAATAATTTTAATCAAGAAATTGCAAATAGGCCAGGTATGGTGACTCCTGCCTGTAATCCCAGCACTTTGGCAGGCCGAGGTAGGTGGATCATTTGGGGTCAGGAGTTCGAGGCCAGCCTGGCCAACATAGTGAAATCCTGTCTCTACTAAAAATACAAAAAATTAGCCAGGCATGGTGGTGCATGTCTGTAGTCCCAGCTACTCGGGAGGCTGAGGCAGGGCAATGGCTTGAACCCTGGAGGTAGAGGTTGCAGTGAGCCAAGATCACGTCACTGCACTCCTGTGCTGCAGAGTGAGACTTCGTCTCAGATAAAAAAATAAAGAAAGAGATTGCAAATCACTTTCTTCGTACTCTAATTTTTCAGTATCTTTCTGCTATTCCAATATCTCATTTCCTTGTTTAATACCTTGAACCATACTGAACCTAAATATTTTAAGCAAGTTTCTTCTTCAAAACAGGCCTTCTACCAGAATTTTTTTATCAAATACTTGCCCAATGTCTAACGAATTATAATAACTCAAGTTCATTAAGGGTTAGATAGAGTGTTAGGAAAAATGTCTCAGAAAATTCTTCAAGGGAAGTGATAATAAGAAAAAAAATTAAGAAATATTGATGGATAATAGAAAAACTCTGAAATTGTCAACTGCTTAACATTGTCAAAATTTCTATAAAACATGGAACTGACTGTATTTTGCATTAATTTATAAATTCAACATGCACTTATTCAATGCCTGTAGTGTGCTGCATGCTGGGAATATAGTTTGGAAAAAAATAGTAAATGTTCTTTTGCAGCTTACAATTTAGTAGTAAGACAAAATAATTATATGTAAATATAAAATTTATGTAATATCAGACATTTATAAGTGCTATAAAAGTGTGAAAAGCTACTTTAAAGTTTCTAAGTTCATAGTATGTATTTAAAGAATCTTACAGTCACTTTCTGTATGCCAAACACTGAACTAGATGATATGTAAACACAAGAGTTATGTTTCTGCTTTAATGGAGCTTACAATTTAGTAGAAAAGAAAGACATTAAAGTTTAAAAACTATTAACTTAAACAAGGCTGCCATTTGTCTTCCACTGTCCGTTTTCCCCTTCTTCTTTACCGTCGAGTTGTCTTGGAATGTGGCCACCAAAGTTGACTACTCTTCCCAGTCTTTCTCTCAACGAGCTGTGACCAAACTGTTAAATTTTAGCCAACAGTGTGCAAGTAGAAATAGTGCCTATACCTTCCAATATTAAACTCTTTGCCTCCACCGACTTTTTCCCCCTTTTCTGAAATCAGGATATTGGTGAAAAATGAAACTGTCTTGAATTCATAGTTTGAAAGCCACGTAAGGAAGTTTGCAGAGCCTCTGCTCCAGATCCAAATCATTTACCTCTGGTTTGCTTTGTGAGTGAGAAATCAAATTCTACTTCTTTGTAGCTACTGAATGACAGAGTCAACTTTTTATTATTACGTATTTTTAATAGTAACTATGCTTGTATCCTAATTACTGTGCACAACTCTTAACTGTGTTAAATGTTATAAAAAAGGGAACATGGTACTTGAGAGAAAAATAGTAGGAGGCAACGATTTAAGATTAGGGATTTAGTGAGGGCCCCTCTAAGAAAGTAAATGTAACTTGACATTTAAAGGATAAGAGTATGAGGGCAGATATGCAAAGTTCACACAGTAGAAGAGATTAGGGACATTTTAGGAATCTCTGAAAGTCCAAAATGGGTACAACTAAGAAATAATGTGCCAGGCAGGTGAAGGACAACGCTGGAGATAGACCATGCACATCTTAGAAAGTGTTTTCATTTACTCAAAGAGGCAGTAGCAAGAAGAAAAATGGCATGATTTTGTTGCCATTTTATAAAGAGTTACCTGCCTTTTGAATTGTAAAATGTCCATTGCTTGCAAAAAGTGAGGGTGAGAAGATCGGTTAGGAGGGTTTTTTGATCTAGGTCAGAGATATTGGTGTGTATCAGTCTCTTCTCATGCTTCTAATAAAGACATACTGGAGACTGGGTAATTTATAAAGGAAAAAGGTTTAGTTGACTCACAGTTCCACATGGTTAGGGACTCCTCACCTTCGTGGCAGAAGGCAAAGGAGGAGCAAAGTCACATGTTGCCTGGCAGCAGGCAAAAGAGAGAGCATGTACAGACAGGGGAACTCCCCTTTCTAAAACCATCAGATCTTGTGAGACTTATTAACTATCAGGAGAATAGTATGGGAAAGACTTGCCCCCATGATTCAGTTACTTCCTACTGGGTTCCTTCCATGACAGGTGGAAATTATGGGAGCTACAATTCAAGACTTGGGTGAGGATACAGCCAAACCATATCATGGTGCCTTTTAAAAACACTTTTATACCGTATTATGTATAAAAAGTCCACATTTGGGAGGCTTAAATCTTTTAAAATACTAGAAAATAAATTAGAAGGCTCATCAAAAAACCTGAACTTGTTTCTTTTCAGATCAGTTGTAAATGCTACTGCATGTGCTTCCACTCACTGGTGATACATGACTTCCCTGTGGTACTTCCCTGACATTGCTAATATTATACTATAGCATTGCTGTTCTGACTTGCATTAGTTAAGCCTCTGGTTTTCCCTGACTATTTTTCCAAACTAAATCACCCTTTAAGTCATCAGGCACTGTTTCTATTAAACCATCACTGTATACAAAAAACAAACACGCACTAAGAGCCTGTAAGAATGGAAGTGCTTGCAGAGTTCCCATATTATATTTTAGAGAATGCAACATTCCATAATAATAAAAGGGATTAATAATCTCATTCACTTTGTATTTATGTGCTAGTTTTTCTTTATTTTTTCCACCCTAAACTATCTAGGTGAGATCATTGTGGAAAAACATATCCAAAGCTTTTTAACTAAGTGTTCCAGTGATATTACACTCTATTTAAAAGCTTTCCTAGGAATGGTATACAGGTCCATAAAGAACTTTATGGGTGAGAATATTTTATTCTGTAATCTATTCAATTTTACATTAGCTCCTCTGACTTTGATTCCAAAGATACTCCATCTTCTCCCATAGCAAATTGATTGTCTAGAGGTCCCAAACTGTCAAATTCAGAGAATCACAATGAAACTGAGGGTATTTCCTGTAGTTCACCAATCGAATTAACATGATCAGTCAGCGAGCAAACCATCACACTAGCAAGTCAATTGTTAGGGTCATTTCAGGTATTTTTAGATTAATGTCTTTAATAACACAGGAAACAGTGATGCTGATCTTTAAGGAAAGGTAATAAAGAATTGTAACTGAAGAAAAATAGTCCTGTCAGTTTCCCCTCCTCAGTCTATATATGATAAATTTAATCTAGAGTATGAGCAAATACATTAAAGGAACTTTGGCTTCTCAATACTTAGACTGAATAGGATTTTCCCCTAAACTTTCTCAGGTAATTATATAATTAGTATCAATGAAAATATTTTTATAAATATTCCTTTAACATTCAAATCTGTTATAAGTGAGAAAAATTTAAATAGATATGGAACAGTACTAAATCTACAAACATTTATTGCAAAGTTTAATTCTTTGGAGATCTGAACTATTATTTCATCAGTTCCTATTAACTGTATAGTGAAGGTATATGCATGGCTACTATTTCTACATTCACTGATATGGGTTAGGTGAGTGTTAAAGCAAAGTAAATGTGGCCTGATAAGGACTCCATACCTCTATATTTGAGTCCTGGTAGATGAACTGTAACCTAGCTTAGTAGGCAGACAAGATTGAAAACCTAATTTCGCAATATGTGCCTGTAACAATAGCTGAGTTTTGGACAATTCCAGTGGCCACACTTCTACCACACATAGACTCTTAAGTGTTCAAACAAGGCAACTGCCAACCTGTAACCAATCCAGCTGTTTCTGTACCTCACTTTAGATTTCCGTATGCCACTTCCCTTTTGTTGTCTATAAATTTGTTCAATGATAGGCATCCCTGGAGTCTGTCTGAATCTGCTGTGATTCTGGATGCTGCCCGACTTGTGAATTGTTCATTGTTCAACTAAACTCTTGTAAATTTAATTTGGCTAAAGTTTTTCTTTTAACAGATGGTGTCAGAAGTGGGGTCCAAATTAGCTCTTCTGATGACCCCCAGGAGGACTGAGTGGACAAGCAAGGTACCTACTGGACCCACTTGTGTCCTCTGATCTCTCAGAGTGGCTGGGGATCATAGTAAGTCCTCTCTTGAATTTCAGAGTTCCACAGATTTGTGTTTTGAGCTCTGTGAGTTTTTTTAAGTAAATTCCTATTCCAAACTGGGTTTGGAAGTCATGACAGAAACTAGACCGGGTCCAGGATTGGATTTGATCCTATAACTAACTGGCTTGGATCCAAAGGGCTTATATCTGACTGGGTCAAAAAGAAATTGGTAGTAAATTGTAATATTGCAGTGGTTGTAAAATTTGGCTTTTGGAAACTCACAGGGGTTTTTGTGTTCTATATTTTTGTTTTAATTTTCTTGCATGCTTAGGTAGGAAAAATAAAATAAAATCATAGGCTAAGTTAATCAAGGGATCCTGAGACCAAAGATAATATTTTAGGTAAAAATAGTATTGTTAATTTCTGAAAAATTGAGTTCCTTCCAGTTTATACGTTAGGCCCAGGAGGCAGCAAAATCTTACAGAAATGGTGAAATCTTACTAAAGATAACTTGCAGTGGAATATTTCAAATGGAAAACAATGCACTGAAGTGCATTTTTAAAAAAGGAACTATTTTACTTTGTATTGTGGCTTGGCACCCAGGGCTATAGT
The DNA here is from genome assembly GCA_031835075.1 of Saguinus oedipus. NCBI lineage: Eukaryota > Metazoa > Chordata > Mammalia > Primates > Cebidae > Saguinus > Saguinus oedipus. Next base: position 43,205,717 of record CM063183.1, read on the forward strand.
ATGGAAGCACAGTCACTAAGGCAGCTTGGGGAGAAAGAACCCAGAAGCTTGGCGTGCTGGCAAAAGTGTAAGAATTTTACCATTCAGACTTCTTGTCCCTCTTTCTCTGTGCAAACCAGTTGAACGATTGGTAAAAATAACTGTTTATATCCTCTGCAAAGTCTTAATTAATAGAAGAAATGAATTCTGAGGCTAGCCTTAAGCTTTAGCAAGTTTGATGTATTTTGTGCAGTGAATTTGTTTTTCTGTGTAGGGGTGCCTTAGAATTGAACATGGCTTTAGTACCCCCATAAGTTCACTGCTCAAGATAGCCCAGCAAGCTGGTCCATAGCAAACTTTCTGCAGGTCCTTGAAACAAAGAAAAAACCTGAATGAGGTCTCCATCTTGTATTATATTCTTGGGAGCTTGGCTTGTAACTGTGCTGTGGCAAATCCTCTTTGTCTCTGCTGTCTAGGGAACAAGAATTTTAGGGTTCATGTTACAGTTAGCTCTACATATTATACTCAGTAGTTAGAAACCTTTGTAACCTCAAAATTAACTACTCTAGACTCCTTCTGGGAAGAGCAGCAGATACTGCTGGGTGCTGTAGCTCAGTAGCAAGGCTTTTGTCTTTTCACACTTGTGGCCTAGGTTAGAGCTTGCTTAGGGAATGTGTTCATTGGATTGATACCTGTTAGACCTTTACCATTTGTAAAGGTCTCTTTCCCTCCATGAACATCTTCTAGTTTCCCTTCTTAAATCTTCCTTTCTCTGAGCTAACTTTACATATTCTAGATTTTATAAAAACTGCTTACCACCTATTTGAAAATACTTCACACACTCATAGTTAAGTCATAACCTTAGTTGAGGCTTGTTGGTTTCACCTGTGAGGTAAATTTTGGCAAAGTTTAAAAGCCAGAAATATTGGCTGTGGCTAAATTTTGGTAAGAAGAAATTTAAAACTTTTTTTTTTTTTTTTTTTAAAAGAAGGAAGTGCTGTGGTAAAAACTCAGCTTAATTAAATGTGGATATCAGCTTAATTGAAACTCAGCTTAATTAAAAGCTGTAGGTATATTTAAAAGGCCTTTATGTCTATTCTCTCTGTTGATCTTGTTTTGCTGGAAAAAAAGGTTTTTTCTTCTTAGCTGACTCATTTATTTTTCTCCATTTTGTCTTCCCACTATTAATGCACACATGAGAGGATCTAAGATAACTTCTGATAGCCTGGGACACCTCGGGAAAACAGAGAAGGCTGCACTGACCCCATTTTGAAAAAGCAAAATATGTTGTTTCCCTCATGGAACTCAAATAATTGAAAGTGGGTAAATCCCTCTCATGATCTGTTTTGCCTTCCAGCTGTGCCTGTTTATTAGGCTTTAGAAACTGTATGTTTTCCTAGTAGTTTCTTGAAGGGCTCAATGCTAAAGCCAATAATCCAATAAAGAAACTTAGAAACTGTTAAATGAAAAATCTTACAACTGTTGGATCTTCTTCTCTCTGTTTGTAGTAATATATATCTTGTGTGTGTAATGTTTATATAAAAGAGCTCTAATCAATTGGCTTAAACAAAAATAAGTGCTAAAATCAAATATTCTGAAAAAAATTAAAACTCTAATGCCTTTTCATGTAACTTTAGTCACTTGTGAAATAAAAACAGCTTTAAAGATGATTGGCAAAATAAAAATATTTGGTCTAAGTTATGCAGTCAGGTATTAGGTTTGCTCAGTGCTTTAGGTCATAGACTTCTTCTTTGACTTTAAAAATTGTTTAATTTATTTTGGAGAATTAAATTTAAATAAGGCCTGAGGACATGTGGAATTAGCCATGCCCCCAGCTATGGAAAGCATATAAAGAAAAGAGATTTTATATAAGAAAGGATCTTGAATGGCAAATTCTGGTTCTAAAGTAAAATAACCAGTTATTTAAAAAGAGGGATGTTTAGGACAAGTCAGAACATCCAAGTGTGTTGCAGATTGTCTGTGTACACCATAAAATTTCATGAACTAAATTTTAAACAACTAAACATTTCTAAGAGTTACCATTATAACATGTAATTGAAACTGCAAAAACATAGTTTTACATGCAAGGTTTTTAAGGGAGGTGAAATATATTTTTGGTAAAAGATGATAAGAATGCATGGGAATATACATTTCTGCCTAGTTTAGAGATTTAAAAGATTGTTTTAAGTTGATAAGAGAAAGCTAAAGGTTTGAGCAAGTTATAAAAGGTGTGTAAGAATTAATCTTGGAACAAGAAATTCTATGTGGGCATTGGCTGACATTAAAGGGGTATTATTAATTTTTTTTATAAATTGAACATTGAAATAAAAACAATAGTTTTTTTTTTTTAGAGCACTGATCTACCCTTTCACTAAAACTATAAAGGGTTACAAAAGGTCTATGAGAATCTCAACCTTTGTTCAATGAAATCAACCAATGAAGATTAATAGATTCATCTATAAGGTTTTATTAAAAATTGGAGTTGACATTACTATAACACTAAGGCAAGCATGAAATTTGGCTTTCTCTCTTGAAGATGATTTTTATGTAATATTAAAAGATAATGAAAGATTTTTGTTTGCCTTTTAATAAATTACTTAAAAAAGAAGGGAAAGATGGGACAGATTGCTGAGAAAGCTAAGTCTTCTCTCTATCAATCCCTAAAGGTTTTTGCCTTTTTAGAAATTTTTGAGTCATTAATTTGGCCAAATGAATGACTTATGGTTATCTGGAATTCTGTTTCATAATATCAAGTGTTTCAAACCTTTAACATATTTGATAGGCTTCCCAAAATCAGATTTCAGCTTCAAAATTGTTTTTTCTAACCCATAACTTTGAGATGCTGCAGATAGTCCCTGAAACATTCAAAAGAGAGGTAAACAGGATTATTTGATGTGTTTGGTTATATGGGAAGAATTGCCAAAATTTAAAATAATGTTTAATCTTAGGGTTATATTTTAGCTAATGATATGAATGTATGTTCCCAAATTGAATGAGATTTCTAAAAATTCTAAATACATCTTAGTAAATACTATCAATGAAAATTAAGGTTATTATGTTAAGTATTGTAGATAGAAATGATAGCCAAATTTTCTTGTCAATTGTATCTTTATGAGTATTTAAAGTAATTTCCACAGTTAATTGCATAATGCTGATGCCATTTCTGAAAACTTCACAAGCCAATAAAATTCTAGAATATGATATCTTGTAGGAGGTTCACAAAAGGATGAAAAGGACTTTGAAAAGCACTCTTGAATACAGCTTTCTCATAACTTTAAATTCATATCATTTGGACTGGGTAATAATTTCTGAAACTTTAATGAAAAGACTGTGTAGTTAATAAAACTGTGAATCTAGGTAGGACAAAAATAAATTGAATACCAAGAAAATACATTGCCAGATTTTCATGTTAAACCAGCTGATACTAAAATTGTTAAGATATAATATTTGAATGAACTCTATGGTCTAAGTCAAATTACCTATCATAACCCATTAGTTTTCAGTATATGAAACCTAAATTTGGAAAAGAACTGGTATGCAAAAGGACAGAAATCCAATGTTAAGCATGTCCTCTCAGAGAACCGGATGGCCAACTTGTTCTTCCTGACTCCTTAAAGCCTTTGTTATTAAAGGTTCTACATTTCATGAATCATCATGGAAAAGATAAAATGATCTAAATCAAATACAAACTGGTGTGGTGACTTATAAGTTGCTAAATTAGTTTATACAATGTTTGGGTTGCTAAATCCATATTCCTGGGAAGATAATCAAAGCTTCAAGTACATTTGACTACCTGATGGGCCTTTTAAACATTTACAAAGGGATTTCATTCAATTGTCACTTTCAATGCATGTTTTCTGGTTTAATAAAAGCTTTCCCATGCAAGAGGGCTGATGCTATAACAGTAGATTATTATGCTACACTGTATTTTAATGATGTAAACAAAGCTTTTTATGATTCACTGATTGAGGACAATCCACTTCCTCACAATCTAGAACACAAAGATTGGATCTTCTTAGAACATCAGAGAAAAAGCATCTTTTCCATCCATGCTACAGGAAAATTTTGGGGTCTTGAATTTTAGGTTCATAATCTCATAACGGAGAAGGGTCTCTTCATAACTTTGTAACTGTAACCCTTAAGGTAAAGCTAACCAGGAAAGTTTCTCCCTAGAAAAAGATGACATTCTTAGGCAGTGTTTTCCAAAATAACAGATTAAGATTTCTCTACTATCATGAGACTCTTATTTTTGAATATTTTTCCCTTAGTTATACCTTTATGAACAATAGATGTCAAAAGGGGGTCTGTTATGTCCACTTATGGAATACACTTTGTGAAGGATTTTATAGTCAGCCTTGTACATATACACTTATACCTTCAAAATGAAGGCCTAATGCAGGTGAGAAATTTTAATTGTGCATATGTTGCCTCATAGCCAGTTAGAAACAGAATATTGTTGGTTCACTCCTCTTAACCCCCATCACTGGTTAAAGAGAACATTGCCAGGCCTTCACTTTTCTAAAAGGCGTCATCTATTAGGTCCTTTTTTCATGGTTTGAAGGAAAAGAAGCAAGGATTTGAAATGCATTCATCATGGTAGGCCCTAGAGCAGATTCTACCACAAAGGCTATGGTTGCACAACAGACTAAATTATTTTGTAAAAGTTATGAAAATGGTAGAATTAGATAAACAGAGAAATATCTGTACAGCTGCTGGCACTGGTGGCCTATAAAGAAATACACTGGGCACTATAGAAATTCAGATGTAGGGATTAACAAAAAGACCACTTAGTTAAGTGAATAGACTCTTCAGCTTGTTGTTTGATCTATCTGGTTTTAGGTGGTTTGATTTATGGGGACCCTGAGTAAGGAAAATACTCCAAACTCTTGGTATTAGTCTCCCGATAGTGATAATGGTAGTCTCTCTGGTGCACTGTATTCACTCTATGGTTTTAAATGTTTGCAAGCAGCCAGCTCTAGAATGTCAAATGGTCTCTCTTCAACTGGAATGACAAAAGCTGAAAATAATGTGTAACCATGAGGACACCGTAACCTATGAATGACATGCTGAGACTGAAAACCCAAAATGATGATAACCGAGAGTAGCAATAAAGCCCTAAGTTTTGTTCACACTTTCACTTAAGAAAGAACTTGACCAACAAGGGTAAATTTTTTTTAGACAAAATTATGGGCCTTTGTTTGGTACTGAGCTCTTGCACTACACTCAAACAGATGAAACAAAGCCAACTTAGAATCACTAGTGCTAAATGTGACATAATCAAACTAAGACTTTAAGAAAACACATAGATTCTAGAACACACCAGGTTTTTTTTTTTCTTCTGACGATTACAATAGTGACATCATTGACAAAGTTTTGGTTAGTCTTTCAAAATTGAGAACATGACAAAAAGTGGAGAATTGTTTAAGCAAACAAAATACAGCCTGAGAAGGACTTTATACTTCTATATTTGAGTCTTTGTGGATGAACCGTAACCTAGCTTAATAGGCAGACAAGAATGAAAGCCTAACTTAGGAGTTTACACCTGTAACAAGAGCTGAGATTTGGACAACCCCAACTGCCATACGTCAACCACTCATAGACTCATAAGTGTTCAACCTGTGTTCAAATAATCCAAACACCAAATTTTTTACATTTGTACTTAGCAAAGATTTCCTTTTCTTGCAAGCAAAATTATCATTTTTCAATACATAACTAGATTTTAAGATATGGCAAAAGTACAACCATCTACCGTCTCAAGTCAGAAGGATGGTTCAGTACTTTTAACGTTTATATTTGTATGTTTTAACATACATATAAAATAGATTAGTATAGTGAGACCTGAAAATAGTTAATACAAAGTAGATACAAATGAAGAATGTTGTTACTTATTTATAAAATACATGTATAAAATAAAATATAAGTTCAAGGCACAGAGAAGAAAAAATAACACATTAAAGAATAAAGTGGTGGTGCAGGTTAAAAATACCACATTTTCTCTGAAGTTCTTTAATAACTGTTGACTGTTTTTCTTATGTAAGATTTTATATGGTTTTCTTAATGCTATTCTTTACTGTTTGTCTGTGGTCCTGTATCCCTACTGATATTCTATGTCTTTGAAAACAGGGCATATAGTTTATCCTTCTCAGTTTAAGATAAATGCTTGAATGTTTTTACCACCATTATTAACTGAATACAGAACAGTTCTTGCAGTGCAGAACTGCCTAAAACTCTTACTGACTTACAAGAACAGAGATTTAATTCTAGATCCCACTGTACATTTGTTCTGTATGAATAGTGATTTTTTTCCATGTAGATGTTGCCTAAGACAGAAGTTGTGCATGGGAAACCTTCTGCAGACTCTTTTCCTTCATAAGTAACACTTGCTACTGACTCTCAGATTTCATTAGATTAATCAAGACAAATGGCCAGATGTGGTGTCAATGTGTCTACAAAGTACAATTTACTTATATCAAGGAAAATAGAGAAAAATAAGGATTTGGGAAGAATACAACTACCACAAATTATATTAGCTGAAATCAATATCTTAATTCCTCCAATGTGTGGAGAATCTGTTAGAAATGCAAGTAGCCACATATATGTAAATATCTATCACAACATTTGACATACTGTGGATACTCAATAAAGATATATTCTCTTCTACATTTACTATTCTAGAATAATTTACCTTCCAATTAGGGCTTTCTACTTTTGTGTCTTCCTCATTCTTTCAGCCTGTTGTTATCCACGTAAAAAAGAATTTGCTTCTCTTTGCCTTTGTCATTATGTGAGACTTCTCCAGCCACATGGAAATGTAAGTCCAATTAAACCTCTTTCTTTTGTAAACTGCCCAGTCTCAAATATGTCTTTGCCAGCAGTATAAAAATAAGCTAATACAGTAAATTGGTATGAGCAGAGTGGGGCATTGCTGAAAAGATACCTGAAAATGGGGAAATGACTTTGTAACTGGGTAACAGGCAGAGGTTGGAACAGTTTGGAAGGCTCAGAAAAATACAGGAAAATGCAGGAAAGTTTGGAAAGTTTCCTAGAGACTTGTTGAATGGCTTTGACAAAAAATACTGATAATAACATGGACAATGAAATTCAGGCTGAGGTGGTCTCAGATGGAGATGAGTAACTTGTTGGGAACGGAGCGAAGGTGACTCTAGTTATGTTTTGGCAAAGAGACTGGTGGAATGTTTGCCCCTTCCTAGAGATTTATGGGGCTTTTAACTTGAGAGAGCTCATTCAGGGTATCTGGGAGAAGCAGCAAAGCATTCAAGAGGTGACTTGGGTACTTTTAAAGGCATTCAGTATTCTAAGGGAAGCAGCGCATAAAAGTTTGAAAAATTTGCAGCCTGACAATGTGATAGAAAAGATCCCATTTGCTGAAGAGAAATTCAAGCCAGCTGCAGATATTTGTATGAGTAACAAGGAGCTGAATGTTAATCCCCAAGACAATGGGGAAAATGTCTCCAAGGCATGTCAGAGACCTTTGTGGCAGCCTCTCCCATCATAGACCTGGAAGTTTAGTAGGAAAAAATGGTTTTGTGGGCAGGGGCCAGGGTCCCCATGCTGTATGTTGTCTAGGGACTTGTTGCCCTGTGTCCCAACCACTCCAGCTATGGCTGAAAAGGAATAATATAGAGCTTGGGCTGTGACTTCAGAGGGTACAAACGGGCCTTGGTAGCTTCCATGTCATGTTGAGCCTGTGGGTGCACAGAAGTCAAGAATTAGGGTTTGGAAACTTTGTCTAGATTTCAGAAGATATATGGAAACACCTGGCTGCCCAGACAGAAGTTTGCTGCAGGAGCAGGGCTCTCATAGAGCACCTCTCCTAGGGCAATGCAGAAAGTAAATGTGGAGTTGGAGTCCCCACACAGTTTCTATTGGGGCATCACCTAGTGGAGCTGTGAGAAAAGGGCCACCCTTATACAGACTCCAGAATGGTAGACACAGTGATGGCTTTTACCATGTGCCTGGAAAAGCTGCAGACACTCAATACCAGCCCATGAAAGCAGCCAAGAGGGAGGCAGGCTGTACCCTGCAAAGCCACAGGGGTGGAGCTGCCCAAGACCATGGGAATCCACCTTTTGCATTAGCATGACCTGGATGTGAAACCTGCAGTCAAAGGAGATCATTTTGGAGCTTTAAAATTTGACTGCTGTGCTGGATTTCCAACTTGCATGATCCCTGTAACCTCCTTGTTTTGGCCAATTTCTCCCATTTGGAACGGCTGTATGTACTCAATACCTTTACCCGAATCATACTAGGAAGTAACTAGGAAGCAACTAGCTTGCTTTTGATTTAAAAGGGACTTGCTTTGTCTGACATGAGACTTTGGACTTTGGACTTTTGGGTTAATGCTGAAATGAGTTACAACTTTATGGGACTGTTAGGAAAGCATGATCGGTTTTGAAATATGAGAACATGAGATGGGAGGGGACAAGGGTGGAATGATATTGTTTGTCTCTGTGTCCCCACCAAAATCTAGTTTTAATTTTATTCTCATAATTCCCATGTGTCATGGGAGGGACCCAGTGGGACTAAATTAAATCATGCGGTGGTTTTTCCTATACTATTCTCTTGAAAATGAGTAAGTCCCACCAAGATCTGATGGTTTTATCAGGGGTTTCTGCTTTTGTGTCATTGTCATTCTCCCTTTGCCTGCTGCCATCCATGTAAGAGAATACTTGCTCCTCCTTGCCTTCTGCATGATTTTGAGGCTTCCCCAGCCATGGGGAACTGTAAGACATTAAACCTCTTTCTTTTGTAGATTGCCAAGTATCAGGTGTGTATTTATTGGCAGCATGAAAATGGACTAATACAGCTGGTGTATACAGAATGATAATATAATTTGTTTTCCATGAGAAGTCCCTTCAGGCAAAAGGGGGTGCTGTTAATCATTATAACAGGAAAACAGGTGGAAGCAAGGGCAGTCTAAGGCATATTGGCAGGTGTAGTCACCCACTGCATAAGATGTGTTTGGTAAATTAAAAAAAAAAAATCTCTTCGGCTGTGTTGAAAAATTTCTATGTAAATAAAAGCAGTGGACACTTCAAAAATGGACAATTTTGTATGGACTAAATATTATAAACTACAAAGCTTCTCAGAAGATGTGTATTCTAATCATGTATTAGTTAATTCTCACATTGCTATGAAGAAATAACTGAGTTGGGTGATTTATAAAGGAAAGATGTTTAATTAGCTCACAGTTCTGCTTTGCTGGGTAGGCCTCAGGACACCTACAATCACGGTAGAAAGCTCTTCACAGGGTGGCAGGATGAAGTGAGTGTGAGCAAGGAAAATAGCGGACACTTATAAAACCATCAAAGCTCATAAGATGCTCATTATCACAAAAACTGCATGGGGGAAACCACCCCATGATCAAATTACCCCACCTGGTCCTGCCTTTGACATGTGGGGACTGTGAAGATAATGGAGATTACAATTTATATGAGATTTTGTGTGGGGACACAGCCAAACCATAACGCCTCAAACCCTTCCAAATCTCATGTCCTCACATTTCAGAACACAATCATACTCTTCCAACAGTTCCACAAATCTTAAATCCTTCCAGCATTAAGCGAAATGCCCAAGTCCAAAGTCTCATCTGAAACAAGGTAAGTCCCTTTTGCCTATGAGTCTGTGAAATCAAAAACAAATTAGTTACTTTCTAGATATAATGAGAATACAGACATTGCACAAATATGCCCATTCTAAGTTGAAAAAATTGTCCAAAATGAAGGGGCTACAGTCTCTGTGCAAGTCTAAAACCCAGTGGGGTGGTCAAATCTTAAAGTTTCAAAATATTCTCCTTTAATTCTGTCTCATATACAGATCACACTGATGCAAGAGGTGGGCTCCTAGGGTATTGGACAGCTTTGCCTCTGTGGCTTTGCAGGGTATTATTCCCCTCCAGGCTGCTTTCACAGACTGGTGTTGAGTGTGTGTAGCTTTTCCAGGCACACAATACAGGTGTTGGTGAACCTACTATTCTGAGTTAGCAGGACTTTGGCCCTCGTCTCATGGCTCCACTAGATGGTGCCCAAGTTGGAATTTTCTGTGGGGGCTCCAACCCCGCCCTTCCCTTCTGCACGGCTCCTTCAGGAGTTCTCATGAGGGCCCCACCCCTGCAGAAAACTTCTACCTGGACATCCACGCATTTTCATACATTTTCTGAAATCTAGGTGGAGGTGCTCAATTTCATTTCCTGACTTCTATGAACCTGCAGGCTCAACACCACCTGAAAGCCACCAAAGCTTTGGGCTTAAACCCTCTGAAGCAATGGCCTGAGCTGTACATTGACCCCTTTCAGCCACTGCTGAAACTGGAGTAGCTGGAATGCAGGACACCATGTCCCAAGTCTGCACACAGCAGGGGGCCCTGGGCGTGGCCTGTGAAATCATTTTTTCCACTAGGCCTCCAGGCCTGTGATGGTAACTTATAACTGAAAGAAGTTTAGTTGACCCACAGTTGAGCATTGCTTGGGAGGCCACAAGAAACTTACAATCATGGCAGCATGCAAAGGAGAGACAGACACCTTCTTCATTTTGTGGCAGGACAGTGTAAGTGCAAGCAGGGTAAATGTCAGATGCTTATAAAACTATCAGATCTTGTGAGACTCACTCAGCATGGGGAAAACTGTCCCCACAATCCAGTTACCTTCACCTGGCCCCACCCTTGACACATGGGGATTATGAGGATTATAATTCACAATAAGATTTTGGGTGGGGACAGAGCCAAACCACATTAAATGGTATGATAGTAGATAAGAATTTCCAACATTGCCTAAGAGGGTTGGGATTACGTAGATTCCTACTGCTCCCAAAATAATACGACATCCAATTAAACTTCATAAATAGGATTCAAAACTAATAAAATGGAATAGAAATGCACACATTTCATTTCTAATTGTTATTTAACTTTCAATTCTCTAGGTGTTTAAATCAGGTAGTGGTACATTAGCTATATAATTATTGAGTCATAATTCAAAACCCTAATGAATCATTTTTCATACCGTCATGCTTGTTTTTCCTCAAATCAAGAATTGTTTCAGCTGGGCATGGTGGCTCACACCTGTAATCCAAGCTCTTATGAATGCTGAGGCAGGCGGATCACCTGAGGTCAGGAGTTTGAGACTAGTCTGGCCATTATGGCAAAACCCCATTTCTACTAAAAATACAAAAATCAGCCAGCCAGGGTAGCAGATGCCTATAATCCCAGCTACTCAGGAGGCTGAGCCATGAGAATTGCTTGAACCTAAGAGGTAGAGGTAGCAGTAAGCTGAGATTAATCCACTGTACTCCATCAAGCCTAAGCAACAAAGCAATATTTCATCTCCAAAAAAAAAAGAAAGAGTTTTTCATTTATCCCTATAAATTTATTTTCTCTCTATTTTGGAATTGCTCAAATATGTAATTAACCATTTATAAATTATGATAATTTTTGTATAAGATAATGATACAGAACTATTTATATGGCTTTTACTGGTAAATGTAAATTGTTGACATACCTCCCAAATTAAGTACCACAAAATAGTGGTGTGTAGTGAAATTTATTTCACAGATATCCAAAGGGCTTAATTTTAATCCCACCACTGTCATTAGCACTGTTACAATGTATAAGTAAGTCACTTAAGATGTCTAGACATAGGTATCTTGTTAAATTAACAGAAGATTAACAATATATTCAGTCTATACTATTCATAACCATAGGAGTTCTGTGCAACTACTTTAGTAATATTTTGGATGGAAGTCATGATAAATGAATAATAATCTATAACTTCTTTACAGATTTAAAGGTTTTTACCAAAACTTCTCATTTTTATCTGATTTACTGATTTGGTATCCAAAAATACTTTTATTTAGGCAGCATCTTGCTTAGAAAACCAGTGGATCAAAATATATGAAAATATCTGATGCTATGCAAATTGACTTTGCAACACTCAAACTAAAAATTGAAGTACCCTCCATAGTAATCTCTTGACAGTAGCCAAGATATATGGTCATATTGATGAAGGGGATTCAATTATCAGTGGCAGAAACTTGCACTGAAAATTAATATAAGTAAAATGAAGTGTATTGATCACTGTCAACTCACCAGGAGGCAACCAAAAGAGAAAAAAAATAGGTGAACATATTTGGAAAGATAATTGAAAAATGGAACACGGTATCTGCTTAATAGTTTTGCATGTCAGTTATCACAGTTATCAAGCCATCAGAGGAAGCCAGAGAAAGCCAGGTAGCATTTAAATTAATGTGGAAATGTAAGTTTAAGCATGTTTTCTTTTTATCACATCTATCAAATAATAGCATATGATGCTAAAAATCTATTAACATAAAGCTCAAATTATTCTCAGTTAAAAATTATGATAGTGTTTTAAAAACTGTATGTATATGTATGTGTGTTTGTATATACAACACCAGGGTGAGGCACAGAAATGAAAAAAAAGATATTTTGAAGAGGGTAAGAAAGGCACTTTTACATTAATGATAACACCACTCCCCAAACCTCCACAGCCTAGTCCAAAGAGAGATACCCTCTGCATTGTGGAAGGGAGTGAAGTGATTATTCAACTTTGCTATAGACTCCAGGACTACCTCTGCCTCAGTGAACCCTGGCAACAAACTATCCCTCTCAGATACAGTCTACAAGCTAGTCCCAATAGCCTCAGGTTCCAGGCCTGCCTCTGTGCCAGGTCAGTGCCCACAGCCCTAGTTTCCTGCATAGCTCCTGTGGATTCAGGACATAGGTCCACTATTGTAGACTCAGATTTCCAATCCCCACCTACCAACACCCACAGATCCAGGAAGCAATAAGGAACAATCTTATTTACAGTCACATAAAAAAATACTTAGGGATAAATTTAACCAGGAAGGTAAAATATTCAAACATGTAAAACATGTAAAAGTATATAGCATTAATCAAAAATTGAAGATGACACAAATAAATGAAAGATATTCCATGTACAAGAATTGGAAGAAGTAATATTATTAAAATATCCATACTATCCAAAGCAATCTACATATTCAATGTAATTCCTATCAAAAGACTTAAGGTATTTTTCACAGAAATGGAAGAAAATATTCTAAAGGAACTCGAAAGCAAAGAAATCTCTAGTAAAAATATCAAAGGTGAAGGTATGAAAGTATCTTATTTCAAAATATATGACATGCTATAATAAAGCAGGATGGCACTACCATAAAAACATCCACATAGATTAATGAATCAAAATAGAGCACCTAGAAATAAATTTGTGCATTTACAGTCAATTGATCTTTGACAAAGTTTTCAATAATACACAATGAGGAAAAGACATCTCTTGAATAGTGTCAGAAAAATTATATATCCACATATATAAGAATAAAATTCAATCTTTATATTATACCACTCACAGAAATAAACTCAAAATGAATGAAAGACACATGAGACCCAAAACTATAAAACTCATGAAAGAAAACACAGATAAAAAGCCTCTTAACATTGATCTGGGCAATGATTTTTCAATAAGACTCAAAAGCAGAAGCACCTAAAGCAACAAATAAACAAACGGGATTGCATCAAATAAAAAGCTTCTGCACAGCAAAATACAATCAACAAAATGAAGAGACAAGTTACAGAATTGGGGAACACATTTGCAAAGCATGTATCTAATAAAAAGTTAATATCTACAATATGCAAGGAATTCAAGCAACTCAATAGAAAGAAAACAAACATCCTGATTTTAAAAAGGGCAAAACATCTGAATAGACATCTCCTAAAAGAAGACATGCAACCAGACAACAAACATATGAAAAAATATTCAGCATCTCTAATTAAAATGAAAGTTAAAATCAGAATGAGATATTATCTCATACCTGATACAATGGCTGTAATCAAAAGACAAAAGATAACAAGTGTTGGCTTAAGATGTAGAGAGAAAATGATCTTTGTACATTGTGGGTGGGGCATGTAAATTAGTATGTACATTTTAGAAATAATTTAAAATTGAACTGCTCTAAAATTTATCAATGCCACTTCTGGCCACACATTCAAAGAAAATAAATTAATATCTAAAAGACATATCTGCACTTTCATGTTCATTACAGCATTACGATAGCCAAAATGTCAGTTGGTAATAACAATAGCCAAAATGTATGTCAGTTGGTAATAACAGGTAAAGCACTGATATTGTTGGAAGGCAATGTTCTTACTGTTGTAAAGAAATACTGGAGAGAAGCAAGGAAGTAATGCAGTGACACAATTTAATTAATCAGTATAAACTGAAAATTATAAAATGATTATATTTATTTTTTTTGTTTTGATACCAAATGGGTACCCAAATCAATAATAGCTAATTCACAATGGACATATGTAATGTGTATATCTGGAGTTTTGAACATGAACACTGTAAGCCCGGTTGCCTCGCCGGGAGTCAAATGGACACATCCATCCCTCTCCATGCCTGATAACTATGCCAACACTCAAGCTCGTCATCTGGCCTCGCCACATGGCTTCCCCACACTCTCCCCTGCATGTCATACCCAAGGCCACATTAAGCATTAAACTATGCATTCAACCCCCAGCCCACTGTTGAAAAACCTACAAAAGAATTTTTTAAAAAGAAGCCCCCACCAAACCCTGCCCGGTAGCAGTCTGCCCCCCTGGAAGGCCCATTTACCCAAGGTCCTGCCCACCTACCAATGACAGCTAGCTCTAGGCACTTCCTGCCTTTCAACAGCCAATGAAATTGCCTTCACTTTGTTTCCCCAATAGCCAATCAAGGCCCACTTACCCAAGGTCCTGCCTGCCTACCAATGACAGCTAGCTCCAGACACTTTCTGCCTCTCAACAGCCAATAAAATTGCCTTCCCTTTGTTTTCCCAATAGCCAATCAATTGCCTTCCCTCCCCATAAAACTCTATGCCCTAAACAACTGGGTGCTACTTCTTTGGCCCCTTCCTAGACCACAGAACCTAGCCTGGGAGTTGAATAAATTAGCTTCTCATTTTCTTAAAAAAAAAAAAAAAAAAAAAAAAAAGGGCTGTACAAAGTGATACAATGCCTTGGGCCCTATGTGTAAGAACTGGTGGATTTCACTAATAATTTTTGAGGCCTGATTCTGTGGAAGGGCGATTTTATTATTTAAGAAGATCTAGCCCTGATCAGACTCACAAATGTAAGGCTTATTGCTGAGGTAAAATGAGGAAACCAAGGCAAGTTTATTGCTGAGGTAAAATGAGGACTCAGAAACAAAGTGTCATTGGTATGGGGCAGACTGCTACCAGGCTGTTTAGGGCATGGGGTTTTATGGGGAGTGAAGGCAATTGATTGGCCATTGGGGAAACAAAGGGAAGGCAATTTCATTGGCTGTTGAGAGTCAGGAAGTGTCTGGAGCTAGCTGTCATTGGTAGGCGGGCAGGATCTTGGCTAAGTGGGCCTTGATTGGCTATTGGGGAAACAAAGTGAAGGCAATTTCATTGGCTGTTGAGAGGCAGGAAGTGCCTGGAGCTAGCTGTCATTGGTAGGCAAGTGGGACCTTGGGTAAGTGGGTCTTCTGAGGGCGTATGGGGCAGACTGCTACCAGGCAGGGTTTGGTGGGGGCTTCTTTTAAAATAATTCTATTGTAGGTTTTTTAACAGTGGGCTGGAGGTTGGATGCATAGTTTAATGCTGAGTGTGGCCTTGGGTATGACATGCAGAGGCGAGTGTGGGGAAGCCATGTGGTGAGGCCAGATAACGAGCTTGAGTGATGACATAGTTATCAGGCACGGAGAGAGATGGATGTGTCTGTTTGACTCCCGGCAAGGCAATGGGCTTTACAAACACCATTTTTTACTAAAAAGAACCAGGACTCCTTTGTGAGTTGGCTGATTCCAGGTTGGGTAGAAAATACAAGATAATCTTGGAATGTAATGTTAGGTCTATAAACAAGAAAATATTTATAGTAAAAATAAACAACTCATTAGAAGAGATAGAAAACAAAATTTAAAACAGCACAGAAAAAATAAAGAATGTATATGGGAAATCATAACATGGAGACACATAAAAATAATGCAGGTACTAACCTGAAAGGATTCCGACTAGCTGAATGTGGGATTATTTGAACATCAAAAGAGATAATGATTGTAATGATTTTAAGCTTAAAACCAGTACTGAAGAGACTGATTGAATAAATTATGACACACTCAGACACTGAAGTACCATACAACTCTGTGTAAATAAGAAAAATCTTTATGGCTTTTAAGCTTAAAACCAGTACAGTCACTACTATACTTAAGAAATGCAGAGAGATCCAAGATGGCTGATTACTAGCAGCTCAGGATTGTAGCTCCCAGTGAAAGCGCAGAGAACGAGAGGATGCCATACTTTCAGAGGAATTTTTGTTGCTCACGGACCAGGAGATTCCCAGCGGAGGAGCCCCATGAGTTGCCAGTGTGACTCTTGTGGCTGGCACAGCGGTTTTGCTGGTGCCCCAGTGGTTCTTGGTGCAGAGTAAACAGGACTGGGTCCCCTTAAGGTCGACGTTTGGAGCTCTGAGAAGGCAGAGTCACCTATTCAGCTGATTGAAAAAGGGACTCAAGAAGGAAGCCAGACCGGAGATTCCCAGGCAGAAAAGCACCACGAATCTTAACACTGCTGTTTTAGCTGGTGCAGTGGGTTACTCAGATTCTGGCACTAGGAATCAATAAGTTGGACATCTACTCAGAGACCTAATTTGAAAGTCTGTAATTACAAAGATGACAGGTGGATAAATTTACAATGATGGGAAGAAACCAGCATAAAAAGGCTGAGAATACTCCAAATCAGAATGCCTCTGATTTGGAACAACAAGAAAACAAGGCCTGATGGAGAACAAGTGCATTGCAATAACAGAATTAGGCTTCAGAAGGTGGATAATAAGAAACTTCTGTGAGTTAAAAGAACATGTTCTAGCCCAATGTAAAGAAACTAAGAACCTTGAAAAAAGGTCTGATGAAATCCTAATGAGAATAGACAATCTAGAGAGGAATATAAGTGAATTAATGGAACTGAAGAATAAAAACGAGAACTCTGCTAAATATGCACAGGTTTTAACAGTTGAATTGATCAAGCAGAAGAAAGGATATCAGAGGTTGAAGACCAACTTAATGAAATGAAACAAGAAGACAAGATTAGAGAAGAAAGAGTAAAAAGGAATGAGCAAAGTCTCCAAGAAATATGGGACTATGTGAAAAGACCTAATTTACGTTTGATAGGTGTACCTCAATGTCATGAAGAGAATGAATCCAAACTGGAAAATATTCTTCAGGATATTATTCTGGAAAACTTTCCTAACCTAGTAATGCAGGACAACATTCAACTCCAGGTAATACAGAGAACACCACAAAGATATTCCTCAAGTTGAGCAACCCCAAGACATGTAATCGTTAGATTCACCAGGGTTGAAATAAAGGAGAAAATTTTAAGGGCAGCTAGAGAGAAAGGTCAGGTCACCCATAAAGGGAAGCCTATCAGACTCACAGCAGATCTCTCAGCTGAAACCCTACAAACTAGAAGATAGTTGGGTCAATATTCAATATCCTCAAAGAAAAGAATTTTCAATCCAGAATCTCATATCAAGCCAAATAAAGCTTCATAAATGAAGGAAAAATAAAATTTTTCACCAACAAGGAAGCACTCAGAGGTTTCATCACCACCAGGCCTGCTTTACAAGAGCTTCTGAAAGAAGCACTATACACAGAAAGGAACAACCAGTATTAGTTATCCCAAAAACTTACCAAAAGGTAAACAGTATCTCCATAATGAAGAATCTATGTCAACTAATGGGCAAAATAGCCAGCTAGTATTAAATGACAATATTAAACTCACAAACATCAATATTAATCCTAAATTTAAATGGATTAAATGCCCCAATTAAAGACACAGACAGGCAAATTGAATAAAAAGTCAAAACCCATCAGTTTGCTGTATCCAGATCCATCTCATAAGCAAGGACACACAAAGACTCAAAACAAAGTGTTGGTGGACGACTTACCAATCGAATGGAGAGAAAAAAAAAAACAGTTGTAACTTTTGCCTCTGACAAAATAGACTTCAATAGTAACAAAGACTAAAAGAAATAAAGAAGGACATTACATAATGGTAAAAGGATCAATGTAACAACAGGAGTCAATGATTATAAATATATATGCACCCAATATAGGAACACCCAGATACATGACAAGTTTTTAATGATTTATAAAGAGACTTGGACTCCCACATAATAATAGCGGGAGTCTTTGACAACACATTGTTAATATTTGACAGATCGACGAGATAGAAAATTAACAGGGACTTCTATGATTTGAACTCAGACCCAGAACAAGTAAACTCAGTGAGTATTTATAGAATTCTTCACCCCAGGTCCACAGAACATACATTTTTCTCAGTATCACGTTACACCTATTTTGAAAGTGACCACATAAATGGAAGTAAATAACTCTTCAGCATTTGCATAGCATTTCACAGACTTAAATGAAATATTGGTTGGCTGTTTGTTATTTTCTTTCCTTATTCCTTCCTGTCTCCTCTGTTAAGCACAATTATCGGCATAAAAGAGGTTTTTAATACCTATTTTTATATTGTATTCCAGCCTGGGCAGTGGAGCAAGACTCCTGTTCTCTCTCCCACTTTCTCTTTTTCTTTCTTTCTAAAAAAAAAAAAGAAAGAAAGAAATGCAAGAACAAATTCACAGTAAAAATATTTAAAAATATATTAAAAGGAGTTATTATTTTTTTCTAAAGAATTCAGCTAATAATATAGAATGAATTTCATGATTTTACTACCATTTTGCAATTGATGATTTAAGGCAAAGAAAAAAACCATTAGTAGATTCTCAAAGTTACCGCACAGGTTGGTTGCTAATTAAAATGGAAGAAAGCTGATTTCATAATGGAGACAATAACTTAACCAAGCAATTAAACATTATAAATAAAAGAATTAAATTGATACAAAATATATTCTGTGTTTCTGGATGTAATTTACTGAAAAAGTGGAGTAACTCTATGCAGAACATTGCTAAATATATTTAGGCTGAATTTAGTAATAAGAAAACAATAATAGACCAGGCACAGTGGCCCATGCCTATAATCCCGGCAGTTTGGGGAGCAGAGGCAGAAGGATCACTTGAGTCTAGGAGTTTGAGGGCAACATAGCAAGAGCTTCTCTCTAAAAATACAAGATAAAATAAAGTTAGCTGAGTGTTATGGTGTGCACCTATAGGTCCAGCTACTTAGAAGGGTGAGGCAGGAGGATCACTTGAGCCCAAGAAGTCAAGTCTGCAGTAAGCAGTGATCAGGCCCCTGTATTCCAGCCTATTTGACAGAGAAAGACCATGTCATAAGAAAAAAAAAAAAAACAAAGTCACATGAGAACTAAATGCAATGTGTGTTCTTGATTGAATCCTGAATTTTTAAAGAAATCTGTAACATATACTTTTGAAGTTATTAGAATAACCTTCCATTTTTAATATGGACTTTAAAATAGATATTATTTTCAGCAAGAAAAACAACAACAAAATGAAGAGACAACCTATGAATGGAAAGAAAATATCTGCAAACCATACATCTGATAAGGGGTTAATATCCAAAGAATGTAAAGAATTAAAAAAACACAATAGAAGGCCCCCAAAAAAGATTAAAAAATGAGTAGAAGATGTGAATAGAAATTTGTCAAAAAAATAAAAATAAATAAAATTGGCCAAAGATATAAGAAAAAATGTTCAATATCACTAATTATTAGGGAAATACACTTTAATACCAACAGGAGATAGCCCTTTCACACCTGTTTGAATGGTTATTATCTGAAAGACAGATAACAAGTGTTGTCAAGGATGTGAAGAAAAGGTACCTCTTATTCTGTGGGTAGGAAGATAAACTAGTGTATCCATCATGCAAAATGGTGTAGAGGCTCCTCAATAAGCAAAACATAAAATTGCCATATGATCCAGAAATCCTATTTCTGGGTATTTACTCAAAAGATTTGAAATCAGTATATAGAAGAGATACCTGTACTCCCATATTCATTGTAGCACTATTCACAATTACCAACTTATAGAAACAACCTAAACAGTCATTAACAGAGGAATAGATTTTTTAAAATGTGGTTCATATACACAACAGAATACTACTTAGATTTAAAAAGTAAAAAAAAAAAAAATCTTATTTGCAGTAACACAAATAAAATTACAGAACATTATGCTAAGTGAAATAAGCCAGACACAGAAAGGTGAATATGTTCTTACTTATAAGTGAAATCTAAAACAATAGAATTCAAAGAAGCAGAGAGTAGAATGATGGTTATCAGAATCTGAGGGTTTGGGAGCAATGGTAAGATCATGGTCAAACGCTTCTAAGCTTCAATTAGGAGGACTTGTTTATTTGATGGTGGGGAGAAGTGCGGGGAGGATATATTGCACAGCCTGGTGAATACAGTGAATGAAAATGTATTATATAAATATAAATATATATATATGTGCATTTCAAGATCTCTAAGAGAGTGAATTTCAAATGTTCTCACCACAAAAGATAAGCATTTGCTGTGATGACTATATTAATTAGATTGATTTAATTATTCCACATTGCATTCCTCAATCATTGCATTGCTGATTGAGGAATACAATGTACATAAATACAACTATAATTTATCAAATTATAATTAAAATTAGAAATTGTTTCAGTTGCAATACAGTATTTTTTTGTGGGATAGAAGTATATATGACACTCCCAAACTGAGGGCATCCTATAAAATAATTCACTGGTACTCTCCAAAAGTGTTAGGGATATAAAAGAAGAAAAGACTAATGTGCTGCCCTAGATTTGAGAAGACTAAGAAGACATGATGAATAAATTAAATCTTGGAAAAGGAAAATTTTAAGTATAAAATTATTTCAGAATAGCAAGTTGTAAAACATTAAAAAAAAAAACAATGAATTACTACTCAGAGTCATTTCCTAATAATTACTTGGAATTTTTTTTATCGGTCTTCAATGTATTTTTTTTTTTTTTCCTTTTTTACTGAGACAGAGTCTAACTCTGTCTCCCAGAGTGGAGTGCAATTATCCAATCTCCGCCCACTGCAACCTTCGCCTCCCAGGTTCAAGAGGTTCTTGTGCCTCAGCCACAGGAGTAGCTATGATTACAGGTACCAGCCAACACATCCAGCTAATTTTTGTATCTTTAGTAGAGACAGGGGTTTCACCATGTTGGCCAGGCTGGTCTTGAACTTCTGGCCTCTTAGTGATCCCCTGCCTTGGTTTCCCAAAATGCTGTGATTACAAGCATGAGCCACTGTACCCAGCCTTGAATATTTAAAAAATATTGTCATGTGCCATGCTTCAATGTTTAAAGTCAATGAAGTTAAAAAACTACCGGACATGTTTAAAATTATTGATAAGAGAATTAAGCAATTGATAGACTGTAGTTCATTTACAAATGGTACATACAAGTTAAGCAACTGAAAAAAAAGCAGACAATTATTAATGCCAGATAAATTTTAAAAATAATCATTCTGTAAAATAAATGTAATTGCATTATAAGTTATGGCTCCGTTGTAAATAATATTTACAAATGTGATAATATCAACACTTGATGTGTTTATATTATGTAGCCACAATTAAGATGCAGCTATGAAGAGAATGAATGGACTTCTGATGTTGTGTGAAGTACAGGAGATAAAGCACCAAATCTCCATTTAGTTAGTATGCTGGAAACTTAATAGATATTGTCCAAAATGTAAAAGCAAAATATAGCATTCAAAACATGTTATGAAGAAATCTTCCATAAATACCAGAGGAACCAAATGTAAGAGTTTAAAGTAATTGCCATTGACCCTGGGAATTGGGGGAGTGAGCATTGGTATTGTTTATTATAAGAAGCTTACTATTAATATTATCACTTGACTCATTAAAAATTCATTTTTTTTGGTTGTTTGCCCTCAAGTCCTAGAGCACAGCTGTTATCTTAGTATCTTTCTGCATCGTATTCCCGTGGGTTCCCAGCAGTCATTTTTGTTTTAAATTTTCTGTTTCTTAGACCCCGTGTCATGCTTGGTCTACTTCCTCACTTTGATAGAAACATCATCAAGTAGATTTCTGAAAATAATTTAACATTTTGATACATTCAGAAAAAAATTGATACTCAAATTTCACGTTTGATTGATACCAAATCCTAAATCATAAATTATAAATTATACTCCTTCAGAATTTCACAGGCATTATTCTATTGATTTCTGACTTCTAGTAGTGATGCTGAAAAATTCAAACTCATTCTAATTTCTAACTTTCTGTATATCAGTTGCACTTTCTTTCTGAAACCTTGTTTTTCTCCTTATCTCTTGTGTTTTGAAATTTCAGGGTATAATTTGGAGTGAAGCTATTTTCATCCAATGCTCTGGGCAATCAGCAGCACCTTTCAAGATGAAAATCTGTGTTTGTTAGCTGTGGGAAAGGTCTTGGATGCTTTTTGAGTGTGGCTTTCTCTCTTTTATTTTCTCTATTAGATCTTACAGAACTTCTGTTATTTGGATATTAGATCTCCTGGCCTGATATACTATTTACCTTGTCTTTTTATTTGTTATGATTTCCCGTATATATTCTCTTTCCTCTACTTTAACTTTGATTTATCTCTTCTAGTGAGTCCTTTATTTATGCTATAATATTTTCAATTCCCAAGGCTCCTTTTACTCAAAAAAGTTTTTTAAAATAACATTCTATCTTGTTTACTGAAATTACTTATTTTTTCCCTGTGATTATTAATGATATTTTTTATTTTAGAAGCTGCTTGTTTAACCTCTGTTTCCTTCAAGATGCTTTACATTTATTCAGTTGTTTTCAACTCTTTCGGGTGATTCCTAGTTGTATGTTCAAAAGTTTAAGAGGCTGACAATCTGAATCTTTGAAAACATATATGAGAGTAGCCAACCTTGGACTTCACTCTGATATAATTTAGCCAAGCTGTTTCCTTGATGGAACTTGATATTAATATCTTTACAACATCTCCTTTCTGTTGGTTACATTTCAAAGAGAGATATGTCCTAATCTTGTTCCCTGTCTCTTTCAATCCAGAGTCCCTCTGGGAAATATCCACAAGACAATAAACTTCTGATCTGCTAGAGTGAGGGGCAATTGCAAAAATGTCTGGAGGATGGAAAGGAATCTGGGGCCTAACTATTTATTCTAAAAAGTCTAGAAAATCATCTGGATTTTAGTCTGAGTTTCAACTTTGAGAGTTACCTGTAGATATCAATTCGTTAGTCTTTTGCTGGTTCTGCAGTGTGGATTGCTTTGTGGATTTCCTTAGTGAGTACTAAGCTCTGATTTTTTATCTTGCCCAAATTCCTACCTATGGGGTCTAGGAAGTCATGCCTTACAAACTATAAATTCTCATCAGATGGGTTTTATGTGACCCTATATATCATGACGTACTTTTCATCCTGACTCCAGCATAACATTTTTTTCTTGTAGAACAAAAAAATATTTAATATCAAAATATATTTCCTTGCCATACCTTGAAATTGCCTTGCAAAGTCTCTTGTGGGAAAAATCTATATTCTATAGAAAATCTGATTTCCCCTTTGTTTTTCTTCCTCTCTTCCCAGATCTAGGAGGTAATCAACTAAGAGCCAGGCACCCCTTTAAGTTGGCTAAGAAACAATTTACAGCTCACTCTCTCTGAAGTCTGCTGAGAGCTTCTTCTGCACAGTGAAACTTGGTTTCCACACTCCTTTATCTTTAACCTGAACATTACTTTCTGTGGATCTCAGATCTTTAGGCAAACTCAACCGAATGTCAACCAATTGAAAATCTTTAAATAAGCCCCCACTTTGAGTTGCCCCACCTCTCTGAACGAAATCTGTGTATTTCTTAAGTATATTTGATTGATGTCTCATCCCTCCCTGAAATATATAAAACAAAGCTGCGCCCAATGACCTTGGGCACATGTTCTCAGGAACTCCTGAGGGTTGTGTCATGAGCCATGGTCACTCATAATTGGCTCAGAATAAATCTCCTAAACTATTTACAGAGTTTGACTCCATTCACTGCCATTAGTATTGACTGAAGATTTAGCTTCCACAGGTTTGCTGAATTGCTTATTACCTGACCTTCTATTACACTTTTTAATCGTTAGTGCTGTAAGGTTCTTTCTAATTCAATTTGTCATTATCTGTTTATAACTTTAAAATTTTTTTCTTAATATTGTTATTTAAGTCAGTGTAAAAAATGTACAAGTGATTTCATATACTTAAACAGCCACATTTATCTGAAATTCTTGGCAAGTTTCTTGAGGCCTGAATTAGTTGTCATTATATAACTCATGATTTTATCTTATCCTCAGGCCAGTCTGCCTCATATGCATGAGTCCTCAAGAATCACGCAGGCAAAGGAATTAGATTGTTGGCCCTTCAGAGAATGAAAGATGTTTTACGGCTTTGGGAAAAAGGTCATTATAGTACAAAAATTAATATGTGAAAGGACTTACAGATCTTAACATCCCGGGGTGAGAATGGTATGACTTCTATGGAACTGATTACTGCTTTCTGGCTTTATTAATAGTATATAGTGAAGCAATTGACAATTCCTCAACTAGTCTATTGAAAGGCAGAAGTAGGAGGCAGTATTGCCTGTGGGAATAAATACATAAGCACACTTACCTTTATAGTCATACTATAAAGAGAGCTTCCTTATACATTTGATCTCTTGTCAACAGAAACCTGCAAAACGAAGTTTCAGTTAAGAAGAGACCAAATGTACAAGGAAGCTCTCATAGAATTCAAATGGAGTTGAAAAATTTCTGTCGCCCAGTGACGTCATAGCCACATTGTAGTGTTGTAGCACAATGCATTAACTTTTCCTGACAACTATTTCTAACAACTATTAAATAATAATATAAAAATTTTTATAAAACTTCAAATATCTCATTAGTTTCAGTTCCTCCTTCCTTGTGATGATTTACAAATAAAAGATACAGTGATTAAAGGACATTCATGAATGGTTTAACAGTGGTGATTCTTTCTGAGAAATGCATCATTTGCTGATTTTGTCATTGTGTGATTATTGAGTATACCTACACAAACCTACATGGTAGTGCTTACTACATACCTGGGCCATATGGTGTAGTCTATTGCTGTTGGGCTACAAATCTGTATAGGATGTTACTGTACTTCATACTGTAGGCAGTTCTATCACAATGGTAAGTATTTATGTCTGGCGGGTACTGTGTCCTGTGCTGCATGAGGGTACAAAGACCTAAGAGGGAACAGTGGGGGACAAAGAAAAACACAAACACAAATGGCCAGGCAGTCTGAGAGGTGAGAAAGCTGGGCCAGGCGGTCCGGGAGGTGAAGGATGTCAGTCTCTCTAGCCTGACCTGTCTCAGTGTACTTTATTTTATTTGTTCACAAAGCACATAGCAGAGGGAGGGTGCAGTTACTTAGAGCAGCCTGTGGTTATTCTTCTCATACTTCAGTTAACAACTGTCTTGCAGCAAGGTCTAGGAAAGCTGCTTATCTCTCCAGGCCTGTCTGTTCTATCCCAAGCCATACACATCCTCCCATTATGCTTTCACTTCTCTGGAGTTCACGCAATGTTCACAGCAGCCTTGCTGCTGATCCCCCAGTGTGGGGGTTGATGACTCCGGCTCCCTACATTTATGTATCTAAATATATCTAAACATAGTAAGGGTACCATAAAATGCAGTATAAAAGTTTAAAAATGCCACACCTGTATAGGGTCCTTACCATGAATGAAGCTTCAAGAGTGCAAGTTGTTCTGGGTGAGTCAGTGGATGAGTGGTGAGTGAATACGAAGGCCTGGGAGGTTACTGTAGACTACTGAAGACTGTATAAACAGTGGACACTTAGATTACATGAAATTTACAAAAAGATAATTTTCTTTGTTCAATAATAAATCTTAGCTTACTGTAACTTTTTAACTTTATAAGCATTTTCTTTTTTTTTAACTTTTTGACACATTTGTAATAACTTAAAACACAAACACATTGTACAGCTGTAAGAAATATTTTCTTTCCTTATATCCTCATTTTATAAACTTTTTCCTATTTTTAAATTTTGAATTCTTTTGCGTTTTACTTTTCAAACGTTTTTGTTAAAAACTAAGACAAAAAAAAAAATATTAGCCTAGGCCTACACAAGGTCAGGATCATCAATATTACTGTCTTCCACCTCCATGTATTATCCCATTGGAAGGTATTCAAGGGGAATAACAAGCATAGAGCTGTCATCTCTTATGATAAAAATGCTTTTTCCTGGAACACCTCCTGAAGAACCTGCCTGAGGATATTTATATTTACCTTTTGTAAATAAACAGGAGTACTCTTTAAAATAACAATTCAAAAGTATAGTGTAGTAAATACATAAACCACTAACATAGTCATTTATTGTTAAGTATTATGTACTGTACATAATTGTATGTGCTATAGTTTTTTAACTTTTACTTTAGGTTGAAGGTACATGTGCAGGTTTGTTACATTGGTAAATTTATGTCACAGGGGTTTGTTGTACAGATTATTTTGTCATCCAGGAACTAAGCCTAGTTAGTACCCACTTGTTATTGTTTATCCTCCTCCACTCTCCACCCTCAAGGAGGCTCCAGTGTCTGTTGTTTTCTTCTCTGAATTCTTTAGTTCTCACCATTTAGCTTCAACTTATAAGTGAGAGCATGTGGATGGAGCTGAAGGCATTATCCTTAGCAAACTAATACATGAATAAAAAACCAAATGCTATATGTGCTATAGTTTTATATGACTGACAGCACAGTAAGTTTACACCAGAATTACCAAAAAAAAAGTGCATTTCACTATGACTGTATGATAGCTACATCATTAGGCAATAAGAATTTTTCAGCTCCATTATGATCTTGTATAATCACCATTGTATATGAGGTCCAACACTGACCAAAACTTTGTTATGAGAATTGTGATTACATATACATATGTATAAACACACTACCACACACACATATATATATAGACACAAACATGAATAAATGTATATTTGCATGAATTCTATATAAGCATATATATGTTTATGTATAAGCCATATATATGTGTGTTTCAAGCAGTTGGCTCACAAAAATTATGAAGGCTAGCAAGTTTGAAATAAGTAGGACAGGCTAGCAAGCTAAAAACTCAGGCAAGTGTTGATATTATAATCTTGGGTCCAGAATTTTTTGGGTGAGCCAGAAAGCAGCACAGTTAGACAGGACTTTGTTGTAGCCTGGAGTTTGAAACCTGAAGGGAATGCTGGAAGGCTAGAATTTCAGAAGGGATTTCTATCTTGAAATACTGAGGAAAAATTTCTTTGCCCTGGAAAACAACAGATTTTGCTCTTAAGGTCTTTCATTGATTGGATGAGTTCCTCTCATTATTGAGGATAATCTACTTTACTTAAAATCAACTTATTGTAGACATTATTGTAGACTAGTCACACCTACAAAATATCTTCACAGCAACATCTTGGCTGTGTTTGACCAAATTACAATGCATAACCTAACTAAATTGACACATAAAATTAACCATCACATGTCCTATCCTTTGAAATGTCTGCCTTTTGATGATCAGCTCTACTAAATATTATAAGAAATCGATCAAATCTCAATGACATTTTAAAATATACTTATTTAGATCATAAAAAATGAAGACATAGGGGCCCAAAGTGGCTCCGGGCGGATGTTGTGGCGCTTGTGAAGGCGAGGCCAAGAGTTCAAGGCCAACCAACCTCAGCAACCTTACAAGCTCTCATTGATTGGCAAAAAAAAAAAAAAAAAAAAGACATAAAACATTTCCTATATACAGAAAATAAATGATTGTCACTGTAGATAATTCAAAGAATCTACAAAAAATCTCCAAAACCCAGAACTAAAACCTAGCATGGTCACAGGCTACAAGGTAAACGAAGAATAATTGATTGTAACTCTACATATAAACAGTAAAACATTTGAGTGTAATGCCAACAAAACAGGTATGAGACATCTATAAAGAAAACTAGAAAATTCTGATTAAAGATATGAAAAATGATCTAAATAAATGGAAAGATAAAATATTTATAAATTAGTATACTCAGTACAGTAAATATGCCAATACTCAAAGTGATATACAAGTTCAATGCAATTCTTATCAAAATCCCAGCAAAATTTATATTCATGTAGACAATGTTGCTCTAAAATTTATATGAAAATACAGAGGAACTTGTAAAAACAAAACTAATTTTGAAAATTAAAAATAAGATGAGAAGAATTAGTCTATTCAAGCTTAAGACATGTTTAGCTATAGGCATTAAGAATAGGTAGTATTTATGAAGGGATAGAAACATACCTCAATGGAATCTAGTAAGGAGCCCAGGATAGACCTGCACAAATATGTGAACTAATTGTGGAGAACAATGAAGAAGGAATTCAATGGACAAAAGATAACCTTTCAACAAATAGTGCAGGAGCAACTAGATATTCATAGGCAAAAAATTAACCTTAGTGAAGGTCCTACACATTATACAAATATTAACTCAAAATCAGTCTTAGATTTAAATGTAGAATGTAAAACTATACAACTTCTAGGAAAAAAAAACCATAGGAGATAATCTTTGATATATAGGGGAAGGCAAAAAGTTCTTTGACTTAACATGAAAACTATGATTCATGAAGGAATAAATTGCTCAATTGAACTTAATGAAAATTAAGATTATTTTCTCTGTTTACAATCCCATCAAGAGATGCAAAAACAAGCTATGATTTGCTGACATGTATCTATCAAAGGACTAATGTCTAAAATATATATTGTAGTGAACATGATACAACATTTCTGGATAACTGATTGGTGATTTTTTAAAAAGCTAAACATACAACCACCATACAAGTCAGCAGCTTCTCTAATGGGCATTTATGCTAAAAAATAATAAAATTACGCTAACACAAATGCTTATACACAAGTGTTTACAGAGGAGTCATTCTTGACAGTAAAAAGTTGGAAGCAACTCACAGGTCCTTCAATAGGAAAATTATTTAACAAACTGTGGTGTGTACATACAATGAAATACTGTTCTGCAGTTAAAAAAAAATAAGCCTGATGAATTCTCACAGCATTATCTCAAGTGAAATAAAGATAATCCCAAAGTTTATGTACTGCATAATTCCATTTAAATAATGTTATTATAATATTATTTCAAGACAATATTATAGAAATTTTTCTGGGATAATAAAGATAGTTTATTTATATTATAGATACTGTTATCTGAAAATATTAAGAAATGATAATATTGTAAATATGGATAAATGATTACTTCTTCATTAATATAATTATAAGTAATATTATAATGATAATGTCATTATAGAAATTTTGATAATATTATAGAAATGGAGAATACTGGTGATTTGGAATACAGGTTGTACCACCACAGACAGCTAATTTTTAAACATTTTTTTTTTTTTTTTTTGTAGCGATAACGGAGTTTTACTGTGTTGCCCAGGCTGGTCTCCAACTTCTGGACTCAAGCAATCCACCTGCTTCAGCCTCCCAAAGTGCTAGGATTAGAGATGTGAGCCACTGCACCCAGTCTTAAGTCAGTAAACTTTATTTGATATGCTCCACTTTTTAGAGATGGAGTTTCACTCTTGTTGCCCAGGCTTTAGTGCAATGGTGCAATCTCAGCTCACTGAAACCTCTGCCTCCCAGGTTCAAGTGAATCTCCTGCCTCAACTTCTGAGTAGCTGGGATTAAAGGTGTGTGCCACCACACGCAGCTAATTTTCTGTATTTTTAGTAAAGACATGGAATTGGGTGGGATACGAGGAAAGTGAGTGTGGTTTTAAAAGTCTACATGAGAAATCACATCATGATGAAACTGTTCAGCATCCTGACTCTATCAATGCTAATAATGTATTTGTGATAATGCACTATGATTTTTGCAATATATACTAGGAGGAGAATTGAGTAAAAGACACACAGATCTCTCTGTATTCTTTACAACTGTATGCAAATGTATTATCTCAAAATTAACAGTTTAATTTTTAAAAATGAAAGATAATTGATGACAAAAATCAAAGAAAACCAAACGAACTAGAAATATGAAAGAAGTACATTTAAACATTTGATATAAATAAATTTTAATTTTTCCAAATTTTTAGATTGAATAAAATTCCAATTATAATTTCGGCACACTGTGTTTATGAAGGCAGGCTAATTGTAAGATCTATATGAAAACAAACAACATCTAGAATATTTTAAGCAATTTTTATGAGTAGAACAGAGACTGAGGCCTTATATCACATGACTTTTAGACCTAAAGCTACAATGATTAAGTCTGTGCAGAAGTAAGACTAGTATTGATTAATAGATCATGGAAACAAACAACCAGAAATATTTATTCAGTTCTTTTATTTTTAATAACATTACCAAAAAAATCCAGTAAGAAAAAAGTTTTTACTATAAAGATGCTATAACCAAACGTTCACAAGGAAAAAGAGGTAACTCAACCACTATCCAATATCATATACAAAATTTAATTTGAGATAGATCATAGATTTTAAAATAAAAATGATAAACTTTCTACAAGAAAACTTAGGAGAACATAGTCATCATCTGGATATGAAAAAAAAAAGTTTCTTATAAACACAGTAAAACAATAAAAGAGTTAAAATCATCAAAATTAAAAACCTGCCAATCAAAAGCCTTTATGTAGAAAAGAACTAGGCAAACCACAAATTAGAAAAAGAACTCACAAAACATGAATCTAACAAAATATGTGTTTCTGGTAGATACATAAAACATATGTGTGTCTTGTAGATATATAGATATATAAATAGATTTAGAGAAATAAAGATGGATTATGATATTGATATAGATATGCAGTTAGAGATATATCTTTTAAATTAAACAGTAAAACAAATAATTCCATTTTTGAAAAATGGGCAAAAAATTTGAATAGAAATTTTACAAAGATGAAGAGATAAATGATTAATAAGCACATGAAAATGTATTCAATCATGAGAAATCAGAGAAAAGCCAATGCAAACCACAATGACATCCTACTTCATGCACAAAAGTAAGGCCAACATTACAATAAATATATCACAAAATGTGAGCAAGAATGTAGAACAAATTAAACTCTTATGAATTATTGGTAGGAATGTCAAAAGTTACAATAGCTTTGGAAAAAAAATCACAATTTATTATAGAACTAAACATATGCCTCCTTTATGATTCAAATTTTTACTTCTGAATATTTACTCAAATGAACTAAAAGTATATATTCAAACACACACACATATTCACATATACAATAACATACACAAGAATGTTTTATGAGCTTTATTTCTAACAGTCAAAACTGGAAACAGCCATTCATCAACAGGTGAATGGGAAAAAGTGTGGTATATTTATATAATAGGATACTAATTCTTAATAAATGAAAGGAATAATTGCTAATAATAAGAAAGATTAATTGCAGTAGTATGCTAAATAAAGCAAGTTCTATATGAAAGAGTACACACTGATTTCATTTATATGAAATTTGTGAACTGGCAAAACTCATCTATAAAAAAAATTCATATGAGTCATTGCCTCTGGTATCAGGGTCATTAAAATGCCAAATAAAGGGCATTATAAAACTTTCAGAAATTATGGTAATGTATTTTGATAAAGGTTTGGGTTTCACAGATGTAGATACTTGCCTAAGCTCACCGATTTGTGCACTGGAGTTTGCATAATTACTTATATGAATTTTTTTTCTAAAACATAGGTAGCTGAAAAATATCCATAAAAGAGTAATGCCACAAGATGGCCAAGTAGAGGCACCTGGAGCTTATTCCCTTCAATAAGAAAGGAACAAAATAAAATAGAAATGAAACATACAAAAGGCTGCTAGGTATTAGCCAATTGCTTCACTACTGGGCATAGTGAAGCAGTATTAAGAGGCAAGTGTATAGCAATAAATTTATTCATCAAAAAGTAGAAAGATTTCAAATAAATGCCATAATGATACACCTCAAGAACTAGAAAAACAAGAACCCAAGTAAACCCAAAATTAGTAGAAGGGAAAAAATAATAAAAATCAGAGCAGAAATAAACAAAATTGGGATCACAAAAAAATAAAAAATACCAATGAAACTGGAAACTGGTTTTCTGAAAAGTAAATTAACAAATCATTAGCTAGACTAAGAAAAACAGGGAGAAGACCCAAATAAAATCAGAGACTATAAAGGAGACCTCAAAACTGATACAACAGGAATACTAAGGATTATTAGAGACTATTATGAATAATACATGAATAAGTTTGAAAACCTGGAGGAAATGGATTAATTCCTAGACACATGAAACCTATCAAGATGGAAACCAGAAGTAGAAAATTTGAACTGACCAATCACAGGTATGCGATAAATAAGTAAAAACATCTCCCAACAGCAAAAAGTCCAGGATGGGATGAAATCACTGCTGAGATCCACTGCAGTTTTGAAGAACTAGTACTGATTGTTCTCAAACTATTTCAAAAAATTGAAGAGAAGGGAATTATTCCAAACTGATTCTACAAGACCAGCATAATCTTTATAACAAAAACAAGGACACAAGAAAAACTAACGAACAAAACAAATAAGCAAACAAACCTTATAGTCCAATATTCCTGATGAACTTAGATAAAATTCGCTCAACAATATATGAGCAAAACAAATCTAATAGCACACTAAAAAATCACCGCATCAGTCCATTTGTGTTGCTATAAAGAAATACCTGAGACTGGGTAATTTACAAAGAAAAGAGATTTATTTAGGCTTATGATTCTGGAGTCTGTGGTGCAGGAAGTGTGGTGCTCCTATTTGCTTCTGATGAAGGCTTCAGAAAGCTTACAATAATGATGGAAGGAGACAGGGGAGCAGGCATACACATAGTGAGAGCAGTAGCAGAGTTGAGGAGGAACCCCTGGTACTCTTTTAAACAATAAGATCTTATGTGAACTGTGAGCAAGAACTCATTATCATGAGGAGGGCAATAACATAGTGATGACGGATTTACTCCCATGACCCAAACACTTCCCAGTAGGCCCCATAGGCCCCACCTCTAACATTGGAATTCACACTTCAGCATGACATTTGGAGGAGACAAATATCCAAACCCTATCAACCATACACAATAATCAAATGGAATTTGTAAAAGGATGTTCAACATACTTAAATGAATAGACAGGATATGGCCTGTCAACATAATGAAGAACTAAAACCATATGAGTATATAAAGAGTTTTAGGAAAAGCATTGAAAAATATTCAACATCCCTTCATGAATAAGAATCTCAGTGAATTATGTATAGAAGGAAGGTACCTCAAAAAAAAAAAAATGGCCATATATGACAAAGACAAAGTTAACATCATCCTGAACAGGGGAAAGTTGAACGTATTTTTTTTTTCCTAAGAACTGGACCAAGACAACCATGTTCATTCTCACTGTTCTTGTACAACATAGTACTGGGAGCCCGAGCCAGAGCAAATAAGAAAAAGAAAGAAATTAAGGGCATCCAAATTGGAAAAGAAGAAATCAAATCATTCATTTTGCATATCAAATGATCTTATAGATTAAAAAGCTTAAAGACTACCAAAAAACTATTAGAACTGATGAACAAATTTGGTAATGTTGCAGGATACAAAATCAACCTACAAAAATCAATATCATTTCCATACACAAGTAACAAATTGGCTGAAAAGGAAATTAAGAAAACTATCATTTGCAATAGTTTGAAAAACAAAGCAATAAAATACCTGAAAATAAATTTGACCAGGGACGTAAAAGATCTCTGCAAAAAAAAAAACAACCAAACATTGAAAAAAGAAATAGAAAGAGACAGAAAAGCTGCAAAGGCATACCACATTAATTGACTGGAAAAAGTAATAATGTTAAAATGACCATACTATTCAAAGTGATTTAGAGATTCAATGAAATGCTTATCACAATACTAGTGAAATTTTTCATAAAATAGAAAATATATTCTATATTCATATGGAACCACAAAAGTCCTACAATAGCTAATGCAGTCCTGAGAAAAGAAAAGAACAAAGCTGGAAACATTACATAACTAGATTTCAAAATATTCTTCAAGTTTGTAGTAACCAAAACAGCATAGTATTAACATAAAAACTGCCACATAAACCCAGGGAATTAAATAGAGAAACTGTTAATTAATCTACATGTTCACAGTTAACTATTTTTGACAAAGACACCAAGAATATTTTCAAGGTAAAGGACAGCCTCTTCAATAATTGGTTCTGGAAAAACTAAATGTCTATATGCAGAAGAAAAATAGACCCCCCATTTCTCTCCTTACATGAAAATCAACTCAAAATGGATTAAAGACCTAAGTTTGAGACCCAAAACTATAGAACTAGTAGAAAGAAACCTAAAGACACTGGTCTGGGAATAGGTTGTATGAATAAGACTTCAAATGTGCAGGCAACAAAATCAAAAATAAACAAATAGGAATATATCAAGCTAAAAAGCTTCTACACAGCAAAGGGAAGTAATCAACAGAGTAGAAATATTACCTACAGAATGGGAGAAAATATTTTCAGACTGTTCGTCTGACAAAAAAATAATTTCCAGAATATACTAGAAACTCAAACACTCAACAGCAAGAGAAATAAACAATTTGATTTAAAAAATCAAATGGTAAAAGGATCAACGCAGCAAAAAGAGCTAAAGATCCTAAATATATACACATCCAATACAGGAACACCCAGATACATAAGACCTATAAAGAGACTTAGACTCCCACACAATAATAGTGGGAGACTTCAACATCAATATTAGATAGATCAACGAGACAGAAAATTAATAAGGATATCCAGGACTTGAACTCAGATCTGGAACAAGTAAACTTAATAAACATTATCAGTACCACATTACATTTACTCACAGGTTTAAATGAAATATTGGTTGGCCATTATTAAGCACAATTATTGTCATAAAAGAGGTTTTCAATACCCATTTTTGGAATAAAGCAACACTCCTATTCTCTCTCCCTCTTTCTCTTCCTCTTTCTTCTCCTTCATTCCTTTTTCTTTCTTTCTTTCTCTCTTTAAAAAAAAAAAAAAAAAAAAAAAAGAACACTTGGAAGAGTTTTGTCCTAAAGAGTCCCCTGTCCCTCCAATATAGGTTTCTACTTTGGGTTGTACCAAGCCTCAATTGCTTGAATACTGACAGAGTTCTAAAAAAATAAATAATAAATAAATAAAAAATGGGCAAGTAGCACCATTCACAATATGAAATCATCCCAACTAACTGAACATGGTGGCTCATGCCTGTGATTCTAGCACTTTGGGGAGCTGAGACAGGTGGATTGCCTGAGCTCAGAAGTTTGAGACTACCCTGGGCAACATAGTGAAAACCCAATCTCTACTAAAATCCAAAAAATTAGTGGGCATGGGGCACGCACCTGTAGTCCTAGCTACTCAGGAGGCTGAGGCATGAGAATTGCTTGAACACAAAAGTCAGAGGTTGCAATCAGCAAGATCATGCCACTGCACTCCAACCTGGGCGACAGAGCAAGACTCTGTCTCATAAAAAAAAAAGAAAGAAAGAAAGAGAAGAAAAGAAAAAAGAAAAAGAAATCAACCCCAGTGTACATTAACAGAGAAATGGATAAAGAAAATGTGATATGTCAGGAAGGGGTCCAGTTTCTGCTTTCTGCACATGGCTAGCCAGTTTTCCCAACACCATTTATTAAATAGGGAATCCTTTCCCCATTGCTTGTTTTTGTCTGGTTTATCAAAGATAATATGGCTGTAGATAGGTTGTGTTGCCTCCGATGCTTCTGTTCTGTTCCATTTGTCTATATCTCTGTTTTGGTACCAGTACCATGCTGTTTTGATTACTGTAGCCTTGTAGTATAGTTTGAAGTCTGGTAGTGTGATGCCTCCCGCTGTGTTCTTTCTGCTTAGAATTGACTTGGCTATGTGGGCTCTTTTTTGGTTCCATATGAAATTCATGGTGGTTTTTTCCAGTTCTGTGAAGAAATTCAATGGTAGTTTGATGGGGATAGCATTGATTGTGTAAATTACTTTGGGCAGTATAGCCATTTTCACGATATTGATTCTTCCTAACCACGAACATGGAATGTTTCTCCATCTGTTTGTGTCCTCTCTTATTTCGTTGAGCAGTGGTTTGTACTTTTCCTTAAAGAGGTCCCTTACATTCCTTGTGAGTTGTATTCCTAGGTATTTTATTTTCTTTGTAGCAATTGTGAATGGCAGTTTGTTCTTGATTTGGTTCTCTTTAAGTCTGTTATTGGTGTATAGGAATGCTTGTGATTTTTGAACATTGATTTTATATCCTGAGACTTTGCTGAAGTTGCTTATCAGTTGCAGGAGCTTTTGGGCTGAGGTGATGGGGGTCTTCTAGGTATACTATCATGTCATCTGCAAATAGAGACAATTTGGCTTCCACCTTTCCTATTTGAATACCCTTTATTTCTTTTTCTTGCCTGATTGCTCTGGCTAGAACTTCCAGTACTATGTTGAATAGGAGCGGTGAGAGAGGACACCTTACACTAAAATTAACTCCAGATGGATTAAAGACTTAAATGTAAGACCTGACACCATAAAAACCCTAGAAGAAAATCTAGGCAAAACCATTCAGGACATAGGAGTAGACAAGAACTTCATGAATAAAACACCAAAAGCATTGGCAACAAAAGCGAAAATAGACAAATGGGACCTAATCAAACTCCACAGCTTCTGCACGGCAAAAGAAACAGTCACTAGAGTGAATCAGCAACCATCAGAATGAGAAAAAATCTTTGCAGTTTACACAACAGACAAAGGGCTGATATCCAGAATCTACAAAGAACTCAAACAGATTTACAGGAAAAAATCAAACAAGCCCATTCAAAAATGGGCAAAGGATATGAACAGACACTTTACAAAAGAAGACATACATGAGGCCAACAAACATATGAAAAAATGCTCATCATCACTGGTCATTAGAGAGATGCAAATCAAAACCACATTGAGATACCATCTCATGCCAGTTAGAATGGCGATCATTAAAAAATCTGGAGACAGCAGATGCTGGAGAGGATGTGGAGAAATAGGAACACTCTTACACTGTTGGTGGGAGTGTAAATTAGTTCAACCATTGTGGAAGACAGTGTGGTGATTCCTCAGGGACCTAGAAATAGAAATTCCATTTGACCCAGCAATCCCATTACTGGGTATATATCCAAAGGACTATAAATCATTCTACTATAAGGACACATGCACACGAATGTTCATTGCAGCACTGTTTACAATAGCAAAGACCTGGAACCAACCCAATTTGCCCAACAATGATAGACTGGACTGGGAAAATGTGGCACATATACACCATGGAATACTATGCAGCAATCAAAAATGATGAGTTTGTGTCCTTTGTAAGGACATGGATGAATCTGGAGAACATCATTCTCAGCAAACTGACACAAGAACAGAAAAGGAAATACCGCATATACTCACTCATAGGCGGGTGAGAAAAATGAGAACACATGGACACAGAGAGGCGGTCTACTATACACTGGGGTCTATTGGGGGGAATGGGGGAGGGACAGCGGGGGGGGCTAGGGAGGGATAGTCTGGGGATGAATGCCAAGTGTGGGTGAAGGGGAGGAAAGCAGCAAAACACACTGCCATGTGTGTACCTATGCAACTATCTTGCACATTCTGCACATGTACCCCAAAACCTATAATGCAATAAAAATTTAAAAAAAAAAAAAGAAAAAAGAAAACGTGATATGTATACCACTTTTTTAATGGTCAAATGGAATACTATTTGGCCATTAAAAAAGAATAAAATCATGTCACTTGCAAAGAAAAAAACGGGCAAGTAATCTCAACAGACATTTCTCTAAAGAAGACGTACAAATGGCCAAGAAATATGTGAAAAATACTCAACATCACTAATCATCAGGAAAATGCAAATCAAAACCACAATGAAATATTATCATATCATCTCACCCCACTTAGAATAGCTACTATGTAAAAGACCAAACAAAACAATACAAAAACAACCAAAAAAAAAAAAAAAAACCACACTGGCCAGGATGTAGAGAAAACTGAGGTCTAATACACTTACTTGGTGGGGATGTTAACTAGTACAGCCATTATGGACAATGGTATGAATGTTCCCCCAAAAACTACAAATGGAACTGCCATATATTAATAATCCAGTAATCTCTCTGTTGAGCATTTATCCAATGAAAAGGAAATCTGTATATTAGTGATATCTCCACCCTCTTGGTTATTGCAGTATGATTCACAATAGCCAGAAAATGGAATCAGCCAGTTTCCAACAACAGATGAATGGATGAAGAAAATATGAAGTGTATACACAATTTAGCCATAACAAAGAATGAAATGCAGGCATTCAGAACAACACGAATGGACTATATAAGTGAAAATAGAAAGTTAAATACCACATGTTCTTACTTATATGCAGAAGCTAAAAACATTTATCTCATAGAACTAAGAGTACAACAAAACTTATTAGAAGCTGATAAAATTAAAGGGAATTGGGAAGTGGGGAATAGGCAGAGATTTGTTAAAAGATACAAAATTATAACTAGATAAGACGAATATGTTTTAGTGTTCTATAGCACTGTAGAATGACTACAGCTAACAATAACATATATCTTCAAATAGCTGCAAGAGAAGATATTGAATGTTTGCAACACAAAGTAATGATAAATGTTTGAGGTTATGGATATGTTGATTACACTGATTTTACCACTATATAATGTATGTATTGAAACATCACTGTGTACCTCATAAATATGTACGATGATTATGTGTCCATTAAAGAAGGAGTACTTTTTAAAAATTCACCCATTACCTACTATTGCATTTCAGCTTATTGTGTACTTAAATGTTTATTGTTGCAATATTGCCCATTTATTTGACATGCATCCTAATAATAAGATGAATTAATGGATAGATGTATAGGAATGTAGTAAAATAAATATAGGAGAATATTAATAACATTGGAATATTGGCAATATAATGTATTTTTCTTGATTAAATTGGATGTCTTAACCAAGAGAAATTTATTGTCTTACAGTTCCAGAATCTAGAAATCCAAAATCAGGGCATCAGCAAGTTTGTTTTCTTCTGAGGGATGTGAGAATCAGTTTGATGCCTGCTACCTAGATTCTGGTGGTTTGCTGACCATCTGGGGCATTCTTGGCTTGAAAACATCACTCTGATCTCTGTCTTCTCTTCACAGGGAGTACTTCTTGTGCATGTATCCATCTAAATTTCCCCTTTTCATAAGGACACCAGGCATAGTGGCTTAGGTCCTACATTAAATACCTCATCATAACCAATTTTATCTGTGACAACTCTCTTTCCAAATAAGCTTACATTCTGAGTTACTCAGGGTTAGGACTTCTGTGTATAAATTTTAGGGGACCCACTTCAACCCTTAACACATACACATTTAATGCTTTATGTGTGAATTTTTATTGTTAACAATAACTATACATGAAAACAAAGATTTAGAGGTTTTCACTTTTTATGCCATGCGTTTTTGCATTGTTCATGTAGTACATGTACTACAGAGTACATGCATGCATACTTATGCAGAAGAAATTTTTCATGTATGACAATTCAAAAGCAATTTGGATAGGCAGGAAATACACTTTCCCCATGAGGCTGTTAATAAATTCTGTTTATTTTCATTGTTTTCATTTTTATTAACTAAGGTTAT
This sequence comes from Saguinus oedipus, assembly GCA_031835075.1. Classification (NCBI taxonomy): domain Eukaryota; kingdom Metazoa; phylum Chordata; class Mammalia; order Primates; family Cebidae; genus Saguinus; species Saguinus oedipus. The sequence continues at coordinate 43,245,417 of CM063183.1, forward strand.
TAAGAATAAACTTATTCATTGGGTTAAGAGTGTTTGCTAATAAAAACATCTGGGATCTCATCATTTACTCATTCACTCAATTTTTAATATAAAACCAATTTTTCTTCTATTTATGGACTGATTTTTTTTTTTACTTATTTTAATAAAAGTGAGATTTTATTATAGGGCCTTGCTTTTCTTACATTTTTTTCAGTTAGTGTATTTGGAGCATAATTCACATTAGTAGAAATATTTCTACTTAAGGAAGCACTATAGTTTTTTTTGCCCATGACTTAAATTTTGAGTTATTATCAATGCCTCCTATTTCCACAAAATCTGTGGAAAATATGCTTGATGCAGTTGAGTAATCTTGTAGGATGACTTTCCCATAAGTAAACTGAGAAGTCAAATGATAACTACATAAACGTTTTAACAAATATCAGATTCTTAACTCAAATTTTAAAAATATCTACTTGTTTATTTCTTTACCCCAGCAGCTCAAAATCCAAAAAGGTTAATATAAATTGATATTAATGCCTAACTTTATAAATATTTTGTATTGATAGAGAAAAAAAACAGCTTTTCCACACAGCTAATTCTTACTCTATAAATACAAATATTTATTATTTTATTGTTGGAACTATACATAAATCAAAGTTGTTTTTTTTTTTTTTGAGACGGAGTTTCGCTCTTGTTACCCAGGCTGGAGTGCAATGGCGCGATCTCGGCTCACCACAACCTCCTCCTCCTGGGTTCAGGCAATTCTCCTGCCTCAGCCTCCTGAGTAGCTGGGATTACAGGCACGCGCCACCATGCCCAGCTAATTTTTTGTATCTTTAGTAGAGACGGGGTTTCACCATGTTGACCAGGATGGTCTCGATCTCTTGACCTCGTGATCCACCCGCCTCGGCCTCCCAAAGTGCTGGGATTACAGGCTTGAGCCACCGCGCCCGGCCCAAATCAAAGTATTTTTAATTGATCTAAGATTCAATGACATTATTTCAAGAAGAAACACATGCTGTCTGTTCACATTATTATTGCTAATGTCACAGCAATAGTTCCATTATAAGCAGTTTCTAAATTTATGAAAATGTATAGCTGAAATATACATTTGCATTCTAAATTCTACATCATGGTTCCAGGATGTCTTTATTAAAATAATGAAGTTGTGAGTGATAAAACTGCAGGAATACCAAGACAGAATGAAGGTGTTCTCTGTAATTAGATTGCATTTTTGCCTTCATGCATCAGAATGTTTTATAATTTAAATCAAAGTTGGCAAGCATTTAAATACCATGATAAGGTACTCACTTTTTACTTAAATATATAAATTAGCATATGCAACCCATTTTGCTAGTTTGATTATTAGGCACATATTCTGCATTATAAAATGCAGTAAAATCTGTCATTACATACTGAGTTGAATGAGAAAATAATTTAGAAATTTCAAAGTAAAATTATAATAAGCTATTTTGTTACGCATATAGTACTTTTTTCCAATGATGTGTATTACTGATGTATATCATATCACAGATATAAGATTTGTGTACATATATATTGTACATTTACCTCTACAAAATCCTTTTCACTTCGTCCTTATACATCAGGAATATAAAATATTACTTTTCTCTCACTGCAGCAGAAATAATAACTATGGAGGAATTTTTTAGTGAATCTGTTGGAAAGATTCATTGGTAGCCAATCTCAACATATTGTAAACATTGGAGTAACTCACTTTCTCAACATCCTATATACATAATACATTTTAAAAGGCATGCATAATATGATTTTTAATGCACAATTCAATTTTAAATGTGTAAAGAGATTGTCATTTTGGAAAACATAGATAATCTGTGTAAATAATTGTGATTTTTCCTTTTTAAATAGCATACTAAACATGAGAGATATAGAGAGAATCTTTAGACAATCACCCATTTATTCACCACAAAAAATTAACCAAGATTACCATTTTGCTCTTTAAGGTGAATCTTTTTATAAAGAAAGGATTGCCATTTTTGCAGCTAACTCTCTCTTACTTCCCCTAAGAGTTAATCACTCTTCTGAAGTCAGTCGTACATTCCTTTCATTCATGTTTATATATGTTTACTTATTATGTGTATATTCATAAACAATGCTAGTATTTTTGAATATTGTAACATTTATGTAAAAGGTATCATGCTATATGACGTGGTAAATATTTAAAAGGATGACATGGCATTTGTTTTCAGAATTTGTTTCACTTTAAATTTCTTTACATTTATATTAAGTTTTCTATTATATGCTTTTTTGTTATATGCTTTTAAGGTCAGAAAATTATATATATTTTGGTAAAATACAAAAGTGATATATGAAATATACTTTATCTTTACTTCTAAATATTTTGTAAATTGTATTGCAGTTTCATCTGTGACACATAAAATATTTAGCAGTTTTCTCTTCTTGTGTTGTAGAGGATGCTTAACTCTGAGGGTTTTTTTTAATAAAGTTAATTATAATGACCTTCTTTTTCTTGCTGTGTAGGTAGGACATTTGCATCTCACATAACAGAAGCTTCCCATGTTCACACCATGGAACAATAAGGTACATCCTATTATTGCACAAGGTTAGAATAATTCGACCTTGAGGTACAAATGCAAATTAAAATAAGAGATAAAGGAAGAGTACTTAGAATGTGGTAAAAATTTCTCAACAATATGACAGGTTCATCAAGCTTAAAAAGAACTTTTTTTTTAGTCATTTGACAACCTGTTTCAAATATTTTATTTGGTTTTAATTAATGGCTTTACACTTAGACAATAAATTCAAATAACATACACAAATGGGACTTCAGTAACCACATTTCTTTAACAATTTTTTCAGGTCTAAAAGAGACATCATAATAATGCCTACCTTATTGGCTTGTGCTCATTGAATAAATATTTGAAAGAGTTTACAACAGTGTCTAGCACATATAAGAGTTATTTAAAAAGCAAATGGCAAATATTTAAATAAAATATTTGCCATTTTTTATAAAAAGCTTTTGGTAAAGCTGAGTTGACTGTTTTCATTTGTTAAAAACTAAAAATGTCAAAGTGATGTTTCGATACAAGTAAAATTTTCAGAGAAAAATAGGTGTTTTGCTCTTTGTGTAAAGAAACCAGGATTTTAAGCAATTTCTGAACTTGTGGAAATATATAATGGCTATAAAACAGAGTCAAACGTGATAAAATAGCGGCATAAAATAAAACGTGCTCTTCAAACTATTGCTTGTCATCAATCATGAGCTTTTTTTCTTGACAGTTTCTAAGTCTTACCTATGTGTCATAAACCAGGGAAATGAAACTGGGAATTCACAGAAAGAGAATATTCTTTCTGCACATCAAGCCAATGTCAGACCGTATCTCAAAAGTCTGGAAACTCTTTTCTGTCTTCTGTCCTCTCCTGTGAACTCTCATTTCTTCCATTGTACATTGACAGATCTGCATGATAAAAGAATTTTGAATCCAAAATGGTTGAAGATAAAAATAGAATTGGAGGGAAAAAAAATCAGAATTTTGTAATCTTCAAGAGAACAAGAACACTGAGAGATGACTGAACTTAGAAAAGCCTAATGATTTTCAAGAGCATCTGCAATGTTTCTAAACTCCTAAGCACACATCAGTATATTCTAAGAAAACCATATGGAATCAAACCATATTTCTGAGAAAAAAACATAGCTATAAACAAAACCCAATAGTGCAACTTTGAGGAAATGAATTAGAGGAATGCCATACAGATATTTAAAGGACACGGATTCAATATAAGCATTCTGGAAAGTATAGCTCATGTAAAATCATTATTTCATCTGAAATCTGTCCTCTTTCTTACGTTTCTTTCAGGTATAGATATCATTATACAACTTTTGACCCAACTTATAAGGTAAGTAGGTTGCCAGTAGCTGTTCATGAGTCATATGATTTAATAAAACAACACTTATGTGTCATAGTTTATTAGCACATTCACATGTGCTAATGTGCACGTGTCCTTGTATCTTTCCTTATCCTTTTCTGCTTCTCTCTCTCTTTTGTCTGCCGCTTCCTTCCTTCTCTTTCTCCTTTTCCTGAAGAAGACATTTTGTAGTTTATTATAATTTCCTATCTGTAAGTGAGAAACTTAGATTTTTGTTGTTAAAACATTCTGTGATTCAGCACTCACACTTTATTTATTGAAATGAGGCAAGATATACCAAAATAATAATAATAATACTGGTAATACAATGGAAATAGGAAGCATATTATTTTATTATTCTAACTTGTTTATCCACTCTTTGGAGTATCATTTGATGTACTATGACATTAAATTATTAAGTTTTTGTATTATGAGAGTTAATATAGCTTCACTAAACAGACGTTATTTTCTTTTAAATTCATTGTGATTAGTTGGGAATGTCCAAGGATAGCCCTGAATAGAGTTCAAAAGAGAGATTTTAAAAATATAATTATATAACTGTGTGTAATTACTCTAAAAACTGCCTTAAAGAAACAGAGCAATACACGTAACCAATGAGGTCACTTTATCTTTTATACAACCTGAGATTATTATTTTTTCTGATTCTTGCTTGTTGCTCATATAATCCTTCAATTGTGTTTATCTCTGTATGATAAACTTCCTGTACAAGCCCATAGGGTTACAAGAAATAGTGAAGATTGTGTTTCTCTGAAGATATCAACTATACATGAAGACTAAAGGTATCATTTTTTAATCTTTCTTTTTTATATTTTCATCTAAGATGACCACTTCTGGTAAGGGGAAAACAATTGTCTTTGATTAACTCAAAACACTGTGCCCTAAAACCAATTCTGATGCTTGTAACCTGTGTGACATAGGACCTATCAAAGAATAGATAGGAACACAGTTTTTTTCCTGTAAAATGAAAAGCTAAATCTAAATGATCGTTTTGATTTCTTAGCAACACAAATTTTTGATTTCATGAAAACAATTTTTATTATATCTTTAAAAATAATCTGATAATTATCACATCTTGGCTCAATCATAGATTTCAGTTAGCTTTTGGAAAATTATATTTTTCTTGAATAATGCTGTCCAGTTCTTCTTTTCCATGTAGTTTATTTAGAGAGTGAGATTAAAATCCCAGTGGATTTTAAACTGTATGATGATTTTTAAATTCATGGTACAATTTTTGCAAATTAAACTTAGCCATGTGTACATAATTATAATTTTAGCCTTAATACAAATATCTGTGGCTTAAACCTCCAAATGTAAGCATCATTTAGCATTGTAACTGAAAACTCAAACAGCAGTAACTTAAACATGAGTAAGCTTCCTTTTTGTTTTTTCCTTTTTTTTTTTTTAATAATACTTTAAGGTCTGGGTTATATGTGCAGAATGTGCCGGTTTGCTACATAGGTGTACACATGCCATTGTGGTTTGCTACATCCATCACCCCATCATCTACATTAGGTATTTCCCCTAATGCTGTCTTCCCCTAGCCACTCCCCAAACCTCTGCTTTCCCTCCTCTAGACTTGCATTCCCAACAGGCCCCGGTGTGTGATGTTCCCCTCCCTGTGTCCATGTGTTCTCATTGTTCAAAAACCACTTATGAGTGATAGCATGCAGTGTTTGGTGTTTGATTTTTGTTCTTGTGTCAGTTTGCTGAAATTATGGTTTTCAGCTTTATCCATGTCCCTGCAAAAGACATGAATTCATCACTTTTTTATGGCTGCATAGTATTCCATGGCATATTTGTGCCTCATTTTCTTTATCCAACCTATCATTGATGGGCATTTGGGTTGGTTCCAAGTCTTTGCTATTGTGAACAGTGCCACGATAAACATATGTGTGCATATGTCTTTATAATAGAATGATTTATGATTCTTTGGGTATATTCCCAGTAATGGGATTGCTGGGTCAAATGGAATTTCTATGTCTAGATCCTTGAGGAATCACCAGACTGTCTTCCACAATGGTTGAATTAATCTACACTCCCACCAACAGTGCAAAAGCTTTCCTATTTCTCCACATCCTCTTCAGCATCTTTTGTTTCCTGCTTTTTTAGTGATTGCCATTCTAACTGGCATGAGATGGTATCTCAATGTGGTTTTCATTTGCATTTCTCTAATGGCCAGTGATGATGAGCTTTTTTTTCATATGTTTGTTGGCTGCATAAATGTCTTCTTTCTAGAAGTGTCTGTGCACATCCCATGCCCACTTTTTGACAGGGTAGTTTGTGTTTTTCTTGCAAATTTGTTTAATTTCTTTGTAGATTCTGGATATTAGCCCTTTGTCAGATGGGTAGATTGCAAAAATGTTCTCCCATTTTGGTTGCTGGTTCACTCTAATGATAGTTTCTTTTGCTGTGCAGAAACTCTTTAGTTTAATTAGAACCCATTTGTCTATTTTGGCTTTTGTTGCCATTGCTTTTGGTGTTTTAATCTTGAAGTCCTTGCCCATGCCTATGTCCTGAATGGTGTTGCCTAGATTTTCTTCTATGGTTTTTATGCTTTTAGGTCTTACATTTACATCTTTAATCCATCTGGAGTTAATTTTCACATAAGTTGTAAGGAAGGGATCCAGTTTCAGCTTTCTGCATATGGCTAGCCAGTTTCCCAACACCATTTATTAAAAAAAGGGAATCGTTTCCCCATTGTTTGTTTTTGTCAGGTTTATCAAAGATCAGATGGTTGTAGATGTGTGGTGTTCTTTCTGAGGCCTCTGTTCTGTTCCATTGGTCTATATCTCTGTTTTGGTACCAGTACCATGCTATTTTGATTACTGTAGCCTTGTAGTATAGTTTGAAGTCAGGTAGTGTGATGCCTCCAGCTTTGTTTGTTTGTTTGTTTCTTTGCTTCCAAGTGGTGACAGTGATTCTAAAGAACTGAAACTCTCATACATTGCTGGTGGAAATGTTTATTTTCTAGAAGAAGTGAAGTTTAGAGGTAGGTAGTACAAAAACTAACATGAATGCTTCATGGTATTGTCAAGGATCTATGCTTTCTTTCAATTTCTCCTCTTCCATTCTTTTCTTATACATACCAGATTGATGCCAGAAAGCCAACAGTTATATCCAGGCCTAGGCTGTGGATGGACGTAGGACTGAGAGCAAAATGAGCAAATGTGACAAATAATTCTGTCTTCCTTTAGAACTTGTCTAGGTATAATCCATATGGTTTTCTTTATAGCTAAATAAAGATGTGGAATTTCACCTGATTCTTCGAGCTATAGAAAGCTGAAGAAGCTCTTTTTTTTATAACAACGGAAATAGCTGGCAACGCTAAAATTTCATGACTTTTTGTGAATACATTGAGAACTGCTGCATCAGGGTGTTCAAGTTGTCCAAAATCTAAGAAAAGAAAGTGATCTGTAGAAATGGGACACAAGCATTTGCTAATCTGAGAAGACACAGGCAGGCATCAGTGAGAAATCAAGTAAACAAGTTAACAAAGTGGTGGCAACAATTAAAAATATTTCTAACCAGTGTAAACAAAGGTGTATCAAAAGAACGTGGTCCTGAGAGGGAAACTGATAGTATTATATGTTCATATTTAAAAAGAAAACAAATTGATCTAAAATTAATTACCTAAGCTTCCACCTTAAGAAACTCTAGAAAACAAAATTCAACCTAAGTACGCAGAGGAAGGAAATAACAAAAATAAGAGCAGAAATCAATGAAATTTAAACAGAGAACAATAGAGAGAAAATCTACGAGACAGGCAGGTTATTTGAAAAGTTCAGTAAAATTGACAAACCTCCCAGCAGCCATACTAGCCAAGAGAATAAGAGAAAATTTACGAATATTATGAATAAAAGAAGAGAAATCACTACTGACCTTATAGATATTAAAAGAAGAATAGATAAACAAAACAACATCCACTCATAAATTTAACTTAGATGAAATGCTCCAATTCCCTGAATGGCACAGGTTGTCAATGCACACTAAATATAAAACAGACAATCTGAATAGCCCTAAGTCTATTAGAAATATTGAACTCAAACTGAAAAATAGCTTCCAATGAAAACTCTCTACCTAGAATGTTTTACAGGTGAAATCTCCTAAACACTTAAAAAAGAATCAACTTTACAAAATTTTTCAAAAACAACTCAGAAAGTTCTGTGAGGGTAACATTGCACTAATATAAATATTTTTTTAAATCATCAAAAGAAAAAAAGTACAGACCAAGATCTTTCATGATAATAGACATAAAAGTCCTTCAAAGAAATATCACAAACGAAATCCAGCAACATATATAGGGAAATGCATCATCATAACCAATTTGGATTTATCCATGGAATATAAGGCTCATTCAAAATATAAAAATTAATTCACTTGTCATATTAACAGATTAAGAAGAAAAATCTTATGATCATCTCAGTAGTTACATACACTTAAAACTGGCAATTGAACATGTTCATACTTAAATATAACCAAATAGAAATTCCAGATATAGACACTCTTAGATGGTCAGCTGATTTTGACAGAGGGAGACAACTTCATGGGAAATGGATGGTCTTTTCAACAAATATAACTGCAATGATTTTACACATATAGACAATAAATGAACTTCAACTTAAATCAAACTTTACAGAAACAAAACAGAACAAAAAATAAAACAAAAAAACACAAAATTCCTTTAAAATGAATCATAGGCATAAACATAAAATACATAACTAGAAAATATAAAGAGATGAGATACCACATATGCATATTAGAATGGCTATTAAGCATGCACACACGGATACACACACTTCCAAGTGGTACCAGTGATTCAAAACAACTGGAACTCTCATACATTGCTGATGAGAATGCAAAACGGTACAGCCATTTTGGAAAATAATTAGGTGGTTTCTAATAATTTAAATATACACCTACCATATGACATAAATAACACTCTAAGGAATTGTTCCAAGAGAAGTAACAACTTATATAAAACAAATAAAACTACACAAGAGTATTTGTAACAGCTGTATTCACTAAAAACTGGAAAACAATTTAACTGGTTTCTGTGAATAAATGGATAAACATACTATGATCTATAGTACACATAAAATGAAATACTACATAAAAATAAAAGCAGGAATGAACTGTTTATTAATGCAACACTTGACTAAGTGGGAGAAGTCCACAAGAAGAATCCCTGTTTTATAATTCCATTTATATGACAGTATGAAGAAAGCAAAAAATATTCTGGAAAGAAAAACAAAACATAGACATAGAAAGCAAATCAGTGGTTGGGGATAGAATATTGTGTGTGGAGAGAGAGGTTTTTCACAAATTAGAGCATGAGGAAACTTTTGGGATGATGGAAAAGTTCTTTATCTCACCTGTGGTAGTAGTCAGAGTACTCTATGAATTCCCTAAGCCCACAAAACTGTAGGTGGTAAAGATGAAATTTTACAGTATATAAATTTTACAAAGTAAATAACCAGAATGAAGAGAAAATTCAAAATGGAATATAAGCTGTAATACAGAAATCTAATTATAATTAATATAACCACGTTGAAGGCATTGGTAAAGGAAAACTAACCTAAATAAATTTGGAGAACAATATTTCGTTATCATATCATAAGGCAAAAGACAATAGAACTATACACAATCACTATAGTCTAGTTAATATATATATATATTTTTACCTACAGGTAAACTCACAGGTTTGCAAATCTGAAGCTACTTTAAGAAAATACTGTGGTTGAAAAAATAAATATATTGTGGATAATGAGGGCAGTTATTTTTCCCTGTCATAGAATGAGGTTACATAAGAAAGCTAGACGGACTCTTATGGTGTGGACTAAAATTGAGGAATTAGTATGAGCACACAGTTTTTCAAAATATATACACTTGACCCTCCTCAACTGTGGATTCCACATCCAGGGATTCAACCAATCATAGATAGAAAATATTCACACACAAAAATGTACCGAACATGTACAGACTTTTAAATTGCCATTGTTCCCTAAACAAGAAACCAGAGCTAATTGGAAGTGTCGTTGATTCAAGGGATGGAATAGGTAAAAAAAATGTGGAAAATTTTGTGATCCTAGAATATAAGGAGGTTTGGAAGGCAGGATGGAGGGAAGGAAGACTGAATGACATAGGAATCAAGCTGAAAGAGCTCCCCTTGACCAAAGCTGAAACAATTTGAATAATAAAATGAATAACTATATTTTTTACTGAATTAAAACCCATAGCTTTTATACTGACATGATTATTTGAAACAAATAAATAAAGTCAAGAGAAGAGACACCTCTTTATTAGAGAGAAATTTCAATCTGTAACTGTTACAGGAATAAAGAAAATAATAATTCCAGCTTGAATACCAAAGTAATAATTGTCCCATTCAAGGTTCACTGGTGATAGTTAAAATTAATATAAGTTTAAGGCAAAACAAGATATTTGTGTAGTCTCAAAATGTCTCCCCTAAAAAGTACCTTCATGACACAGAGAAAATAGTAACTGTAGAATGGACCAAAAAAAAAAAAAAAACCCTATCAGGTATGTCCTAAACCAAATGATCAAGGTTAACATTACCAGTAATATCACATTTTGATATCATGTATCTACTGATTTGACACACTGAAGGGTACAAGGATATTAGGGTGTTACAGTATTGAGAACAAATCATAACCTCAAGGGAATGATAAAGAAACACAAATCAAGGGACGTTCTATGAAGTGACTGATCAGTACTCTTCCAAGAGGCAAGGTCATAAAAATAAGTGGAGACTGGGGAACTATCACAACTTGGTAAAGATGAAGAAGATGTGAAAACTATATGCAATTTGATGCCCCAGATTAGATCTTGTAACAGGAAAACAATGATAGCAGAAAAACTGGTGATGTCCAAAAGGTGTCTGAGGTTTAGTTAACAGTAGAGTATCCATATTAATTGCTTAATTTTAATAATTGAACTATGGTTATGTGTCATGTTAATATTAGAGGAAGTAGGATGGAGGTATATGAGAAAGCTATGCATAAAGATTACTTCAACATTAAAAAGCTTTTAAAATGAGGAAGTGCTTTCTGAGTCAAAGATTCTGTATGTACACAGGTAAACTCAGCATCAGAGTTTATACTTTTCTCAACAGGTTAGTGAAGATTTTAAGAAATCACACACAAATTACAGTCATCCTTATATCTCTTAATTCTTATTTTTTTCCTGAAGTAGTACCCAGCAAGTATCCTTCACTATGTACATCAACCGTATTCAAGAAATTATAGGCAGTAGTTCAGTTTAATGCTCCCAAAACAGAAATAAAAAATGGGTCAGAGACTCTCAGTGGCTTACTCTGCCTCCCTCTCACTGCCTGTCTACATTCCTCTGATAATTTCTTACAACTTCATTTCTGGTCTTCATAAATGTATTTCTAAATCTCTTTTCTGAATGCAAGGATGAGAATACACCCAGTAAGAAAGATTTAGTCCATGAATTGACAGAATAATAAGTAATCTGAGAAAAGTATTACAAGAGCCATTTTGTCATGCTGAATCTCAGTGCATCTAAAGCTTAACAATCCAAGAAAGTATAGAAAACTTGAACCAATGTCTCAATTTTGATTAGAAAATAGAATGGGTTTATTGGCTTGAGAGTTGTGGTGTTGTAATACTCTAAAATGCGTCCTCCTGTCCCATTGTTCAAGTAGTCATACCTCTTACCTAAAGTGCTATCATTACTTCCTACCTGTTCTCCATTTTATTTCAGTCTGTCTTCCCTCTAATCAGTTCACACACATTGTAGTTGGCATGTTTCCAAACACTTCAAACATTCTCGTTATTAAAATAAAAACAACATTGTCTAACATACTCTATAATCCTCTGCATAGTTTGGCCTCATTTTCCACACCACACACCATTTCACACCGTTCTAACTTCACTCCTCGTCTTTCAGTCACTTGAAACTACCCTTCTTCCTTCCACCCAAGTCTTTAAATATATTTCCTCTAACTGGAATGCTCTTTCCTCTGTCTTAACACTTATTAATTTTTCATTCTTCAAATTTAGTTCCTTTATTCTAGAAAAACTTTCTTAACCTCCTTGATAAAACCAAATCTATGTATAATAAATTCTAAATACCATGAAACTCTATGTCAATACAACAAAAATTCTTTCATGTTTATATTTCTTTACCTGGTCATCTGAATGATGTCCATTTTCTTTTAGAATCTCTGAGGCCTCTGAGTTCAAGGACCATGTGAGTTTTTGCTGTGCCACTGGCACAGCACCTGACACAGCATACATCCTTGACTCATATGAGGGAATGAATAATATCATTGATGAGCAAGTGCCCATTGTTTCTTCTATGCCGCCCATCCCTCTGGGCATTTCCCAATCAAACTCCAGTAGAAAAAGTAGAATTAGGTAAATTTGTTGACCTCGATATGATTTCCCACTATTAAGAACGTCCTCGAAACAATTCCTTTCCTAGGCCAGGAACAACCTACCTTACCAAATTCTGCCACTGACTAATAGGTTACTCCCTATCACTTTCTGTTGTAGACAGGATAATAGATTCCTCATCTTAGGCCATTCACCTTTATACAAATCCTCTTCCTGTAGTCATTTTCTTTAGATGGGATTGGAGGCATGGCAGACAGTTGGAGATGTCATGGACTATCCATTATATCTGAAATACAAGTTTTGCCTTTGACATCAGTTAGCCAACTGTGAAACCTTAGTAGGTCATGCCACATCTCTAAGGTTTCATAGTCTCATCTTTTATAAGAATTGCTTGGTCTACATAGCATCACAGATCTTCACTAAGATATTCTGTGCCAGAAGCTAATGAGCTGTAAGAAATTGCCAGTAAGTTGTTTGTCCCTCAAAACATTGTAATTACATTGCTAAATCATTTACTGTAAAGCACTTGGGGCTTTATAAAAAAAGACGTATTCTAGTAATGCAAAGTAGTTCTGTGGTTGTAAAAATTTTATTATTATTGTAAAAGTGAAAGTGCTGGTTTACAGAGTAGTGGTATATATCCTAACATAAAAACAAAACTGAGTTTTGAAATAAAATTATTTCAATAATATAAAATTTTATTACTTGTTTACTTATTATCCTATCAAAAGTATCTCTCATTTGTTGATGGCTACAATATCATTCTGTAACCACAAATATAGAGCCTACTATATACCAGATACTATGATGGATACTGGGAATTCACAAAGGAATGAGACTTTTCCCCTGCACTCAGAGCTAACTTATGAGCTAATAAAGACAAATCAGCATATTATACATGCTGATTCAGGTAAGCATATGGTATTATGAAAGCATGCAGGAGCAGGGAACAGCACAAATTCAGAAGTTAGTAAAGTTCAGGGAAGGCTTTTCACAAGAAGAGATATCAAATTTCATTCTTAATAGTAAGTCAGAGACTGATCCATAGTTTTTGTTTTCCAGATCCAATTTTCTATCTTCATCCATTTGGAGAAAAATTACATATATATGGGAGAATTTTCTATTCAGCTGTCAATAATTACTATGCAAAGAATTCTAGAGTATACTGTATGTTCTCATTGATGAGAAAATAGTCCATCCATCACAGTGTGTGGTATATAGTAGGCTCTATATTTATGGTTATGGTTCCATTTTGTTGTTACATATAAACACAAATAATGAGGACAGAGAGGTGAAATATAAGATAAAGAAAAATAGAACATATCACTAATGAAAAAGTTGATAACCAGAACACTAATTTCTGTACATATAAAAACAATTGAGGATACTAGAAGATTTCTATAATTATTTAGGGTGTCTTAAGCCATGCTAAGTAAAACAAGAAAGAATTCTCAGTGGATGTAGATCAGCCAATAATAGAAAGTGGAAGGTATGTGTGTGCAAATGCCCCTCTTTGCCATAGTGAGATGATGCCAGGTTGCATAACATAAGCAAGCTCCCATTAATTAATGACCCAGGTATTTTTAATTCATGAAAGTGTGAAATGTCTCAATATTTCATTAGCCTTTGGGGCTCAGTGGAGAAGGAATTATGAAACAGGTAGAAAAGTTGGTTTCCTTCTTAATGGCATCTCAAAACGCATGACATTATTCTCATGGATAAAAGGGAAGAACTGTTAGCAATATTTAAACACTATACATATGACATTATTTTACTGTTATTTGAATCAGATATGGCTGTAAGAGATACTTAATAAAAGCAATTACTCACACTTAACCACTGATGATTTGCCTAAAAATAATTTTCTTATGTTTGCTTTTTTCTTATATCATTTCTGCAAGAATTATTTTAACTCTCCTGCATAAAAAAGCCTGAAAAATACAAAATAAATTCAGAAATTTAAGTGGTAATAATGTGCAAACAAATGCTACCTCTCACCCCACCCTGACATCTTCTGCTAATGGAAGGGATTACTAGTCAATTATGGCATTATTGCTGAAACCTGATACAGTCTAAATACTTTCAATATAGAAGTGTACCATCAATTGATAATAACTGGCACAAAATAGCATTTTTTATTCTTGGTCAAGCTGGGGTTAAATTGCATATACTGGAGAAGAAAATTCCCCTTTGCATAGTCTTTTCCAAATGGCTTCAATTTAATTAACCATGAAACAAATACTTCACAGGAACCTTACAATAGTTCTGATGCTAAGCTAAGCCCCAGGGTTTACAGAACACTCAAGAGATATAAATCTAGTTTGAGAAAGAAGATAACCTTCACGGAATAATTAGAATTAAGGGCTACAATGTGAGGCACATATTACTAAACTTATATTTAGAAAGAGTAATCAGTTGGGTTAAATTGATGCAAAAAGATATATGAAAAATGGTGGAACTTCAATCAGGCATGTAAACAAGGTAGGCTTCAGAAGGTATCTGAAGGTATTCAAATCTGTAAAATTTGTGACCATGTTAAATCAAAGCCATATTCCTAAAATATAGGGCAGCTTTCAAACATCCTTTCACTCAAGAAGGGGCAAAAACTGGTCTTCAGCAGCTTTCTGTGATTTCTACTCCCAAGTAACATTCCATAAGGCTCACGTATAAAACCAAAGTGAAATGAGATTCAAAGATTGATTTATAGATATGGAAATCAAATATAAGATTAATGTATTTTAGGAAGATCCTCCGAGCAAGGCAACACTAAATATTTACCAAAAAATATAAAACAATATATAATTTTGTTAAAAGAATTCTAGTCTTATGTCATTTTCTAAAAAGTGCGTCTGGAAAAATCCCAAAACCAAATTTATCAGACAGATTGCTTATTGCTAAGAGAATTTGTACAATGATGTTATGTAACACAGAATATGATAAAGTTTTATTTTTATTTTTATTTCGAGAACAGTAAAGAAATATAAAACCCAAATAACAAACACTAAATGAAGCCAACAACTTATTGAAAAAGACAAGTTTACCTATTTAGTGCCTTCAGTTTTCTATTTCTGGACGCACTCATTACTCTGAATCCTTAAACGGCAGGTGGAGAATAAAACGAAAAAGAAGAAAAATCTACTCTATGACTTGCATGTTGTGTAACACTTTAAATGTACTTTCTTGCTTACTTTTAAGGTTAAAGATGTATTTCGTGTCTTAGTCCATTTGTGTTGTTATAAAGGAATATCCAAAGCTGAGTAATTTGTAAGTAGAGGTTTATTTGGCTTGTGGTTCTGCAGTCTGTACAAGAAGCCTGGCATCAGCATTTGCTTCTGGTGAGGGCCTCAGGCTGCTTCCACTCTTGGCAGAAAGCAAAAAGGAGCTGGTGTGTACAAGGTTCACATGGAGAGAAAAAGGAAAAGAGTTGCTAGGGAAGTACCAGAATCTTGAGAGGGTCTCTCTCTGTCCCCCAGGATGGAGTGCAATAGTGCATTCTCAGCTCACTGCAACCTCCACCTCCCAGGTTCAAGCAATTCCCCTGCCTCAGGCTCCAGAGTAGCTGGGACTACAGTAGTGTGTCACCAGGCCAGGCTAATTTTTAGTAGAAACAGAGTTTCACCATGTTGGCCAGGCTGGTCTCGAACTCCTGACCTCAAGTGATCCACCTGCCTCTGCCTCCGAAAGTGCTGGGATGACACGTGTGAGTGAGCCACTGCACCCGGCTGGAAGTTCCAGACTCTTAACCAGCTTTTCAGAGATCTAATAGACCAAGAAGAACTCAGTCATTATCACTACGACAAGGACAGCACCTAGCCATTTATGAGGGATCCATCCCCATGACCCAAGTATCTCCCATTAGGCCTCATCTCCAAGCATGGAAATCACATTTTAACATGAGATTTGGAGGGGTCAAATGTTCAAACCATAGCAATTCTACAGTAAGTGAAATTGAAATTCTACAATGTTAATTACATAAGATCCACCCTTTTTTTGTTATATCCTAGGTGAGCTATTTAAAAATTTAAATTTAGCACCTCACCGGGTTTGAATAGGATGAAATTCGCAGGCAAAGCACCACCTCAGCTACTAAGAAATGATAACTCCTATTTTGACAGTCAACACCAACATATCAATAATAGCAGAGAGATCCTGCAAAGAGAAGCCAGAAAACAGTTCTCAAACAAGTAGCAGCTTAGAAACAAATGAAAAGTTGGTTGAATATGGACCAATAAATTTGGGAAGTTATATAATATTCCTGAAAAGTAGAAGTCTTTGGCATTAACCATCCCTAATGTTGCAGGCTAGCTTTGCCATGTACTAGTTTTCACTGGCCAAGGTAATTAACCTCTCTCAATTGTAATGTTCTTATTCATAAAATTCATAAAATAAAAATAAGTATCAGCAACCTCAGAGTGTTAGTATGAGAATTAAAGGAGATAATTCTTATAAAGCTACGAGCATAGTGTTTAATATGTAAGCACCTCTCAATAATCATTAGCTGTCTCTCCCTCTTGTTACATGGCGTAACAAAGTTAAAGTAGGATCACAGAAGTATTTTTTTTAAAGAGTAGAGACCTGAATTCTTTTTCATGTTTAATCACTGATTTGTTGTGCATCGTGTTTTTGTGCTGTACAAAATGGAAATAGTAATATTTCCCTTCTATATCTCAAAGGGTCATTATGGAGATCAAAATTGTAAAGCATCTAGTAGATAAGTGCTTTGAAAGTATAAAGAGCTACACTGACGTACAGAGCTACAAGAATGTAACGTTTGATGATCTTTTTCACGTTATGGTTTTTCCAGATTAATTTAAACAAATACAAAACAATTGTGATTCTCATTCACTCTTTCTGTTTGCTTATCTATAGGAGCTCTTCCACAATTATACAGTTGAAAACACTCATTTGATTTTGTGGCCAGAACAAACTTTTTAAATTAAAAAAGTATAAATAAGGGAAATAATTTGTTTCAAAGGCAATGGATTGTTTTTGTTTTTAATATGTTAGCAATAATGACCAAAGGTCTTGTGCCCAAACAGATCACCAAATCTGATCCCATCTGATGATCACTATGTAGTTCAGCAAATCCACTAGTCATTTGATATATTAATGGTCTGGTCTCCCTTTTGCGCCCATGATAGACATGAGTAGTTCATTACAACACTCCTACAGAGTATAAATGCAGCCTCAAGAGACCTCTTATGAAGCACTAATGGCAGCAACTCCACAGCAACTTCAATATGCACAGAAGTGTTAACCTATTTTCTAGAACAGAGCTAATATCTTTGGAAGTCTTTACAGAATCTTAAGCAAGGAGTTTCAGGAGAGAAGATCTCAAATATTAAACATAAAATAATCAGCACTTATCCCCTCTTCCCTAATTAATACTACTGAGCCAATTATATATTCTGTATCATCATCTTTGAGAAGAATGTTCAGGGAGAAATATCGGATTACTAATGCGAAAGAAGTTTTGCGGGTTGCACCTGGTATCATTAGAAATGAAACTGACAATGAAATATTGTAAAAGTCTGACATCATCAGTAATCCCTTCTTTCAAACAAAAAAATCTCAGGAATGTCCTTGTCATTTCAGTTCAGCTTGAAGTGCTTTTACAGGATATTATCTGTTTCTTAATATTATCCTTCTAGCTCCTTAGCGGTGTACAGAAAGCTCAATGTGCCTTGAAATAGGCTTTGCTAAGACGATATTTTGGTGAAAAAAAGGAGACATTGGGCATATATGCCATATTTGCCATGAATGCAAATACCTCCACAAAAGCTATACCAAGTACAATCATATATGAGCAAAAAAGAAGGACATAAACAAGCCTTCTGGGTAAATGAGTAAGCAGAAGAGCTGGGTCCAGACAGAGGACAGCAAGGAAAACTTTGGGGTTAGAACATAAAAAGGACATCAAGCATGAAATGACTGGTGAATGGGTGAAAGTATAATGACACCCGGTTTGAGATTTTGTCCATGGCTGGCATCATCCAAATTTATAATTTCTCTCAAACTTTTTTTTCAAAGAATATGATAGCTATAAAAATTAATAACTATATAACAGATTTTAATCAGAGCCAAATAAATTACAAAATGATTATTTACATGTGCCACAGGTTAGTTTTAGATGCCCCCAACAGACCCCAGTGTGTGATGCTCCCCTCCCTGTTTCCATGTGTTCCCATCATTCAACACCCACCTATGAGTGAGAACATGTGGTGTTTGATTTTCTGTTCTTGTATCAGTTTGCTGAGAATGATGGTTTCCAGATTCATCCATGTCCCTACAAAGGACATAAACTCATCATTTTTATGGCTGCATAGTATTCCATGGTGTATATGTGCCACATTTTCCCTGTCCAGTCTATCATCAATGGACATTTGGGTTGGTTCCAGGTCTATGCTATTTTAAACAGTGCTGCAATGAACATACATGTGCATGTGTCTTTATAATAGAATTATTTATAATTTTTTGGGTATATACCCAGTAATGGGATTTCTATTTCTAGATCCTTGAGGAATCACCACATTGATAGTCTTCCACAATGGTTGAACTAATTTGGACTCCCACCAACAGTGTAAAAGTGTTCCTATTTCTCTACATCCTCTCCAGCATCTGTTGTATCCAGATATTTTAATGATCGCCATTCTAACCGGCATGAGATGGTATCTTAATGTGGTTTTGATTTGCATTTCTCTAATGACCAGTGATCATGAGCAGTTTTTCATATGTTTTTATTTTGCATATGGTAACATACATTCTCATCTTCCAGCTCTGAAGACAGAGGGGAAAAATAGAAAATATATCGCCATAACCCCAAAATGATAGTTTCAGTTTGATGGCACATCCCCTTTGATAATAAGAATTAATTTTTACAAGTAATTTTTATAGTCATAGCAGTATTTGCCATACCTCTGATCATCTGTTCCCCTGGAGGAAAATTTAGGAATGTAAGGCTGGTTAAATATTAGAAAATAGATTAATGAAATTCAGTATATAAAGTAGATTAATGTAGAGAATTATGTGATTGCCAAAAGCAGGAAGAAAATCCAACATCCGGTTGAATGTTCAACATTCAACATCCAGTTTTATATTTTGTGGTCACTTACTATATGCTAGTTAAACTTTCAAGTGCTGAAAAAATACCAATAACCAAAATAGAAAATAAAAAATTCCTACCTTCTGGAGCTTACATTCTTGATTACAAATAAAAATAAGCAAACAAAAAAAACCCTATTAGCAACTGATAAAGAAGGAATACATTTCTATACTACCTAAAGGATATTTACTAAGAACTGATAAAAGCTGAATAATTAGTTTGAATGTTGAAAGCATTTTTTCTAAAAAGAAAAAACAGATGATGAAGTCCACTAACAGTATTTCTGTTTCACATGATACAGAATATTCAAATGGGTCTAATAAGGCAAGAATAAGAAACAAGGCTATTAAAAAAAAAAAAAACAGAAAAGGAAAAAAAAATCTGTTAGTATCCACAGATGATATGATATGTTTGTAGAAAATTCAAAATAAACTGTTTACTTCAACTGAAATCAGAGTTTTATGGATACAAAAGCAATATACAAAGCTCAATTACATTTCTATATATCAATAATAAACATTTAGAAATAAAATTCAAAGAGACTATTTTAATTGTGGTAAAAACGCAAAGTGTGAATAAATCTAAATATGTACAAGATCTTATAGACTATCATAATTTTTATTAAAATATTCAATGGAAGATCTATATTGATAATATACATTTGCTTATATATAGTGTTTAAGTAATTACAGTCTTAATAGTCTAATCATTTTTTTTCCTTCTAAATTAACCTATTTAATGCCATTTAAGTATGAATCTCAATATGTTTTTGGGTGGATAGGGAGGGAGACTTGGCAAGATGATTCTAAAATTTGTGTAGAAGAGAAACAAACGAAAGAGCTAAGACATGCTGAAGAATCAAGACCAGATGGGAAGATTATAATTATTATTATAACTTATTGTTATTAATTTTGTTATTAGCAAAGGAATAGACAAATAAATCAATGTAACAAAAGGGAGCTTAATAAAAACCCACATCTATAAGGAAAGTTGAATTTGACAGTTCAACTTTCAAATTAGCTAGATAGTTCATATCCCCAGGAAAGAAAAGACTTGGGTAATTGGTTACCTATATAGATAGGTAGATAGACAGACAGCTATTGATAAACAGATATTGTCATGGATATGTACAATTTAATTAAGAGGTCAGTTTTGGAAATCATATATATATATATATATATATATATATATATACACAGGATTCTTAATGAGACATTGGTAATAAAGCATAAAGTAAAATATTGATCAATGATAAATTTGATTTATTTAAAATAAAGAATTTATAGTCATGAGAAAACAACAAATGAAATGAATGAAAATGCAGTCCATGAACTGGGAACAATAGTTGCAACACGTATTATTGACCATTCCTTAGTACCAAGAAAACATAAAGAATTGTGATAAATTATATGTCGAACAAAACCTTAGGAAAATGGGCAAAATAAAGCAGAAATATAAAATGTTGGGAAGAATGCTAAGACCCCATGTCAGAAAATGAGTATTAATACAAATTAAAAATATTAAAAAATTCAATCAAGAAAGGCTACTGCAGAATATAGTAATGTTCACTGCATGCTTAAAACTGTCCTAGCGCATGTTCTGCACATGTACCCCAAAACCTATAATGCAATAAAAATTTAAAAAAAAAAAAAAACTGTCCTAGCAATCCTACTTCTATCATAAATGCTCTAGACAAACTTGAGTACATGGACTAGGAGACATGTAAAAGACTCATTATGGCAGCGTTTTCACACAAACCAAAACTGAAACTTAAGCAAAAGAATAAATGTGATTGTTACCATATACAACTTCTTGAGTTTGAGTTGTCCAGGTTTCTGGCATGTTGAACAAGGAATTGATCAAAACACACAAACAAAACAACAAAACAGTGAAACAGTGAAAGCAGAGGTTTATTGAAGCAGGAATACATTCCACAGGATGCAAGCAGCAGAGCAAATGGCTCAGGAGCCCTGGTTGCAAGGTTTTCTGGTACATAAGTACCTTTCAGAGGTTTCCTATTGATTATCCTCCCATGTGAATGAAGGATTTGGCTTATAGCCAATTAGAGGCCAAAGTGAATGGCACCTGGCCAACCAGAGGTTAGAGTGAGTCTGCTGGCCTTATGCAGATGAAGGAAAGGCTGCTTGGCCCAGGCTAAACCAGAGGCTGGAATGAATTAGCACCTTACATAAATGAAGGAGAGGCCCACCTTGGCCCATGGCCAATCGGAGCAACTTTACATTTTTCATTTGTGAGGCAGTGAAAAGTGGGGGTTGTACAAAGAGGAGCCTCTGATCCTTTGTTACTTGGGTGTGGAAAAGTGAGGTTTTCCTTTTGCTCCAGTTCTAGGAAGTCAGCACAAATTGGACTTAGGTTCCCTGCCTCCAGACTCTATTCTTCTGCCTCACAATGGATGGGTAAATTCTAATTCATTCAGAAAACAGAATATCATAAGGCAATGAAAATGAATAAACTTTAGCTTCATTTATTGATATGGATGATCCCAAATTTAATGTGAAAATTGAATATTTTACTAAAACTCATTAGTGAATGTTTCATTAATTTGGATTTCAAATGAATTGGAAATTATGTATTATTTAGAGATACATCAATTAAGTTTCAAGAGTAGAAAAGTTAATAAAATAATTAACAAAAATTCAGGTCAGTGGAGTCGGGAAACAATCGATGAATTTGACCTGTTTCTGCACATCTTCTGAAAATAAGTATGGACAATTTTTGTTCTGAAATATTTTTTCAAAGATGTCTATATAGCCATCAGCCTTGAACGACAGAGTATCTCCCTCTGGGGTAGAGGAATATTCTGCTTGCTCTCAAGAATGATAAAGATGTCTTCCTCTGGGGCAAAGATTGGGAGGATCTCCTTGCAGTCCCCTCGAAATAGTGTGGCTTCCTAACCTGGAGTTACTCACCTGAAAGGCAAACCCTATGTATATAAAATTTCTCTCCAGTATCCACACCATCTTCATGGGACTTAAGGAATAGGTCAACAGGTTGAGGAATGGAAGTATGAAATTTATGTTCTCTACTCTGGCATAAGTATTATAGACCTTTGCCTCTGTCCTAGGAATGCTGTGTCTTCCACCACCATCCACAATACTATGACAGGTGAATTAAGTTTGCAGGCAGAGTAAAATCTCTGACCTTTCATAGTTCTTGACAAATGGAAAAGTCCAGTAGGAAAGAGAAGAATGCCATGATTAGTTTCACATGTAGGGCTTCTTGTTGGGGAAAATGTTTCATTTATTGCCTTGGATGGCATATTCACATAAATAGATGTACATTATTTTTAAATGTATAACATAAAGAAAGGCAAATAAGTTAAAATTATTAGTAACCCAGGTTCATTAGAATCATTGCCACAAATATATCAGAGTTAAATAATTCCATGGCCTTTCTTTCAGGGAAAAAAACCATATTATATACATTTTATATATGCTTTAAATAAAGTTGTTATGCTTTCACATTGATTTAAATATTATTTTTAGATGTCTATAATAATTCTTCATCTTTAAATTGATTGCTTTTTATGTTATAGTTCTTAATGATTGGAGATTGTTATATAAATTTACCATAATTTATTTATTTATTTATTTATTTAATGAATTTTCTATTGTTGAACACATATTTGCTTTTGTCTTTCATCCATGGCTTCTAATTCATTCAATGAAATTCGAACTAAAGTAGCCTACTCCATGTGCAGCTGCAGAGATTTATACCAGTTCTGGAATGCATTAAATATAGCTCATAGCACTTTGGGAGGCCGAGGCAGGTGGATCACGAGGTCAAGAGCTCAAGACCATCCTGGTCAACATGGTGAAACCCCGTCTCTACTAAAAATACAAAAATTAGCTGGGCATGGTGGCACGTGCCTGTAATCCCAGCTACTCAGGAGGCTGAGGCAGGGGAATTGCCTGGACCCAGGAGGCGGAGGTTGTGGTGAGTCGAGATCACTCCATTGCACTCCAGCCTGGGTAACAAGAGTGCAACTCCGTCTCAAAAGAAAAAATATATATATATATATATATATATATATATATACACACACACACACACACACATATATCAAAGAATGCTGGGTACTAGAGAGTTTAAACATAACTGCTTTAACAACAGTCTCCATTGCAAAGAACATATTTGGAAAGAAATTCTTGATGGAATGGATGTATATTGTTTTACTCCTAAGAAGATGATGATGGATACTATAACTAGTATTGTGTCTATACACATCATTCATTCTTTGATCTATCACTTCCTTTGGCACATAGAATATTTATGTGCCCAAGCAAAGCAAGAGCAAGACAAATTATTGGGAGGTCATAGAATGCGGCTTTACATTTTTGAGTGAGGAATACACTTTGGATTTAATTTTGACATGTGAGAAAAATAAGAATGACAAATGGACATTTTAATAGATACACAAGTAGAATTTAATCTTCTGTTGTTTATAACAGGTAACTTTTGGGGACATGAAACAGGGGACAGACCAGTAAGCAAAGAATTTAGCAGTTGAAATTTTTCTCATTTTAATGACACTAGTTATTTCTCTAAATTTATCCTCTAAAGTTTAGTTATGATAGTATGATTATTAATAGAGATACAAATGATTTATCCAAAATATTTAGAGGCAGGTATGTTACAAGTATTCAGAATTCTTCATAATAGCAGGAAATATGGTGCATAGATCTTATATAATATGCTCAATAGTGTTGACACAGCACTGTATAATCAAACTTTATAATACAGCTTTAGTGAAACATAGGAACAGTTCACTAAACTCTACACTAAAGAGAAATAAAGGCTATGAAGAACTGTACATCTTTCATTTCAAGTTTTGCTATCAAATGAATTTGCTGTGTAATTATGTACAAATTTTGGTTTATAGGCTTTTCTGGATTTGGGATTTACATATGAAGCAGTGTATTTCAGTGTGCTATGGCACAAATTAGCACAGCATAGTACAGTAGAATATAAAATACTTTTCATTTCTGAATAATTAATATCTATGGTAGTTGCAAAAATCTCAAATATGTTCAGTCTGTCAAAAATATTTAGGTACCATTTTGAACTTACCTTTATATACTGTATAAGACACATTACAAAATATCAGGTAAGATATATGCATCTGCATGCAATTAAATTGAAAGTGGCCATGTTTATATTTAATAACAATATATCTTAATATATATTTAACTATACAAAACATATTATTTCTGGCTCCAGAAAATTTAAAAAAACTTGGCAAGTTATGGTTTATACTATATACCTATTTTTCTGTGCTTAATTTCTGGCAAGCCAGAACATATCATGGGTAAAAAACAACATGCTAGGAAACTAATATCCAGAAAACCATGTTCTGTAGCTGGTTGCGGTGTTTCATGCCTGCAGACTCAGCTATTTGGGAGACCAAGGTGGAAAGATTGCTTGAGCCCGGGAGTTCCAGGCTGTAGTGTGCATAATTCCATCTGTGAGTAGCTACTGCACTGCAGGCTGGGCAACACAATGAGATCCAGTATCTTAAAAAAAAAAAAAAAAAAAATTAAACTTTAAGATAGAAATTTAAAATATTTTAAGCTAAGAAAACTATGTTCTGTAACACTGAAACCAACATCCTTAGATGGAGGTCTAGATTGGTTAGTGTCGTGTATTCTGCTGCAGGTGCTATCTATCTTTCACTATCAGATTAGATGCTAAAACCATTGTACACAAGACCCAGATAATTTCTAAAGTTGCACTTCTCTATTATGTTGCTTGATGCCATAAAATACAGTAGCACTATTTTCAGCTGCAAATTTTTTGTCTTACCTTAAAATATTTTTCTCAGGAATTCAAGTACAATAATAATAATAGCTGCCAAAAATTATTGAGCATCACCTATGTATTAAGCATTATTCTTGATTCTTTACTTGTAATACTAGATTTAATGTTTGCAACTTCTGTATGTAGAATATTATTAGTATCTACTTATTGTACACAAGGGATTTTGCCTAGAAAAGCAAAGACCTTTACCCAAGGCAATGCAAATAAAAAGGTATATACTCAATTTGGAATGAAGTTCTGTGTGACCACAGACATTTGCTCTGGAACACGATGTTTTTTTTTCTTTATCTCTTAACTATGGTGACATTAAACCTTGGGTGTTTGTTAGTCAGCAACAGAATATCATGAAAACATACATGATTGCTCTATTCGTTGACTTCACTGTAGCTACTAGATTTTCACAGCATTTCGTATGTGTTCAGAATGATGCTAAAGGCAAATTCAATTTTTAAAATAATTTCTTTGGGGTGCTATTTAAACCAACAAAAGGAATCAACTTAAAAAGGTATTCAGAGGTATTTGGAGTGATTATTAAAGCAGTTAATAAACTTCCTTTCATAAAACAATAAAACAGCAGGAACCTGAGAATGCTGGCTGTTCACTATCTAAGCAGAATTATCAAAGCAATAAATAAAAAGTTGTGCAATAAGCAGCCTCAGCAAACAAGAAATTATGGATTTTCAAAATAGAAATAAAGAATTCACAACAAGGATCAAGAAGAAAAAATAAAAAATGTGGAGTTCCAAATTCTGTGCTCTTCCTCTGTTAACTAATCCATATAATACTTTGCAGGTAGGTGAATATTAATCTCCCCAATTTGTAGGCAAGAGAACTGTGAGATTCTGTGAAATCAAGTCATTTGTTCAAACCTCCAGCTTAAGGCTGTTGATAGGCCAGAATCTCTAGGCAAATACCACAAGCTTACACCTTGACTAAGTTAATCGTTTGTGTGAACAGATAATAGGGACTGAATTATCACAGGGATTGAAATAACATAATCTTACAAACATACATAAGTACATACACACGTACCTACACACAAAATCTAAATTCTTGTTTTGTAGGTAGTTCTTTATTTTATTTTATTTTTTATTTTACTTTAACTTCTGGGGTATATATGCAGAACGTGCATGTTTGTTACATAGGTATACACGTGCCATGGTGGTTTGCTGCATCCATCACCCCATCATCTACATTACGTATTTCTCCTAATGCTATCCCTCTCCAATCCCCCCACCCCCTGCTATCCCTCACCTAGCTCCCCCACCCCCTGGACAGGCCCCAGTATGTGATGTTACCTTCCCTTTGTCCATGTATTCTTTGTCCATGTTTCCCTTTGTCCATAATTGTTCAGCAACAACTTACGAGTGAGAACATGCAGTGTTTGGTTTTCTGTTCTTGTGTCAGTTTGCTGAGAATGATGGTTTCCAGCTTCATCCATGTCCCTGCAAAGGATATGAACTCATCCTTTTTTATGGCTTCATAGTATTCCATGGTGTATAGGTGCCATATTTTCTTTATCCAGTTTATCATTGATGGGCATTTGGGTTGGTTCCAAGTCTTTGCTATTGTGAACAGTGCCACAATAAACATATGTGTGCATGTGTCTTTATAATAGAATGATTATCTCAGTAATGGGAATTCTGGATCAAATGGTATTTCTATTTCTAGATCCTTGAGAAATTGCCACACTGTCATCCACAATGGTTGAACTAATTTACACTCCAACTAACAGTGTAAAATCATTCCTATTTCTCCATATCCTCTCCAGCATCTGTTGTCTCCAGATTTTTTAATGATCACCATTCTAACTGGTGAGAGATGGTATCTCACTGTGGTTTTGATTTGTATTTGTCTAATGACCAGTGATGATGAGCTTATTTTCATATGTTTGTTGGATGCATAAATGTCTTCTTTTGAAAAGTGTCTGTTCATATCCTTCACTCACTTTTTGATGGGGTTTCTTGTAAATGTGTTTGTTATTTGTAGATTCTGGATATTAGCCCTTTGTCAGATGGGTAGATTGCAAATTTTTTTCCCATTCTGTTGGTTGCTGGTTCACTCTAATGATAGTTTCTTTTGCTGTGCAGAAGCTCTGGAATTTAATTAGAACCCATTTGTCTATTTTGGCTTTTATTGCTATTGTTTTTGGTGTTTTAGTCATGAAATTCTTGCCTGTGCCTATGTCTTGAATGGTATTGCCTAGTTTTTCTTCCAGACCTAACACAAATCTAATTCTTAAGTATCTCACTAGGTACTATTGACAGAACTGAATACATTTTTAAGAGATTTTGTGTAACTGACTTCTCCCTGTTAAAGAAAGGGGTGGGGGAAAACCGAAAGAAAGAGAGATTGATTTAGGTGGATAAAAGTAAAATGACATGAATAAAGCAATGCTAATTATTGGTAGAACAAAGAACATAGATTTTTTTTCCTCCTCCTCCAGAACTCCTAACTTTTTTTTTCATTTGGAAGGTATCTTCTAGTTCTTGTCAACTCAGTCAACAGGTCTTTATCTTCAAAATACTCTTCAGAGATTAAATAATTTCATTAGGAAATTACAAAGTAATGTAATATTTTGCTTTTACACAAATATTTTAATTTAGCAGTAACATATTTCCTATAAATAAAAGTAAAACGTTCAATTGCATGATATGTTTTGTTAATTTAGAAAAAATTTTCTACTTATTAGTTGGTTGTCATTGTGCCAAAAAACCGAACAAACAAAAAAACCTCGACTACATTAATTAGTTTTTACTATTACTGATGTTAAAAAACAAACAACAGCAACAACAAAAATCCATCAGCACAGATCTTTGCTAATGATTTGAAAGTCCTTTACTGATATAAACACTCTCTAATTTAGGTTCATACAAATAACAAAATACACTGATAAACAAATAAGTGATAATAATGTGGCAAATAAGAGTTTAAAAATCATTCAATTAATTAAAAATATTCATATTGACTGAGGTTTCTCCATGTCCAAACATGACATTAGTGTAGAGATAAGGACACCATATCCAACTCCTGTTCCAGAGTTACTCCCATTCCTGTGAAAATCTTTATCAAACGCCTGCTATGTGCTAGTATCCTTGGAAGCTTCCTTAAATTTCATATTCAAAAAGAGATAAAAGTAGAGAAAGCCATATTTTGTTCACCAACTTGCCCAAAACTTATAATTAAAGGAGTAAAAATAAATGGTAGCTTTCAGAAATCTTTGAGTATTCACCAAGTTGACCATCCTTTTGTGATGGCATCAAATAGGGTGCTGATGCGCAGGTCTTAAGGAAGAGGAAAGGTCTGGTAGAGGCAATGACTGAGTGGTAGACCTACATCAGCATTTGAAGAATGAATCAGGAATATGCAGTTGTGCAGGCAAGAGGTTGGTTAACAAATTGACAAATTGTTTTATGTCATGTCCACGGAAGTCAGGTCATGTCCTGGGGGCACAGATCCAAGAGAAAAAAGAAAATGAAGATTTCTGCTATAAAAGATAAAAGTAGGTGGATTTAGTTTTCTAGGCATTAGATTGTCATTTTCATGTTTAAAATCTTTTCATTGATTGTGAGTACACCGTGGGACATAGGAGATGACTGGAAGAAAACAAAGGTGGAACTTGATTACAATCCCAGTTTGGAACAAATGAAACAATGCTCAATTATCTCATATTGGGTGTGCAGAATAAAATTTGAAGTTAGAAATAAACTCTCATACTCATTTTTCTGAGTGTTATTACAGATGAGAGTACTGAAGTTAATAGTGTGACCTCTGGACCAATTCTAGTCATAGCTGAGCTACTTAGTCACACAGGATTTCGAGAGTTACATAACTTCTCTGAACCTCACTTTCTGATTTTCAGTGTTGAAATTTCACTGGATTATTATAAATATTAATGGGAAAATTCAGATAAAATAGAGAGCCATATAAAGCTGATAGTAAAAACTTAATAAAAATTTAACTATTACTGTCATTCAAATTAATCAGTAATTGATAATGGTTACAAGTTTGGGTTGGATTTTTTTGGACAAGACTGCAGATCCATGGAATAAATCAAGAAATGCCATTTAATAAACAAGTAGAGTTTTTTCTTACTGCATCTTTAAACAGTAACTTAGAATTATTCCACTAGGTAACTATTTACAATCTAATTCATGACCCTGTTTATACCTATCAGTTTATTTAAAAAGTAACACAGCATAATAAGAATAGCAATTGTCTTTCTTGAAAGCTGATGTATCTGAATCGTAACCCTAATCTCTTGCTACCTTAATACTTTGACTTAATTTCTTATATCATCAGTTTTGTCATCTGTAAAATGGCAGTTACAATAATTCCTACTTTAAAGCATCATAAGGATATGCTAGATGAAATAAGTTAATATTTTCAGAAACACTTGAACACTGCCTGTCATATACTGTTATGTAAGTGGTTTCCAAGTGAATTATGCCAACATTATTCTTACATAGTTCTTATTTGAGATAGAGCAAAAGCAGGGATTTGAGAGAGAGCAAGCAAAACATGCGTATGTACGTGCGTGTGCACACACACGCACACACACACACAATCACAGTTCAGGAAGTAGGATGCTAGGGATCAATCAATGCTATCAATATGTGAAGATTTTTGCTCCTATTGTTTTGGATGGGAAAGATAACAGCTAAGTGGTTACACTATTAAAATTATAGGGTTTAGAGACACTGCTATTCCCTTCATCTTTGCTAGGTAGACAAAATTGAATTACAACAATTCACTTTATTAGATTCAGACAGATGAATATGAACTCAATATTTAAAACCATCTAGTATAAGGCCACAGAATTCACTATGTCTTCCCTTACAAGATCACTTAGAATTTAAATAGTAGAATAATAACAAAAATCAGAGTTAGAAAAATAACTGCTTTAATATAATTGTATTATCTGTCTTGCATGGTTAATTGTGGACAGCACAAATTTGGGGCTGTGCCTATCTTTAATTTTAGAGAAACTTGTGGTTTTCTTCAAGCGATTTTAAAATTCAGGTAATAAACCTTTTTAAAGTTAGCATTTTTTCCCTCTCTACTTACCTTCATGACCTAATTTAAATTCAAAATTTACTGAGGCATACAAGAAGAGCTGTTATTTTGCATATGGGACTGGAAAATGAAACGGCAGTATCCCTATTGTATGAGAAAATGAGATAAATCCAAGTTGCTTTGCATTCATAAAGTAGCAATGAGCTAAAAATCTCACAGCCAGATCCACACAGAGACATTCATGCAAAAAAGTTTAAACTACATTCTATGGTAAGAAGCCAATTCGGGGAATACGTTTTGTCTATTCACCTCTTTTTCAACAATTTATCTCCTCCCTCACTCTCTCTTACTCCTCCTTCAATCACTCTATGACCATTTCTAATGTTCATGGTTTTAGACTTAACTGTGATTATCCTTAACACTTTTAAAAAGAGAACTTATCAGTTGTTATTGTGATTGTAATTTAGTAGAGTTATTACCTACTCAAAAGCCTTTTTACAATAAACAACACAAGAAGTTTGAAAAACAGTAACACAACCAAATGATACAATGGGACAATATTCTGGCCCAAATCTACCCCAGATTTCTTATAGAAAACAAAAATAGCTTATGAATCTGCTCTACATTTCCAGCAAATTGAAAAAGAAGAGCAAAAGAAGAAGAAACAGCAACAAACTATTTACTGGATATAGGTCATGAGGGTATGTGCAAATTAACAGGCTCTTGCCTTCATCAGCTTTGCAAACTTACCGAAGCTTTGGAAGGTATCAGAGCGTATTCTTGGCATATATTCTCTCCTCCAAGACCTTGCTAAATCTCTACTCACTCTGTCCACTGCCATAGGGTGGTTTAATCATTTCACAGGAGTAGTAATATCCATATATTAAAATGATCACTTTTCTATATAAGCATGTCACTATTAAACCAGCATGATGGAGGTAAATCTGTTATGTTACTTTGCATTGTTGGATTCAGTTGTATTGGAAAATTCTTATTCTTTTATCCAGATATTTTTCTGATTAAAAGCTTACATATTTGAGACAATATATTGCAACAGATACTTGTATAATCTACAGGTATGAAAAAGAATGTAAACTGTATATAAATATCACACTAACATTAATTTCATTTATATCATAATTAAAGCAGAAGTAGGATAGTGCATCCAAAGTTATAGGCCACTCTGATAACGTATTCTAATATTGTTTTTCTGTTACATAGTCTGCAAAATTTGTTGACATATTTTAGAGAATTCCACATAAAAATGTGGAAGGCAAAGCCACACTCCCAACAAATTCCTTCCAAAATTCTAATGAAAAGGTATCTTTCTGACAAGACACACTAAATATTACATAATGTTATTAGCATTTATGACTCACATGCACATTAATAATCTTCGTCATTATGTTATATTTGGAGTATATCACCATTTACAAAGTTTTTATTATTCACTGAAACTTCATGAAGTGCCAGGCAGATCCAGTTAATCATTGAGTCATATAAATATATCTCCCCACCAACCATACAGAGGCACATGCTTTTTGCTTCCTCTGTATTCTCACTGCTAATGCATTGGTTCAGACTTTCAGTATCTTTCTTTCTTTGGTCAGTAAACTTCCAAATGATAGCTGGTTTCCAGGTGTTCTGTGGTTAGCTCCTCCTCTACACTACTAACTACTATCCGTATTAGTTTTCTAGAAGACACTCTGTATAAAGGCATTCTTACTGATTCTTTTTTGGTTAAAAGACAAATCTTAGCTTCCGAGCAGGTAAGACTTGCAACATTCTCTAACTAACCTCCAAACTTCCTATTCAGCATCTCCTGCTACCCCTTCTCCATTCATGTGCTGTTTGCTCCAGCTGAAAGCAAATGGCTTACTGTTGTCCCTATTCTTTACTATTCCTGCTCTTTTGGACCTGCATGATTTAGCAGAGATTATGCCTTCACTCTAAAGTGATTTTCTCATGAAAACTTACCAGGTATTACTTTTCTAGCTTATCTATAGACTTGTCTAGAGATACATGTATAAGAAAATTTCTGAGGTTTCTTTCTGAGGTTCCTGTTGGAGTAAGTTGTCCCTATAAGAAGTCAAATTTTATTTGTTTACAATTTTATACCATATTTTATATTATAGCATGACCAAATACATACTTGTAACTCCTGTCGAAAATGTCGATTTGTGAAAGAGACAGTTGTGGAAGGGACAGTTAATTTTCCTAAGCCATAGCTACATTGAATGTTTCTGATCAGGGTTCATAATATCAATTATAAATGGCATACAAAATATCATTCTTTATTCATATTTGCATTTATTTATTCTAATATTGAGAAGAACAATTTTACCTTTTCTTTCAAATTTTGAATGCTTTAATCTTTAATGACTTCACTAACTGGGATTTGGTAAAAGATCAGCTTGAAAATGGGGTTTCACAAAGAATTCTTCTTTGAAAATCTTTCTGAATCTTCAATAAACTCTCAAGGTTGTTCAAAAATGACCTTAGGGTCATAAAATATTATTAGGTTTTACAACTGCATATCTTGAGTGGGAACTAGTTGGCCAGAGCTTAGAGGGGAGATTTGTGGTTCTGTTAAATTCTCTTTTATATAATACCTGGTGTTGCAAGGGAACCCTGTGGGTATCTAGTAAGTATTACTTCAAGATAATGAATATATAAAGAAGCACTATGTCAGACAAGATTTGTAATCTTACTATGTTCTCATCCTACGTCACAGAGTGTTCTGAGCAGCACAATTAAACTGCTGCTTGATTGCAATGCTAGCGAAAATTCATTCAAGCATGCTCTTAGGGGTCAATTTTTAAATTATAAAATCAGGTTTGATCAACTTTTTCAGTAGCCCATATTTTAAAGTTCCTTGGGAATAATTATCATTGCTTAATGTTGCCTCTGTCTTTTCTGCTGAAAACTTAATTCATGCTCTGGAGGCTTTTCCAGCATCAACTGGGAATTCATTAAAATGCAGAGTTTCAGATCCCATGTCAGATTTACTGAAGCAAAATCTGCATTTTAACAGGATCTTCAGTTGACTAAATGCAGCTTAAAGTTTGAGAGGCACTGATATAAGCCACTAAGAAGCATAATTTTCTGAATTCTATTAGTTCAATACAACCTAAGACAATACAACTTAGAATGTAAAATTAAAATATTAAATTATTCATTCATAACACACTGAAGAGAAAGAATGTTTGTGACCTATTTTTAGAGTGTTTTTGACCACCAAGTCATAATTATCTTAATAGTGTCCTCTTATGAGTCAAGCAATTTTATATGTAGCACTTTTGACCACATTTTATACTGTGTATTTTAGTTATCTATGTGCAAGCCTCATTTATTAAGGAGTTCTTTGAAATTGTTGAATGTAAGGACTTAGTTTATACTTCATATGACCTGGAAAATGAGTTTCCCAACATTCAGAAATTATGATTATTCAATAGCATAGATCAATTGCTCACTGAAAAACAAATATTAGTTTAAAAGCTATTTTTAAAACTATTTTAAAATTCATAAGGAGCCAAAAAAAAGAGTCTAAATAGCCAAGTAGATCCTAAGCAAAAAGAACAAAGCTGGAGGCATCACATTATATGACTTTAAACTATACTACAAGACTACAGTAACCAAAACAGCATGGTACTGGTGTAAAAATGGCATATAGATTAATGGAACAGACTAGAGAGCCCAGAAATAAGGTCAAACACCTACAACCATCTAATATGTGACAAAGCTAACAAAACAAGCATTGGGGAAAAGACTCCCTATTCAATAAATGCTGCTAGGATAATTGGCTAGCCATATGCAGAAGAACGAAACTGGACTCTTTCTTTACACTATATACAAAAATTAACTCAAGATAAATTAAAGACTTATATGTAAAACCTGAAACTATAAAAAAACATGGAAGATAACCTAGGCAATACCATCCTGGACATAGGAAAGGGCAAAAGATTTCATGACAAAGACACCAAAAGCAAAAATTCACAAGTGGGATCTAATTAGGCTTAAGAGCTTCTGCACAGCAGGAGAAACTATCAACAAACAATCTACAGAATAGGATAAAGTATTTACAAACTGTGTAATATCATCTGACAAAGGTCTAATGTCCAGCATCTATAAAGAGCTTAAATAAATTTACAGGAGAAAAACAGCCCCATTGAAAAATGGGCAAAGAACATGAAGAGACGCTTTTCAAAAGAATACATGAATGTGATCAACAAGCATATGAAAAAATGATGAACATCACTGATTGCTAGAAAAATGCGAATCAAAACCACAATGAGATACTATCTCACACCAGTCTGAATGGCTATTATTAAAAAGTCAGAAAATAACAGCTGCTGGTGAGGTTGCTGAGTAAAGGGCAAACATATATTGTTGTTGGGAGACTAAATTAGTTCAACCATTGTGGAAGACAATGTGACAATTCTACAGAAAGCTAAAAACAGAGCTACCATTCAACCTAACAGTCCCATTACTGGGTATATACCCAAAGAAATACAAATCATTCTACCCTGAAGACACATGAACACAAATGTTCATTGCAGCACTGCTCACAATAGCAAAGACATGGAATCAACTTAAATGCCCATCAGTGACAGATTAGATACCTCATGGAATACTATGCAGCCGTAACAAATATTGAGGTTATGTCTTTTGGGGAACATAAATGAAGCTGGAGGCTATTATCCTTAGCAAACTAATGCAGAAACAGAAAAACTAATAGCATATGATCTCACTTATAAGTAGGAGCTAAATGATGAGAACTCATAACACAAGGAAACAACAGACACTGGGGTCTACTTGAGGGTTGCAGGGTGGGAGGAGGGAAAGGAGCAGAAAAGATAACTGTTGAGTACTGAGCTTAACACTTGTTTGAAGAAATAATTTGTACAGCAAACCCCTCTGACACAAGTTTACCTATGTAACCTTCATGTGTACTCCCAAACATAAAAGCCCCCCCAAAAAAAAGAAAAAATAAATATTAGTTTATCTTGGGATATTTAGTTTCTGTACATACTATGTATTATATTTTAATATATTTTTATAATTATATATGTTAAGTGCTCATAAATATCTAAATATATTATTAATAGTTTTATTAATCTGATTTATGCATATATTTTTAAAATACATATTAATTACCTACTTTATGCCAGGCAATGTTCTATATTGTTGGGAAACTGTAGTGAATAAGGTAGCCAAAACTTTCTCTTTTTGTGGAGATAACATTTTAGTGGGGAAAACGAAAAACAAATAAAAATCAAATTATGTCTGGGAGTGGTGGCTCACTCCTGTAATTCCAGTACTTTGGGAGGCCAAGGGGAGTGGATCACCTAAATTCTAGAGTTTGAGACCAACCAGGCCAACATAGTGAAACCCTGTCTCTACCCAAAACACAAAAATTAGCCTCAAGTGGTGGCTTACACCTATAGTCCCAGCTACTCTGGAGGCTGAGGCAGGAGAATTGCTTGAACCTGGGAGGTGGAGTTTGCAGTGAGCTGAGTGCACACTACTGCACTCCAGCCTTGGCAGAGAGTGAGACTCTGTATCAAAAAAAAAAATTCTAATTGTTTGAGAATATTTGTTTTAGAGAAAAATAAAGCAGAAATTTTAATAAGGGATGCAGAGATAATAGAAAAGAGTATGGGATGGATGTTGCCCCACTGAGCTTTATAGGTTTATAAGGACTACAATCCAGGACTGAAGATAAATCTTAGATGCTCAAGTTTTATGATGATTGATATAAATGTGAGAAAAAAAAGACATAAAGAAATTAATTTGGATAATTGATACAGATAATAATGGAAGACTTACAAGTATTGGGGATTGGTCAGAAAGAATAGGGTCTTACTAGGTGACAGAGATTTCCAAAATGCTGTTTTCATTCTTGGCAAAATATCTGAGAGGCTAGGAATAGGTTGGTTTATAGGGCACTTGCAGATTTCTAGGGTATCATTTGAATCATGTTTCTAAATATATATCTTGTCGAGGTCTCATTTCATCCTCACTTAAACATATGGTTCAAAAATTATTATCCTTAATAGATATTGAAGAAACAAAAAGCCAAAGATTAATTATTTTTAGTTGGCAACATAGGCAAGCAACAGACCACACTGACTCTATTGTGACATAAAATAAATAACATTTACACTGATATAAAATTTAGATTTCACCCCAAATGTGTCATGAATTCACACCAGTAAAGTGGAGACACTATAAGGGAAAGAACCATCCTTTCTGCTGCCATAGTCCATGAACCAAAATCTTTCTGGGTCTGATTTGCGATTCCCACTCTTAGAAGTCTTTCCAAGTTTGTGTGATCTAAACCAAAATCAATTATTAGGCAGGAATGTTAGGCAGAGGAGCAATGATAAAGTAAAGCAGAAATCCCTTGTCAAAAGAAAAGTGTGAGTTCTTTGGAGTGTCCAAAACGGCTTACTCATATACATTCACATCGTCACACTGTAAACAAGTCATAGCTTCTTTCCAGTGCTTTAGCTTCAAGGCAGTCAGGCCTAGTGAGACGTTAAACTGAAATGGCAGGAAGGCTAACACAGTGTCACAAAGGAGGCAGTTCGCCTCACTATTTCTAAATAAGGGCACTCATCCCTGAGAACACAGGCTTCTCTACATGAAGTAGAAGTTTCTGCTTCCTTGTACTTCTGCTCAGATATCACACATTTAAAATAGCCTCAAGTAATGAAAGTCTGGAAAGTTTTTGAAAGTGAACATACACTAGCTGGCAAATCTTGCCTTTTCATATTCTCCAGGTAAAGTGTTCAGCCTCTGCCCTCTTTAACACTGCATTGTAATGGCCTTTCTCAACATTGTTTTGTGTAATGGCTCTGATCCCTCAAGAATGATGGATGCCTGCCTTTCCTGTAAATGGTTTAACACCACTAATGTGAAGGGGAATGAGGACTGTCAGTACTAGACATTGCTGAAAAGCAACTGATTTTCTGGCTTTTCAGCTTCCAGTTCTATGGAAATCACCCTCAGTCAGAGCCGTGTGGTTATTATCTGCCTCTGAAACTTTTAATATTATTCTGTGATTGCTTCGTATGTTTCAGGTTACATTTAAGTGACATTGCCACTCCCCTAATTATCCCCAAAGCCAGCATTTATTATCTAATTCATCAACAGTAATTTGTAACCCAACTTTAATTTTAATGAAAACTACTTGGAGGACCCATGGAGGAAAAAAAAAAAAGTGGTTTATGTAATTTGTATCTTATGTGTGCAGTCCTATAGCTGAAAACAGAAAAACATTTTTAATGAAATAAAAAAGATGCAAGAAATAAATACTTCTTCCTTTGACTTCTGCTGGGCTTCAGAGCAAGATTATCTATCTATCTATCTCTCTATCTATCTATCTATCTATCTATCATCTAGCTAGCTAGCTGGCTATATGTCTACCTGGCCACCTATGTATCTTTATCTCTCTATCTCTCTGTCATCATTATCTATCTATATAACTATTTGTTCAAGGATGGAATTGATAAAGAAAAAACTAAAATTAATAAGAAAATACTAAATACCAGATATTGTACCTACAATAATATATTATGTGTTTACTCAGTAATCTTTCGTAATGAGAATTACTCCAATTCATAAATGCTCTTTGGAGAAAGTTGCCTAAAATTAGTTGTCTGACAAACACCAGAACTGTAATTTAAATTTAGGACTCTCTAATTCAAATTTTTGTATCCTTTCTGCCATATCATTCTGCCTCAGGGCCAGGAATTTGATGGAAACCTAGACTTAGGTAGGGATGTGGTTTTACTTTTTACTTGACTGACAGTGTCTCCAGACAGAGGTTATCATATCTTGAAAGACTTTGGGAGGACAAATGGGTCAGAAATCAATGAGAGAGAATAATTCTGGCTGTACTCTCGATGGCATCTGAACCAAATATACTCTTCATTGGTACTCATGCCTTTCTCCTTGTTCTTGAGGCTACTTGTTTTCCGTGATCTTACAGAGTCTAAGAAATCTATATTGTTGTGTTCTTTGTTCTACACTTCCACTTCTACATATGTTATAGTGGATATTAGGATTAATTGATTTTACTTCAATTATTTTAGTGATAGACTTCACTGTGATGATTTACATGCTGAGGGGATCATATGTAGGTTGAGTATCCCTCGTCTGAAATGCATGGAGCCAGAACTGTTTCAGCTTTTTTTAAAAATTTTAGAACATTTCCATATACATAATGAGACATATTGAGAACAGGACCTAAATCTAAAGACAAAATTCACTTATGTTGTTCATATACACTTTATACACATAACCTGAAGATAATCTTATACAATATTTTAAATGATTTAGTGCATGAAACCAAATTTTGACTGTGCCCCATCACAAAATTCACAGGTGTAAAATTTCCCACTTGTGGCATCATGTTGGCATTCAAAATATTGGGGATTTTGGAGAATTTCAGGTTTCAAGTTTTCAGATTAGGGACGTTCAGCCTGTACCTAAAATTAAAAAGGTGACTTCAGATTTTGAACTTTCAATTCTTCTCATTCAACCTCCAGCATCACAATGAATTATAAAACTCTTTCTTTTCAGAGTTAAAAATTTGAAGATAAATTTTCCATATAATAAAAATTAAACAAATGAACAATTCATGCTTGCTAATTGTAATTATTACCAGTAAAATAATGTTGAAATTAAAGTTTGAGAGATTGTTTTCTTTTCCTTTAAGATTGGAGCTATTAAGAGAAGATGATAACATTTTCTAGGCATGAATGCATTTCATT
Source organism: Saguinus oedipus (assembly GCA_031835075.1). Taxonomy (NCBI): domain Eukaryota; kingdom Metazoa; phylum Chordata; class Mammalia; order Primates; family Cebidae; genus Saguinus; species Saguinus oedipus. The sequence goes on from CM063183.1 coordinate 43,284,440, forward strand.
AAAGATTGATTAATATATCTACAGATTAAACCAGATATTATAAGACTCATAAAATGAAAGAGACATTAGAGATTGTGTAATTCATTATTCACTTAAAAAAATGAGACCCAGGCCATTTATATGATTAACCCAGCATTTTGTAGACAGTACCTGCAAGAGGTAACTTCCAGCCCAGGGTGTCTGAATTCCAGCCCAGGGTGTCTGAATTCCTCACCAACATTTCTCAAAACACTTGTTTCACTTTTTCCCCACCCCATTTTCTTGACTTACCCATATTTTTAAAAAGCAGATTTTTATTTTGCTTTTATTTCTTACCATGGTAGATCTAAAAATAGACTGAGGTGACAAGGTGACTTACAGCTGGTTTGCTCAACTGTGATACGTGCCTTGATTTTCAATGCGTGGTGAAGACATCCTGCAGTCAGACACCTGCAGGCAATCAACCACACTCCTCTGCTGCACCTCAGGGCCACAGTTCCTGGCAAGCACATCAGAGCAGCAGTCATCCATTGTACTGAGCAGCAAGAAGAGCACCTGAGAAGGAATAGTGACAGACACAGGAAGGGCTAACCTAGGCTTGGATCTCAGCAATGCCCTGCTAGAAATAAAGCGTTTTAATGAAGATCAACAATCTCTTGATCACTCATCCTCCCAGTTTTTGCCAGATGACTCACATGGCCGCTACCTTGCTGGGGCAAGACAGTTAAACTCCAAATTCTATAATCTAGCTTTTACACAAAAGCCTGGTTTATCTATTATTGAAGCATCATATAATGTAAACTTTGTATTAGAGAAAGGTTTTCAAAAATGTTTTGAAAATGCATCCACCTTGTAAATCCACTGGGTTATTTTCTACTGGTTTATTTATTGTCTCAGGTAGAAAAAAAAAAGATATATTTCTAAGATGTTAGCTAGATATACCAAGCACACTGACTCTGAAACACAATGGCATTTTTTTTCCTCCTATGGTGGCAAATTTTGCCTGGATATTTTTATTATGTAATTCACATATACCAAGTTTTAAAGGGCAGTACAGTTTTTAAAACCACACAATTTTCTTATCTGAATTAGTATTATCTTGAATTTTCCCTGTTTCAAAATAAAAATTGTTTAAAAAGGAATACGTGATTAAAACAGCAAATAAACATAAAAATGCACAACAGGAAGAACTCAACTACACAAATAACTCGCACATAATGTCTGTGAAAATATTTTTATGTATTTGTGTGTGTACATTTATTTTATGAAAATGGAAGTATGAAGTACAAAACCTAGTTTTCCTCATTTAGGTTTTATAGTGAGTATTTTTTTCACATCTAAAACCATAATTTTATAGCACTTTAGAAGGCTCCAAAGTATGCCATTAAAATGCAATAGTTTATTTTAGCACTTCTCTGTTGTGGGATATTTAGATCATTTCTGAGTTTCCACTATCTTAAAGTTTATTGGAGATGACATTTATCCTTGCACAACTCAGAATAAATTACCACAAATGAGTAGCAAATCAAAGAATATACTCACTTTAAGTTCAACAATTTTATATCATCTTTTACTCCTATTACTCAAGGGCTCTTGTTTATTTGTTCATTTTTAAAACATGTTTAATAGATGTCAACTCTGGGCCAGTCACTATCCTGGATTCTGGAGCAATGGGTAAGGAAAATAGACTTAGTTGTAGCCTGTAGATGGAAACAGACTAATTTAAGAGATAAGTGATTAATCAAATAATTACACTCTATTGTGTAATATGAACAATGGAGGACAATATCAGATCACTTAGCAGAGAAATCTTACCTAGTTAAGGAAAGAACGTTTTCCTGAGGAACTGATGATCAAGCCAATATCTGTGGATGAATAGAAGTTGGTATGAAAAGGACCACAGAGGAAGAATTCTACAAGAGGGAGCAGTCACACTTTTGCTAAGGCCTAAGATGTTTTATGTCAGGAAACAGGACAATACCATTAATTGAAAAGTTAATATCACCCCACCAAAGAATTGGAGGATTGTGACAAAACTAGTCAGTTATGAAAAAGAAACTGCATTTTCTTTGTATTAAGTTCATATTTTTAACCCTACTACAATGTACATGACTTTTTCTTTTTTGTACTTTCTTTGATTCATTGTATAATTTAGCAATTGTCATTTATAAGTTATCTGATAATGCCCCTATGCCCATTATGTTATCAATATGGATTTTAAAAATAATTTTCATATTCAAATGAGTTATTTATATAAGCATATTGACCTTTCATTAGCTCTTATAAATATTTTTCACCTAGATTACAAAGCAAGATTATATTATTTTGACATAAAGAACTTTTATTTCATGTGGACAAATCTATTAGACTTTTCTTTATGCTTTATGACTTCAGTGTCATACTTAGAAAGGCCTTTTCCCAATAAGATTATACAAACAATTCTAGCCCTTTGGAATTTATTGCTAGAGGGAAGTTGACCTGCTTAGAGGAATTTATACTTTTCAGAAGGAGAGCGAATCTTAGGTCATATATACTTAGGCTTTATCAGCCTTATGGTCTTATATCATTTGGCTAACCCTTTAAAATCTGTTTTATTGAATGAATTATAACCACACATGTTGAAAATGGCTTTGAAAACACCACTATGTAAGTGCATAGAAGTAGCCTATGGTTGGTGTTCACACGCTGGCATATACTTCCATTTGCCATCCATGCTCAGTCTTGGTGAAGGATTTGCATGAAGAATCTATTGTATTATAATAACAAGATACGAAGTTCCCTGCCAAGTATTTTCGGTTGTATCTCAAATCGTCATCAACATAGTAATTTTTAGGTATGAGTTTGACTTCTGAGCTCCTAATTAAAATAAGCCATTACCTAGTTTAAGAATTATACTGCATAAACTACTTAATTAAACCTTAAAGATTTTTTTGACATCTACTCTGCTAGCCTCACCAAAGATGTATATATATTACAAAAAAATTTACATACTGGAGAAACATGGTAAAGCTTTAAAAGAATAATTTGCATTGAAGTTTGTTAATAATCTTATGAGGGATGTGCTCACGAAGCACAGAGAAGGAGTATCAGGCTCAGACAGTGAGAGCCATGTGCCTTTCCAGAAGAGCTGGCTGAGTTCAAGGGCTACACAGCCTCTTGAAGAGTAAGGATGGGGTGTTTCTAGGCAACATCCTGCTATAAGAGATAGCATACTGTTTTAGAATAGCATATAAATCCCTATGGATAAGGAAGACCGGCAGGGTATGTGAAGAGGGAGTAGAACCTGACTTTGTATGACAGGTCAGATAATTTGGACTCTAAAAACTATGGAGAATGGTCGAACATTTTTAGCTGCCAAGTCACATGATCAGAAGGACAAAGACAAGGATACTTCCAAAAGTATAAAAGAACATACACATATTATTAATGTTTTAGGCACAAAATTTAGAAATGTTGATGAGCATCTAGCAAAATAGCCTGACTCTAAAAGACTTTTTAAAATACACAGTGTAAGTAGCAATGTTTTAATAGTTATATTTAAACACAATCTGGCTTATAAAATTGTTATGCAATTCTGTACTCATAAAAAAATGAGAAAGAACATTCAAGAGGATTCGGAAAAATAAATTATAATAATTAAAAGCATATAATTGCAGATGCATGAATACATATAGAGACCAAAGGCAAAGAAGAGAAAGCCTAGGAATAACCCAAAAGCATATGGAAATTTTGTATGTAACAAAGACAATTACCTCAAATTAGTAGAGGTAAGATGGACTTGTGAATAAATGATTTTGAGTCAATTGAGTTAGAGAATTTAGATCCATATCTCATGGCATATAATCTCTAAATTAAGAAAATATACATGTAAAAAACCCTACATAGCTACTCAAAGAAATATGTGAATATATTTTTCAACTTGTAATAAGGAAGAACTTTCTAATTATGACTGAAAACCTAAAAGTCATCTAATTATAAAAACATAAAAACAACTATAATTACATTAAAACTTCTTCATGGCAAAGAGTATCATTGCAAAATCAAAATAAGAATAAAAATCGTCAAAATGCTTTATGTCATAGAAAAAATATTTATATTCCCATATACCGAGAGCCCCAAGAAATCAATAAGATAAAAACCAATAGTTCTTAAGCAGATAAAAGGATGTTTAAATGCACTCAAATTAAGAGAAATACAAAAATCTAAAAGATTTACCTCAGTGTCTTTTCATAAGGCAATGGAGAAAATACATTTTTATAAATTGTTGGCAAGAATATGAAGATGAACAACTTCTATAAGGAAAATTTGATAACATCTCTTGAAATTACAAATATGTCATGCATTGATTCTGCAATTTCACTTTTGGGAGACTAATCTATAGATATTCATGAACACCTGCAAATTAAGAATATATGCATAGTCATTACAGCATTTTTATCTCTGCACCGTATTTACATACTCTAGAGTTTAAAATCAAACTAAAATTTAAGGTATGACTACACATCAAAATATAATGCAACACTTAAGAAAATAAATTATCTCTATCCTAACAGTAATTGATAAACTAAATAAAAACATATCAAGACAATATGTAATAATGGTGGGAGAGAATACATATTTGTATTTCTTACAATTTCCATAAAGAAACAATGAAAGAACATGTAAGAAACAAATTAAATATGTTTATATAGGGAATGGGTGCAACTGAACAAGACAAAGATTAGAATCAAGAGTTCTCATTTTATACCTTTTTATACTGCTTTCATTTTTTACATGAATTATTTGTTCAAAATATAAAATGAATCTAAAATAATATGACAAATAGAAATTCTATTGTATATACATTTATAATTTTACAGAATACATAAACAACTAAAGTAAATAAACAGTACACAAAACAGAAAGAAGTTTCATAACTTACAAAACAAAGAAATTGCATAATTTATTTTTTATACTTACCTAAGTAAATATTTCATAATGAAAGAACTATAGACTATCATTATAAAATATTGTAAACAGTTGCCCTCTTATTGTCTTAGCTTTTTGGGATATCATTGGATGAGGAAACATAATAATATATATTAACAATTATTTTAAAAGTGACTTCTGAGGTTGCATGGGTAGAAATTGGAAATACCTGTTCATCCTCTGCATATCACTAATTTGAGGTTCTAGGAAGTTTAATTTGTTTGTATGATACTAATATAGTAGCAATGGAAGGTGTCAGTTGCTTCATAGTTTATTAAACACACTATTTTTGCTCTGCTAAGGTTATTTTGGTTTCCTTTCATACACTTGATGAGGATAGTAAAGTTCCATATGGAAAAGCAGCCAAGGCTAAAATCAATAGCATCATCAGTCAGTTGCTACTTCTTTGGCTCAGTGTGTGGTTCTGTAGCATCTGAAGCTATACCTATGAAAATGGGGCTTTAACCTTGGAAGTCAGTGCAACTCAATACTAAAATAGATTTGACTACTTTAGAAGTCTTTCAAAAGCCTTCAAGATTGTTCTGGCAACAATATTATTTACTCCTACAAAACTTCAACTCTGAATTGAATGAAAATGACAGACTTGGACAAAAACCATCAGGAAAATGTACAATGAAGATATGTCTACATGTAGATCGCAGACAACCACAAAGAAACAGACAAAAAAACAACCATGCCTGTGGCCCTCATTCAGGTAGCAGTGATGGGTTATTAAGAGAGAGAAACAAATTCTGCCTAATATTACCTCCAGGTTTTGATGGAAAAAGGGTATAATGCCAAAAACAAGAAAATAGAAGAGATGAAATTACTTCAATTAGCGAGAGACAGCAGAGGAAGAAAGGAAGAGGTGGGGACAGGAATTATTTAGTACCTATTCAAAGGATTCATTGAGTTTTCCAGCACAAATAGAGCAGAGTGTTTGTACGAGATCAAAGTTTGAATCAAATAGCCATGTTACCTTTCATTTGGTTTCATATTTTTCTTAGTAAGTGTTTTTTTAACAAGTGGGGTAGTGATACTATTGACCTTGGCAAAGAAAACCAGTAACTTAAAGCTTGATTTACCAGCAAGTAATGGACCAGTTGAAGGATTCTATAAAATAGCTGCAAGTTGCCATCTTACGCAGTTGTAGGGGTTCTGATCGGCAGTTAGACTTGTCAGTTTCAGCTCATTGGACCTATATTTTGTTGTTATTGTTTGCTTGTTTCCTTGGCGGGTTGCCAGTAAAGGATCAAGCAACAAAATTTCTTGGAAAAACATTTAAAAATTAGTGTTTAAAATAATTACCTTTAGCATTTTCTAAAGTGTTTTTTATGTGTTATTAGGCAGCTGAAGAAAGACTTTGGCATATATCCATCATGTTAGAATTTAAAATTAAATCAGTGACACTCTAAGGTGACCAATGGAACTTCAATTGTTCATAGTGAAAGAAGGCTGAGCGTTCTTAATGCACAGAATTTTAAATTTAATGATTATCAAAAACTATGAATTGAAAAGTTGTGCTGGAAATTACTCATTTCCTTTTTAAAGATGAATGATTACAAAACTACATGGCTCGAGTAGATTTTAAAATTCAAGGCTATCCTAATTCATACTTGATATAAATTTAAAAAGTTGAACTCTCTTCAGAATCTTAATATAAATAACAATGTACTCCACCACAGCTGTCATTCACTCTGCTAGTGTGCCCTGATGTTTTTAGTTCACACCATGTATTAAAATTAGCCTTTGTAGGTTTATGTGTGTGTTTTCATCTTCATTGTTTCTCTCTCCCTGTAGACTAAAAGCTCCATGATGGTAAGATTCACCTATTTTTTTTTTCTTTTTTTAGTATTGAAAATTTGGCATAAAGTAAGTGCTTAGTAAATTTTTGCTAATGAGTGTATCAACCAAGGAATCTAACAAGCAAAATAGAAGGCTTTTATCTTCTATTTGGGACTAAGGTATGAGATTGCATAGCTGATGTTTAGGGGAGAGCTTGCTCCCAAAATTTGGTCATTAAAATTTTTGTTTTTGTGTTGCTCGATAGGCTAAACACACATTCTCTCATTTAGGGATTCTTCAGGATAATGTATTTATTTCCCTGGCACAAGGAAGAGCACATGGTATACCACATCTAACAAGTTCTTTAAGCATCTTCAATATTTTTTCTAGACTCTAGACTCTTAGCTTATTATAGAAAATCCAAAATACATGGTGATCCTTCTAAAAAAGATTATCTTGCCAGGCCCATTGTTTTGTTTTGTTTTTAAGGCTGAAAATATCACTTGCCCAAGAGATGATAGTAGTGTGTATTTTCATGGTTGAGGAAAGGTGTCTTCTTTTTATGTCACATTTTATTGTATATATACTACAATTTTAAAGCTCTTTTCAGGCATCTTTCTAAAAACTATAATTGCTGGCTAGATATTATTATAAACATCCTAAAATGAGTAAAAGACGATTCTGAGAGGTTAAATAACTTGCTTAAAGTTTCTTGGCTGGTAACTGATTCAAAACCAGGTTATCAAACTGTGAACAAAGCTTATGCTCTTAACCACTACTCTATCAACTATAACTCAGTCTAGGATCTCATTTTTGTTTCTGAAATAGGCTCAGGAGTTATATTGCAACCCAGGGTTTTCATAGAGCAGAGTGATTAACTAGCCCCATTTCATGAGGCATATAGAGAAATGGTCACAGATGGGTATTTGGCTCGACATAAAAAATTGTGGAGGAAAAAAATGCCTCTGTTCTACCTCTATGTCCTTTTGCATTATGTTTCTAGCCTTAATAAAATTTCTGCCTAGAAAACAGTAATCTTGATTCAAATTGAGCAGAACTATACCAGCCTTGGCCAATAATAAGACACTGTGGACATAGGGAGGTAATAGCCTCATTAAGCATAATTACAGTGAAATTCACAGGCACATGATCTCTAACAAGGACCTTGTCCATCCTTTCAATTCATTCTTAAGGCACTTAATGTTGGTTAACTGCTACTTGGGTGAGAGGATGTTTTAGACAGCAAATCACTGCTGAGTTCTTCAGCCTAGATGTAAGAGACTCCATTTGGGTCATGCAGTAGAGGTGAGCCTTTCGCTCTGCTAGCATGAATCATCTGGAATTTATATAATTGGCAATTATCAAGTACATACCACATAAAAGAAACTCAGTTACATAAGTCAAAAGATACAAAGGTGAGCAGGTTATTTTTAAATTTTTAAAAAACTGTTAAGTTAGAATTCATTTGCAGGATTATAATTTGAGTAGTAACAAATCTCTCCAAAAAAGCTTCCTCTATCTTACCACCCTTGCCACAGTGTCATTCCCTAAAATACAGTTAACAATTACTTTATAATTTTTTCCAAAAAGTGCCTTGGCATGTATGTGTTGTATATAAATATATACACATATTTAATTTCATGTATATGAATATACACATATTTTCATAATAAACCTATTTTGTGTACATTAGGCCAAAGTATGATAATAATATAACACGATAATGTTCTACATCATTTCTTACTTAATATATTAAACAATATATCTTTAGATACTCCAAAACAGTGCAAAGAGATTAGAATAAAACGAAATAGAGAAGTTAATATGGTTTGCCTGTGTCCCCACCCAAATCTTATTTTGAATTGCAATTCCCATAATCCCCACGTGTCATGGGAGGGACCAGATGAGATAATTGAATCATGGGGGTGGTTTCCATCATGCTGTTCCTGATAGTAAGTTCTCACAAGATCTGATGGTTTTCTTAGTGGCTTTCCCCTTCATTCAGCTCTCATTATTCTCTCTCCTGCCACCTTGTGAAGGACAAGTTTGCCTCTCCTTCCACTGTAATTACAAGTTTCATGAGGCCTTCCTAAGCCCTGCAGAGCTGTGAGTCAATTAAACTTACCTACTTTATAAATTATCCAGTCATGGGTATGTCCTTATAGCAGCATGAGAATGGACTAATACACCCATGAATGGCTATAGCAAAATGACTTAACCAGTTTATATTGAAGGATATGTATGTCCTTTATAACACTGCAGGAAATATTCCCACTTTTTTCTTTGTACTTTCATGCAAAAAAAAAGTCTGTATGATGAATTTCCTTTAGAGGAATTGCTGGGTCAAAGAGTATCTGTGTTCTAACTGGAATAGTTGTTATTTAACTGGCTACCAAATATATTTTAGCAGTTTTTCTATTTATGTGCAAAAATGGTTGGCAAGCAACTATATAAATAACTTTTTAATAATAAAAATAAAACATGTGCCTTATTAAAAATATTAAATAATACAGAAGAGTTCACAATGAAAACAAACTTTTTCTTAGAACTACATTCCCAGTCCTCTCCAAAGGGAAATTAAATTTTAACTCCTTTAATTTTCTCTGTTCTAAATTCTTCTAGTAAATTCTATATTTTACTAATCTCTATGTTTTACTAATATCATTGATTAATTAATTTTAGATATCATGCAATTCACTGCTGCTATAGTAAATGGGAATTTGGCTCACTCATATGATTACCAACTTCTTTCTCCTCAACTGGTTTCTTACAACATCGAATGATTATAACATGTGCTTTCATAACTTTGTGTATTATACACAAAACCTTAATTATAGTTCCATGAAATATAGACAATTTGTATTGAAGTCCCCCTATTAGATTTAAGATACTTCCTTCTTCCTCTCTTTCTAGCCTATCTACTGCCCATAGACTGGAGTTTTAATTTTACCTTCATGTTATTAAGATACATAACATGCATATTCTATTCTGTCATTAATTTAAGCCTTCTATATTTTATTTATAGGCTAATTTTAATGTTGAAAATCAACAAATGCTGTGAATATGAAGATATAGTTTACTATATCTTTATAGCTTACTATATGTAAATAATGTAATATATATATATAATATATATATAATGTAAAGATATAGTTTACTATATCTTTACATTACTGTGAATATGAAGATATAGTTTACTGTAAAGTCAAAGAGTATATTAAGATTATATTCCTTTTGTATTGATTTTACTTTATTTTCTCTTTATTATATCATGTGACTTTTTGTAAACTTTTGTCCTTTCTTTCTATACATTTTTGGAGTACATGACACTTTAGTCAAAATATCCAAAGAAAATACAAAAATATCACATACCAGTAAAAATACAAGAGAAACAGTCTACATGTTCAGGGATTTGTAAATAGACTAATTATATGTGTGTGTCTGTGTGTCTGTGTCTGTGTGTGTGCGTGTAAGCTATAAAATACAGAGTCAATAAGAATAAAATTAACCAACTTACACACATCACATATTATTTACACATTTACATAATATTTATGAGTAGTCACCACCCATGTCAAAAGTTTAAAGCATATGCAACACCTCTCATTGCCCTTCTCAATCAATAATATCCCTCACTATCCTTTTATAACCTTAGATTAGCTTTGCCTGTCTTGAATTTCAAAAGAATAAAAACTTATACTACGATTATTATGCATCTAGCTACTTTCACTCATTATGCATCTAGCTACTTTCACTCATGATTTACATTATTATGGCCATAAGATTTATCTATGTTGCTTCATATAACTGTAGTTTGTTCTTTTTATCTGTAAGTATTATTCCATTGTTTTTCTTTATTAGTTTGTTTCCTTTGTTTATTTTTTATAGTCAGTGTCTCTTTTGGTTGCTCAGGGTGGAGCACAGTGGCATGCAGCCTTGAGCTCCTGGGCTGAAACAATCCTCCTACCTCAATCTCCCAAAGCTCCAGGATTATAGGCCTGAGCTACTGTAGTTGGCCTGTTTTATTGTTTTTAAATTCTAGAATGTATTCATTCACTCTGATGAACTCTTAAGTTCTCTGTAGTGTTTCCCTATTATAAATAGTGCTGTTAGGAACATTCTTGTACATGTCCTTTAGTAGATGTAGGGATATTCCTAGGAGTATGATTGGTAGATTATAAATTACTTATATCTTTAGCTTACTTTAGTAGATATTATCCAAGTATTATACAAATAATCCCACCAATTGTGTATGAAAGTTACAGTTGTTCCAGTTCCAGCTATACCTGATATTGGCATACATTTTAATTTTAGCCATTCTAGTGGATGTAAAATGTTACATTTGTGTTTTAATTTGAATTTTCCTTATAGCAAAATATGTTGTGTCTATTGATTATTTGTATACTCTGTTTTTTGCTTATTTTAAATGAGGTTTCTGACCTTTTACTTTTAAACTTAGAAGAGTGCTTTAATATTCTGAATAAAGATCTTTAATCAGATATTTGTAGTCTAAATACTGTATTGTTCTGCCTGCACTGCCATAACAGAAAACCACAGAGTTGGTGGCTTAAACAAGAGAAAACTATTTTCTCATGGTGCTGGGCACTTGAAGTCTAAGGTCAAGGTGCCGGTAAGGTTTGTTCCTTTTTCCTGGCTTAGGGATGTCACCTTCTCACAAGGTGCTCACACAATATTTTATCTGTGAAAGCACATTCTTGGTGTCTTTCTTTCTGTACAGATAACAATTCTATCACATTGGGGCTCAACCCTGATGACCTCACTAAATCTTAATCATCTCTTTAAAGATCCTGCATTTGGATGCAGTTGTATTAGGGGTTAAGACTTCAGTTCATGAATTTTGGGAAGATCCAGTTTAGTTGGTAACAATTATTTTCCTCAAGTCCATGTTTTGCCTTTTTATTCTTTTTTTTACCAGATTAATGGTGTCTTTAATAGGATTTCTGAATTTTAACTAAGTTAATCATTTTTAGTTATTGGTATCATTTGTATTTTGTTTAAATAATCTTTGCCTTTCCAAATCTTTTAAGGTATGATTCACTCTTTCTTCCAAAATTTGTATTGTCTTATGGTTCACATTTAGTCTACCATCTATATTACATTTATTTTTGAGTATAGTGTGAGATGGAGGTTATTTGTATACTTATAAATAGCCAATTAATAAAGCATTATTTATTGAAAAGGCTATTCTCTCCCTTACAGATACACAATGCTGCCTTACTCATAAAATTATTTTTTTCTAGTTTTATACCTATGTCTTATGCCATATATTAAATCAAAATATAATTATTTTTAAAAAATCCATGTCTCCATGTATCATCATAGAAAAACATCAAGTCTTTTGCATCAAAACATTAGAAAGAATACCTGCATTATGTCCCCTACATAAGGGGAAAGTCCCTTCACAGATAATTCATCATTAATCATGTTTTATATACACACACAAAGACACACACATAAAACAACGCAAGCATTCCAAGAAAGGGACACAAGTGAAACATAAGGCTTACTCTATTTACATCTGCAGTGTACAGAGAAATGAGCTTAGGGTTAAAGCGAAACAAAAATCAATAAAATACATAAAATAACAATATACATGATTACAATGAACTTTAAATAGAGAATGTGATTGACATTTAGTAAATTCTGTGCTGGAGAATCCTAAGCAGAAATGATTTCTTTAAAAATGTGTATGGGATATCCAGAACTGTTGCATATCTCAAAATATATTAATTGTACCCTTATGTGTGAATGAAAATTTTGGGTGGGTACAGAATTCAATGTTGAATAATGGTTTTCTACATTACTGTGAGTCAAATCTATTGACTTCTAGTGTCTGGTGTTGGTAATGTGTTTATACTGGCCAGATTCTTTTTCTCTTGGAGATTGTATTCCAGTTGAGTTATTTCATTTGTTTTGTTTGTTTGATTGATTGTTGGTAGTTTTTTCTCATTTGCTTACTTGCTGGTTTGTTTTAAATTCTAGATGTTTTCTAGATGTGGCCTTTTTCAATACTGACTGGGGAGTACAATTATCTTTTAATTCTTGAACATTATATTATATTATATCTGTTAATTTGCTTCTCAGTATTCTCTCTCTCTTATTTCAGAACTTGGATTTGTCAATTGGGACTTAAGAACTGGGGCAGTCTCTTTTTCTCAAACTGCATCTCTATCTGATTTTTTTTCTGAGTAGTGGTAAATGCTGCCTTTAAGGTCTTTGAGCTAATAATGTTATCAATACCCCAAAACTCTTTTCCTATTTTTCGAAAACTCACACAGGGGCAGTGCTTGTATTCTCTGTTTCATTCCATTTTGTCTTATTATGTTTCCTATTTATACGACCACATTTTCTATGTAATCATAATTAAGAGAGATGGTATATATGATTTCAATGATACAGGTAAGGCACCCAATAAATCTTAGTTGAATTTCTGAACAAAATAAATGCATACCACATTTAACAATCCTTAAGATTTTGCATATGCATATAAAGCTCTTTGTCTCTGAGGTAGTTCCAAAATAATTGTTATGCTCATATATGTATGTATATGTAGATAGAGACATAGAGAGAGAGAGAATTGGTATGATTGAATGCATATATACATGCACATGCCACTAAAGGATGGTACAGTACCAGTATGTAATTTCCTTGTACTTTGATTGTAATCTTAAACTCAGTCAATTAGAGCTAACCCAGTAGACTGTATCGTAAACTTTCAGTCATTGGGTACCAATTCTCATTGTTACCTAATTTCAGAATAGTCTCTGTCTACAAGCTGTTTACCATGATATCCTATTCGAGTATACACTGTAATGTGTGTGGCTTATTTCATTGTAAGCTCTCATTCTGCCATGTGTTCAGTGTCCTAGCAAAGACTTTGAACCTTAAGATTGACAAAGCACACAAAAAGAAACCTGGAAAGGATATTGTTCTTTTTTTCAAATGCAAATATCACAGCATTTTATGTGAAAAAAGGAAGAAGGTACAGATAAAATGAGAGCTAACTAGGATTGTGGGAAGAAATTCAATGTTATAAAGACAGCTATAAACTTACCTGGAAACTAAAAGGGAAGTCCAGTGCTTGTGTGAATCACAGTCAGAGTTAGCTTTGACTGGTTCTCAAAAAATAATTTTTAAAATGCAAGGATAATTGTCAATATATGAGGTCAGAAATACACCTCCATAGAATCCATGCATATCTTTGATTTGGTTAGTTCTCTCACTATCAGTATCTCTTCTCCATTTGCAAAAGAGTGTATGTGAAAGAGTCCTAGTAGAAAAGCCAACACATACTGTACTTAATATCTAGGGCTATTATCCATGAACTGTAAGCTTAGTCATCTGATTCTTGGACATGTGTTAGATAATCTAAAGTCTTCATAATTTAAAGCTTTCCATGTTAATTACACACACACACACACACACACACACACATGCACACATACCCTATATACAACATAGGTCTTGTTTTCTATCTCTGGATGCTATTCTATCAAGCAATTTAGCAGGTAATTTAAATATAAAAGTTGGGGATAGGTGCGGTGGCTCACACCTATAATCCCAGCACTTTGGGAGGCTGAGGCAGTGGGATCTCGAGGTCAGGAGTTTGAAAACAGTCTGGCCAACATAGTGAAACCCCATTTCTACTAAAAATGCAAAATAGCCAGGTGTGGTGGTATATGCCTGTAATACCAGCTACTTGGAAGGCTAAGGCAGGAGAATCGCGTGAACCTGGGAAGCGGAGATTGAAGTGAGATCACACCACTGCACTCGAGCCCAGGTGACCCTGCGAGACTCTGTCTCAAAGAAAAAAAAAAAAAAAAAAAAAACTTGGAGCTGGAGTGTGCTAGTGAACAAAGGGTAAACTCCAATATGCACAACTAGCTAAAAAGTATAAAGGTTAGGGAATAAATGGGGTAGAATCTACGATAATGGCAAGGGGGCACTTACGATAATAGAATTGAAAGTAATCCTAGAAATCATAGATTCCAGTGGCAAAAAAAAATTAGCAGTTTTTCTGAAGAGATGAGAGAATTAGCTGCTTTTTTAAAGTCCATGTTTCACAGGAAATAGGAAAATAAAACCCAGAGACAGTTTAAGAATCTAGGAAAGCAAGGCTGGCAAAGAAAATGAAGTTTACAGAATTGGAAAGAAATGAAAAAATAACTACTGACTAGAACTCATTAGGGAATACTTTTTTAAAAATGTGAACATACATAAACCAGCAGGACCAAATAAAATGGATCCTTGGGTGTTGAGGGAATTGACTAATGAACTTCCCAGCACAGTCACAATAGTAGCAGGGAAGGCATGGAGCACTGCAGAGAGCCAGAAAATTGGAAAACAACAAGAAATGTGGCATCATTTACGGAAAATGGGGAAGCATTGTTCTATCATGTACCTTCCAATAAACTGAATGTGGACACTTTAAAAAGCAGAGGAAACTATTAAAGCTGCCCTACTTGAGTTCCTCCAGGGCAAGCACTTTAATGTGCATGGTATGTGACTCAATTTGCAGGGCAAGGGGAAACTCCATAAATAATATTTGCTGAAAAGTATAATTGAGTCACATTCAGTATAACCTACGTGGCAAATCGGGTGTTTCTTCCACAAAATCATAGAGCAAATATATAATAGCTATTAAAAGCTTCATGGTTAAACAGTCTTGATATTGACAGCATAGAATAATTAAGCAAGATTCTTTCAGTGAAGAGAGATAGAGGAAATAAGATTTAATTTCATTTTTTCATAGAGCTCCCCCAGGATTAGATGGAAGACAGGAGCGGATTTGAATCTGAGATCCCCCAATTTATTTTTTGACTAGAGAAATTGATAGAATCTCTGAGTCACAGATGTTCATCTGGAAAATATCTAACAATAAAAATTATTTATGTATTTATATGTGATTTTTTTTTTTTGGTAAAATAAATAAGACAGCCACTGTGAAATTTAAAACATAATAACATGAAAAGACATCAATTGCATAGAACAAAACCTGTGAAAACAGCAGGGGCTCAACAAAATCTAGTTTCATTCCCCATTTCCAATGTAACATTCTTCAACTCTCCTTAGCACAGCAGTTACATTTTAAAGATTAATGGATAGAAGATATCTTATTTTCTATATTCATAATCATTAGATTAAAACAGGGATCTCTACAGGAAAATAAAAGTTAAGCCTCTTGGTAAAATATTACATAAACTTGGAATTTGAATTAAGTATTTGATTCATTATAGAGAAACCTAAATTTCTAAATGTGTGGTTTTTTTTTTCCCCTTCTTGCGTACAATTGGACTTGAGAGAGATTAGAAAATTGTATTAGTCCGTTTTCATGCTGCTAATAAAGACTTAATTGGACTTGTAGTTCTACATAGCTGGGGAGGCTTCAGAATCATGGTGGAAGGTGAAAGGTACTTCTTACATGGCAGTGGCAAGAGAAAATGAGAAGGAGGCAAAGGTAGAAACCCCTGCTAAACCCATCAGATCTCCTGAGATTTAATCACTGTTGCTAGAATGGCAGGGGAAAGACCAGCCCCCATGATTCAATTAGCTCCCCCTGGGTCCCTCCCACAACGTGTGGGAATTCTGAGAGATACAACTCTAGTTGAGATTTGGTGGGGACACAGCCAGTCGTATCAAAGAATATTACGTATTTTAATGGAAGCTAAAAAACACCATGATGGGCTGTTTATTACTGCTAATATGATTAAAATTATTGTGTGACCTTTTTTTCTCTGTAAAAAAATGTGGCAACTTAAATTTGGTCTCTTTGAATTAATGTAAAATGATTACAATTTACTTACAGCATGGGTAGACTCTATAGAGATCACTGAAACAGATATTTACGCGACTCCCTATCAGAAGTTGTGTTTAGTATTTTTGTATCTCCACAGCCAATCTGGAATTTCTTCTTCTCTGCTGTGATTTTTAATTAGTGTAGCAGACAAGGGAGATGGAAAGTTTGCATTCCTAATTATTCAAATGTGTATTCTCTTTTTGTTGTGTTTGACAATAAAACATTTTAATTCTCCTACAGAAATGTGAATTATTATTTGGCCTTAAAGACAGCAAACTTCCAAAAGTGATTTTAAAATCTTCCCAGTCAGCTACTGAGAACTGCAACAGCCAATCATTGACTGTCCCACACTTCTAATTCTGGCAGCCATAATCTTGTAACTGGCCAAAGGTCATACAATCCCTAAACATTCCTGCTTCTGAAAACCCACAAATTTCTGATAAAATGTTCCCCAAATCCCCTATATATAAGATAAGCACTGTTCTTTGTTCAGAGATACTGTGTCTTTTAAGCACAACTCTCCATTGCTGAGCCAGAAATAAATAGATTTTTATTTCCAACTTTGCATGGCAATTTTTTCCTTCTGCATCTTTAGACAACAATCAGAAAAATCAAAATTACATTTCAAGTGATTCGTAAACAATTTCAATAACTTTTGAGTCATACTTTGCTATTTTCGATTTATATTAACCATTTCAGAGACTGAATCAAAGAAGACTATCTCTCAGGCAATTTTATAGTGTATTTCTTGCTTAAACCTCAAAGAAATAATATTTTGTAGACTATTGGTGAGTTAGCATTTACTTAAATTCAAAGGATAATCTATAATACAATAATTATTCTTTTTCGCTATTCCATAAAATGGAACAGGAAGCTAATTTGTTCAGAAAGGAGTTATATGTATATGGTATGGTTGTATTCTTGGGGTTATCTCCTAACTCTACCTGTATGAAGGTAAATACCAGCATCTAAGCTCATCTTCGTAAAACTGAAACTGAATATGCTAAATAGCGTCTTCAATTCTCCTAATTATGAAAGCATTCTTCATTATTCAAGCTATTGAGAATAGGTACATTGTAATATTTATTGTTTACTCAACTAATTTATGTACAAACTTTTATGCTGGTGGTTGTGCCACAGGATAGAAAGCAAACAGACCACACACACAAAATTTTTTTTTATGTAATTATGATGATATTCTATTAAACTGTCTTAGTGGCACTCTAAGTCTTGGAGAACAATTTACCAATTATTACAATATTCTAAATCCAGAGTGTTCAACTTCTGCCTATCACATTCTGAGATTCTGCATGTTCTCTTAAATTGTGGTAGTGGGAAAAACTGAGACATACTGGTTTTTATGAATGGACAAATTCAAGAAAGACCATTTGAGTCTAATACCACCCATTCCAGATAAATCAAACAACATCAGTTAAGGTATTGCTCCTTTCATATAAGCAGGTACCTGAATGGCTCAAATATTCGTTGTCTCAAAATTCTAAAGAATATATATATATTTTATTTATTTATTTATTTATTTTTTGAGACGGAGTTTTTGCTCTTGTTACCCAGGCTGGAGTGCAATGGCGCAATCTCGGCTCACGGCAACCTCCGCCTCCTGGGTTCAGGCAATTCTCCTGCCTCAGCCTCCTGAGTAGCTGGGATTACAGGCACGTGCCACCGTGCCCAGCTAATTTTTTGTATCTTTAGTAGAGACGGGGTTTCACCATGTCGACCAGAATGGTCTCGATATCTTGACCTCATGATCCACCCGCCTCGGCCTCCCAAAGTGCTGGGATTACAGGCTTGAGCCACTGCGCCCGGCCAAGAATATTTTTTAAATGAAATGCAGTGAAACTCATGTTAATAGAAGAAATATGATTCATTTAAATAATACTAGATAGGATTTTCTTTAGAAACAAATAAAATTCTCATCATGGTGAGAAACTCTTAAGGAAATGGGCCTCCGATCCCACTAGGACCATCTGCCCTCTTTCCCTGCCTTCCACTGAAGAAACTGGAGCTCATTCCTCAAACACTTTGTATCTGGGAAAACCTGGAGCACAGGAAATCTATTCTTTATCACCTGGCTCAGTCTAAGGCAATAGAGTTTGCAAGACACAGAAACCAAGGGCCCAAACTATATTCTCATGCAAAGAATAATAGAATTTCCTGTGGGGAAGAAGCTGGAGACACTTTTATTGAAGAGGGTGGCAGAGAGACCAAGGCAAAATTATAAGGGTTATAATCACATACGTGTAAGCCACAAAGAATACACTCCAAAGCCTTAAAATTTTTAAGATTACAGCCAGGCACATTGGATCACATCTGTAATCCCAGCACTTTGGGAGGCTGAGGTTGGCGGATCATCTGAGGTCAGGAGTTCAAGAACAGCCTAACCAATATGGAGAAACCCCGTCTCTACTAAAAATACAAAATTAGCTGGGCGTGGTGGTGCATGCCTATAATTTCAGCTACTCAAGAGGCTTAGGCAGTAGAATTGCTTGAAACCCAGAAGCAGAGGTTGTGGTTAAGCAAAGGTTGTGCCACTGCACTCCAGCCTGGGCAACGAGAGTGAAACTCCATCTCAAAAAAACAAAAAAAAATTATAATATTACTTTCTCTTTAACATGTGCTACCCCACATAACTTGTGTTTCAAAAAAAAGAGATTGTTAGGAAAAAAAAAATACAAATTTGAATGTATTTGTAATATGATTTTGTGACCTTTGATAATTTGAGCTGTATTTTCTTTTGTGAAATATAAACTAGTTCAACTGTCTGAAATATTTCTCTGAATGGCATAATACTAAACAATAGGCCCAACACCCTTATTAAAAATATAAAAGATATTACAGATAGAATTGAAGCCCACAGCCATTCTTGCCCTGCCCATCACAGTATTCACCAACTCTCCATCTCTGAGGAAACATTACCATTATAAAAATAAGGCATCATATTATATGATTTTCTTACTTTTACTCTAACTATATATGAGTCTGTATGTATCTGCATGTCAATATATTTGTGGATGTGTTATATATATGATAATATGATGAATATACATATACACATAAACAGTGTACATGTTAATTTCTTCTTATTTTGAAAAAATTTATATATTTTTATGAATCCTATAACATATATTATGTCTTAAAGATGTATTTGGACTCTATCCTTTTTAAGTAGGTAGATCTCGTGTAGTAATTTTAACTGATGAACAATATTTCTTTGGATGAGTGTATTACATTTCTTTATTAATTCTCCTGCTATTAGATAACTATGCTATTTTTATTTTTTTCCCTTTGACACAGTTTCATTAAATCCTTTAGATGTCTCCTTGTGAATATTTGTGAGATGGAATTGTTGAGTGTTATATATAAAGAGCGCTAGCCAGTCTCTACTACTTCATCAAAATACCTTTTCTTTTTTGAGATGGAGCTTATAAAATGATTGCCTTAATTTATATTTCCATCAAAGTGTAAAATAATTTTTATTTGCCCTCATTTTCAAGAACACTATGTATTATCAGACTTCTTGATTGTTTACAAATATTTTGTCAAATTGTTAAGTTATTGCTTTGATTTACGTGTCTCAGATTACTAACGAAGTTGAGCAGCTCCTGAATTAAATATAAATTCTCATTTTGTCTTTCATATTCATCTGATTTGTCTATTTTTCTAAAAAAAATAATTATTTTCAATTAGCAGAAGACCTTATTTATATTTTGAATGATAATTTTGTCTTAAATAGTTTATTTATATACTCTTATATAAGGTTTAACAGTGAGTTTTAGTTATCTCATATCTTATTAGAAGGTTTAATTATAATATAGTGAAATGTATTTATCTTTATTTAGATTTGTACTTACTTCTGGTATTAAAAAATACATTTATACTCTATAAGCGAAGTATATTTTCAGTCTGCTATTCATCTCTCTAATAAGATTATTTAATTTTAGATATATCACCTTGCTGGCTGCCATTTCACTTTTTATAGGTTCTAAGTTACTTTGCTTTTTATAAATAGTATATATCTTTCTCCATAGTTATTTTTAATGTTTCTTTTGCTATATTTAATATTGGGTTAATATATTAGCGTATTTCTATTTTTTGACTACTATAATGTTTCCTGCTCTATTACATGTCTAACCTTTTAATAAAAGTTGTATATTATGTATGCTATCATGTAGTGGCTCTGGATGATGATAAATCACTCTAAAGAGTTTTAAGTTTTGTTTTGTTTAACTGTTCTTAGGTAATTTGAATTCATGCCCAGTAGGTGGGTTAACTTTAGTTATAGCCTTTCTGTTAGAGCAGTGAAATATTTTAGATCTCAACTAAAAGTCCAAAGTTTGCTAGTTTTTCTGTTTTATAGAAAAGCCTGTGCTTGTCTGTGTTCTCTGATCCTAAGAATTATTCTCTGCTAGTCATCTCTGGCTTTCTTAATATATTTTCCTATTGAGAGTTAGTCAAGAACTAGAGAAGTTTTGGGGATTTCTCATGGGTACCTTATTTCTAACATGATGTCCCTCAAGTCCCAACTTCCCAGTAGCCCTAGCTCCAGTCATTATTTTCTCTACTCAGCAAGACGGCTGCTCTCTGCATGGGCTTAACTTTATGAAGCAACTTGAAAAAAATTCCTCTGAGAGAAAACTAAGGTGACTGTTTTGTTCAGTTTGGTGAGTTCAAAGATTATAGGCCACTATTGATTGTGGTTCAATGGCTGCAAAGAACTGTGCTATATATTTTGTCTAGCTTTAACAAATTTTTACAGCAGGAAAGTGAATCTCACATCAGCTAAACAATTATGGTCAGAAATAATGGAAATATTAATTTCACACATACTTTAAACTCAGTATTTTATTAATATACTTTTAATTTGTCAGTATGTATTAGTTTAACCAGTATTATTTTCATTTATCACATACTACTGTGTTTCCATTTCTTTTAGCAATGTATTTATTAAAAGACTAATGGAAACACATTCTCATAGTTTTGTTTATTTGTTTGCTTCCTTATTTGTTGTTTAAATTTTTTAAATTTAATTTTAGGTTTGAAGAATAATTCATGAGGCATTGTGACACATACTGACAGTTATTTTCTATCATTTAAAATATTATTTCATTACTTTCTAGCTCATATTTTTTCATTTGAGTATTCAGCTTTTCATCTTTATCTTAGTCTTGTACAGTAATACCATTTTTCTGACGCTTTACATATTTTCTTATCTTTTGTATTCAATGTCTGGTTATGCCATACCCATATGTATGTTGTTTCCTCATGATAATATTGCTCAAGATTCAGCAAGCTTCATGGTATTCTTTTCCCCTTGGTTGCTAATATACCATTACTATGATCCCCTATTGGTGTTAATAATTTTTTATAATACTCTTTCCTCGTTCAAATTGCTCTGCAGTTTATGAATTCTGATTGGCCCATGATTAGGTTCTAAATTGTTACCAGGAGTGATTCTGTAGCAGGCCGGACTTCATTAACGGAGATCTTCATACCAACTGTTTCAGTGCTAACCGGGTGGTTAAGCTAAATACTAAAAGCTGAAAGAGCCAATGCCTTATACTAAGGCTTGAATGTAACGAAAGTTCACCAAGAGTTTCACCTAAGCTTTTCCTGGGCCTTAAAGCATGACAAGATAATGAAGGAATTCTTAACAAGACCCATTTAGGATTAAACACGTTTTACTGGGGGTCTGAAGAGACTCCCCAGGCCTCCACAAACCAGTTAACTGGGGGTCTGAAGGAACTCCCCAAAACTCCATGGTTTAGCAGGAGACAAGATAAGGATCACCCCAGCACCTGGACCCATTTAGATTAAGTAAATTTACTGAGGCTCCAGTGGAAGGTCTTCAGGACTCTGCCCTTAGTTATAGATTAAAGGAAGTTAATCTGTTATGTCTTTAGATTAAGGCACACTTTTAAACGTAGACATATAGCTTAGAAGGTATATAAGCTCTGGAAAACTTTGTAATTTTGAGCTGGTCTGGTGATAATATCCAGGTCTTCTTCCTGTAACTGGTTACAGAAGTACAAACTCGCCTCCTCTCCAGTTCACCTGCATCTTGTTATTGGGCCACGAGGAATCGCAGCCCCACCCTCAGTTTGGTTGGGGAACAAAAGCTGGCGAGCCAGCCGGAAGAGAATAGGACGGTGCTGCATTCAGTGGTCGGCAGCTTGGGACTAGACAATCTTCAGGAGAATGCTGCTGGGTGAGATTTTTCCCAGGGACCCTCCCAAGAGCTGTCCCATGTGCAAAATTACATACCTTTCACTACTGGGAAGAAAGGAAATCAGGAGTAGATGCACTTGAAGTGTGAGTTAACCGAATCCTATATTGGAAGCTTTTTGTTTTCTCCTCTGGGCTTATTAAGTCATTTGTCTGGCACTGCCAGGGGAGCAATAGTGCTGGCTCATATACTTGCTTTGCATTTTAGTTAAGATCAGGTTTTGAGTTGGTTTTGAGCCTGTTCTGCCTGAGTGCACCCCTGCCCTTATGTTTGCCTGAAATCTGTCTCCACTTGTTTGTCTTGTCCTTTTTGATTCTGTGAAACTTGAAAATGGGAAGCACTGGGTCCATTCCTGCTAAGAGACCTCTAGTAGGAAAAGGATTTCCTTCAGGAGTGTAATGATTAAAAGTCAGCTTAATCAAAAGTGAACATCTAAGATGTGTATGTGTACAGGTATGTGTGTTTGCACTTAAAAGGCCTTCAAGTCTTGTTTTTGTTTATTTCTCTCCTAGGACCCTGTGTATTGGAGCAAAAGTTTTTTCTTCTTAGTTTACTGAATTCCATTTTCTTCATTAATAGCGATTGCAACAGAAGCTACTCTGGGGTTTTTAAGAAAAAAAAAAATTGCAGTTTACATACTTAGAAATGTCTTTGGCAAAATGTTTTAAGTGCACTGTAAAAGCATCACATGGGTTAGCCTCATAATAACTCCCTTTTAAAAAACCCAGAAATCAGTGCGGGTTTCTTAAGAAATCCTATGATAGATTTTTATAAGATTATGTTTGATCTAGCATCCGTCTTTAATCTCTCTCTAGCACCACCAGACTTTTTAATCTGTGTACCTTAAGATGTAAATTTTGCTATGATTTTTCACCTAAGAGTTAAAGGGTTATTATTCACTTTTTCTGAAATTAAACATTGAAATAATAGCACAACAGGTTTCTCTTACAGCACTAATCTGCTCTTTAACAAAAATTATAAAGGGTTATGAAGGCTTTTGAGACAGGATCTCACTGTGTCACCCAGAGTGAGTGCAGGTATAATCACAGCTCACTAAAGCCTAACTCCTGGGCTCAATTGATCCTCCCGCCTCAGCCACCCTAGTAACACGGACTACAGGTGTGCACTATCATGCCCAGCTAATTTTTGTATTTTTTGTAGAGACAGGTTTTCGCTATGTTGTCCAGAATCACCTGAACTCCTGGCTCAAGTGATCCACCTGCCTTGGCCTCCTAAAGTTCTGGGATTACAGGTAGGAGCCACCGTGGCTGCTCAATTTTTAAAATTATTTAATTACATTTTTATTTCCACCTTTGTCCTTTTAGTCTTCTCCCGCTCTATAAATTTCAGGTTTTTCTTTTTGTTGCTCAAGCTAAATTCATCATTATTAGGCTCCCTCTTTGCTGAGTTTGTACCTGCTAGGTTTTCTGAGGTTGAGAAGCACAAATAAATAGTAAGTTTTCTTTAGATCTAAATGAAAGCTTTTGACAGATGTCTTAGGTATTCTGTATCCCATTTCTTTTTTGTAAATTAACTGGTAGAGATTTCCCTTCTGTTTTTGTTTGTTTGTTAAACTGGATTCATAAGAAAAATAAGACCTATGTTAACTTCTATAATTCAAATTTTTATTCTGTTAGTTTTTTATCTTAAAATAGTTACATTTTTATAATATGTCTCACTTCACTTTTTGGTATTTTTCTCTGCCCAATACTTCCATCTGTTATGAACACACACATACACACACACACACACACACACCCCCAAAGTTGCATGAGTCGCAGGCAGTTTACCTGTGCAAATAATGTGTGTGTGTGTGTGATTTTAGTTCAAGTAAAGTTAGTATTATCAAAATTATTTATACAAAGCAACATATCCATTCATTATGTCATGACTGAACATATCAAAATTGTTTAGCCCAGGAAAATAATTTTCTATTAACCACCATATACAGAAAAAATAAAGTTTCCCACATCTTCAAGCCAAGCAGAATAACACCAGAACCTTGTATTTATAAAATGCTTTTAGAGACATTATTGCCTATATTTGTAACAACAGGACTGAGAAGTGGATTATTAGAAAAGTTAAGTTAGTTGCTCATATTCATACCCTTGCTTACTAATCAAGATAGCCAGAATTCAAAGACAGGTTTTATGTCACAGAGCTCATCATTTCACTAAGCAGTTTTTATTTAAAGAACCACTTCTTTAAAATTAAGCTCAATTTAATTTAGTTCAATATTCACTATCCCTATTATCATATGCCAGGTATAAATTCAGTGCACTTCTAACCAGTTTCATTTCTAAATTTTCTTAAAGGACTGTGTTCTTGCAGTGGCAATGACTTTTATTTGATTCACAAAAATTAGGTGTCACAGAAATGTAAAGCATAGACTTTTTGCAGTAATACATAAAATGTTATGAATAAACTCACAGGAAAAATTGTACTTTTTCACACACCTTCAGTAGTTTGAACATTTATTCATATCTGATATATACTGCCCTGTTTTCTACTTCAGAAAATGGTATTTTCAACAAGTGCCAAGATGTTATATGAACCAAACCTCGAAAGTAATGCTGTGGGGTTAGGTTTCTCAATAAGAAAAGTCTACACCTATCTCTCTACATTCACCAAGACCACCAGAAATTAAAAAAAAAAAAAAATTTTGAATGTAAAATAAAAAGGTCTTTCACCTGTGGAGGAGGATGATTTTCTCAATCATTTTAGGTTCCTAGATGTGGTTGAAAATCAAACTGACAAAGATTAATAGGAGAGAATATGCAAATTTATTTAAGAAGTTTTGTACAACAGAAAAGTCCTCATAAATAAATTATGATCCAGAGAAACAGGGAAATCTCTCTCTGTTTTATGCTAAATCTGTTGAAGTGGTTAGTTACAGAGAAGTGTGATTGAACCCAAAAAAAATGGTATGATATAATGTTAACAAACTGGGAAAAACTCAGTAATGTGTGTTAGTCCAGATTGTTCTCTGTGTTCTGTGTCCTTGGGGATAAAGGGCATTCCTTCTTTCTGAATAGAGAAAGAACCCATTTAGGATGAGGATCTGACAACCTACTTCAGCTAGGATTTATGGCCCTCTTCAGGGGAGAAAGGTTAAGGGGAATTTTAGTTTCTATAGCTTGCTTCAAGACAGGGAGGTAGGAGAATTTCAAAAAACCTTCCTCTGTGGTTTTCTTAGTTTCCTTCAGCTCAAAATAACCAGTATGCCATGGTGTCTTATTTTCGGGTACCAACTTCTGACTCCCAACACAACTAACCCCATTTAAATCTTTTCGAAATTCATCTGCCTGTACTGAACATGTTTAAAAGCAAAATTAAGAGGTCTGAGAATTTATCGACTTTAAAATTAAATTCTCAGCATCTATTAAAAGTGATTTAAAAAAAATTACAGGCAAATCTAAAAATGTGTGAGAAGACATTTTAAAACACTCTTCTAATTTGATTAAACGTGTTAAAGGTAGCCACCTTTCAATACTATGCATTGATTTTTCTTTTTTTCTTTTTTTTTTTTTTTTTTGGTAGAAATTAAATAGAGATTTGAGGTAAAAAAAAAAAAGTTATTTTTGTTTTTTTTTGTTTTGTTTTTGTTTTTGTTTTTGTTTTTTAGAAAAAAAAGGAGAGGAAGAAAGAGGAAGAAAAAGAGGGAGAGAGAACAGGAATATTGCTTTATTCTAAAAATGGGTATTAATAATGGCCCGATCAACATTTTGTGTATTTAAAGTGGAGAATGTATATTTTGTGTATTTAAAGTGGAGAGCTCTATAAATACTTATTAAGTTTACTTGTTCCAGATCTGAGTTCAAGTTCTGGATATCCTTATTAATTTTCTGTCTCGTTGAGTCTAAATCTCTTTATGGGTCTTATGTATCTAGATTTTAGGATCCTTAGCTCTTATTATTGCATTGATCCTTTTACCACTGTATCTTTGTTGCTTTGAAATCTGTTTTATCAAATGCGAGAATTGAGACTCCTGCTTTTTGTTTATTTATTTATTTTTGCTCTCCATTTGGTTGGTAAATCTTTCTCCAATCCTTTGTTTTGAGTCTTTGTGTATCTTTGGATATAAAATGGGTCTGGATGTAGTATACCGTTAGGTTTTGGCTGTATCTTTTGATTGGGGGATTTAGTCGATTTAAATTTAGGGTTACTGCCATTTGATGTTAACTGGCTATTTTATCCATTCGTTAATGTAAGTTATTCTTTATGTTGATGCTCTTTACTTTTTGGTATACTTTTAGAAAGGCTAATACTGGTTGTTCCTTTCTGTGTGTAATGCTTCTTTCAGAAGTTTTTGTAAAGCAGGCCTGGTGGTAATAAAATCTCTGAGTACTTGCTTGTTCATAAAATATTTTATTTTTCCTTCAGTTGTGAAGCTTAGTTTGGCAGGATATGAAATTCTGGGCTGAAAGTTCTGTTCTTTAAGGATATTGAATTTTTTTAAGGATTTTTCATGTCCAGGAAAAGCAGATTAAATGAAAGATGTGACTCTTTTTCTCTTCCCCATTAGCAAAGTCTCTTATTTGAAATAAGGGAGCAAAACAAATACATACATATAGTTCTTTCTTAAATCATCATTTGGCTAAAAAATGTGTTTCATTTTTACATTTCAATGAAATGAAATGTAAATGAATGAGGTTGTTACTGGAAATATTCATAGATGTACACTATCTACCTTTAATGAATGAGTCAAAGTGATAAGAAAACGAGCCTAGGCCTCAACAGAGAATTGACTGGAAGGCACTAGGAACTCCTCTGTGAATCACTTCTCTAGACAGACACAGGACAAAAATAACAGATAAAAGTTTTACATTTGCATTTCAGAGAAAACTTTTTACCTGTCAGCAGTCTTCAGTGTAACAGTTTCCCTCTCTGCTTATTCAGTTTATTAAGAAATACTTGAACTATACAAAACATGCAAAGAATAATATCATAAATTTCCATGTGCTTGTCAGCCAGATTTAAGCAATGTTAACATTGTGCTGTGTTTGTATTTTATTTATACAGAAATTAAAAATTAACTGATGCAAATTATACCTATTTTAGCATCCTGTCCAAATCTCCCCTTCTCTTTCTCCTCAGATAGAATTAGTAAACAATTTGTATGTATTATGCTTTTACTGTATATGTACATCAGTATATACCTATAAAATCAAAGATATTTTGGATGCTTTTAGACATTACATGAATTAATACCATGTGTGATCTTTTGACCCATTTTCAAGAATTGTTCATTCAAGAATTGTTTTAAAATAGGCGTAGTCTAGTTATTTTGTTTCTCGAGTATTCCTTCATTTTATGAATATAAAAATCTATGATTTCATTTATTCTATCTTCTTCATGGATATTTAAGTCTCCTTCCCTTGCTTTTCTGTTTATTTTTTGTTCGTTTTTGTATTATAAATTTGTTGATGTGAATGCCACTCTCAAAAGCAAATCCAAACTTGAAAGGTTTTATTCAGAAGAACAACTATAGGGAGAGAACTCAAATCTCAGAAATCTTCAAGTGCCTCAAAATTAAACAGAAAATGATTTTCATTTTATTGAGTAAAATATAAGTCGAATGTTTCAAGGAAATTTGATAGGGCAAAAGAAAATGGCCAATTGGGTCTGACCAAGAAAGAGCCTCCTTGTGGCCAGTAGATTCCTAGGAGAAGCTGATGAGAAAGGACTTTCTACTTTTTTTTGTCCTTGCTCAGACTTGTGGGCATGAAGAATATAAGATCATGGAAGAAGGAGAGAAACCTTACTAATGTTTGGTCAAGATAAAGCAGAAGGTTAAAAAATGGCAATTGTGAACACTTGGTTAGTCCTCTCTGTTTAAGACACAAAGTCTTTTCTTAAACACTATTAGAGATGGAGTAAGAATCACTGAGTTGAGGTTGATCCAAACAGTTTATAGGGGTAGGGAACCCTTCACGTTCTTACTATCCCTGAAGCACTACCCATTGTGTCAAATGTGGAACATGCTGTGAGACAGATCACTGTTTTATGATCTTAGAGATTGGGCTGTTAAAGTGAGGTATATTGGTCAAGTTACTGAATCTGGGGAAAAATAATGATAAAATGAAGCATATCTGGGAATAAAATAGACTAGCTATCAAAGGATGAACACATGACTAAAACCAAGATCTGAGGTTTGAAGAAAGCCAGTTGAAATTCAAAGATCTGAAACATGCCTAAAACATCTTCATTCAGATGGTAGAGTGAAGACAGCAGTGGCAATCTGACAAATTCCATTTGTGGTCTGAATGTTTTTGGTGATGGCATAGACATCAGAGAGGATTCTGGGAAAGTACTCACAACAGTGTCTTCCAGCCACTGTGAAAGCGCCCATTCCAGAATCTGGAATCATGCCCAATGCCAGAGGACTTTGAAGGACTGTGTTACTGTCGTTCTCTAGTAGTGATGCTAGTAGTTTTAGTAAGATTGTCCACAGTCGGGGACATTTCCTAGAACACAGCGAGGAAGATGAAGGAATGCCAGTAGAATTTTTGAGTGGCCCACACAACAGCAGCACCAGGCATAAAGTTTGCCTACACATGATCTACTGCAAGTCTTTTTGGTTATTCCCAATATTTTAGCTTTTTGTCTCAAGTCTTGTTGAGAAGTTGGTGAAAAAGGAAGGTCACAGCCTTCTTCTAGGACTGGGATTGTATGCCTAATTTTGTAGTTGTAACACATTTTTGTAGACCTTTTGGGTAGTCTAGCTCCTGAAAAACTTAAATCATGCAGTAAAGTTGTTACAAGAAAACAATTTAAAAGGCAGTCTAGTTAGAAATTTAATTAGGGCTTATTAGTTTAACTGGTTAACAGGATCCAATTCAATTAGCAGACACATGCCAATAGGCGTGGCTGACACAAATGAAATACGCCTCATTAGGATCTATTTGGGATTTATAGAAATAATTGTCCTGTGGGTTCGCATCTTAGAATTCAAATGAATTACTTTGATAGAGATGCTGTTCCGTCCAATTGGGAAGGGTAACATTATCATGTTGTTGCTTCTAGAACAGATAATTCAGAGCACACCTAGTAATGTTATGTTTAGGATCATCTAAGTCTAGCTGATTGATAGGACAGCGAGAATTATGTGCTGTTTTCTTCTATGGTAATAGTTTAGGTATTTTTATTGGTGGCAACATAGATGTAATTGTAAATATTTAGATTAATGAAAGAGAACTTTTTTATATTACAAAGCAAGCAATTTGCCTTTTTAGAAAAGCACTGATATTGAAAGAGGTTGTTTCTAGAGAATAAAAGTATTAATAAAAGGGTTCCTTTGTGACAATACAAAGGATACCATTAAATTTGAGACAGATTAGGACTTAGGGGAAATCGGAGGCTTTCAAAGAAAAAGAAATTTATAATCAACAATCAAAAGTAAAATTGAGAGATTGTGCTAGAAATTAAGTGAAGGAATGTCATGGTTTCTGGGATCCTTTTTTGGGTAGAGAAATTATTAAAGTGCTCATTCCATATGACTGGGATGATAGAGAATGCCATTGGAGGATAAGGGAAGAAACACTCAGATTTCTTCGATGATTTTTACCAGGGTCCTTTGACCACTTGAAAGAACTAGCGGAATTCCCTATGTAGAGAGTACTTGTTCTAACAAAAGTTTATCAACAGCAGAGACAGTGGCTCTTTTACAGGTTCTTACAGTCCATTCAGGCTGCTATAACAAAATACCATATAGCAAGTGACTTATAAACAGTAGAAATTTATTTCTTCTCATTGTGGTGGCTGGAAAGTCCAAGATCAAGACACTAGCTGGAAAGTCCAATATCAAGGCAATAGCAGACTTTCTTTCTGGTGAGGACCTATTTCCTGGCTCACAGATGGCATCTTCTTGCTGTGTTCAGATGGAGAAGGGGTAAACAAGCACACATGGATGTATTTTATAAGGGCACTAATCCCATTTATGAGAGCTTCATCTTCATGACCTAACCACCTCTCAAAAGGCCTGATTTCCAGGGTTAGGAATTCAACATATGAATTTTGGAAGGACACAAAAATTAAGTTTATTACACAAGGAAAAGTGCCAAGCTAATTAGGGAACGTACAAATAATAGTGATAGTTGGTCTCTATGTCCCCACCCAAATCTCATGTTGAATTGTAATCCCCAGTGTTGGAGGAGGGACCTGGTGGGAGGTAAGTGGTTCATGGGGGTGGATTTTCTCCTTACTGTTTCTGTGGTAGTGAGTTCTCATGAGATCTGGTTGTTTGAAAGTGTATAGCACTTCCCACTTTGCTGTGTCACCTCTTGACCACGTGAAGACGAGCTTGCTTCCCCTTTGCCTTCTGCTATGATTGAAAGTTTCCTGAGGCTGGCCCCAGCCATGCTTCCTGTACAGCCTGCAGAATCTTGAGCCAATTAAACCTCTTTTTTTTTGTAAATTACCCTGTCTCAGGTAGTTCTTTATAGCAGAGTGAGAACGACTAATATGGATAGTAAGAACATATTCACAATGAGATTTAGGGAACTGAATAAACTGAATTGTCAGTGAAGAAAAGGTCTTAATGAAGGAGTTTGCTTTCTTGCCTTACCTTTCCAGCTTTATGAGGGTTATGTTTTTGATAAATGGGGCAGGAAGCCACCACTTGTCCCAGATAGGGAGTAAAGTGTTTTCACCAATGATGGTAGAGGACCCGGTTTAATTTCTTGTTTCCATGGTAAATAATTTTATAAAGGCCAGAGACTGAATTTTAGTTGAAGGAGTTAGGAGAGTCCAAGTGGCTATCTGGATATTTCAAGTCTATCTGGTCGGATAAAATATCTGATTTGTTTCCAATTGGCCTTTTCATTCAAAACCAGAGGTTTGGAAATGGAAGGTTTTAAGTACCTGAATTAGAGAATCGGAGATAATCGGAGTATATTTAAGATCTTATCTGGTTGTGGTGAGAGTGACAAAGCTTGATGAGCCATTGGTTTAGCGTATCTATCAGCCAAATTTCCTTTTCTTCTGGGATTTTATTATCTTTATAAGCTTCTTCCCTTAAGTATATCTATTTTCTTTGGCAATAACAAACTTCTAAGAGGGCAGACACTGATTTTCCATTTTTAATTGGTGCCCCAAGTGTTGTCTTAAATCCTCTGGTTTTTCAAAACATACTAAAATCATATGCTACTACCTTGAAATCATACTTACTCTCTACAGAGGTGTTAGGTCTCTTGATTTCAGCCATAGAACAGACTCTTGTGAAAGCCACAATTTCAGAAAACTGAGCTTTGTCCCAGGTAGAAACTTTAATCATATATGATTTTAGATATCTTTAGCAGCATTTCCTATCTGAAAATGTTCTTAAGTGTGAAGACCACCACCGACAAACAGGGTCAGTTCTGGATTTGCAAGAAGAATTTCTAAAAGATCTGGATGAGGACGAATTGAAACTAGAAAGACCAGAATACTTTCATGCAGTTATCCTTCATCTGGTAAAGGTAGGAGACTGGCATGATAGATATTTTGACATGCATTGACATTAACATAAGAATAAAAGAGCAGAAGAATTTTAAAAGAGGTAAACTGAGAAGTCATATGGTATTGTCTACATACATAATGTATAAAAGAGTACTGGATGCCGCATAAGCTATGTAAATGCTTATGGTATGACCTAGTATAAGGACAGCTGTGTCTTCAACTACTTTTGCAGTTGCCTTACATGAACAGATTAACATTCCAGTTGGAAAGTAGGTCTTTACCTAATAGATGAACTAAATTGTATAAGTTAATAAAAAGGTATGTTGGGCATCATGGGGTCTAAAAGATATAAAGGAGGCAGAACATGAGGAAAATCATCTAACAGTGCCACAGACATTGCATACCGTGAGGGTTTGCGGTGAAGAATTATGAGCTGTCAGGCATGCAGCAGGTGGCTACACTGTCTACTTCAAAGTAGTAGGGCATCCGTTCACTGGGATGATTATTTCCCCTAGAGTGTTTAAGACCATTTGGGGAAAGATGAGTAGATCCTTCAGAGAGGAGTCATTGAGACTCTGAGATTTGTGGTTATCTTTCAGCCCTGGGGCATTCTGCAGCCCGATGTTATTTTCCCAGCAATATCCACAGGGATCTCTATTAAATACTTTGGTAAAGTTTGCCCTAAGGTTTTAGATTTATTTTTCTCAAGTTATTTAAGGAGAAGAACCATGAACTTTTATTGTGCAAATTTAGGTGTATCAGCCTGAAATCCTGCACTAAAGGATGGATTTCAAAGAGGGAAGTGTTTTGCCAATTAATGTGATGTTTTAAAATAACCTTCTTTAGTTCTATATAGAGTCCTTTAATAAAGCTGGAAGCCACGGCAAATGCTATGTGGTCAAGTAGACATAGACCTCAATAATGTTTTTCGACATTTTCTAGGAGTATAAGAGTTTTTCTCCAATCACCTGAACTCTGCTATAAGCCTCACAGATATTTTGATTTATTTTTAAATCCTCTTAAATGCTAACTAAGTTAGCTTTTTCAAATTATAAGACAGGGCATATAAAGGGTTGAACCAATTGTTAGAGGCATAGGAATCCCAGAGAGTATTGGCCTAAAATTAACCTGAATTGTATAGAAAATTTCTCTGTACTCTTACATGGATCAGGGAAATTTTTCATTGTAGCATGCAGATCAGATTGAGACCAATGTTCAAAGATAATTCTCTGGAGAAGGGATATTGCATCTCTCCAGTCCCTTGTCCTTGGTGTCATAATCCTGGAGAGGTAAGAATGAAGTCACAGGTCACCATGAGGAACTGAGAAGTGGGAAGAGCCAGGGTGGTGGAGTCAGGGAGTGAAGGACACACACAGGTGGGCCAGAGCGAGGTTGTAGGAGAGACTGGGACAAACTTGGACAAGCAGAGGGAAATAAGCGAGGAAGTGTTGAAGACAAGAATATATTTTAAAGTCAGGGATAAAAGTGAAATTGGCCCATGAAAACAATATTCACAGATTTTTTAAAAAAACATGGAAAAATGACCCTCCCAGACTTAAAACTTGAAAATAACATATATCATCTGAGTTCCTTCTTCGGGAAACCAAACCTCTGGCAAGGAACTGAAACTCATCAGCTCACCACATCCAGGCAATGAGATGCCAGACCCCCCATCTGTCTTGATCATTTCTCTGCCTTTTCCTGCCTTCTCTGATACATAAGCTCACAAATTTTAGTAATTTGGCAAAATGGATTTGATACCTTCCCCTCATTTTCCTCAGCAGCAGTACCAATTAAAGCCTTCTTCTCTGACAATACTCATTATATCAGTGATTGACATTCTGTGCAGTAAACAGTAGAACTAACAAAAAACTCCTAGCATTTCAGTAAGAAAAGAAAGAGTAGCATTGGAGGCAACACATGGTCCTTAAAAGATTGAGTACAACAGCTTTCAATAAGGTAGACTGAGAACATTGAAGGGCCTGATTGAGATTTCACTGAGGGAGAAGTTTTTCAGCTTCCTCCACAACAACAAAAATAATCATAAAACAGACCATTGTCAGGAGGACATTCTGGACTCCCAGGTTTTAAGTGCTATGTGAGAGAAACTAAATCAAGGAAGTTGCCGAAGTCTTAGAGTGGCCATTGCAATTCCAGGTTATCCTTTGTAATACTTTGCGATTTTAAAAGGCATGGGGAAAAATTAATGCCACAGTGATGAAGCATTGTTGTTAGCTGGAGTTAATCTACTTTTAGTCCCAGGAGATTGAGAGTTTCCCATGAGAGGAACAGGATCAAGTGAAAAAGGAGGGAGGTAGCAACAAATGAGTCTCATGCCCAGTCCTCATTTGGGAGCCAAAGGAGTCTGTATTAGTCCTTTTTCTATAAGGGACTACCTGAGACAGGTCAGTTTATAAAGAAAGGGGCTTAATAGATTCACAGTTTTTCATGCTGTTCAGGAAGCATGACAACTGGGAAGGCCTCAAGAAACTTAAAATTCTGGCAAAAGGCAAAGAAGAAGCAAGTGCTTCTTATACAGCTGGGGCAGGATAGAGAATGAAGTGGAGTAGTGCTACACACTTTTGAACAACCAGATCTCGTGAGAACTCATTCACTGTCCTGAGAACAGCAAAGGGGAAGTCTGCCCTGTAATACAATCCCACCAGGCCCCTACTTCAACAATGAGGATGACAATTTGACATGAGATTTGGGTGGGGACACAGAGCCAAACCATATCATTCCACCTCTGTCTCCTCCCCAATCTGTGTCCTTCTCACATTTTAAAACACAATTATGCCTTCCCTAGAGTCTCCCAAAGTCTTAATTCATTTCAGCTTTAACTTCAAAGTCAAAGTCCGAAGTCTCATCTGAGAAAAGGCAAGTTCCTTTTGCCTATGAGAAACCAAAAACAAGTTAGTGACTTCCAAGAAACAGTAGGTGTATTGGCATTGGTTAAATGTTTTTATAAATGGAGACATTGGATAAAACAAAGAGATTATAGGCCCTGTGCTAGTCTGAACCCCAGTAGGGCAGTCATTAAATCTTAAAGCTCCAAAATAATCTCCTTTGACTTTGTCTCCCATCCACACCACACAGATGCAAGGGTGGACTCCCAAAGCCTTGAGAAGGTCCACACCTATGGCTTGACAGGATTCAGCTTGTGATGCTGCTCGCAAGAGCTGGTGTTGAGTGCCTGTGGGTTTTCCAGGTGCATGATGCAAACTGCTGCCAGATCTACCATTCTGGGGTCTGAAGGACAGTGGCCCTCTTCTCACAGATAAATTGGGAAGTGCCCCAATGGATATTCTGTGTCGGGGCTCCAACCCCACATTTTGCCTCTGCACTACCCTAGCAGAGGTTCTCAATGAGAGCTTCACCCTTGCAGCAGACTTTTGCCTAGACATCCAGGCATTTCCATACATCCTCTGAAATGTATGTGGAGGCTCCCAAGCCTCAGCTTTCACCCTCTGTATATCCACAGGCTTCATTTCCCATGGAATCCACCAAGGCTTCCAGGTTACACCCTCTGGAGCACCAGCCTGAGACATACCTGGGACCCTTTTAGCCATGGCTGGAGCTGAAGTGGCTGGGATGCAAGAGACAATGTCCCAAAGTTGTGCAGGGCAGCAGGGCCCTGAGCCCAGTCTACAAAACTATTCTCTCAGAGATCTCCAGGCGTGCAAAGGAAGGGGCTGCCATGAAGGTCTCTGGAAAGCATTTTCCCCACTGTCTTGGCTATTAACATTCTGCTATTCCTTACTTAAGCAAATTTCTGCAGCCAGCTAGAATTCCTCCCCATACAATGTGGTTTTTTTTTCTAAAACATAGTCAGTCTGCAAATTTTCTAACTTTTATGATCTGTTTCCCTTTTAGATATAAGTTCCAGTTTCAGTTCATCTCTTTGCTCACATATATGACCATATGCTATTAGAAGAAGCCAGGCTACATCTTGAATGTTTTGATGCTTAGAAATCTTTTCTGCCATGTACCCTAAACCATCTTTCCCAAGTTCACAGTTCCACAGATCCCCGGGGCAGGGGCACAATGCCTCCGACTTCTTTGCTAGTGTATAACAAAAGTGACCTTTGCTCTAGTTCCCAATAAATTCCTCATCTTCATCTGAGACCACCTCATTCTGGACTTAATTGTTCATATCACTATCAGCATTTTGGTCACAACAATTTAACAAGTCTCTAGAAAGTTCCGAACTTTTCCTCATCTTTCTATCTTCTTCTGAGCTCTCCCAACTATTCCATCCTCTGTCCATTGCCTAATTCCAAAGGTGCTTCCACATTTTAGGTGTCTTTTTATCAGTGTCCCATCTCTCAGTACCAATTTTCTGTATTTGCCTATTCTTGCATTGTAATAAAGAACTACCTGAGACTGGTAATTTGTAAAGAAAAGAGGTTTCATTCGCTCACAGTTCCAAAGACTGTACAGGAAGCACATATGCGGAGGCTTCAGGAAAGTTAAAATCCTGGTGGCAGGCATCCTACATGACTGGAACAGCAGGAAGAGTGAAGGGCAAAGGAGGATGTGCTACACACTTTCAAACAACCACATCTCATGATAACTCACTATCATCAGTATCTCAAGAACAGCAAAAGAGATGTTCACCTCCACAATCCAGTCACCTCCTGCCTGGACCCTTCTCCAATGCTGAGGTTTACAATTCAACATAGATTTATTTGGGTAGGGACACAGAGACAAATCATATCAGGGTCTTTCACACAATTCTTATTGAGAAGCTTAAAAGGCTTGGTCTGTACAATCCCTGAATAAAAAATTATGGAAAGCAACGAGGCCTCACAAAAGGGCTGAGAATTTCCAACTGGAAATTCATGTTGTAAATTCACACTCAAAAAGATCCAAGAAAAAGTCCATCTTCGGAATAGAAGATGATTTTCTCTTGACCACGAAATTGACCAGAAAAGAGCCAGAAGTCTCTAGCTCAACAGAAAAAATCAGGGATTAAATCCCCATTTAAAAGGTCAAGAAGACTTCCTTTTAGTAAAATTTTTGCTAGAAGAGAAAAAAGCCAGGAAAAGTTCTGCTGAAGCATCAAAGAACCAGGAAAAGCCCAATTTAATAGAATTAAGGCAAGTCACTATCATACTATTACAGAAAAATGTGCAGAGCTCTGGATTAAGACTTGTAAGTTACCAGCATGGATCATATCTCTTCCAGCCAGAAATAACACAAAAAGGTCTCAGGGGAGATTAGGAATCAGGACTCTATTTAAGTCATGGCACCAGAAACTGTCAAATAAATGCAAATTTGGACTTAGAGAGTGAGAGGCTTTACTCAGAAGAAAGACTATTGCAGTAGGAAAAATACTGCAATCTCAGAAATCTAAACCTTAAAATCAAAGTAAAAGACTTTTTCATTTATAGGTTATAGAGCGGCAAGCAAACATAAGCAGAATGTATTTTAAGGGAGAAATTTGACACAAGATAAAATCACCAGTAGGGTCTGACAAGGTCTTTCTATATAGTCTGCTACTTTTCAGGAGAAGCTGATAGTGGGGGCAGAAGGATTCTAATTTTTTTGGTGCTTTCTCAGGCTTGTGGGTAAGCAAAGTTCAGGAGCCTGCAGGAAGAAGAGAACACTGACTAAAGTTTGGTCAAGACAAAGCAGAGGGAAAGAAATGGCAGTTGTGAACACCTGGTCACTTATAAGCATACTCCTTGTGTTTATGTGTGAGGGTTCTATATGACAAGGATCAAAAAACATTTTTTTGGTAAAGGAAGGATAATAATAATTTACCCTTTGTAGCCATTTGGTCTCTGTCACAATTACTCAGGTAGTCTGTTGTAGCTTGGAAGCAGCCATAGATGAGCCTAAAGCAATATACTGGATTCTACTCTAGCGTAACTTTATTCATGGACCAAACTCATGGCCCAATAATGAGATGCAGGTGAACCAAGGAGAAAGAGAGTTTTTATTTCTGTAACCAGTTATACAGAGAAGGCGTGGAAATGACCAGACCAACTTATAATTATTTTCCAGAGCTTATGTACCTTCTAAGCTGCATGTCTATGTATAGGTGTGCATTCATTGAAAGATATGTGATTAATTTTTTGTAATATATAACTAAGTTCTCAGTCCTGAAGACCATCCTCTGGACCCTCAGTAAATTTACTTAATCTAAATGGGTCCAGATGCTGGAGGGATTACCCTTATTATGTCTCTGGATAAATCACCGAGGTTTGGGCAGTTCCTTTATCCCCCAATAAACTTGTTTGTGGAGGTCTGGAGAGTTTCTTCAGACCCCAGTAAAATTTGTTTAATCCTAAATGGGTCCCGTTAAGAATTCCCTCATTATTTTGTCATGCTTTAAGGCCCAGAGAAAGCCTAGGCAAAATTCCTGATGGGTTTCTGTTACATTCTAGCCTTTATATAAGGACACTGACCTTTTTAGCTTTAGAATATTCAACTAAACAACTCAGACAGTACTGAAACAGTTGTTACTGAAGCCTGTATTAGTGAGGTCTGCCTGTCACAATCCCCACTGTCAGTTTGTGCATGATATGTATTTATTTATCACGAGAATCATAGAAGGATGGAGTGTTGTAATCTTTCTGGCTACTTACTGCTGAGGTGGTTAGTTTTTATGGGGCACCAAATGCAGCACTGGAGTGGAAGAGGTCAATTTGTTGCTGGTACCACTCTCTGTTTCAGAGGCTTAGAGGCAGCACCTGCTGAAACATAATAGTATGTTCAATAACAACGCTTATGAAGAGGTTGCTGCTGTTTCATCTGATGTTTAAGTTGGTTAGTCTTCAATTTGCAGGGCTTTAAGAAAGTACACCTTAGGTTTCAGTGATTTCCAATTAGGATGATTGGGGAAAAAGGAAAAGAAAGAAGAAAAAAATCGAAAACATTATTTTAAAGACTGGTAGCCAGAAAAATTAGAATTTAATTCAATCTGTAGAAAATAATAAAAACTGAAAAACATCAGGCAAGACTAAAATTTAACAGGTGGTGCTATAGATTTTGGAACATAAATTTCCTCCTCTAGTTTCCCGTTGTTAAAAGACAAATCATGGGAAGACTGGTTTCCTTTATTATAATTGGCCTAATTATTTGTATACAGGGCAGCAACGGTAATTATTTTTCACATAGCTGTTTTAAATTGGCTTTGATGAAATGTTGTTCCATAGAAGGAATCTGAGATAAGACGTTTTAAAGCCAAGCCCAGCCATGGATTTGTATGATGAAATGCCTATAAGTTCACTGAATTTCTTTCCTTTTGAGCTTCCAGATAATTTCAGGCTCCTGGCCTCTCAGAAAGTGATGTTCTTTACTTATCACAGACCAGAAACCTTGTACAGGGACTGTGTACACAAAATAATAGGCCAGTTTCCATGGACTTCATTGGCT
This sequence comes from Saguinus oedipus, assembly GCA_031835075.1. Lineage (NCBI taxonomy): Eukaryota > Metazoa > Chordata > Mammalia > Primates > Cebidae > Saguinus > Saguinus oedipus. The sequence continues at coordinate 43,324,051 of CM063183.1, forward strand.
CCATAAGTCAAGTCTGATTCCTTAAAGGAGAATGTACCATTCCAGTCCAAGCCTTGGTAAAATAACAAGTTTTTCCAGTTGTGTCCTGTTACAAAAGAAAAGAAATTCTTATTTCAGTTTTGCAAACAATCATATTGACTCACAAATTATTTCAAAATTTTGGAGAAATCAGGCAGAGAGAAACAAATATGCTCAAAATTTTGTTTATAAAAGTATATGTAATTTTTAAAAGCTGTTAATACCTCAAAAGAAGCTTCCTTGACTCTGTAAAGCGAAACAAAGGATTAGCAACATTTTAAGCAAAACGTCAAAAAGATCACTTCAGTCTCCTATTAGTTCAGTTCATGCAGTTAATTTCTGTATTGCTTGATATTAATGAACATTTTAGCTCTTCAAGGGTTCTGAACAATTATCTATTCTGAAGTCACAGTGTCCAAAGTTATCAGAAACCTGCATTCAAGAGCACGTGTTAGGGCTTTATAGCTGATTATAAAGCCACCTTCTGAAAAGGACAAAAAAAACACAGTTTATGGATAAAAAAAGTTTTAGGGTAGCTTTAAAGACACAATTGAAAGGGAAATCTGTTACCTCTGTGGCACATAATAATTTAATGTAACAATTATTATTGATAATGTAAACTGATATATCAGAATTATAGGAGTCTCCCATAACTGCGGAATACATACCAATAACATATTTATACAAATATAGCCCAAAGAAAGCCCAACAAATGTTACTCTGTTAACTCTAGCAATCTTTACTTTTGGTGAAATCCTTGGTAAGTTTGGGATTTTAATTATGTACTAGGTGTGGAGCCTCAGACCTAGACAGGAGTGCAGATAAATTCTGACTTATTCCATCATCTGACTCCATCTGTCTCAGGCCTTAGCTAGCTAGCTGTAAAGCAGGCAAGTTTTACAGCTAAGAGTCATAGTAGCATTTTATAAAGCATTTAGGAGGCCTAATCAACTTGAAGTTGTGCAGCATTTCTTGCATAAATTCCTTTTCATAAATTCTTTCATGACTTACACAGACAAACTATGGCATGCCTTGACTATCTGACTTCTTCTTAACATCCTGTTTTTAAATAACCAGTTATTTTACTTTAGGATGAGAATTTAACATACCAGATCCTTTCTTTTTTTTTTTTTTTTTTGAGATGGAGTTTCACTCTTGTTACCCAGGCTGGAGTGCAATGGCGCGATCTCGGCTCACCGCTACCTCCACCTCCTGGGTTCAGGCAATTCTCCTGCCTCAGCCTCCTGAGTAGCTGGGATTACAGGCACGCGCCACCATGCCCAGCTAGTTTTTTGTATTTTTAGTAGAGACGGGGTTTCACCATGTTGACCAGGATGGTCTCGATCTCTTGACCTCGTGATCCACCCGCCTCGGCCTCCCAAAGTGCTGGGATTACAGGCTTGAGCCACCACGCCCGGCCTACCAGATCCTTTCTTATATAGAATCTCTTTTCTTTAATAACTTTTTGCATTGCTAGGAACATGATTAATTTCATATGTCCTTGGGCCTTGTCTAGAATTTAGCAGTCCAAAACAAATTGAACAACTTCTAAATCAAAAAAGTAGTTTATGATCTAAAGCATTTAGCAAACCTAACATTTGACCTGCTCAGTTTAGACCAAATGTTTACATTTTCAAAGGTATTTTTATTTTACTAATAATCTTTAAAAATCTCTTTATTTTTATAACTTTTTATATATCTCTCATTTCCTGGTTTCTTTTACCTTGTTTTATATGTAAGCTTTAAATAAACTGAATTAGATAAAAATTATTTACCCTTTAAAAAAGTCACAGTTTTTAGGAAAAAGGAATGTTTTTCTACAATATCTTTTTATAGGAAAATACCTAAATAATGAAATATCTGTTGTTTAACATAACTTCAGATCCTAAATTGTGACAAGTTTATGAGTATTTATCACATTAAATTTATCTAATTATGTATTTTAATTGTTTATATTATTTATAAAACTATTATAGTCATCATTTAGTTATAAAAGCACAATTGCAAAATCATGGCTGAGACAGTGAAAATTATCTGACCTAACTGACTTCATCTTGCTTCTAATGTCCAAGCTATTCTTGTTCATTGACTTAGTTTATAGTTTGCCTTTAAAACAAAGATGGTAACAGTCTTTTCCCAGACAAACTTCAGTCATGTCTGTGGACTAGACTACCTCAGGCCACAAGATTCAAAGTTAGGGTATTTTACTAAATTATTCATGATGTAGTTATCATTAAATCAATATGATTGTTTCACTCATTAACAATTAGAAAAGCAAAGATTATTCTCTTTTGGGCTAAGTTACAGTTTTGTAGCCTCTATGCCAAATTTTGACAACTTACAGTATTTGGCAGAAATAAGTATGAAATTGTTTGATCAATAAATGCAAACAAAAATGTATGCTGGCAACTCTTAAAACATTTCTAATATTACTTTGCCAATAGGTTTTAAAGCTAGCTTATTTACTAGAGATTTTACTTAAGTCACATAAACTTGAAAAAGCATTTGCGTAGTTTTTTCTTTTTTTCTGTTTAAGTATTTAAGTACTTTTATTGGTTAAGCCAATTAATTTGAACTGTTTTGTATCTTTTCGGTAGTAAAACATGGTGTACACAAGACATAATACATAGACATATTAGGTATGCCAATAGAAGTAGATTTTATTGGTTCGTAAGGTCTCCATTTTTTTGTCTTTTAACTGGATCTTGGGCTCTGGGCATAGTTGATACAGAATCCTGGGGTTTTCAAAAAGGGAGAATTATTCTGAGGCTAAACAATGTGATGCTTTTATAGTGCACTAAAAAAATTTTTTTTCCAAACAATGACGTTTCTAAGTGTCTAAATTACATGTTTTCCTAAAAAAGCCCGAGTAGTTTCTGTTGCAATAGTTATTAATGAAGAAAACAGAATTCAGTCACTGAAAAGAAGAAAACTTTTGCTCAAAAAGACAAAGTTCTAGGAGAGAAATAAACAAAAACATGAGGCCTTTTTAAATACAAACATTCACACATACATATACACATCTTGGATGTTAGCTTTTAACTAAGCTGACTTTTAACCACTTAGCTCCAAAAAAAAATTCCTTCCCAAAGGCCTCTCTGCAGGAATGGACCCAATACCTCCCATTTTCAAGTTTACATGCTATCAAAAGGAATAAGACAGATACACAAACCAGTCTAGACAAATTTTGGACAGCACAAGTGGGAGTGCACTTAGGCAAAACAGACTCAAAACCAACTACAGACCTGATCTTGACCAAAATGCAAAGCGGGTATATCAGCGAGCCTGATTTTTTCCCTCGGCAAATATCTTGATGGGCGATTGTTACATTCCTGGCTGTGTATAACGGTACTACTTTAATATTTAACCACTCAGCATTGAAACAGTTGTGATAGAGGCCTGTGTTAGTGATATTTGGCCTGCTACACCTTTATGTATAAAACAGATGCCTGGCCAGAAGTGGTCCATGGACCTTATTTTGCCACCCTGTACTCTGTGGTATCTCATCACTTAGAAATTAAATTTTTCTGAAATGTGAGAAAAAAAATATTAATAAAAATTGCTCAGACTTCCTTTCTAGTAATACCAGGCTGTTTCTTGTTGGCCAGACTGTTTTAAAAGGCCACACTTACCCTCCAAAGTGTTGAAAAACAGTTATCAAACAAGGCACATGATCCCCAAATAAATTGTTATACTTCTGATTAAGAAAGAAATACAACCAATTTCTTATTAGAGTTTTTTTTTTCTCCCATTCTAGGACATCTTTGATGTATAGCATAGAAAATGAGAATTGAGAATTTGAGAGATGACCCAGACTTCATAATGATCTGTTTCTTTAACTCAAGTTTACATAAGAATAGGGGACAATCTCATCTTAAAGTAGAAACATACGATATTCCTAAAATCTGTTTATTTTACTATACTCATTACAGCATTTGACATAAGATCTTAGAATTCTTGACTTGATTTAATGTTTACAAAAAAACAAAAACAAAAAACTAGTGTTTCCCAAATTACAATGATAAAAGACAAGTAGGCCTAATGTATAAAGGGAATTTCAAATTCTGAAGATTTCACATTAAATATTTGAACCACCAGGGCTAGAATTTGTAAATTGCTTTTCAAATATATTTGCAAAAAGATAACATTTATGGGCTCCATGGAATAATAACTCAGGGTACGAAAAGGGCAACATATGTCTGTCTTCTTCACTGAAAGTTAAGCTGTTTGGAATTTCATTGTTTCGTTTCCTAAAGCCTTCTTTGTTCATTTACAGATATCTGCATAGAAACCATTCATTTTTAGGATATAAAAGCCCCTCATTCTTAGCTAGTTCACCCATTTGTATGGTGGTCAGTGTCAGAGTAATCCCTTTTGAGTAATCCTAGAGTCTTTTTAAGGCCAATCTTATTTTGACAGATATTTCTGGATCTATTTTATCATCCAACCCTGGAGTACGTGGATTTGGTATATATAGTTTTTTAAGTTAAATATTTTGTTTGTTTTAAAACAGCACACTAAGATAATGCTACACTCTTTAATCCTCTGTTCTTTTTACATTCTTTTAGTTCTTTGAGATCTTTGTCATTTTTTGTATTGCTGCATTTCCTAACTTAGGTCATTCCCATATAGCTCTTTATTAAAAATATTTCGCATTTAGAGCAAATGTAAAAGTAATTTAGGAGATTTGTTTTGAATTCATTTTTAAAAGGATTCAACAGAATGAGCAATTTATCTTTTTAACAATAATATCTATTTCATTTGATAACCTCAGTTTGGTCTGGAAACACCGTCTTATGTGTGATTGTTTCTAATAATCTATTTAAACTACTACTTTAATAAAACAATATATAGTATTTCTTAGGTGGCCAATAATGTATTGTCTCATGGCTTCTTCTGGCTGCTTCTTGCCCATTGCACAGAAAACAAAAACAAAACAAAACAAAAAAAACTCACTTGAGACCATAGTATTACATCAGAGACAGAATTGAATCAATGCAGAGTTAGCCAAGGGATGGGACTGGAGTAGTTACTTAAGTCAGTCTTCCTGAGAACTCAGAGGCTAGGATTTTCATGGATAAATCAGTGGGCAGGGGCCTATTTATTAGTCTGGGAAGAAATGATAATTTAAAATGGGTGTGTCAAAAATGGTCCTCATACACTGACTCTGTTCTCTGTATGAAGACCACAGGATCAGTTGAGTATGAATTACAGGTCCGGATGGAGTCAATTGATTGCCAGAATGCAAAAGTCTGAAAATCATCTCAGAAGACCAATCTTAGGCTTTACGATAGTGATGTTATCTATAGGAGCAAGTAAAGAAGTCACAAATCTTGCAAGCTCTGACTACATGACTCCTGAGCATCAAGGGAATATACAGAGGCAAGCTTAGGGGACAGTGGCTGATTATCCTTTAACTACACCTGCATCACCTGCATCTTAGAAGAACTTAGGTCCCTCCCATTAGGATTATAGCCTTTTATTAGTATTACAAATGGGGTTTAGGCTCCTGAGCAAGGAAAGGATTTATTTTAGGTAGGGACTCTGATCGTCCTCATTTCACAGCTAAACTGTCAACTAAATTCCTCCTGTGGCTAGCTTGGCCTATGCCCAAGAATGAATGAAGACAGTCAGCCTGTGAGACTAGAAGCAAGATGGAGTTAGTCATGGTAGATTTTACTCACTGGCAGGTTCAAGAAAAAACATAAGTTTTCATTGGGATGCTGTTGAAGCTGAAAAAGTCTTCTTTTAATCATCGTCTAAACTGAAGATACATAACTAAACATAGACATCGAGGTGCAGCATTTAATATGAGTTCACACTCGATCTATCTTGGTTGCCTGCTTTTCTTCGGCTCCTGTGGATATTATTGAGGCTGAGAAACCAGTACACCAAAATGTACTGTTTTGACTTGATGAACTAAAGAAAAAGCCCTGAAGGTTCCTCTGACCTTCTCCCTGCCCTACTCTTTCTCCCAAAAAAAAGCTGAAGTTCTTTTATCTAACTATGATGATTACCCACCAAAGAGATAAATTTTTTTTTTCTCCCATTCCCTGTTACCTCACTATCTGTGACAGAAAACGACGAAGAATGCAATCACATCTGAAGAGACTCTCACATATTTACAAGTGAATCTTTGTTCCTGGGTCTGTTTACTCTTTCTAGTAATCCCCTCAACAGAAGTCCTTTTCTCTTATTTTCCATAAACTGTTTTGTCAGGATGGCATATAAACTCTTGAACCTCACTGGGTGCTTGGGTGTTCATTCTGAAGATACACATTAAATAAATTCTTTTGCCTTTTCAACTATTAATCTGCCTTATTTCAGTGATTTTTCCAATGAACATTCAGAGGGCAAAAGGGCAGTTTTCTCTTGGCTCCACTACAAATTTATGTGTGGAAGAAATTATCCTGGGTGACATTTCTAGAACTTCATATTTCCATTAGCATTATATTTCATCAAGGACTGCAAAAACATAGACAAATACAAATTTTAAATTAACAAAAAGAAAAAATGCTAGTATATTTTTATTTACTAACATGGTCTGTTGTCTGCATAATGACATCAAATAATAAAATACTAATTTATTTCAACACTTGTATATCATTATCCAAAATGTTTTCAAAGCATATACTATCACATGTAGCCTATATTTTAATTTTCTTATGCCTAAGGAATAATACATCTGAAGAGGAGATAAAAATAAAATCAGGAAAGATGTGATAAGCAAGTAGTTGATTTTTCAAATATTATTAGTGCTCTTTTTTTAGGGATTTTATGAAATCAGTCTAAATGGAAGTGTCACATATATATGCTTATTGAATGATTGGTATTTGTATCATGCAATCTTGAATGCTATTGTTTTGAATCTTCAAAGCTCACCTGAATACCTGGAACTTTAAAATAAGTTCTATGAAATTTGGATCCAATGTAGTATTTTACTTTATGTAATTTATTTTATAGTAAGTTATTTCAAAATGACAAAGAAGCTGATAATTGCTTATAGGGTTTCTTTCGTGTCTTTCTCTACATTCTATGCATTTTCTATTCTTTACTAATTTATTTTTAAAAATTATTTGGCTAACACTTTTTCATACCTAGCTATGTTTGTTCAATCTTTGCATGCCTTCTACCTGCAATGCATTCTTCTTTAGTTTCTGTCTCTTCTCTCTTATACCTATTTTCTTGATCTTAAAAATGCTTTCTATTCCATCCCCAAACCCCTATCATCACTATTAGAAAGCTATTGTATTCTAGCTAGTTTTTCGCATACTTTGATTGTCAAAGAATAGAAATCTCCCAGCCCATCTGTAGTCTCACAAAATTCTTAACAAAATTTATCAAAACAATAATTGAGTAATACACCTACATTGCCAAAAAAAGGTAAACTCTAGTTAGGAGACATGATGTGAATTAAACAATTTGTGGAGCAGTATATAGTGCAATTGCTCTTCAGTATCTTAGAGTGATTGGTTCCTGGATGACCCACAGATACCAAAATCAACCCATGCTAAAGTCCTAATGTAGAACAGCATAATATTTGGATATAACCTACACACATCCTCTCACATACTTTAATCTCTGAATTCTTATACCTAATATAATATAACATAATACTATGTACATAGCAGCTATACTGTATTGGTGTTTTTATTTGTATAATTTTATATAATTATGTAATTCTTTGTGGTTTTTCCCAAATATTTTTGACCCGTGACTGGTTGAATTTGTGTATGTGAGGCATGCAGATGTGGAGGGCCAACTGTATATTATAAATTACATACTGTGGAGTATAGACTGTGTGAAGATAAATACAAATCTAAGGAGAAAACAACCTCTGGTACAAACAGGAAAAGACACTTAATCTCTTTTCTGCTACATTTTACATTAAAAAACATGTCATTGTAAGTCATTTCTCTGTGTCTTTGAAATGTATTTAAATATTTTGAAAAGCAAAATAAGCTTCTTGCCAGCTTTTAGAGCAAGTCATGTCTTTCTCAAGAACCTGGGGACAATCTCTTTGAAATGTAATCTCCAAAAATTAAAGCATCCAAACCTCCCAGTTTTTGTAGGAAGTTAGAAGCTTAATTTAAATGAGCACCTTCCTCCAAATTGCAAAATCAACTCCTGTCATCACAGTATAAGAAATTTCTTTTTCCTTTGGACAAAACCAATTAACTAATACAAATGTTCACCCCAGTTCCAGGCTAACTTAGAATAAGGCATATGTGACAAATAGTACGTTCAGTTTCCTTGAAGACTAGTTATTATTATTATTATTATTTTGAGTTGAGTTTTTATTTTTTTTTGGTAACAAGAGTTTTGCTCTTGTTACCCAGGCTGGAGTGCAATGGTGCAATCTCGGCTCACCGCAACCTCTGCGTCCTGGGTTCAGGCAATTCTCCTGCCTCAGCCTCCTGAGTAGCTGGGATTACAGGCACGCGCCACCATGCCCAGCTAATTTTTTGTATTTTTAGTTGAGTCGGGGTTTCACCATGTTGACCAGGATGGTCTCGATCTCTTGACCTCATGATCCACCCGCCTCAGCCTCCCAAAGTGCTGGGATTACAGGCTTGAGCCACCGCGCCCGGCCGACTACTTATTATTTATCTTGAAAACATGTATGTAATGGGTTGTATCTGCTTAGTTATCAAAGGGTGAGGTTTCTTTCTGTTTTTGCTATCTCTAGCAGGTTGCTGTGGTATGCATCACATTCTGGCTTAATACTTATTTAATAAGAAAACTATTTTCTTTCTAAAATACATTGCATAGAAGTTTTCTGTTTCCTGAGTGACAGTTTTGTTTTTAATTATATTTTACTAACAACTATCAGGAGCTATTTAATATGGTACAAACCATAGTGCAAATATAGTTTGAGAAAGGAGATCATTTATCTCTATCTACTTAATTATATTATTAATGAAAAATATAACATGTTTTGTACATTAGTATGTTAAATGTTGGTATTTAATATAGTAGCATATATTGAGGTAAATATATTAATATGCATATATTATATATATATACACACACATACCTTCTTTTATTGTGCTTTGTTTTATTGCATTTGGCTGATAGCACATCTTCTACATATTGTGGCAACCCTGCATACAGCAAGTCTATCAGCAGTATTTTTCCAAAAGCATATGCTCCCTTTATGTCTCTGTGTCACATATCGATAATACTTTGTGGCAACCCTGCATACAGCAAGTCTATCAGCAGTATTTTTCCAAAAGCATGTGCTCCCTTTATGTCTCTGTGTCACATATTGATAATCCTTTTCATATTTCAAACTTTTTTATAATATTGTACCTGTTATGGTAATCTGCTATCAGTGACATTTGATGTTACAACTGAAATCGCAAATCACATCCATATAGGATGCCAAATTTAATCAACGAATACTGTGCATATTCTGACTACTCCCCTACCGTATACTCATCCACGTGTCTTCATCTTCCTGGCCTCTCTATTCTCTGAAATATAAAAATATTAAAATTAGGCTAATTAGTAATCTTACCATGGCCTCTAAGTGTTCAAGTGAAAGAAGAAATAGCATGTCTCTCACTTTAAATCAAAAGCTAAAAATGATTAAGCTGAATGAAAATTGCATGTTTCAAACAGAGATAGGATGAAAGCTAGGACTCTTGCATCAAACCATCAGCTAAGTTGTGAATGAAAAGAAAAAGTACTTGAAGGAAACTAAAAGGTTACTTTGGCTGGTCCAAGTGTGGTGGTGTCTATAATTGATCACGACTCTGGTTACAAATGTCTTTGTTCTTTCTCCACTGTCACTGCTTCAGTTAACTAGTTTGAAAAAAGAAAAGTGGTATACCAGTGAAGACACAAATGATAAAATGGTAAAACAGCCTTATTGCTGAGCTGGAGAAAGTTTTAGTGGTTAAAATAGAAAATCTAACTAGATATACCAGTTTCTTAAGCCAAGGCATAATCCAGAGAAAGGCTCTAACTCTGTTCCTTTCAGTGAAGACTGACTGAGGTGAAAAAGTTGCAAAAGAAAAGTTGAAAGCTAGCGGAGTCTAGATCATAGATTTAAGAAAAGAAGCCACCTCCATAATATAAAATTCAAGGTGAGGCAGCGATTACAGATGTAGAAGATACAAAAAGTTATTTGGAAGAGTTAGCTAATGTTACTGATGAAGGTGGCCACAGTAAACAACAGGTTTTCAACACAGATGACACAGCCTTCTGTTAGAAGAAAATGCCATCTAGGACTTTTATAGCTAGACTTAATAAGTCAATGCCTGGCTTCAAATCTTTAAGGATAAGCTAACTCTCAAATTAGGGGCTGTATTAGCCTGTTTCCATGCTGCTAATAAAGATACGTCTGTAATTGGGTAACTTATAAAGAAAAGAGGTTTAATTAATACACAGTTCCACCTGGCTGGGGAGGCCTCAACAATTAAGGTGGAAGGTGAATGAGGAGGAAAGTCATGTCTTACATGGCAGCACGCATGAGTGCTAGTGCAGGGGAACTCCCCTTTATAAAATCATCAGATCTCATGAGACTTACTAACATGAGAATGCTGTTGGGGAAACTGCCCCCTGCAACCCCCTAATTCAGTTATCTCCACCTGGCCCTGTATTTGACACATGGGGGTTATTACAATTCAAGATGAGATTTGGGTGGTGACAGAGCCAAACCATATCAGGGGCCAATGTATTAATAGTTGGTGACTTCAAGTTAAGCCAATGCATATTTACCATTCTGAAAATACTAACACCCTTAAGAATTATGCTAAACCTATTCTGCTTATGCTCTATAAATAAAATAACAAAGCATGAATGAAAGCACCTCTTTACTGTGTGTTTTAATGAATATTTAAAGTCTACTGTTGAGACCTACTGCTCAGAAAAAGATTCCTTTTAAACAGTACTGCACATTAACAATGCATTTAGTCACTCAAGAGCTCTGATAAAGCAAAAAGATTAATGTTGTTTTCATTCCTGCAGACAAATAATCCATTCTGTAGTCCATGGACTAAGGAGTAATTTTGACTTTCAAATCCTATTATTTAAGAAATACACTTCATAAGACTATAGCTGCCGTATATTTCTCTGATGAATCTGGGCATTCATCAGATAATTTTTTTGAAAGGATTTATCATTGTAGAGCCATTAAGAACATAACTGATATTATGCGAGTGGTTAAAATATCATCATTACCAGCAATTTAGAAGAAGATTTCAACCCTCTTGGATGATTTTGAGAGGTGCAAGATATCAGTGGAGCAAATAAATGCCAATGTGGTAGAAATAGCAAGAGAACTAGAATTAGAAGTGGAGCTTAAAGATAGGACTGAATTCCTTTGATTTCATGATGAAAGTTGAACAAATGAGATGTTGTTTTTTACAGATAAGGCAAGATATTAGGTTTCTTGAGAAGAAATCTATTTCTGATAAAGATGTTGTTAACATTGTTGAAATGGCAACCAAATGTTTAGAATATCAGTTGCTGCTCAACTGATTAAGTAGCAGCAGGAGTTGAAAGGATATATCTCAATTTTGAAAGTTCTGTATGTACTATGAGTAAAATGCTATCAAACAGTATCACTACTACAAAGAAATCTTTTATGAAAGGAAGAGTAGAAAACCGAGAAGTGGATGCATAGAGTGAAGGTCACACCACTTCGCAATTGACTTCTAAAGACTCTTGATACGGGAGAAAAAAACCTGGAAGATGAAGGGGAAAGCAAAGGAGTCAGGATGGCTCTTCCTCAGGGTCTGTTGACATTCAGGGATGTGGTCATAGAATTCTCTCAGGAGGAGTGGAAATGCTTGGACCCTGCTCACAGGACTCTATACAGGGACACGATGTTAGAGAATTACAGAAATCTGGTCTCCCTGGATCTCTCTTCTAAATGTGTGAAGAAGTTCTTGTCAACAGGACAAGGCAGTACAGTAGTGTTGGAAAACACAGGGACATTGGAAAAACATTAAAGTCTCATATTGGAGATTTTTGCTTTAAGGAAATTGAGAAAAATATTTATGACTTTGAGTTTCAGTGGCAAGAAGATGACAGAAAGAGCCATGAAGCACCCATGACAAAAATAAAAAAGTTGACTGGTAGTACAGACCAATATGATCAAAGACATGCTGGAAACAAGCCTATTAAATCCAACCTTAATCAGCTTGGATTACGTTTTCATTCCTATCTGCCTGAGCAGCACATATTTCAGACCAAAGTGAAAACTGGTAATGAGGTGAGAAGCCTTTCAATGATGCTTCCTCAGTTTCAGTATCCCAAATAATTTCTTGTAGGCCTGAAACCAATATTTCTAATAACTTTGGAAAAATTTGCTCCATTCTTTTTCACACAAAAACAGGAAGTACACATGAGAGAAAAATCTTTTCAATGTAAGGAGTGTGACAAACCTTTTAACTATAGCTCTGTCTTAAGGAAACATCAGCTAATCCATTTAGGAGAGAAACAATATAAATGTGATGTATGTGGCAAGATATTTAATCAGAAGCTATACCTTGTATGCCATCATAGATGTCACACTGGTGAGAAACCTTTCAAGTGTAATGAGTGTGGCAAGACTTATAGTCGGAAGTCATCCTTTACATGCTGTCTTGGACTTCCTACTGGAGAGAAACCTTAAAAGTGTAATGAGTGTGGCAAGACCTTCAGTCAAAATTCAGTCCTTGTAATTCATAAGGCAATTCATACTGCAGAGAAACCTTACAAGTGTAATGAGTGTGGCAAGGCCTTGTCAGAGGTCATGCCTTATAGTCCATCGTAGACTTCATACTGGAGAGAAACCTTACAAGTGTAATGAGTGTGGCAAGACCTTCCATCACAATTCAGCCTTGTAATTCATAAGACAATTCATACTGGAGAGAAACCTTATAAGTGTAATGAGGGTGACAAGGTTTTTAATCAAAAATCACACCTTGCGCATCATCATAGATTTCATACTGGACAGAAACCTTACAAACGTGAAGTTTTCAGTTGCAAATCACACCTTGAAAGACATAGGAAAATTCATACTGGATAGAAACCATACAAATGTAAGATTGCTGGCAAGCCTTTCGGATGTGATTCATACCTGGCATGACATGCCAGAATTCACACTGGAGAGAAACTTACAAGTGTAATAATGAGTGTGGCAAAGCCTTTAGTGTGCAGTCAACACTGATTGACCATCAAGCAGTCCATGGTATAGGGAAAGTTTACTAACGTAGTGATTGTCACAGTCTTCAGTAACACTGCAACCATTGCAAATCATTGGAGAATCCATAACGAAGAGGGATCTTACAAGTGTAATAAATGCGGCAAAGTTTTCCGACATCATTCATACCTTGAAGTTCATGGGCAAAGTCATACTGGAGAGAAACTTTACAAGTGTAATGAGTGTGGCAAGACCTTTCATCAGATGTCACATCTTGTATGCCATCATAGACTTCATACTGGAGAGAAACCTTACAAGTGTAATGAGTGTGCCAAGACCTTCAGTCAGATGTCATCCTTTGTATTCCATTGTAGATGTCATACTGGAGAGAAACCTTACAGGTGTAATGAGTGTGGCAAGACCTTTGGTCAAAATTCAGCTCTTGTAATTCATAAGGCAATTCGTACTGGAGAGAAAATGTATAAGTGTAATGAATGTGGAAAAGATTTTACTCAAAAATCAAACCTTGCATGGCATCATAGACTTCATACTGGAAAGAAACCTTACAAATGTGAAGAATGTGACAAAGTTTTCCTTTTCAAAATCATTTCAAATTATACCTTGAAGGACATGAAAAATTCATACTGGCAAGAAACCATAGAAATGTAAGGTTTGTGACAAGGGTTTCAGTTGTGATTCACACCTGGCACAACATACTAGAATTCACACTAGAGAGAAACCTTCCAAGTGTAATGAGTGTGGCAAAGCCTTTAGTGGGCAGTCAACACTTACTCACTATCAAGCAATCCATGGTATAGGGAAAGTTTACTAATGTAATGATTGTCACAAAGTCTTCAGTAATGCTACAACCATTGCAAATCATTGGAGAATCCATAATGAAGAGCTGTCTTAAAAGTGGAATAAATGTGGCAAAATTTTCAGAGATCATTCATACCTTGCAGTTTATCAGTGAACTCATACTGGAAAGAAACTTTGGAAATATGATGACTGAGGCAAAATCTTCAGTCAAGCTTCATCTTATGCAAAACATAGAAGAATTTATACAGGGAGAGAAACCTCAAAAGTGTGATAATTCTGGAAAAGCCTTTACATTTCACACCTCATTAGACATCAGAGAATCCATACTGGACAGAAATCTTAGAAATATCATAAGTGTGGCAAGGTCTTCAACCAGAGATCACTCCTTGCAGAACATCAGAAAAATTATTCTTGAAATAATTGTTCCAAATGCAGGGAGTATAGCAAACCATCAGGCATTAACAGTAGACTCAATTCAGCTTTATTGTAAGTTTCTGAAGGCCTCTCCAGCCAGGCTGAACTGAGTTGATTAAACCTGTTTTCTTTATAAGTTACCCAATCTCATGTATGTCTTCATTAGCAGTGTGAGAATGGAATAATACAATAAGTTTTTTGGAATATTGATGTATATCTCTCAATCTATTAATCTATGTTGAGATTGCTGATGTCTAGAACATAAATGTACTCAATTTCACTTACAATTGAATGATTGTTTTCTTGGTTGCTATCTAAATCAACAATCCCACCAGTAGTACATGAGGGTTCACAATTGTACTCAGTTTCTCTAACATCAGATTTTCTGTTATTTGCTGTTCTGATGGGCAAAATACTCATCTCATTATTTTAATTTGCATTTCTCTGCTTAATAAAAAATATCCAAGAGCTTTATAACATATATTCCGGACGTGAACATTTCTTTTTATAATAAAAGCATATTATTTCAGTTACCTGTTTTCTAAATGATTTCCTTCAATTTTCTCATTGATTTTCAAAAATTCATTACATAATCTAAATAACAATTCAACAGTCATAGGTATAGGGGAAAACGTGTTTTAATCTGAAGGAAGTACTTTAACATCATGAATGCTGAATTGTATGACTGTGTTTAGTCTTGTGAGAAACTGCCAAACTCTTTAAGTGGCTGTATGACTTTTCATTCCTATCAGCAATGAATAGGAATTTCTGTTGCTCCACATTCTCACTAGTGTATAATGCTCCCACATTGTTAATTTGCAATTTCTTTTATATATATGATATTGAGCGTTTCTTAATATGCTTATTTGACATTTTATATCTTCTTCGTTGAAGTGTTTAGATTATTTGCCCATTTTTTAAATTGAGTTGTATGTTTTCTTATTAACTTTTAAGAAATATTTTATATTTTATATTTGGGATGCAAGTTTTTTATTAGATAAACATTTTGAAAAACGCTTTCCATAATTTGTCTTTTTATTTACTTAAAAGTGACTTCTAAAAGTTTGATAATGTTAAGTTTTATATTGACATCTCTGACTCATATTTAGTTAATTTTTGTGGAAACTACTGTATCTCTGTCTACCTTCAAATTTTAGCATGACAATGTTCAATTTTTTCACACCATTTGCTGAAGTGCTTGTCTTTTATCCTTTGTATTGCCTTTGCTCCTTTGTCAAAGATCAATTGACTGAATTTGTGTGACTCTATTTCTGGACTCTTTCTTCTGTTCCACTGATGCAATAATATGTCTATTATTTTGTAAATACCATACAATCTTGATTACTGTAGGTTTATATTAAATCTTAGAGTCAGGATCAGTCCTATATCTTTGTTGGTCTTCAATATTATTTTTGCTATTTTAGGTCTTTTGCTATTCCATATAAACATCAGAATCAGTTTGTTGATCTCCACAAAATAACTTGCAGAGATTTTAGTGGGTATTGCATTTAATCCATAAGTCACATTGGAATAACCTGGGAACCTAATAATACTGAGTTTTTCTATCCATGAACACAAAATATTAACCAATTTATTTATGTCTCCTTGATTTCTTTGATCAGATGTTTATATATTTCCTCATATCGATTCTGTACATATTTTGTGATATTTATACCTAAGTATTTTATCTTTTGTTGATGATATAAATATATTGTTTTTCATTTCATTTTACAGTTTTTCATTGCTAGTTTGTAAGAAAGAAATTTAAGTCTGTATATTAACTTTGTATCATGAAACCTTACTATAACCACTTACTAATTCCAGGAATGCTGCCATTTTCTACATAGACAATAATGTCTTGTATGAAGAAGACAGTTTTTTGTCTTCCTTTCTAAAATGTATGCCTTTTATTTTCTTTTATGTTTTATTGCATTACCTAAAAGTGCTAGTATGGTATTGAATAGGAGTCATGAGAGGGCACACACTTGCCTCGTTCCTGATAATAAATGGAAAGTGTAACTGCCCAATATGTTCCTCCTGCTCGCTGCACAGACAAAACCAGTTCATTGGCACCATAGTACTGCAGCAGAGTTTAATTAATGCAGAGCTAGTCAAGTAGTAGCTTGCAGTAATCACTCTATGCATATATATTAGTTCCAACATCTAGTTCATCTTAGTGTTCATGGATTACATGTCTTTCGTGAATACTCATGTTTTTCTGTTTTACATCTGTTGAGAAATTTTGGGTTGCATTCTTTACATTGTGTATAATATGTCTTAGAAATTGAATTCTGAGACCTTTATCACGACCTGTGGAGGTCTGTCCTGCAGACCTTGACTCAATGTCATCTGAATAACTGCATTCTCATGCCATTACAGTGATTCACGTGGGCTAGAGATGGTCATTGGCTGCTTTCAGAGGGCAACTGCAGCTAATCAACCAAGACACCCCTGTAAATCCACACATGTATTCAGTAAAAGATTTCATAACAGAGGTTCTAAGTCAACACACTTGTGGATAATTAACATGGTTAAAAAAGTGGTTTTAGGAATGATAAAAGCTTTAGGTTTCAGGCCAAGAGTAAACACTACTAATGGGTAGTTCCCCTTTGATCTCTCTCTGAGAGGACCATCCAGCTCAAAGTTTACCTGAGTAAACAGAGACATAGGGATGTGGGATAAACAGAAACTAAAAAGGACTTTTATCATCCCTATCTTTTCCCTAACATAATGAACCAGCCACCCTTGACCTGTTCCAATAAAACCTTGTGGCCTTCCAATAGGTTTGAGACTCTAATCTATATCTTTCCTTAATATTTTGCCAGCTACCTCTAGTGAATCTCAACAGAATTCTGTTATGTTCTTCAAAAGAGTATTTTTTTGTTCAGTGGTGAGAAGGGACTCAAAACAGTTTTGTGCGTTGTGATTTCTGTTTGTTTTCTCTAAGCTTACCTGAGCTACTTGGAGTCTTCTGCAGGCATTTATGGTTCAGGGATTAACCAACAGTTTGAGCAAAATTATATCAAGAATTGAGGCTTCCATTTTCTTACTCTTTACTTTCTTGGATTTCACCATCTCTTTTTATAGTTACTGTTGAAATTGTTTCTACAACCAAGATCTTTTCATCAAAGTAATATATTTACTATTGAAATTCTCTGTCCTGTCCTTACATTAAAAGCTATAGCATAGGGAAACTCATTCAGTGTCATTTCTTCCTTAAGAATGTCAAGTTTCCTTCTTCCTTCCAATATCTGCCTACTACTTCCAGATTCTTCTAGTCTTTTAAATTTTTTGTTTGCTGTTTTTAGTTATCATGGAAAGTTCTGATAGGAAGTATGTGGCCATACTGGAAATAATACCCTTGGAACACAGTTAGCTTTTGAAATTTGATTTTGGATAGGGTAACTGCTGAATTTATAGGAATATATATGCTGTTACTGATATCTTTTATAAGCAAAATAAATCAAGAAATCATTATTATTTGGATCCTATACCTATATTTCCTATTTCCTCTGACTTAATGCTTTGGCTTGAAGTTTCAATATATTATAAGAAGTAGTGGTAATAATGCACATTGTTTTGTTTTGTTTTTTTTTTAGTTGAAATGTTTTGAGTTGTTTTTTCTTTTAAGTAGGCTGTAGTTCATATATTGCACATGTGCACACACATACACCCCTTTTTGGTAGCAAAATTTAACAATGTGAGTTGCTTAGTTTTGAGTAATTTTTTTTATCATAAGTTGCTGTTGGAGATTTACTGTATTTTTTTCAGTATCAATTGGAAAAAGTTTGTTGTTCCTTCTTACAGAAGTTTTGTGGCAACTTATCTTACTAGATTTTATGACATTGTATTATGCTAGCTTTCTAGGAGTAAAGCATTTTGAAACAATAAATTTTAATACACTTTACATTTTTTACTAATTTTTAATGTTGTATTTGAATACAAATCCAAATTCTTGTTTAGTTTGTTTGACACAGTCTCGCTCTGTTGCCCAGGCTGGAGTGCAGTGGTGCAGTCTCAGCTGATTGCAACCTCCACCTTCCAGGCTCAAGTGATTCTCATGCCTCAGCCTCTTGAGTAACTGGGACTACAAAGCCAATTTTGAATAAATGTCTATGTTTATATACATCCTCTTAGGTTTGTTTCTCTGGAGAATCTGACTAATACAACTCTTTTCTGTGTAATGTGTGAGAGAAAGGGATTATATGTTTTAGAGAGTTTGCAAAGACTAACCTATAAAAACATCTCAACCTAGAATTATTTGAGAGGTTTGGTATTTTATTATCATTCATTTTATTCTTTGACTATTTACTGTATTTAAATTTTAACAAAATTAATATTTTCATTTGGTTACTTCTTTTGACTGCTTATTTCTCTTTCATATTGTGTTTGGGATATTTCTAATTCTTAATTTTGATTTGGCAAGGGAAGTCTGTGCAATTATTTATACCTTTTGTCCTATTCTTTCTTTTTTCTTTCTTCCTTTCCTGTTATTTTAGAAAATTTGACATCTAAAATTTCCTAGTGTTATCCTTTGAGTTAATAGTCTTTTGGGAATAACAGCTATATTAGCTGGGAATGCATAGCCCAGAAAAAATGGTACCATCCAGACTCTTAATTTTATATTCCAAGATGAATTCAGAAAGTGGGTATGAAAAATCTTCCTCAATGTAGAGAAGCTCTTTCGTTACAATCCGAGCACACCAACTCAATCCATTTTCCTTCCTCAACACATTCTCAAGTAGAAGACTTCTGTACTTCTCTGGACATTACTCACAGCCAAGCAGTTCTCCCCCGAGTTTTAATTATTGGGACAACTGAGGATGCTTGGAGTAAAGACAAGAAGGACAGCAATCACAAAGGCTGACCAGTCTGTTCTTACCTTTTTCTGTCCTTCATCATAGCCAATTTATTAATCAATTTCTCCTCCCTTCTACTTTGCTTGTTATTCTTAAGACAACACACAAACAAACAATCAAAAAAACTTTATAAGTAATGGGACAGGTGAGCAGTTACACCATCAGGCAATGTGGGGAAAAGAAAAAAGGAACAACGGTAATGACCTTCTTTCTGTTCTCGTGCCTCTGGCCCTCTTCTAATCTGATATCAGAACTTACCACCTTCTGCCTCTTTAGGGGCTTGTCAGGGTTTCAGTGTTCTGAGATCTGTCAACTTATTTCTTCGTAGCATGTCATCTCCCAGGTTAAGGTCTGGGGGGAAAAAAAGCCAGCTTTCTAGGCTCATCTTGTCAGGAGCCAGAGTCAGATTTTATTTTATTTTATTTTTTGTATTCTTTTCATTCAAATGCCCCACTTCTTCCACTGAGGCAATTTAAAAATTAGTTTTCAAAAAATTGAACAATTAGAATTAAAAATAAATGGAACTTTTGAACAGGTACAGGAAAATAAATCCTCCTCATTTTGAGGGAGCTCATAAATATGACTTAGCACAAAATTTGAATCTCTATTTTGTATAAGTTAATGAAAATTGCAAAGATGACCCTTTTTCATGGACATACACAAATCTCTTTGCAGGCACATATTTTCCCGGAGAGTCTCTGAATTTCCCTAGCACTTAACTCCTGATTGTAACCACTGGAATAGGACTTTTCTTCCTAGAGTTGCTGAATATTCTGAGTAGGCTAATCCAAGGTTTCTCATGGGCCTGTAACTGAGTTAAGGCATAACTGTTATTTATTCCAGAATGAAAAGTACTTATAGACTTGCTTGAATTTTCTAAATCTCCAATTTCTTTCCCCATTATTTGCTAATGAATGCTTGGCAGTTTATTGCCTAGTAAAAGAAACTTTACATAAAAGCTGTTTTCCAAAAACCTACCACAAAGTTTAGGAAACCAAATTTATAAAAATGTTTAATGCATATATAGAAGCTTTCCTTTGCCTCTGAAGGTTCACTGAAAAATCACCTCTGTGAACCACAGTGATTACCCTTCCCCTCAGAGTGGTACAGGAACTTATATATCGCCCTGGGGTGACAGACAAAATGGGGACATCGGAGCATGGCCAAAAACAGGTTATGGAGATAAATCAGGTGATAGTGGCAAGACAGGCTATGGGAAGCGGGGAAACAGGAGGCTTGCCTGGCAAAGGTGCTCTGGATATACAAATGAAATTTCATAGATAGCAACCTTCAAAGAGAACAAATAGTAAATATTTCTTTCAGACCTTTAAATGTACCAGGTGCTCTGAAAATCTTTCCTGAATCTAGACAAAGTCAGAAAATCTGGCACCTCCATGCAGATTCTTTCCAGATGCAACTCTCTTCCACAAAAGACAGCTTTGGAGGGCTACTGCTGTTTACTTACTGGCTAACAACCATCTCAAAACATGCCAAAGAAGTTTATTTTAAATTGGAATATTCATATCTTTTTCATATATGTTGCATAAATCTGTCATTTTCAAGCTTTAAAGTTTCCCCACAAAGGTAGGTGCTCTCCACCTAGATGTAGAAACGGGTATGTATAGTGTCACCTGCGTGATGATTAAAGTCACAAATGCTCTGTTCCAACAAAAATATTATTATGTACATTTTTTATTTTAAGCTCTTAAGTGTCTTTGGGAAATGTGGTCTAAATCAAAGAAAATGTAGTTATCCTCACTAATATGTGTGATCTAATCACAAAGGAAATAAATCAGCTTTTTATCTGAAATTGAGCTTTACCCTGTATCTGTAAAACTATGCTATAGAAACTATAAAAATATGTGTAGGAAATACACTTTCCTCTCAGAAGGTTCTTAAATGCTTCTACCTAAGGCACCAAAAAATAATTCATACTGTGAGTTTAGTCAGTGCAGAACACTGGAGCCACTAATGAGCGGATCAGCAATCGGAATGATTGAAGGCACTAGACTTCCAGTGCAGCTGAATAAAAGGTCTGCGTTTCCTGAGAGAACATGCCATTTAAAAAAATGCACCAATGTCAATGTAGTAAAACTCAAAATACAATTCTGTTTTGTTTTTATTTAAAAAAATAATGAAATTCAGAAGTTATCTGGTAGGTGGTAAGGCTGGTGTTCCTACAAGAATAGAGAACGGGAGATATTTTAATATAAAGATTTCACTGGCTACAGAGAGAATATCTTTACCTGCACACTTGAAAGTTCATTTTGTGCAACTGTCTTCTTTGCTATTAACCTGGCTACAATTCTATCATAATCTTGAGATATGTGACTATCAGCTATTTCCAACCCCCAGCCTTCTATTTTTCCTCTTACCACCCTATACTTTGCATGCCCTCATTACACTTTACTAAGTTGTCTAAATGTAGTAGACTACAGATTACTTTAAGAAAGGGACCTTTTTTTTTTTTTTTTTTGAGATGGAGTTTTGCTCTTGTTAACCCGGGTGGAGTACAATGGCGCGATCTCGGCTCACTGTAACCTCTGCCTCCTGGGTTCAGGCAATTCTCCTGCCTCAGCCTCCTGAGTAGCTGGGACTACAGGCACGCGCCACCATGCCCAGCTAATTTTTTGTATTTTTAATAGAGACGGGGTTTCACCATGTTGACCAGGATGGTCTTGATCTCTTGACCTCGTGATCCACCTGCCTCGGCCTCCCAAAGTGCTGGGATTACAGGCGTGAGCCACCGCGCCCGGCCGGGACCTTATCTTTCTCACTGTCTGCCTGATAGTTATCACAATTGCTGGATCATAATAGGTGCTTAGCAAATGTTTGAAATAAAATAAGGCGTAAAAATGTATGATATACCACAATATTAGGTGTACAGGATCTGATAAATTACAGTCAAAGACCACACGAATTTTATTTTCCTCTTGACAAAATATGATCAAATCACATACAAACTCAAATGAAAATGTAAGTCCTTTAAGGTTTATCTCCAGTGCATTTGATGGTCTAGAAAAACATTGTCCAACATAAACATCATGGCAACTACATATGTTCCTTTAAGTGTTACTATGATCACCACATTAACTAGGAATAGAAGAAATGAATTTTGATAACATGTCTTATTAACTCAATATATATAAAATATCATTTGATCAGTAAAAAACTTAATGAGACATTATATATGTATGTATTTTTTCATGCTAAGTCTTTGAAATCTGGTGTATATATTTTACCCTTATAGCACATCTCAATTCTGAGAGCAACATTTTACATTCTTGAAACCACATATGACTATTGGCTGCCACATTGGGCAATGTAGGTCTAAAGCAGCACATTTCAAATTTTAATGTATACACGACACACTGGGGATATTACTAAAGTACAAACTTTTTGCAGATATAATTGTTTTCCATCTGTTTTCTCTAAGTGCCTTGGGAAACTTTGCTCAATGACTACACCATCTCCAGTTTCTGGAGGAGGTGAGCGTGGAGATGACAGTCATGTAGTTCAGAGGAAAGCAGCATTTTCTCATGACTTACCATATGGGAAAAGAGGGATGGAAGAAAAGAAAAAAAATAATATATAATATTGCTCCTGGGTAGCCATGTTAGGGTATTAGAGAAAACTGTTACAACAATTATTCCTGAACCTCAGTGTCTTATTAAAATAAAGGATTCTCCCTCACTCAGTAAATCAGCTAAAACTATCTCACTGAGGCCTAGCAAGCCATGAGAAGATGAGTAATAAAAAGAAGAATATTTTATCATGAGGAAAAATTGTCTTTTTTTTTTTTTTTTTTTGAGACAGAGTCTTGCTCTGTCACTCAGGCTGGAGTGCAGTGGCATGATCTCAGCTCACTGAAACCTCTGACTCCCAGCTTCAAGCAATTCTCCTGCCTCAGCCTCCCAAGTAGCTACGATTACAGGCATCCACCACCACATCCAGCTAATTTTTGTATTTTTAGTAGAGACAGGATTTCACCATGTTGGCCAGGCTGGACTCAACTCCTGACTTCCTGATCTGCCCTCCTCAGCCTCCCAAAGTGCTGTGATTACAGGTGTGAGCCATCGTACCTGATCTAATATTTGTCACTTCTTAAAGGACTGCAGTAGCTTTTAGATGAACTGTCTAATTGAGAGTGTTGGAAATTTTTAAATCAAATTTAAATTAGAAAGTTGAAAATCATAGCCTTGAGCTGGTATATTTACTTTCCTTGCTGATTGCTCTGTGTGCTTTTTCATTGCTTAAAATTTTTCAGTTGTCCAGAATATTCATATTATTCATATTTTGTTGACACATGGACGAGTTTAAAAACCCATTTGTCCACAATCCTTTCGGAGAGAATACCTTTTATTCTGTCACTATTTTTCCCCATCATACAGTTTTACCTAAACACCAACTACTGCAGAAAATGAACGCACAGAGGTTAAAATCACTCTTTGGCTCTCATGCATATGCTCTAATTCACCAGTGTGTTTTTTCTTGGGGGGAAATAAAAAGTACAGTAACCTAAGTGAAAATAAGGATATGCTTATCAAAGACATAAACAGGAATTGTAGATTGTTGCACCCATTTTCTCCACCGTAAATAGCTTTCTATTGTTTCTCTTCTTTAGTTTCTTCATCACAGTCTTCTACTAGCTGTGTTTTTAAATCAGTCCTTCTCATTCTGCAGATCTTGAGTTATTCCATATATTAACACGTTAAAGCTTTTAGAAACTAGATCATAATTATCTAGATTCATCCCCACTACTTAAGAATGGAGACTATGCAATAATTTCTTCAGAGACTGTGTAAGCCTGACTCTCTAATTAGTACCTCATTATTCCCTTTGTCTGGAATGCTTTTCTCTTCTCAAGCCATTATTTATTTATGTGATGATCAATCATAAAGGTCCTTATATAGGAATTTTTTCCTGATCAGACAGCCCAATCGGATTTAATTCAGCTCTTGACCTCTTAAACAACTTATTGCCTTTCTTATAGAAATTTACTGTGGGTTCTTTTAA
Organism: Saguinus oedipus; assembly: GCA_031835075.1. Classification (NCBI taxonomy): domain Eukaryota; kingdom Metazoa; phylum Chordata; class Mammalia; order Primates; family Cebidae; genus Saguinus; species Saguinus oedipus. Next base: position 43,348,312 of record CM063183.1, read on the forward strand.
CTTTTCTCTATATATGGGTTTCATGTAACTTTTAACTAGATTTGTGAACTCCATAAAGCTGGAAATCATATCATTAATTTATTTGCATTCTGATAATTAATATAGTGTCTCTCACATAAGAATTGCCACATAAATGTTTATTATTGAAGATACAGTAAGAATCATGAGAAACATTCCAACCCTTCTACTCTCCTGGAATAAGAGTACAAACTTAGAGAAAAAACTGCTAGAAATTAAAAATACGGAAATGATTAATCACATGCACCTCTAAGAGTATTATAAAATCAGCCTGCACTTGAGAGAAGACATACAGTATAATTTTTTTTTTTTTAGTTTAAACATCTAGGAGATTGAAAAATTTTTGTATTCCTACAAGAGAGTGAATGAACGATCAATCAGATTAATAACTCCTAAAGCACAACAAGCACATGAGAACCTGATCTAAGAAATATTATATAGCCAAAAGCCATTCACAGTGTACTCTGATTTATTTTTCAGATGATGAATCCAATATTCAAACAGTCTTGGGTCTGCATATTAGCGCAGCCACTGGATAGCTGTGCAAGTGTAAGCAATTTATCTGCTCTCAGTTCACTCTATTAAAGTGGCATAAATTTAATAACTGTTATATCTACCTCATAATGTAATTTTGAAGATTACATGAGATGATCTACAAAAGTGGTTAGGATAATACTAATACCTGGAAAGCAGGTGATGAAGAAACTAAAGAAGAGAAACAATAGAAAGCATTTACGGTGGAGAAAATGGGTGCAACAATCTACAATTCCTGTTTATGTCTTTGATAAGCATATCCTTATTTTCACTTAGGTTACTGTACTTTTTATTTCCCCCCAAGAAAAAACACACTGGTGAATTAGAGCATATGCATGAGAGCCAAAGAGTGATTTTAACCTCTGTGCGTTCATTTTCTGCAGTAGTTGGTGTTTAGGTAAAACTGTATGATGGGGAAAAATAGTGACAGAATAAAAGGTATTCTCTCCGAAAGGATTGTGGACAAATGGGTTTTTAAACTCGTCCATGTGTCAACAAAATATGAATAATATGAATATTCTGGACAACTGAAAAATTTTAAGCAATTGCTTTAAATTAATTTAAATTAAATTATTAATTGCTGGTATTAATTGCTCTATTGCTAAAGGAAATTATCTGAGTCTTTATATAGTGAAGAACTAGAGGATAGTCTAGGATGGTCTGTCACATAGTCAGATCACATGATTTGTGAGGAATGTTGCAAATAATGTGCAATAATGACAACATAAAATGTAAGAGATTCCTATTGTCTCTGCACCCAAAGTCAATAACAATGATGGATATGCAACTCCATATTCTAAAACAAACTGTTTGATACTACTAGATGTTACAGTTGAATTATCCTTTTCACTCTCTTCTATCTTATTTACAAAACAGGTAAAAATTTATTAGAGAGGGTAGGTGTTTCTGGAAGGAATATGCAAGCACGAGGAGAACTATTATATTTTCTCTCCCATCCCCATTGAGTAAGGGAGGAAGGGGCACTCTCACCTATGCCAAATAAGATAGGTCCCTAAGAGATCTCTGAAGCATAATTAGGGAACCTCCCTCGCTGCATTCAGTGACCTGCAGAAAATTATAGACCAGCTTGTGCTGATACCCAAGTAGTGTGTGATATAATCCTTTGAAAAGCTTGACAGCAATTCTCTAGAGTTTAGAAAGATTGAGGCTGATGGCTGCCTCTTGAAGGAAACTAAAAATATTTCACCCCAAAATATGCTGCTTTGACATATTCTGAGATAGATGTTCTGAGGCCTTGTAGACAGAAGTAGCACCGCAAAGCTGTCTTTCATGAGGGAGATTTGTATCCATAGAGGAAATAAGGTGAAGTAAACAACAGATGTAAATAAGCTGTCTCTGAAGCTCCTTGTCTGAATCTAGGAAAAATTAACTGAGAGTCTGATGCTCATCTATTCTTTCTGAGGGCTGCTGCTGTGTGGTTTTATCTACCTAACAAGACCACCTTTGCTAGTTAGTCTTTTCCTCTTCTCTCCCTCCCATAACCTGTCTTACCACCACAACCTGTTTAGCCATGCCTCAAGCCCTTACTCTTTCTGTAACTACAAGACGGTATGAAACAGCCTGGGAAACAGGAAAACCCGATCTCTACAAAAAATTTTAAAATTAGCTGGGTGTGATGGTGCTTGCCTGTAGTCCCATCTATTCAGGAGGCTGAGGTGGGAGGATCACTTGAACTTGAGAGGTGGAGGCTATAGTAAGCCATGATCTGCACTCTGACTGGGCCACAGAGTATGACCCTGTGTGTGAGAGAGAGAAAAAAAATAAGTAATAAAGAAGAAGGAAAAGAGAAATACAGTATGAAAGTATCAATCATCTGGCCATTGCATTGAGTTTTTCATATTTGTATGACTCCCATGCCTGTAGGAATGTTAATAAAATTTGTCTTTCTTTTTTCCTGTTAATCTGGCTATTAATTTGTTTTATAGACTCAAATTATCAAATCTTTATGGGAAAAATTTAAACTTCCCTATGCTCTCAACTAAAAAAGTCTGGAGGCAGGAAACAATCTAGGCACGAGAGCAATAGCAGGGCAAGGTAGAGAGGGAACAGCTGTAGAATCAAGTGCAATTCCACCTCAGTTTTTAATCTACATCAAATAATTGTACTGTGTGGAAGTACCCCCGGAATTCTCAGGAAAAAAAAAAAATTGTATTTCCCTAAATAAGCCAGCATTGGAATGCTCATCATGAAGCAGGACATTTCACCAAGTAACAAGTATAAGTATTACTAGCTAAGTCTCATCCTTTATCTCTGCTGAAGCATAGTGTTCTAGGTGGTGAGGAATGGTTAGAGGAATAAGTGAGGAGAGGAAGTTGAGCAGGGAGAGAGAAAGAATAGGACAAATGCTACATGTCCCCTCCCTAAGTTTCTAAAGTAAGTGGGCAAACAATAATTACTAGCCAGGTATGTTAAATACATAAAAATAATAGGTCTGTTACAGTTTCAAGTGATTAGAAAATGATGAAATCCACCAGAGATATTTCCATTGGGTTGCAAAAAGAATACAAAAGAATAGGTTTGAGGGCAGAAAGTAGAATAAGAAGCTGCTTTCTTATATTACTACTTTATTTTATTTATTTATTTATTTTTTGGAGACAGGATCTCTAGTGACACAATCATATTTCATGTGATCTTCCTGCCTAAGCTTCCTAAGTAGCTGGGATTACACACAAACAAGCCACCATGCCTGGATTACTTACACCTTCCTGATTGTGAGAAATGAAGGGAAATTTTGGCTCATCACCTGAGATTTGTGCATATTTGCATGCATATATCTATTCGTTTCAAAATATTTATGTAAGAGTCTATAAATGAGTCACCTAGGTAGATTGGATTACATAGAGGAAAATGATCTACTGTGTATGTTATACTAGAACATAGGATGAAACACCTGACCTGTACTGTAAACTCTCTCTCCAGACAACATCCCGAAGGTGAGTCATCTCTCTCATATCTAGCATGTAAACATGAAGATCAAGCAAAAATGAGCTCATAGTCAAAGATCATCAGTACTTAAGTTAATCATATAAATGTACCCTGCCTGGCACTGCTTTCTTCAGAATGAGCAGAGGATAGTTTATCATTCTGTCTAGCCCATTCCTCTGTTTATGACTTTCCTTCACTAAACTCTACTTTATAGTTACACTGCATGATGCTAATTTTGGGCCCATACCCTACCTCAGCAGTGATAGTAGGGTTCTTGCTAATTCCTTATTTAAATGCAAATATTTCAAAATTTCCTCATTATGAATATTTTTTGTAGATATCTTAAGCAGTTAGCCAAGTTTCTTCTATTCCTAGTTGACTCAGAATCCTTTTTTAAAAAATCATAGTTGAATTTTATAATCTACCTATATCTATTGAAAAAATTATATGATTTTCTTACTTGTTAAATGTGAAAAATTACATTAAACCACCTTTATATTCTTTGGACACAAATAGTTTTGTCATAATATACAACAATAAAAAATACAGAATAAAACTATACTTTTGAGCATAAACTTTTCAGTGATTTTAAGGAGTGCTTTTATTTCACATATTAAATTTAGCCTGTACTTGCTTAGCAAGTACTGCCTACATTTTCTTTTAAATGACCAAAGAATTATGAAAAATTACACTGCCTAAAAAAAAGCACTTCAGGATTTCAGATGTCTCAGAGAATTAATTGTAAAATATTATAAATATTTTAAAACATGCATATTAGTTGAATACAAAATGCATAGTGTCTAAAATATTTATTCCATAACAATTAAATAAATACCAAGAATTTGGAAAATACATTACGGCAAAATTTTGAAAAGAGTATCTAACATACATTTAAGGACTAACACCACAACACATGATTGTACTGGCTGATCTTCAGTAAAATCAGTCAATTTTCCCCTCTGCTTCTCACCAAAGCCAACACACACACACAAACACACACTCTCACACTCTTTCTCTGTCTCTCTCTGTCTGTCTCTCTCTGTCTCTCTCTGTCTCTCTCTAAGATGCTTGATCTGAAATGCAGATGACTCTTTAGTTTCTAATGCCATCATGATAGGTGAAGGAGTGTCACAGGTTATGTGATAAATTCTGCATTGGTGCCTTCAGAACACTGTCACACAGAGACTCTGGATTACTCAGTGGCTACCTGGAGATGACAGGTACCTCAACATGAAAGTACACATGACTTACAGTCTTTTGGAGTGGACTTTACTGATAAGATATGAGTGACAGGGAGGAGTGGGGGTTACACTTCTCACTGTTGGTTTGAACTTAGACAAGTCACATAATCACTACGAGCCTCATTTGTAATAACATCTATCATTAAGGTAATTGTGAGAACTAAACATACTGATTTCTGTAAAGTGCTTGCAGGACTAACTGACCTACAGTACAGAATCATTTATGGCTATTATTATCATGGACCAAATGGGACATTACATTCTCCCTTCCTTTTTCCTGGATGCTATATTGCTTAAGGTTTCCAAACATGGCTTGAAAAACCAAGAATTCATCCTGCTGAGTACTAAGCTGAAACTGCTCAAGAACATATGCCCTTATATTTATTCTCTCCTTGCCTGCCTCGTTCTCTGTTTTCATTGAGTTCTGCCATGCAGGGATTGCATTAATCGATAACATAATATCAAAGTACATTTTCAGACACATATATTGTTCTCAGGATCACAGAGCTAAGATTGTGAGAAAGTATGAATTTTCCTGGAATAATTACAAATTAGGAAATATATTTAAAATGTTTGATATGTTTATAAATCACAGAGAAGGATGAAGTCTGTAACAGCCTCTCAGTAGATACCAAACACAAGTTCAGTGGAAGTCAACATACATTTTGAATAACGCGTCCAGGCATGGTGACTGACACGTGTGATCCCAGCACTTTGGGAGGCTAAGACAGGTGGGGGGCTTGAATGCAGAGGTTTAAGACCAGCCTGAGCAACATGGTGAAACCCCATCTCTACAGAAAATACAAAAATTAGCCAGGTGTAGTGGCTCACACCTGTAGTCCCAGCTGCTCTGGAGGCCAAGGTGGAAGGATCACTTGAGCTAGGGAGGCAAAGGTTGCAGTGAGTCATGATTGTACCATTGCACTCCAGCCTGGGCAACCGAGTGAGACCCTGTCTCAAAAAAAAAAAGAAAAAGAAATAAAAACTTATATAAATAATTCAAAATCCTATCAAATAAGAGTTTTATTTCTACAAGATAAGAGAAAAAAATATTTTTTTCATTTATATCAACTGCCAACATGACTTTAAACCCAGGCCACATTAAATTATTCTCATTAGAACTAGAATCACCACTGGAATGCTGGCCATGTATAACCGTGTAGCATTATTATGTAGTTTCTATATAACAAAATGATAATGGAAAACAAAATGAATTATACTAGAAGGATCAGGTAATTACTCTCTTTATTATGTTTACCAAATAGCACTTAATTTATAGAGTTGTTTTACATAGCATTTCCGTGCTTGGGAATTCATTTAGATATACATGTACTTGTTGCTAAAGATGCAACAAGTACAATTGATTTTATACTCCAGAAAGGCAGGGATCATGATTGTTTTGTTTATGGTTGCATACCCGACACCTAGCCCAGCACTTGGCCCATAATGAGAGCCATAAATGATTCTGTTCTATAGGTCAGCTCATCCACCAAGCCTTTACAGAAATCAATACATTTGATTCTCACAACCACCTTAATGATAGATGTTATTAGAAATGAGGCTTGTAGTGATTACATGACTTGTTTAAGGTCAAACAAACCGTAAGTAATGAGATAATTGAACCTCAACATTATGATTTCAGAACTAGTTTTGATCATTTTAAGGTTTTTCATATGTATAAATCACATAGCTGTTGTAAAACAATACTTTTTGAGTATTCCATGTGGAATGAGTAAAAACATGAAAAGACGTATAAATAAATTGAATGACAATACCAGTTGTTTCCAATTCATACAAATAAAAACAAGAAAATAGTAAATATAGCAAGTGCCAAAAAATGAAATAATCTGATAAAATAAAAATTGGTTCATTCATCCAAAGGACTCTAAAAAATTATTAAAAACAGTGATAAATCTGAATGTATACATGTATGGGTGAAAAGCAAATATCAAAGGTGATACACAGAATATTGACCCCTGAAAAACATTCATGTTCTAATTCCCAGAACCTGTGAATATATTACATGGCAAGGGGAAAATCAAGGTTGCAGATAGAATTACAGTTGCTAATCAGCTGACCTTGAGATGAGATTTTCCTGGATTATTCAAGTGAACTCAAGTAATGTACAAGGGTTCTTGTGAATGATAAAGCAAGACAGGAGGATCACTTTCAAAGTCAAAGAGAGATTTGAAGATGCTACACTGCTAGCTTTGAGCACGGAAGGGAGCCACAGTTACAGCTGGAAAAGACACGCTGGAAAAGACAAGGAAACAAATATTCCCCTAAGCATTCCAGAAAGAATGCAGTTCTGCCAATACCTTGATTTTAGCCTTGTGAGATTCATTTCAGATTTGGGGCCTCTAGAAATGTGGAAAAATAATTTGCATTGTTTCAAGGCACCAAATTTGTGGTAATTTGTTACAGCAGCGATAGGATAAACATATACCACATTGGAGGAGTATGATTTAATTTATATATATAAAAAAGGATACGTAATTAGGGTAATATTATTACACATAATTTATAAATCTTCTTTAGATTGTATTTTCTTTGCAGAAAATTTGTAATTATTACATCTATATTGCGGTAAAATGGGAAGAAAATATGTAAAATATTTACATAGAGCAATATTTAAATAGGGAAAAATACACACACATGAAGATGAGTTGAAAGATGTATAATAATGAACCATGTTATTTGTTATATTTTCACATAAATTGCATATTCCAGTTGCAAGTAACTATTTTCTTAGGTTTCCAAATTTTTTTGTTGTTTTTGAAACAGGTTCTCGCTCAGTCATCCAGGCTGGAATGCAGTCCCACAATTGTAGTTTTATGTAATCTCAAACTCTGGTGCTCAAGTGATCCTCTTGCCTCAGCCTTCATAACAGCTAGAACTATAGGTGCATACCATTACACCCAGCTAATTTTTGTTGTTGTTGAGACAGGTTCTCACTTTGTCACCCTGGCCGAAGTGCAGTGGCACAATCTTGGCTCACTGCAGCCTCAGTCTCCCACACTCAAATGATCCTCTTGCCTCAGCAGCCTAAGTAGCTGGGACTATGGGCATACCACCATGCCCACCTAATTTTTTTTTTTTTTTTTTTTTTGAGACAGAGTTTCGCTCTTGTTACCCAGGCTGGAGTGCAATGGCATGATCTCAGCTCACCACAACCTCTGCCTCCTGGGTTCAGGCAGTTCTCCTGCCTCAGCCTCCTGAGTAGCTGGGATTACAGGCACGCACTACCATGCCCAGCTAAATTTTTGTATTTTTAGTAGAGATGGGGTTTCACCATGTTGACCAGGATGGTCTCAATCTCTTGACCTCGTGATCCATCTGCATCGGCCTCCCAAAGTGCTGGGTTTACAGGCGTGAGCCACCGCGCCTGGCCCGCCCACCTAATTTTTTAAAAATGTTTTGTAGAGACTGGGTCTTGCTATGTTGCCCAGGTTGGTCTTGAACTCCTGGACTCAAGCAGTCCACCCACCTCAGCCTCCTAGAGTGCTAGGATTACAGGTTTGGGCCATTGTGCCGGAGCCTGGCTTTTATACTCACTATATTGCCCAGCTGGTGTGATCCTCCCACTTGAGCCTCCTAAAGTGTTGGGATTACAGATGTGAGCCACTGTATCTGGCATTTTCCAAAATTTGTATAATATGCCTGTGATATGTGTAAAATTCTCAGAAAAAGCAATAAACATTTTTATTTCAAATATAACTTGCATTTTACACACTGCTCATGGAAGGTGACATAAGAGACATTGATAAACCAGTTACCTTTTAAAATCAAAGGTTAGTGCCTGAAAATTGTTGTTTCCAAATTCACCAAAGCAGAAATGTGAACAAAATATTTCAGCTCATTATCATAAATGTCCAACATATTTTTATCCAAATGTAAAAAAAAATCCATATCTCATAAGAAAACATATGGCAAAAATAACTTCACAGCTTGAGTCAAAGAAAAAGTTGGCATTGATGAAAATGTGTGCATATATTCTAAATAAAATTTGAAAGGGAGGCACATAAATGTGGGTAACACCTTCATCATTTTTTATGCTAACAGGACTGAAAGGAAAAGAATTAATTATAACCAATCATTGAAGGCTCCAGGCAGTAGTGAATCTATTTTTATATTTTTTTAGGCTTGTCTTCCATTTTTTTCACTACACACTTGTATTAGTTGTCTATTGTTGAGTAACAAATTGCCACAAACTTAGTGGCTTAAAGCAAGATACATTTATTATCTCAAAGTTTCCAGGGCTCAGAAGTCTGGATACAAGCCTGTTGGTTTCTCGGACTAGCTTTTCACCACGCTGAAATCAAGGGGACAGCTGAGGCCATGGTGTCATATGAGGTTGGAAGTCATCTTCTAAGTTCACTGGCTATTGTCAGAATTCATTTCCTTGTAAATGTAGGAATGAAGTTGTCATTTACTTGCAGACTGCTTTTCTAGGACTGCTCTTGGCTCATAGAGGTCCCTCTAAGGCAGTGGCAGACAGCTCTGATCTGGATTATAGGAGAATAAACTGCATGGAAACCATACTACTCCGTTTACCCAGAACCAAAGCTAATGTACTCCATCCAACTGACTGCCTAGGACCGATCTACAGGAATAAGTATTTGCCTGTAAAAGCTGCTCCATAAAATTAAAAAAGGTGGCTGTTCCACCAGAGGAATCAATACAGGGACAGATATCGATACAGGGACACAGGGAACATGAAAACACAAACAGGACACCTTTAAAGAAACACAATAGGCCGGGCATGGTGGCTCAAGCCTGTAATCCCAGCACTTTGGGAGGCCGAGGCAGGTGGATCACGAGGTCAAGAGATCGAGACCATCCTGGTCAACATGGTGAAACCCCATCTCTACTAAAAAGACAAAAAATTAGCTGGGCATGGTGGCGCGTGCCTGTAATCCCAGCTACTCAGGAGGCTGAGGCAGGAGAATTGCCTGAACCCAGGAGGCAGAGGTTGCGGTGAGCCAAGATCGTGCCATTGCACTCCAGCCTGGGTAACAAGAGCGAAACTCCGTCTCAAAAAAAAAAAAAAAAAAAAAAAAAAATCTCATTTTATACTCACAGCGAAGATATTCAAAGCTGGTTATATGAGTAAAAATTTCGGCCGGGCGCAGTGGCTCAAGCCTGTAAACCCAGCACTTTGGGAGGCCGAGGCAGGTGGATCACGAGGTCAAGAGATCGAGACCATCCTGGTCAACATGGTGAAACCCCGTCTCTACTAAAGATACAAAAAATTAGCTGGGCATGGTGGCGCGTGCCTGTAATCCCAGCTACTCAGGAGGCTGAGGCAGGAGAATTGCCTGAATCCAGGAGGCAGAGGTTGCGGTGAGCCGAGATCGTGCCATTGCACTCCAGCCTGGGTAACAAGAGCGAAACTCCGTCTCAAAAAAAAAAAAAAAAAAAAAAACCACAATAATTCTCCAGTAACAGATCCCAAAGATAAAAATATATATACATTACATATATATATAATATATATATATATATATAATATATATATATATATATATATTATATATATATATATATATATATAAACACACTATATATATAAAATACCTGAAAAAGAATAAAAAAAAATTTAAAAACTTGGTGAAAAAATAAGTGATTCAATGAAATCAGTGAAACAGTTTATTATCTGAATAGAGAAATTCAATACAGTGATAAATATCATATGAAAAAAATAAAAAGTCTTAGAAGTGAAGAACTCAATAAATGAAACAAAGAGTACAATTGAGAGCTTCAGTAACAGACTAGATCAAGAAAAAAAGAATTTCTGAGCCCACGATGGCTCATGCCTATATTCTCAAACTTTGGAAGGCCAGTGGTGGAGGATAGCTTTAGTCCAGGAGCCGAGACCAGCCTGGACAACATAGGAAGACCCCCATCTTTACCAAAAAAAAAAAAAAAATAGTCATGTGTGGTGAAATGTACCTATGGTTCCAGCTACTCAAAAGGCTGAGGTGGGAACGTTGCTTGAGCCCAGGAGGTTGAGGCTGCAGTGAGCCATAATTACATCACTGCACTTCAGACTGGGCAACAGAGTAAGACCCTCTCTCAAGATAGATAAACAGGTAGGTAGGTAGGTAGGTAGATAAATACACTTCTGAATCTAAAGACAGATCTTTTGAAATAACAAATTTAATAAAGGTACAGAATACAAAATTAACATAAAAAGTACCATTTCTATATGCTAATTTATGCTATATGTAATAGCAATTCTAGATGCTAGTAGTGTATGAAATAAAAAATAAAGAAAATTTTCCCATTAAGAGTAGCTATTAAAAAGATACCTAGAAATAAATTGGACAAAGGTGGTAAAAGTTCTCTTCACTGAAAATGATAAAATGTTATTTTAAAAAATTGAAGAGTATGCAAATAAATAGATATTCTCTGTTCAGGGATTAGAAGAATTAATATTGTTAAAATGTTCATGCTCCCCAAAGTATACATTCAATGGAATCTCCAACAAAATACCAATGATATTCTTCATAGAAATAAAAAAAAAATCCTCAAATTAATGTAGAATAACAAAAGACCCTGAATACCCAAAAAAATCTTGAGGAGAAAATAAACAAAAAAAACAAAATAAGAAAAGCTGGCTGATTTCAAAATTACACTGCCTGATTTCAAAATATGCTTTAATGCTAGAGTAACCAAAACTGTATAGTATTACTGTAAGAACACAGACACATACCAATGGAACAGATAGAGTCTAGAAATCTACAAGTCTCCAGCTAACTGTTGATTTTTAACAAAGGTGTCAAGAAAACACACTGGAGAAAATAGTCATTTTAATAAATGGTACTAGAAAAAATTGGATATCCATATGCAGAAGAATAAAACCAGACCCTTTCACCATATTTAAAAATCAACTGAAAATGGTTTAAAGATTTAAATGCAAGACCTTTCTCAAACTACTAGGAAAAAAACACATAGGAAATGATTCATGATATTATACTAAGCAAATACTTTCAGAGAAGAGCTCAAAAGCATAATCAGCAAAAGCAAAAATTGATAAATGGGATTATACCAAACTAAAAAGCTTCTGCATAGAAAAGGAAACAATAAACAGAAACAAGAGACAACCTTTAGAGTGAGAGAAAATGTTTTCAAACTTTATATCTGGCAAAGGTTATTATTCAGAATATATAAGAAATTTGAACAACTCAATAGCAAATAATAGTAACGTGATTTTTAAAACTGGGCAAAACATCTTAGTAGACATTTTTCCAAAGAAGATACACAAAAGACCAACATATATATAAAAAAATTGCTCTCAGTAGTTACCAGGAAAATGCAAATCAAAACCACAGTGAGATATGACCTCATTGCAAGGTAGAATGACTGTTATCAAAAAGACAAAAGATAGCAAGTCTTGGCGAGAATATGAAGAAAAGGGAACCCTTACACATTATTCATTTAAATATTAAGTTAGTACGGCCATTATGGCAAATACTATAGATGTTCCTCAAATTTTTAAAAATATGACTGCCATATGACCCAGCAGTCCCACTACTGGGAATACATATGAAGGAAAGGAAATTAAAGACCTATCTGCACTTCCATTTTGGCAGCACTATTCACAATTGCCAAGATACGGAATCAACCTCAGTGTTCAACAACAGATGAATAGGTTAATAAATATGTGGTATGTATACTCAATGGAATACTATTTGGTCATTGAAAAAGAACATCTTATTTTCAACAACATGAATGAACCTGGAGGACATTATGATAAATAATCCAGACCCAGAAAAACAAATACCACATTCTCACTCATATGCAGAATCTAAAAAATGTTATCTCATAAAAATAGAGAACACTGGTTAGCAGAGACTGGGTAGGTATGAGGGAGGAGAAAATAGTGGAGAGGATAGTCAATGGGTACAAAGCTATAATTTGAAAGAAAGAATAAATTCTGATGTCCTATTGCACAGTAAGTTTACTATAGTCAACAGTAAGTTATTATATGTCTCTAAATAGCTAAAAGAGGATTTTGCATGTTCCTACCCTAAAGAAATAATAAGTATTTGAGATGTTGAATGTGCTAATTACTCTGATTTGATTACTGCATAAAGTATACATGTATCAAATTATTACATTGTATTCCATAAATATGTCCAATTATTAGGTGTCAATTAAAAACAAAAAAAGGAACCCATATCCATTAGCAGTTAATCTCCACTTCCCCCAACTATCCTCTCCATCCTAGCCCTAAATTACGAATCTATTTTTTTCTTTATAGATTTGCCTATTCTGGATATTTCATGTAAATGGGGTATATTATATGCCATATTTTATGATTAATTTCTTTCACTTAGAATGCCTTCAAGTTTTTCCATGTTATAGCATATATCAGTATTGCATTCCTGTTTATTGCTGAGTAAAATTTTATTGTATGTATCGAACACATTGCATTTACCCATTCATCAGCTGATGGATATTTGAGTTGTTTCTGCTTTTTGCCTACTGTGAACATACTGTTGCAAACATTTTTTACAAGTCTTTTTGTGAACGTATGTTTTTGTCTCTCTTGGTTACACACCTGGAAGTAGAATTGCTAGGTCATGGTGAGTCTATGTTTTGAAGAGCTTCAAGATTACTTTCCAAAAGATAATTCATTTGCGTTTAATTTTGCTTTCTTGTCATTATTGTCTAGGAGTCCAGTTATCCACATCATTACCAAAACTTGCTATTATATGTCTATTTTATTATAGCCATCCGAGTGGGTGTAAAGTTTGTGGTTCTGATTTCTTTAATGGCTAAGCTCGTTGAGCAACATCTAAAGTATTTATTGAACATTTGTATATTTTCTTGGACTTCTTGATCGTTAAGGTCCATCTAAAAGATCCCCTCCTCCAATGAAGCCTTTTCTAATTCTGCTAGCCAGTTGTGATTTTGTTCTCCTCTGATTCATAACTGCCCTCTTGTGTTGAACTTAATTTAATTATTGATTACTTCTGTGTAAGGTACCATACCAAGAGTAGTTGGAAATACATTTGTGAAGCAGATATTGGTTGATATTTCCTCCTCAGGAAGTGTACAGCCATTCAAGAGATAAAACATAGGTGTTCAGGTCACATTGCCTGCTTTGCTTTTTTTCTTTCTAGTTTGTAAAATTGACAGCATGAGATTACTATCTTATGGCCCAGTGTTATAAACAAATCTAATAAGTATTAGTTTTATTGATCTGTAATCTCAGCTTAAATTATGTCTAGTTTGAGGACAAACTTAAGAAAATACTCAAGTAACTAAACACTTCATTTAAAATTATTGTCTGTTTATTTTTCCTCTTGAAATCTTCCAACTTTCACGTGAAAGTTTCTTAAAACTCAACCAAATTTGCTCAACCACCTGACCATTTACATCTTTCCCTTGAATGTATAAAATCATATTAAAACATTTTGAAAGAGGGTTATCTCAAATGGTCTCATTGATTCCCTATGAAAAAGAAAATCTCTAAACATTTAGTACCATCTGAATATTATATTCGTCTTTCAAAAAGAAGCTGAAATGCCACTTTTTTAATAGTCTTTTTCTGTTTTAGTAAGGCAGTTACTTGATTTCTCTTTCTCTATTCTTCCTATTCTATGCTTTTGGCCCTTAAAAGCAATTGTCATGTTGAATTGTGGTTAGCTATTTATGCCCAGCTCTCTCCATAAACTGTTTATGCTATAGGCCACAGTGGGTTTCTCTATATATTCATTTTTTTAGCTCCTGTTATTGTCACTGTAAAATCCATTTGACTAGATGTTATAAATTTTAGATAATTCAGTGAGCATTATAGAATCCATTACTAATAGAATCCATTACCAACAGAAAGCAAGAGGTTTTTGCTATTTGTAAAATTTTTCTATAGACTAGAAAGGCAGCAATTGCAAGCACATTGAAAGTCTGTTGTTTATTTTATGCATTTCTCATAAAAATATTATTTTATACACAGCATCCTGATTCCTTTACTTTGAGTTAAAATAATATATTTTTCCACAATTAAAAATTATATTTGAGGATTTAACAAATGATTAATTTTGTTTCTCTTTTTTGCTTTTGTTTTTTTTTTTTTCTTTTTTGAGACAGAGTTTCTCTCTCCTTTCCCAGGCTGGAGTGCAGTGGTGCAATCTCAGCTCACTGAAACCTATACCTCCTGGGTTCAAGCAATTCTCCTGCCTCAGCCTCCAGAGTAGCTGGGACCTACAGATGCCTGCCACCATGCCCAGCTAATTTTTGTATTTTTAGTCAAGACAAGGTTTCACCATGTTGGCCAGGCTCCTCTCCAACTCCTGACCTCAGGTGATCCACCCTCCTTGGCCTCCCAAAGTGCTGGGATTACAGACATGAGCCACCATGCCTGTCATTGTTTCTCATTTTTAAAGAATTGTTTAAAATTTAACTATGTTATCTCATAAAAATTTTTCAATCACAGCAAGAAATATTAAGTAGCCAGACTCAATCCAAAGAAGTTAGGCAGATCAACATGAACACTTTGAGATAAATGCAATTATCAAGAGAACATACTATTTTAAAATACTGTGCAGAATTTTTAACAGAAAAGTCTGTGTCATAATTTTTTTTTGCAATCTAGTCATTTATTTTTTGCCAGAGTTTGACCGTTTTCTAAAATAATCTTTTAGGGAGCAAGAACTTCCCATTTGAATTGATACTTGTAGTTAATAAGATTTGAAAAATCTGAAGGACAGCATTTAAATCTCTTTGTCACTGCTATGGCTTGCACTAAAATGGATGCCCAGCTCTGTAGGAAATTTGTTTTAAGCCCACAATGAATATGTCACTTAACCACTCTAGCTCTCAACAATTTGTCTTAAAAAATAGGGAGCAAATGTTTTTAATGTCTCTCCCAAATCTAATATTATATGATCTTTCTGCTAATTTTAAAATCATTTAAAAGGGAAATACTTGATAGGTACTCTTTTATATTAGATATGTCAGAAAAGAAACAAAGAGAAATAAACAACTCTATTCTAAAGTAATATGTACTTTGTGCTATATTTTGAAATATATTTTACTTTATACTTCCAATGTTATAAGACACTTATAGCTCTGTATCACAGATAAAAATGAACAGATCATCAAATTTAAAACAAAGCAAACTTTGTTCCAGATCACCCAGCTAGTAGACAACCCAGCTGTGATTTAACCCCAAGGCTCTCTCTATTTATATATCTCATTAAGTACACCTTGCATGTTATTTTTACAATTTATTCAAAACTCAGTGTCTATGTTTAATACAGACATGTAATATATGCTAGATTTGGCTCTAGATTATTAATGGCAACCATTTCACCCCCATTTCCTCCCCCTCAATGTCAAACACAGGTTACTTTTAGCAAAGTAGACCTACAGGGGAGAAAAGCTTTCTCACCCATTGCAAGATTCATGGGTGAGGCCCCTGAAACAGAAGACAAATTAACAAGAAAAAATGCACGTTTATCAAATATAAGTTTACATGACATAGAAGCCTTCCTAAAAGAGGACCCAAAGAAACAAGAGAAACTATATTTTTATGGATAGGTACATCAAAGGCATTCAAACAAGAATGACTACCTTGAATAGGGGCGGGCAATCGGCTGGGTTGCATTCCCAGGAGGTTAGGCATTTTTAGTCACAGGATGAGATTGCAAGTTGGCACAAGATACACGGTCATAAAGACCTTGCTGATAAATAGGATGTAGTAAAGAAGCCAGCCAAAACACACCAAAACCAAGATGGTGAGAAAGAAGTGACCTCTGCTCTTCTTCACTGCCCATTATATGCTAATTATAATGTATTAGAGTGCTAAAGGACACTCCCATTGGCGCCATGACAGTTTACAAATACCATGGCAACATCAGGAAGTTATTCTATATGACAGGGTTCCCCAACCCCCAGCCGTGGACCAGTACCCATCCAAGGCCTGTTAGGAACCAGGCTGCACAGCTGCAAATGAGTGACAGGCAAGTGAGCATTATCACCTGTGCTTCACCTCCTGTCAGATCAGTGGTGGCATTAGACTCTCATAGAAGTGAAAACCCTATTGTGAACTGCACATGTGAGGGATCTAGGTCGCACACTCCTTACGAGAATCTAATGCCATATGATATCATGCGGAACAGTTTCATCTCAAAATCCTACTGTACCCTCCCACCCTCTAACAGAAATTAGTCCCTGGTGCCAAAAAGGTTTGGTACCACTTCGGTGTGGTGTAAAACCAGGAGGAACCCTCAGTTCTGGCAATTGCCCACCCCTTTTCTAGAAAACATAAACCATTAACCCCTTGTTTAGCATATAATCAAGAAATAACTAAGTATATTCAGTTTAGCAGCCACTGCTCTGCCTATGGAGTAGTGATTCTTTCACTGCTTTTGCTTCTTAATAAACTTGCTTGCACTTTACTCTGTGGATGTCTCCTAAATTATTTCCTGCATAAAGTCCAAGAATTCTCTCTTGGGATCTGGATGGAGACCCTTTCTGACTGCAGGTGTATAATGAGAGGACAAAGGCTATGGTAATTAACTGGGGTCCACTTAGCAAGGCCTATTAGTTCAGATTTTTTTCTGTATTCCTGTATGATATTTTTTTTCCTCCAGGTATAGGGTGGACACATCTGGAGTGAAGGTTCTGTGATACACTTTAGAGAGAGGCCAGCAAATTCTCTTACAGCCTCCTGTAAGGGAAAACGGTGAGCGAAACCTGAGAGTAAACTTCCTGCTTCAGTTCCTTCCTGTTTAGGCTCCTTCCTCAAATGCCAAGGTGGTATATTTGAGATAGCATGTCCTGAACCCCATCACACCTAAGGCTTACCCAAGAGTTTTATTTGAAATAATCTCTCTATTGTCATACCAGGACACTCTTTTGGAGTTAACAGTTAAACGAGATGCATATTTAGATAATTAATATATTTCAACACAGCCAGAGGTGCCGAGATTATACAAGCAATTGTTGGCAGACCTTTAAAAAGTGTTAAATTCCATTGGCTGTTTTTACATGTAACTTGTTAGAAGCAGCATTTTACTTTCAGCCAGTGGGAGGAAAAACAATTATGAAAGCCAAAATAATGACTGCATTCCACCATCCTGTGTTACTTAAGTCTGCTAATTGCTTTATTTTGAATCCCTGTGGCTTGGTTAATAGAGGTGATTGAAGTTCTTTGAAATCCTTCACTCTTGCAAACTTGGCCTTTGGTGAGTCACTTTGAAGTGACTTGGGTGTCTTGATGACAGGTAGACAAATAGTTTTAGCTCACCAGGTGTCCTTGCATTCCAAGGCTTACTGACTCCCCAGGTCCAGGAGCTAAGTTCTATTTGGATGCTTCTAAGGAGAATCCTGAAATCAGAGTATAAGAATATTATGCAAAACTAAATGTTTAAAACTACCTCCCAAGTCATTCTGAATTTCATTATGCAATACAAATGGCCGATTCTAGCATGCTTATATTCCAGAACATCCTGGCAAAAAACCTAGAGTTGGAAAAAAATAAAAATTGTAAGTTGAAGTATGAGGTATTTGAGCTTTAACTGAATATAATTGTTTTGTCACATTTTTCACTTTCTAAAGTAAATGCATGTGAGTACTGAGTAATATTAGTTCAGGAATGGCAGTGCTTGAAAAGTAGGAACTGAGTTGATAATAAGGAAATTTTCAGATGGTTTTAAATTATAATTCAGCTCAGAACTTGGGTCTCTGTCAACATTTTTTGCCCAAAAATTAAATCATAAATTTTAACATTAAATCCTGACATGCTAAGGATAATTCATTAATGTAATAGAATAATATTTCTCAATATTTTCTAATAAGAGGATCCCTTTAAATATCAAAAAGATTGGGAAACACAAATGAGCAACAGACTGGGAAATTCATTGCTTTGTCATGGACTTAAAAAAATTTTAAGAAAAACTATTGTTAAATCAATGGTGGTAAAGTATTTAATAGAAATTAGACCAATGTAACCATCTTTGAGAAATTGTAACTGAGGAAATTATAATGGAGAAAGAGAGACAGCAGACCTAACCAACCCCATCTTGCTTCTAACCTTTCAGCTGTCCTTGTTCATTCCCAGGCATATGCCAAACTAACCTTGGGAAGAAATTTAGTTTATAGTTTAACTTTGAAACAAAAATAGTAATAACCATTCCTGGGAGGTGGGGGGAAACTAACAACAAACCCTTTGTACCTGGGGGCCAGTCTGCTTTTGTAGGACTAACCAATTAGCTTCAAGGTTATTAATATAGGGACCATGCAGCAAGAGTCTGAACTTCCCCAAATTGCTCCTGGGAATAACATCAGTGTCGTAAAACCTAAGATCAGTTCTTGAGATTATTTTGCAAACCCTGCATTCCAATGCAGTACCAGCTGACACTGCTCAGACCAGTAATCTGGCTCAACCAATTCTGTGATTCCACCCAAGAACAGAAGACAGCAAGAACTCACTTCAATCCCCTATGATTCATCTCCAACATGGCCAATCAGCACTCCCCACTTCCTGAGCCAAATTATCCTTACCCACCAAATTATCCTTAGAAACTCTGATTCCCCAGTTTTAAGGGAGACTGCTTTGAATAATAATAAAACTCCAGTCTCCCTCACAGAATGCTCCGCATAAATTACTCTTTCTCTACTGCAATTTCCCCCAACTGCATTGCCTGTCTAGGCAGCATCAAGGTGAACCCATTAGGCAGTCATAGCAATATCTACCTTTACGTTAAAAAGTTTGTATTTTAAATAAAGTTTATTATTCAAACCTCAATAAGGTTTGTTGTACATTTGGATTAACAGGCCAGTTGCAACAAATCTATGACTCTCCAGAATTATTCTGCCTCATGTTTGGTATCCAATGTTAGAAAAAAGAAAAAAAAAGTTGAATTGCTTTCTAGCACAAATTTTGAAAGTATTTTCTTTTCAGAACTTTTGTAAGTAAATTAACATCTTGGTAATGCACTTTATTCTCTAGGCTTAATTTTCTTCCCTCCCAAAATCAAGGGATGAATTTTATGATTTTCATAATCCCTTTTAGCATTTCCTTCTGATTCATTAATCCATTTTTATGAATTTTAAAAAGTGTTGTGATTTTTCTTGTTAGCATGACAGTGTTACGACATATATAGACTGAAGAATTGAGTATTAATTCACATTCTTAGATCAATTTCTGTATAGAGCAAAACATACTTTAACTATTAGTATTTTGCAAGTAAAAATATTGTGTGACCTGTGGTATTAAGACCACTGCATTAATAAACCACTTTAACCACTTTTTTTTTTCCAGAATAGCCAATGTTTCCTAGTAAGTTGTTTGCTAAAATTGTTAAAATCCCCAGAAGCAAGATACAGGGCACTTCCTTTTCACTACCACAACCGTTATTCCTTGTTTGAAATTTACCATATGATTTGTCAACCCCAACTATCTTTTCAGAAGTTATGTAAGTAAATTAACATCTTGATAATGCACTTTAACTGAGACCTGTGTCAGTTAATTTAGAAAGTTCAGTTTGCCATGGTTGAGGATGGTGCCTGTAACACAGCCTCAGGAGGTCTTGAGGACATGTGCTCAAGGTGGTCAGAGCACAGTTTGGTTTCACACATTTTGGGGAGACATGAGACATCAGTCAACATATGTAAGATGAACATTGGTTCTGCCTGGACAGACTGGACAACTCGAAGCAAAGGTGTGACAACTTGAAGCAGGGAGGGGGCTTCTAGGTCATAGGTAGACAAGAGACAAACAGTTGCCTTCTTTTGAGTTTCTGATTAGCCTCCCAAGAGGAGGCAATCAGGTGTGCATTTATCTCAGTGAGCAGAGGGGTGACTTTGAATAGAACCCAGGCCATTTGGCCTAAGCAGCTCCCAGCTTGACTTTTAGCTTAGTGATTTGGGTGCTCAAAGATTTATTTTCCTTTCACAGCTTCAATTCTACCAAAAGGGTCGGTAGTCAGAACTCAGTTATGGGCATTTAGTAATATTTGCTGCATTAAAGGTTGTATTAATCCCTGTCTTCCTTTTTGTGCTTCAGAAATACCAGACACAGAATGGATTTTACTTCAGATAATTAAGAATTGGCTCTTTTATCTTGGTTCTAGGTAAATTACCTCTGAGTTTGTGACAACAGAAAATGTCACTTTGTAATTTCTTACTGCAATTCAGTACTGATTTTTAAAAGTTTCTTGAAAACATATTGTATCAGTGTCAATTGTGACTTCTACATAATGCTAAGTGTTATGAAAATATCCTACAGTTAATGTTGAAGGATCTATAAATTCCATAAAGGAATGCCAATTACTATTAATAATAATGTAACTGGGGAGTGTACCCAGCTCCCTTTTCTGAAGAGGCCTCTCTAACCTCAAAGAATGGAAAAAGGGGCCCTGGAGATGCAGAGTTTGCTGTTCGAATAAATAATCATGGACCCAAAGAGTTTTGCCGAAGAGCTATTGATGAGAGAGACAGAGGAGAGAGAGGAGAGAGAAGCATCTCTCATGCTGTGATGGGACGGGAATCCAGAGAGGGTCATCTGTTCAGGTAAGGAGCAGCTGAAGTTTTCACCCCTAGAGTTTGGAGTTACTCCCTCATGTTCGTGGTCCAGTGAGAGGAGTTTTTTCAAACTTCCTCTGGAGTGATTGATGTTTGACTTTGAAACCAGATTGGTTATTTGGTCCAGAGCCCTGAGTTACAGAATCCCCTCCTCCCAGAGCTTTCGGCTGGATTGGGGGACAAAGGAGCCCCACCTGGTTTCCCCTACCTGGCCCATGCAAGGGAAACCCAGACAAAGAACTCTGCATTTGAAACCCCTCTGGTCCCTGGACGGAACCATGGAGCCGGGAGATTCCTGCCTTTGAAACCAGGCCCCTGGCAGACCCAGGAAGAGAAGTTTCTTTAACACGGTCTCTCAATAATAGCAGATGAAATAATGGAAAGGACACTGTAATAGAAGTCAGAGAACCTACGTTATATTTCTAGCACTTATAGGAATTGATAATAGTACCTTTGGCAGGTAATTTAATTTTAAGAGCCGTTTGATCCTTAATATACAAAGGAAGGAGGTTGTTACATGCAGTCCAGTATTTGAAAGAGAAAAAGGGAGGGAGGGAGGGAGGGAGGAAGGAAACGGAGGAAGGAAGGAAGAAAGGAAATGAGGAGAATTGATAGAATCATTCTTCATGGTCCTGTGTGTAAGGAATTAGATGTACCAGCAGAACCCACTTGTTTTTCTACTTTTCTTTCCATGCCTACAATTGCAAATCGGTATCTTGTTCTGCTTTTTTTTGAACAAAGAACATAAGGTGAAAATGTTGTCAGTGTTTGAGAAATGTACTGCCTTAGGTTCTGCCCCTTTCTCCTCTGCTCTCCTTTTGCTTTTCTTGGTTTGTTGGTTTATTTCAATCCCCTAGTCACCGTTTTCCTTCTTTATTTCTTCCACCATAAATAGAAAGAGAACTCCTGAACACATGTTTTTATGTTCTCTCTTTTTCCCACATAAAAGAGGATCGGAAGGAGCAGGCTGTGGTTGGTGAATAGTGAGTGGTTATGCTCATCAACATGCATACTGGTGTCTCTTTAGCTCTTCTCACACTAAATGCTGCTCATCACATGGGCATTGAATGAGATTATAAAAGCCCATGGAAGCAGGCAACATCAATCCTCTAGTTTCCAGCTCCCTCCTCTGTTGTAGTGAGGCCACATTTGGCTGCTGTACTTGAGAGAATCAGTTTTTACTGGCTAAAATTTCTCTTTGCTTCAGAGCTCACAAAACTGCCTTAGGAAAAAAGAAAAACAAACGTGATCTGTTTTCTCTTTCATGCAGCTTTCAGGAGAGCCGACATGACTGGTTTTATCTATATCTATGTCTATGTCTATATCTATGTATGTGTTTAGAAGAGCCAGTTAAAAAATTATAGATATTAGAAAGTTATTACTGAAAAAATAAATGAAATCAAAATATGTCAGATCATTCATAGTGCATCCATCAAGAGCAGCAGCTCCCTAACCCTTAGAATCAATGTACTAGTGATGAGGCACTGTATGAATTTTAAACACCCAGAAGAAGAAAAGGAGTAAAGAGGAACTCGGTAACCTGATTCAGCATTGCAGGTGAGAGGAGCAGATCAACATAAACAGCAATTCCATTTTGATTCAGTGCCCTTTTCATCTGAAGAAGTGAAGTATTTCAAAATGTTTGAAGCTGCCTCCTGGGAGAAAGTTGCTTAGTGAAAGATGCTGACTCATTTCTGTGAATGACGATATTAGATATTGTATTCTGCATTACTTAGCCCATTGTGTGATACTAATTCATATTTTAAAAAGAGGAGAGGAGAGAGAAGGGAACAGCAGAGAGGAGAAATGGAGATACAGAAGTGAAGGAAGGCTGTATGCCTTAGCTAGAGTAACTTAAAGCTTGCAGCATAACCAGATACCTATGCTATTTCCAGATTTCTTATGCAAAACAAAATAGGATTTTAATCACCAGAATGAATATGCAGATTGTCAGAATAGCAATAACTTTATTGAAAGCCATTGCTATGGATGAAAGCTCCTGGTCTAGTTCTCATATTTTTTCACTGGGATGCATTGACATCTACATGAAAACCCATTCAGTAGACAC
Source organism: Saguinus oedipus (assembly GCA_031835075.1). NCBI lineage: Eukaryota > Metazoa > Chordata > Mammalia > Primates > Cebidae > Saguinus > Saguinus oedipus. The sequence goes on from CM063183.1 coordinate 43,371,658, forward strand.
TGTTAACTTTTATATATTCTGAAAAGCACAAACATGGGCATCATACTCTTCATTTCAAAAAGAGTTCTGTTCCCTAACGTCACGTAAGTCCAAAATAAACCAAGATCAGAACCGAAAATACTGTGGTCCAGATACTTTTGGCCTATTTCCTGAATGAATTAAGCTTAGTACATTTGTATAAATTGACATAAATAAATGTCAATCTTCGTTTTTTCATATTTTGTGCCAAGAAATGTTTTAGTGTTGAGCAGCTGTAGGGTACTGAATAAGATTTGTCTCTCTTCCCTTTGAGCTTGTATTCTAGTGGCTACAAACAAAAAATAAATTGTAAATATATAAATAAGTAAGATCCATACATAACTGGGCAGTGATTAGTGCAGTCAAGAAAAACACTCTCAATATTTTAAACAGAAGAGTTTGAAACAGAAAGTTAATAGAGAAATACAGACAAAATGGTTCAAAAGGCTGAAGAAATGAAAGTCAGACCCTTGCCCCTGGAGCTGGAGCTCTAGCTCCTATGTTTAAAGGCCTCCAGAGTCGCATAGCCATATTTAAAGGGCTAGCATTGCGCCACAGTTATCTCTGGCATCTGTGAAACTAGAAAGTATACACTGAAGCACAAAGTTCAGCTTTTCTAGTGTGTTGGTATTTTCATCTCAACAATCTTGCTTGTCAGCATACCCAAGACAATAGCCTGTATTTTAGTTCTGTTTTTCAAAAGTTACTTAAAACTTAGTTTTGATTGAGAGTTCTAGTGCAAAGAAGTCTGGTAAGTGTTGATTTTTAGCTCACCAGTGTCTGTGCTATAGAAAGGCAGTTTAGAGACAGTAGAATGGAGGTTGAGTGGATCAATTTGCACAATCCATCACACTGCAGATTAAGATAAGCGGTTTAAGGACGTAACATAAATAATGTGACAGAAATAAAACGTCAGTGGTAGTAGCTTACCATGCATGATAGGCTGGTCAGAGAGGGCTCTTTGAGTAGCTGATATTTGATTGTAGATCTGAAGAAAGGCGCTAATGTCAGCCATTTGAAGAGCTAGAGAAACAAACTGCAAAGAAATGAGTAAGGGGAAAGACAGTGTATTGAGAAGGGGCTTGATGCATCTGAGGAAGAGAAAAAAGTCAAATGTGGCTCAAGTGCAATGAGGTGAGAGAGGAAGCCAAGTAAATTGAGAATCAGGTTGGACCTTACAAGTCATAATAAGAGAAACAACTACTGAAAAGTTTCACACAGGACAGCAGTATGATCTGATTTGCTTTCTAAACAAAGTATTGAGTCTGTGTGCTATGGTCTATGGATTGAGATGATTCAACACAGAAGCTGGAAATAAGTTAGGAGCTCTCGTGATAATCTCTTGTGGCTTAGACTCACAGGCATTGTAGATCAGCTGCAGGAAAACAGTGGAATTTGAGGCATTACAGAGTAGACCAGACAGATTATGATTTATCCCATGGAACAAGGCAAGGGTGTATTTGAGAAGATCAAAGGATGGGTGCCAAAATTCATTGCACTTCCAAGTCTTTTCCTCATGATGGCTCCTGACCTTGTAGCTTTTATTTTTTTTCATCTCTTGAACTTGACATTTGATATTTCCTTTAATTCTGACTTTAATTCTCCTTCAAGACTGCAGTCGTACTTACCCTTTGGATTGAGACTGCTTCTAACATACGACAAGAACAACCTAATTCAATACAGTCTTATCCACTGTTAGTATGAGCTAACATGAACAGTCATTTTGGCCAAAATATTTGATGACAACTTTGGGGGAGTGATGATAATTGCATAAGTTCAAAGATTACTTGAGTTTTCCCAATTCCTGGAGAGCGTGGATCTCAAAAATAAGTAAAATAAGTTTCACAACATTTGTTTAATAAATTCTTTATAAAATACCTTGAATAATAAATGTATTATTTCAAGATTACTTGATCTGGGAGTAGGTGACCAGAAACTTTTGCCCTCCTTTTTCCAGACTGACAACAAAAGTATTTATGTTCATTGTGTCAAATGTCACTCCTCAATATTTTGGAAATAAATAGCATTGGCATAGTTTGAAAACAGCAAAACTTGAGGGACTTTTGTTGGCTACTCAGTGAGTTACAGTTTTCTGACCAGGTTGTCGCAAACAAACAACTTGGAAGAAAATTGACAGGAGACAAAAAGCTCTAGGTCAAAGCAAATGCTCTTAGATGACAAAATGAATCAGGGCACAGGCAAACACTGCAGAAATGAAGGTGATACCAAAGTTGAGGAAAACACATGTTATGTTGACCTCAATTCATTGGAATCAGGTAACTCATTTGTTAGCCATCCTCTAATACTTTGAAATGTTCCCTGAGGAAGCCAGGAGTAGCAGTGAATATGTAAACTGGATACTTCCACATTTTGGTGAGGTGCAGTTTGTGAGCACAAAAGCAGTCCCTGTTGGAATACAAAGACAATGCTGCAATAACATTAACATAATGTAAGGTCCCAGCTGACAGTACTCGGAGGCAGCAACCTGAAATATGGGGAAATAACAACATCGGTTTTCTCTCCATTTCACTGCTTGATAGAAACACATAGCCAAGGATAATTCAGCTGATGGGCGAGAGGGAGCCTCCAGCACAGTGGGACACTGTCAGTAACACCTTCAGTATATTCAGTCTCAGTCAAAAGCCGAAAGTCTGAGTTGACACTCTTTCAAAAGGTCTAGAGCCTCACTCTCAAACCTGTGTCAGTTTCAAGTGGCTACTCATAGTCTTCAGGTCTAAAAATGTATTGAATCACCTGTTGGCAGCTAGAAGTCAAGATATTTGGGTTTTTGTGACCTTAGTTCTACTCTTTAAAATTTCTGAGTTTCAATTACCTGTTTTGTTAAAGACGTGTGTGTGTGTGTGTGTGTGTGTGTGTGTGTGTGTGTGTAGTGAACCCCATATTTTAGACAGGTATCAATGAAAGTTTATTTTACCAAGGTCAAAAACGTGCAGCCTCAGGAGGTCCTGTCAACGTATGCCCAGTGTTGTCTGGGTACAGCGTGCTTTTGTTCATTTTGTGGAGACATTATACATCAATCAGTACCTATAAGAGTTACACTGGTTCAATATGGAAGGACAGGACAACTGGAAGAGGGTGCTTCCAGGTCATAGGTAGATTTAAAAATTTTCTGATTGGCAGTGCATTGACAGAGTTACTACCAGTAGAAAGGAATGTCTGGGTGATACAGGGTTGTGGAGACCTAGGTTGTATCATGCAGATGAAGCCTCCAAGTAGCAGGCCTCAGAGAGAATAGACTATGAGTATTTTTTAACAGACCTAAGGTCTGTGTTGCTGTTAATGCTGGAAGGGTATAATGAGCCGTGTCCAACACCATTGTCAGGTAACTCTGAACTAGATTTTCAGGTAAATCTGAAATGCCCTTGGCCAAGAGGATGGGTCTATCCAGATGATTGGGGGCCTTATAATTTTATATTCTGTATGTGTGTGTGTGTATATACATGTTTGCTATATATAATACATTTATTTTTAGTATGTATTTATATAATGTATGATATATATTTAGTATGTTTTTAATATTGTAAATATATTTATATATAATTCAATGAGGAAAATAATTAATTCTCTGACATGAGTAAAAGTTCCTGCTGCATGGTAGTCACTTTGTAAGTTTTTTTTTCTTTCTGCCTGGGGAGAAAATATATATTGGAATTAAGGAGCATGAGTTTTAGAGTTAAAAACACCAACTTGGTTCAGGTGCATTGGCTCTCACACCTGTAATCCCAGGCAGTTTGGGAGGCCAAGATGGGAGGATTGCTTGAGACCAGGGGTTGGAGATCAGCCTGGTCAACACAGCAAGGCTCCATTTATACAGAAGATAAAATTATAAAGAATTAGCCAGGTGCAGTGGATTGTACCTATAATCATAGCTACTTGGGAGGTTGAGGCTGAAGAATCACTTGAGCTCAAGAGTTTGAGGCTGCAGTGAGCTATGATTGTGCCAGTGCACTCTAGCCTGTGTGAAAGAACAAGATCCTGTTTTGAAAAAAGACAAAACAAAACAACAACAAGAAACAGCATACTAGGGGCTAGAACATAGGTAAATTATTTGAAATATTTAGCTTCAGTTTCCTTATGTGGAAAAGAGAAATAATTATAACTTTTGAGCTATTATATCACACAGATAGTTCAAGTATTAGACAGTCTATATAAAACAGTTAGCATAGTACCAAAATAAAGTAAGCATCCCATTCATGTTTATTAAAGGAATTAATACATGTGCTAAAGTTATGATTTCCATTGGAATTGTAATACTAGTTATCTGAATCAGTTTGATAAATTCTACTCAAGACATTTATATTATCAACTTTCATTTTCAGCTTTTATCTATAAAATACACCAGTTAATTAGATGAACAATTCTCAAACACGCATAAAAAGCTTTCAGAGACATTGTTGAAAATTAATATTCCTTGGTCCCATACCAATGGAGTCTTATTAGAAGGCCTGTGGGGAGGCCCATGAATCTGTATTATAAAAAGCATCACATTGGATTATGGTTCACTTGGACAAAACATATATATTTTTTTTTAAGGCTGGGCTAAGAGCTCTCCGGAAAGTTTTCTGCTGTTTTTATTATCGCAATCTAATAAAATCCTCCTGTTACAATTTGAGTTTATTTACTCATTAATAAAATAATCCCATGACCATATATATATATGTATGCATAGGCTTGTGCACACATACACACATACAAGCATGCTCAGCTGAATACTCTCACAGAAATCCCACTCTATATCAGCTGCATTGCTGATTACAGTGATGGATTTTGAATAATGGGAGAAGTAATCATGATGCAGAGCTGCCATGTTGTAAAATTCCTGGAGGTGTCTTCATCACGTTGATCTGCTAGGTCAGCCAGCTCAGATAAGAAATCTCCTGTTTAAAATGCCTAAAGGACATTTTCAATGTCACACAGTGAAACGTAGACTAAAACAAAAATTGCAAGACTCCTGACCTCATTATGCTTCCCTACTTCCCAAATAACCATATGTAAATACTAAATCTCTACATGAGCAACCTGACAAAGTCCTGTCACGTTCCCCCTTGTGTCTCCGGAACCCGCTTAGGTTTGGGGTTGGAGTGAAGAAATGTAACTACAGGAACATTTTCTCATCTCTTTTAAGTAGCCTCAATTTCTTCTATAGGAAGGCAGACACCTGGTAATATTAAATTGAAGCCAAAGCACAAAGATAACTGGGAGAAAACACCAACCACTTCACAAACGGAGCATGAAAAATTTCATCACCCTAACAGCAGATCTGCTTTACTTCTTGTACATTTTTCTATAGAGTCATTTTGTGAATAAATCTTGCCCCTTGGAGAAGCATATTCCATTAACTGCCAAGGTTGAGAAATGAGAGGAATCAGTGCTCTGTGAAGAGCAACTCAGTTCACGTAGCCTAGGGGCTGGCACCTTCTCAGTCTTTGTTAATGGTGCCTTTTGGGAAAAGTGCCTTCCTTTTATATCGAAATAGAAGTGCATTCAATTTCCCATATAGGTGTGACCCTAGAAAAAGTAGGAAGAACTAGAAAAACCAGACACTCAAATGTATTTAAGTGAGTAGCATGAAAAAACAGGAGTATTATGTTCTCTTGTCCAGTTTTATGGTTGAATTCAGGGTAATCTCCAGCCTCTACAGTTATTAGAGGCAAAAATGTAATCTGACATCAGTAACAGTAGCTGAATAAATAACACAGACTTGGACATGGGAGTACATGTTGGGTGATCATGAGAATATGCCACTCAAATCTCCAACTGCAGGAAGCATAATTGACGAAGAGCTCCAGCTGCAACCCCTAAAACCCAGTGCTGTGTTTGTGTAGAGGACACATTTCCTGTGGCACCTCTCAGTCAATGACAAAACATGGTAGAGATACTAATGCAGTCTGGCGCTGAAGAAGCTATCATTTTCTAATGGATGACTTTGACTTGAGTAGCCTTGCTAAATTTTCCTTAAAATGGCAAGTGTAGTGCACCATGCTTCCATCCAAACTTTTTTCCTCCCTTCCCTTTCTCTTTCACTCTGGCTCAGACTTTTATCATGGGCTGATGGTGCTCTCAGCCTCTCCTGGCTCCCTCCTCATTTTCTCCCACAGGTTTTATTCATAATACATTTCTCAACATTTAATCCTCTTTTGGTGTGCTTATCACAAAACTCAGACTAACACAAAATACTTCTTTGTATTTTATAATTAAATATTTCAGTAAATTATTAATCCGAGTTGTAGTATTTAAATAAGTGGGATAAGAGCATGGTTTTAGTAGGGGAAGGGCCAACTAAGTTTAATTTTGTTGTAAGCATTAGATCTACTTACTCTGTGCAGATAGTACTTAAACTTGGCTGGATATGAACAACTTGATCAGAAGAATATTGTGAAATTTAGCATTAAAGCTCATTAGTAATAAAGTTTACTTGTGCTTAATTTAATCTTCGTAGATGGAAGTCCCTCCAGTTACTCTAGGGCTAAGTGACATAGATTTATTTCGTTGAAGTCTTTATAAAGATGGTACTATTTGTTGAGAGTACTGAGTATCACCGAATATAAGACTAGTTGGTAAACATCTTTGGATCAGTGACATTTGACAGCACTGTTCTTGCATGGAGACCACGGAGACCTCAGAAAGCTGATTGAGCACTTTACTATTTGGGGACCTGAGTCTTGGATGGATATAATCTCTCTCATTCAGTTTTTGTGTATGTTCAAATAAAATAGAAATATTCTTTGAAATGAAATATCAAACAGGACTTTAACAAAATAAGTTAAAACAAGATAATGACGATTAAAATTGGGACTAGCCTTCCTTAAAGCCCCTAATTCAGCCCCTGGTATGCTCACTCACCAACTTAGGACCCACTGTAAGGAACTGAAACCGACACTCAAATTAGGTTTTATTATTCTCTCTTCTGTACCAAATAAATGCCCCCAGTCTTTACAAAAAGGAAATTCATATATATATAACATTATTAATTATGAAAGACAATTAACTGAAGGGGATTTATCATAAAAAACACACACTGAACTTCTCATAAGTTCACCTTTTTCTTCATGATGAAATTATATATGGCTTGCAGAGTATTCCTATATGCAGGAAAGCGTTTTGTATAGACTATATGTCTGACACTACAGTGGTACTCAAATACGGAAGCACTTTGAAAACAACTGATGCCTTATTTTAAATAATAGATGACCCATTCCCTCACAAGATTTACTAAATGAGAATGTTCAAAGGTTAAGACCAGAGATTCTGCCTCCAGTCTAAGCAAAATGAAATCCCAGAGGTGATTTTGATGTACAGCTAAATTTGGGAACATTATTTCCTCAAGAAATAATGAATCTAAATTATTTCGATTGTGGGCTGACAATTAGTCAATTTCTAATTAAAATTTCCAAGAAGATCCAAGTCTTAATTCAACCTTTACAGAATATTTTATGATAGGAGGTAGATTTCCAAATACAGTTTACCTTTATTTTTTCTCATCTATAAATTAGAGGATATAAAAATACCCATTTCCTGTACAATCTTCATGAGAACATTTTCTCTGCAATATGAAAGCTTAAGTGTTCCTAACATTGGTTTTAAACAAGCATTATGTAACAGTATATATACTACATGCTGTATATGAACTGTCTCTGTCCTTATCTAAGGTCAGCCTTATTGTCTACTCAGGAACATCATTCAGGCAATCCTCATCTCTCTTTTACATCATGATTGTTACCAACTTTACTCATTACTCGTATGAACAAACTCATATGCTATAGTATCTCTGAATAAATTGTCTTAACTACATATCCTTTCTTAGATGCATCCCATTTCCTGCTTCCCTTAAGAATAAAATTTCTTTATATAGTTATCTATATTTTTATCTCTAAATTTTCTCTTCCAGATACCTCACACCTAACATTCCATCACACACTCATCTCCATGTAGGTTATATCTGTAATTATATAACTTGGTAAATTCATCCTGTGACTTATCTTAATGGAAAGAGTATTCACACTCTGTGAAATACCTTCTTCTGTTGGTTTCCAGGGCATGACTGTCTTGGTTTCTACCCTACCACAGTAAACATTCCTTCTTAGTTCCCTTTACTTGCTTTTGCTCATGTTTGCAATGTTTTAATGCTTTAGGTAGAAATCTTTTTTGTTTTGTTTTTTTGAGATGGAGTCTTGCTCTACAGCCCAGGATGGAGCGCAGTGGCGTGATCTCGGCTCTCTGCAACCTCCGCCTCCCAGGTTCAAGTGATTCTCTTGCCTTAGCCTCCCAACTAGCTGGGACTACAGGAGCCCACCACCATGCCCAGCTAATTTTTGTATTTTTCGTAGAGATGGAATTTTGCCATGTTTGGGATTCTTCAAAATTCAGTCCATGGGCCTCCTCCCTTCTCTGACTACATTTGCTTGCAGGCTAAACTTCCCTAGTCTCATGGCATTATGCAGATAACTTTCAAATTTAAATGTCCAACTTGGACCTGCCACATGAATTCCAGATGTGTCAATTCAACACTCTAAGCAACCTCTCCATTTGATGTCTAATTATCATCTCAAATTTGACATGTCGTAAACCAATTTCTTGATACTTCTCCCCAAATTTTGCCCCTCCCACAGTCCTTCAGAGCCCAGCAAACAGTAACTCCATTTTTTCTTTTTCTTTTTTCTTTTTTAATTTTATTTTTTTGAGATGGACTCTTGCTCTGTCACCATGCTGGAGTGCAGTGGCACAATCCTGACTCACTGCAACCTCCGCCTCCCAGGTTCAAGCAATTCTACCTCAGCCTCTCAAGTAGCTGGGACTACAGGCACACACCATCATGCCTAGCTAATTTTTTTGTATTTCTAGTAGAGATGGGGTTTCACCCTGTTAGCCAGGATGATCTTGATCTTCTGACCTCATGATTTACTGGCCTCGGCCTCCCAAAGTGCTGGGATTACAGGAATGAGCATATTTTTTCATTTGTCCTGCAGTCTTTCTCTAATACCCTACATATAATCTATAGGGTACTTTCAAAATAGATATTACTTTCAAAATCTACTCCAAATCTTAACTAATTTTACAGTATTTCAACCACTATTACCTTATCAAAAACCACTTCTATCTTTCTTGTAAGTTATTGAAACAGCCCTTTATCTGGTCTTCCTCCTTCTGCCTTTGAATCCATTCTTCCTTCCTCACCTCCACACATAGCACTAAAATCGCAGTATTGCCACTACGATGATAAATAAATCACCTCTCTGCACAAAAGCTTCTGATGGCTTCCCACCTCACTCAGAAAGTCTTTACAGTACTCCACAAGATCACTTCATGACCTTTCCTGTTGGACTCATTTTCTGTTTCTACCTTGCCCACTCTGTTGAAGCCACACTCTCCTCCCTGCTGAGTTGTGAACACACTGAACATGCTTTTGCTTTGAGAACATTTTTCTTGTTCCCTCTGCCAGGAGGACAGTTCCCCTAGCATCCGCTCACCTCATTCAGTTTCTTCACAGAAGTCACTTTAACAATAGAGTCATCCCTAAAGGACTAATTTAAAATTGTACCCTACTAAATAACAATCCCCTTGCCTCACTTAGAACACCCTAAAAGTGCTCTAAAGGACTAAGTTAGCAATTTAGCCCTTTAGTGCCCCACTGATTACCAAACCCCTTACTCCACTAGTAGAGTGCTCTACTAGTCCTTTAAATAGTAGCATCTAAACAGTGATGCTACTATCAGACTAAAAATCACCATCATAGGTAGATACATAAATTCGAATAAAATAAACTTAATCATCTAATTTGAGCATTATATTTCATCTATACTGTCCATTTATGCAACAAGTATTTATTGACCATGTTGGACAATTTTCTAGGTGCAGAAGATACATCACTGAACAAAACAATTATTATACTTGGTTACTTGGAGTTTATATTTGAATTAGTAAATGACATGGCAGGAACTGAAAGTGCTCTAAAGGACTAAATTAGTAATTATTAACTTAGTCCTTTGGTATCCTGCTGATTAGCAATCAGTTTACCCCACTTAGAGAGTACTAGTACTTTAGATAGTAGCATCGAAACGGTAGCACCTAAACCTCTTGGGATTGCTAGGTACCCTACTTTAGGAGGTAATTACATCAGGAGGATGAAGCCCTTATGGAAAGAATTAGGGTCCTTATAAGAAAGCTTGAGGCAGTAGTACCACTCTCTTTTGCTCTTCCATCATTTGAGGACACAGCATTAAAAGACCACCCTGGAAACAGACAAGGCTCTCACCAGACACCAAACCTGCCTGCACCTTGATCTTGGACATCCAGCCTTCAGAACTATGAGAAGTACATTTCTACTATTTATGAATTATCCAGTCTGGTATTTTATTATAGCAGCATAAAGAGATTGATAGAGGGTATGAATTTTTGTTCTAAACAAGGACTGGAAGTGGGAGGAGTTTGAAAACAATGCTAATATAACAAATCAATTAGATTGCTTTTAGCTGTTGTATTTTTCTTTCATCAATTAGTAATTCCAATCCAGTTCTGGGTCTGAAGTTTTGCATGTGTAAATTTTCCTTTTAGATATTTTCCTCCAAAAAGGATTGGGGAAATACTTGCAAAGAAAAAGGAAAAGGGAAAGGGTTGATTCTGACATTTATGATTTTGTCATGTTATGTACTGAAATTATAATTTGGTTATATGTTTCTGCCTAATCTGCATATAGGGAGGTTATTCAGGTAAACGGTTACCATTGCCTTTTGAATTACCCCAGTGGCCGTTGTCCCTCTAACACATGTAGTATCATAAGAGCATGATGATGTCACTCTGCCATCTAGAATAAGTAATCAAAGAAATCAGGATGTGAGTTATGATGAGATGATTGCCGAAGTATGGGATTTCTTATGAGTAATATGTTTGTTTTTGTTTAATTTTGAGGGAGAATTATATATTCTGCATTAATAAGTTAAAAAAAATTGTGTATTTGACTCCATTATAATAAATAATAATATCATCTTAAAGATTAATTGATTTTTTATAAGATAAAATAACCATTGTAACTTAAATAATTTAAAGTATCTAAGCTTTTTATTAATGCAGAAGAAATAGAGATAAATAGATAAGGAAAGGAGATTGTCCCCCGTATTTTTTTTTTTTTTTTTTTTTTAGAAAAATAGAGAATACCTATGACACAGGATAGGATTATCATAAGAAGGGAATCATGTAACATTTGAAAATAATTTTGTGAATTTATTATTACTGTTTGATAGAAAAATAACAAATGAAAGAAAGAAAAGGATTACTAGAATAATAGTTGTTCATTATCTACACCATTCAGAAAGTTTCTGTAACACAGTGAAAACTTTAGTGTGGCTTTAATTATTAAATCATTAGGACAATTCAGAACCACACCAGACATACTCATTTGAATATCTTATGATCCCTTGCTTTAAAAGTTTGTACAATATCTCAAATTAGTCAATTTAAAATTCAAATTAAAACATTAGAGTAATTGTTTTAATGTAATATAATTTCTAAAATTATAAAAAGTATAGTAAAATGCATGGAATTGGATGTTAAGTTTATTAGTATGTTTTAAAGAAAAATCCGCAGGACAGAAAAATGCACCAAGACTAGTTGATAACTTAGAAACTTCTACTATTGCCACTTCTCAAATGTAAATTAAATTTTTAAAACTTAGTTTAGAAAGTGTCAAAAGTTGGGGCCAAGTGTGATAGTTCATGCCTGTAATTCTAACACTTTGGGAGGTCAGGCAGGTGGATCACAAGGTCAGCCTGGCCATGACAGTGAAACCCCATCTCTACTAAAAATACAAAAATTAACTGAGTGTGGTGGTGGGTGCTTGTAGTCCTAGCTACTCGGCAGGCTGAGGCAAGAAAATCACTTGAACTCAGGAGGTGGAGGTTGCAGTGAGCCAAGATCACACTGTTGCATTCCAGCCTGGGCGACAAGAGTGAAACTCCATCTCAAAAAATAAAAAAAAAAGTGTGTCAAAAATTGTTAAGAAAAGTTACTGGCAAGGGACATTGTGGCTCATACCTGTAATCCCAGGTCTCTGGGAGGCCGAGGCAGGCAGATCATGAGGTCAAGAAATCGAGACCATCCTGGCCAACATGGTGAAAATCCATCTCTACTAAAAATAAAAAATCAGCAGAGTATGGTGGTGGACGCCTGTAATCCCAGCTACTCAGGAGGCTGAGGCAGGAGAATCACTGGAACCCAGGAGGCAGAGGTTTCAGTGAGCCAGGATTTCGCCACTATATTCCAGCCTGGCAACAGAGTGAGACTCTGTCTCAGAAAAAAAAGAAAAGTTATTAAAAGGATTGGAACATGTTACTTATGTTAACAGTACATACTTTAATGCTTAACATCAGGTTGCTATAATTTAAATGTGTGCCTCAAAGTTCATGCATTGGAAACTTAATCCACAGTGCAACAGTATTGGGAGGAAGATCCCAACAAGAGGTGATGAGGTCACAAGGGCTTTGCCCTTATGAATGCATTAATATTGTTATTGTTGGAGTGGATTAATTATCTTGAGGGTAGGCTTGTTAAAGCAAGTTCAGACCCCTTGTTATCTCTTGCTTTCTGAAATTCTCTCTCGCCCTTTTGCCTTCTGTCGTGGATGGCATAGCAAGAAGGCCCTTCTCAGATACAGTCCTGTCAGCCTTGGTTTTCCCAATCATTAGAACTGTAAGAAATAAATACCTTTTCTTTATAAATTACCCAATCTGTGGTATTCAGTTATAGCAACACAAAATGGACAAAGACACAGGTGTTAAGTTTTTGCATTATTTTTGGATCTCATCCTGACCTAATATAGCAGTAAGTATATCATTTGTGAGTCAACTCAATTGGCCAACAGCATGAGAGTAAGATATAAAACCACTCGTCACAACAACGTGGGTAATGTCACTTGTGAAGAAGCTAACTCCCCCAAAATGGCAAGGGAAATAAAGCTTTTGTGCAATTAGATAACATTCAAATACCGACAAAATGAGAAAAATGTGGTTGGTAGAAAATTCAAATGCAAATTATTTCTCAAATATTCTAAGATGCAATGTACTTTTATTTCTGCAATGTCATTTTTTGAATCACAGTAGTGCGTTTTCTGCCAAAGATGGGGCAAGCAAATGCTCTTTATCTAGATACATTATATCCAAATAATCTAGATAAAATAACCTATGTTATAACCTAATATAAATAACTCAATATATAACCTATGATAAGTATAACCTAGAATAATTAAAAGTGTTGACTTTTCCGAACAAGAAATTCATACAGGAGTTTTAAAATACTATATCATAATTACACATTAAACATGAAATTTACAAAGCTGTTTATTCATTGTAAAATTTTATATTAATTTATTTTCCTATAAATTAATTTGAGAAATTCATTGTAAAATATAGTCTTCAGTTTATCTTAATTAGCAAATGCTCTTCTAAAAAATACTTTCTTCTATATAAATCTTTACTAAATATATGCAGCTTTGTGATAAACACTGTGGGAGCAGAGAGGTACATACGAGTTGACTTTGTCACTGGGAACTTTCAGTCTAGTTAAAAAAATAAAAGCAGGGCCGGGCGCGGTGGCTCACGCCTGTAATTCCAGCACTTTGGGAGGCTGAGGCGGGTGGATCATGAGGTCAAGAGATTGAGCATTTCAACATGGTGAAACTCCGTCTCTACTAAAAATACAATAAAAAATTAGCTGGGCATGGTGGCACGTGCCTGTAATCCCAGCAACTCAGGAGGAATTGCCTGAACCCAGGAGGCGGAGGTTGTGGTGAGCCGAGATCGCACCATTGCACTGCAGCCTGGGTAACGAGAGAAACTCTGTCTCAAAAAAAAAAAAAAAAAAAAAGCAAACTATGAAGGATGTGGAGCAATAAATAAATAACAATTAACTAAATAAAACTAAGCTCAAGCAAGCATACTAAGCCCAATTCAAGGATCTAGGGGTCATAAGATATATTTGTTACAGTGACAGTTCTATAGGAGTTCACCTGCTATTGGGAGAGATAGATTGATATACAGATCTTTCTAGTGTAAGGCAGTAATTTACGAAACAGAGGTGAGCACAAAGCAATAAATCATTCATTTACAGAGTGTTTTTTGAGAATTTATGAAGATATGCTTTTATATTACACACTAACATTTGTGATCATTTTTTAATGAAAGTACCTGAATTACCCATGCATGATGTTATAAGCTCTGGCCTTGGTGGGAGAAGACACAATTTCTGTTAATTTCAGTAATTCCACCAAGTTTGATGATATTGAGCCAGTTACTACACCCTCTTCATCATTTCCTTCCACATAAAAAGAAAGGTTTTGCTAGACAAGGGTTCTAAATATGGGATACACTGACATTCAGGAAGAAGTCTGTGGGTATAATTCATAGGATCTATAAATTGGCATAAAAAATCACATTCACTAACTTTAAATAGAAATGTAGCATTTCCTTTCATTATGAATGTGCACAGTTAATCATAGAAGTATTTGCAGTACCTCCAAATTTGACATCATGAGATGTCAGTCACAGGTGTTTTTACATGATATTACAGAATTGCAGATTCTTCAAAATATTAACAAGATAAGATTATTTTACTATGTTATATAATATTTTAATATGTAATAATACATATTTTATCACAAATTAGGTTTTTAAATAATATTTTGATAATTATATTTCAGTATTTTTAGATTCTTTATAATGCCATGTATACATTTTATGTATGTAAAAACATTATTTTGAAAAACGAGTTCACTATACTTCCAAAAATGTCAAAAAATAAAACAGAACAAGTCAAATATTCTTGCTGTATACAGTCTCGAGGACTCAGTACAAACAGATAATATTTTCAGCATCTAAATATTCTCCAAGGAATGTACACGTTTCTATTCTCACCCTGAAATAATTTCTAAGAGTGCTAAGACAAAACAGAGGTTAGTAATGACCGGAAGACAGCATGAGTCTTCAGGGCTTTTAGCATGTTCTAGGGGTGTAAAGCATCTGAACATGAAAATTGAAAGCAAAAGCAAGAAAAACTAACAAGCAATCCATCCCCATTTTGTAGAATTTCTGAGTGCATTTTTTTTCAAGAATGCCTGTTGCTGGTTTAGACTCTCACCTCTCTTTAATCCATTTTGGTTTTCTGACTCCTTGGCCTGGCTTCACCAATGTTCCTGTGACCAATCTCCTAAGTTCACCTACTGGATCACCTCTTCCTGACACTAGATATCAAGTGGCCTGACAACAAACTTTAGAAAATACTTAGGAAAACTTCTTAGTTAGAGAGTTTTACAGTGAATGAAGACTTTAATGAAGCCTCTGAGAAATTACAATATTGGGAAAATTAGAGGTTGCACTCAAGGATTTCTCAGCTTAGAGGAGGAGAGCTGGAGGAGCACTGCATGTCTTGGCAAACGAAGATGGTGGTCTATCCAGAGTAGATATTGTTAATATGTGTGTGTTTCTGCAAGCATGCTGTGGGACTGTGGAAAGCAATTCAGGGTATGGGTGTAAGCTCAGGTTAGAATAAATCAGGAAAACCAGTAATTTAGAAACTATCTATGAAGAAAGAGATTTAAAAAATCCTACTTTGAAAAAATTACATAAGAAGGGGGAAATGAATGTGTGTACATGATTTGCATCATTATTACTATGTTTATTCTGTGTTTCGTAGTGGCTATGCTTTTATGCTACCTCTAATTCCTTTAGGATCTAAATATTTTTTCTGGATATTCTAGGCCTACCTTTTAATTATTTTAATGGTTTTCATTCTGATTTGCACAAAGAATAGTACTGTTCATGGTTTTGCTCCTATTATACTGACTTGCCAACTTTTGCTCATTTTTCAGGAGTCAACAGAATGGAAGGTGGGATAAGGAATCAGATTGGGTTAGATCCTGATAAAATTTGGAAAAACATTCTTTGCTCTCCACAGATGTTTTATGAAATTATTACAGTTTTCTCTGGTCTGCCGGGCCCACTTAGCTCTTTCCTTTATTTCTATCTTTATTTACTCACCTAAGAGAGTGGATAAATAATTTGGTTGGAGCCTCATTAGGAGTTCAGTGAACTTTCACAGAAGGAGTTCTTCTGAGTTGTTTACAAAAGTAAACAGGTACAGCTCTACATGGCCCCACCAGCTTAAGCGACAGTATTTAATTTTATAAAATTTAAGATGGAATAAAAATGTTATTTTTGAAAGCAAAATTTGCAATATAATAATAAGTAGGTATGAAAAATATACCTATTCTAAAATGATTAAGCAATGAAAAATATACCTATTCTAAATGACTAAGCAATGAAAAATATACCTATTCTAAAATGACTAAGCAATCTGATTAAAAGATGAGAAGATTCAATGAAAGTTTTTATCATATCTTCTAATTTAAATGCTTCATAACACATCTGCCCCAACATAATTTCAGTGCGGTAAAAAGGATTTTCAAGCCTTCTTTTCACAATTTACCAATTTGTAAAATGTTTATAGTCAGGGGTTTCCTTAATAGCACTCTATTGATTTACAAAACACCAACAGAAAGGTCTCAGGAGTTGTTCATATTTACAAAGGAAAACTTTGTGTAGTGATCTTTAAGTTGGCTTTTATGAATAGGAATATAAAAGTGCTTTAGAATCAAAGGCATATCAAAGGAAATTTGTTATTCTCTGATTTTTCTAGGCTTTTCAGACTGCTACCCAAAGCTTCAAAAATAAACAAAGTTTAGTGAAGTTTCTGAACTCAAAGTGTGTAGACAAATGACAAGGTAAGACAGAATGGTTTGTGTCTGAGATAATGACAAAGTGCAGGGTTGGGTTGCTACTCACTAGTGAAGATAAACAAAATGTAGCTGAATAGAAACATGTCTTCTGTATCTTGTACATTTTTACATACCAGAATAAAACATCTGAATTGATTAATCAACGGGTATTCCAGAATGATCACAGAGAGATATAAGTTCTGAAATAAATATTTATACATAAGGAGGTATTATTTAGTCTTGATTCTGGAAACAGAAGTCTTAGAGGTAATTCTCATTTTAACTGGTAGTTCTCTGTCTATGCATTGGTGTTTTTCTGGAATGGTATTTCAGTGGTAAAATTTATAGTAATTTAAATCTGTTCTTGTAGAAAGTTGTTTCAGGTTTTTTTATTTTGCCATGTTGTTAGAGCATTAGTCCTTTTCTTTCTTGTGAAGATGAATGCTATAAATATTGTTTACCTGGCACTTCCTAGCATCTTTGAGGCTCTAAATTGCTTCAGATGCGTAAGAAAGTATTTTAGTTCTTCTATTTAAATATAAATAAATAATGAAAAATTATATAGCCAATTATTTAAAATTATTTTAGAATATCTGCTTGATTACTAGTGGTATGGTTTGACTGTGTCTCTGCCCAAACTTCCTTTTGAATTACAATTCCTTTAATCCCCACATGTCATGGGAAGGACCAGGTGACAGGTAATATAATCATGGTGGCAGTTACCCTCATGCTGTTCTTATGATAGATAAGTGAGTTCTCGAGATATCTGATGGTATTAAAACATATCTTTTTCCCCTTTTGCTCAGCACTTCTCTGTGCTGCCACCATGTCAAGAAGAACATGTTTGCTTCCCCTTCCACCATGACCGTAAGTTTCCTGAGGCCTCCCAGCCATGCTGAACTGCAAGTCAATGAAAATTCTTTCCTTTATAAATTACCCAGTCTCAGGTATGTCTTTATTAGCCACATGAGAATGGACTAGTACAGGTGGTTTATCAGAAGTAATCAAGTAATCTCTTTTTGAGACAGGGTCTTGCTCGGTCAACCAGGCTGGAGTGGAGTAGTGTGATCACAGCCCTCATGCAACCTCCACTTCTGGGACTCAAGCAATCCTCCAAACTCAGGCTCTTGAATAGCTGGGACTAGAGGCTTGCACTACCACAAGCAGCTAATTTTTGTTTGTTTATTTTTATTTTTATTTTTTGTAGAGATGTGATTTCTCCATGTTTCCTAGGCTGCTCCTGAACTCCTGGGCTCTAGTGATCTGCCTGCCTTGACATCTCAAAGTGCTGGGATTACAGGCCTGAGCCACTGTACCTTGCCTAGCTAGTGCTTTGAAGCCACTGCACCTGGCCTAGCTGTACTCTTAAAGTACAGCATTGAAGCTGGCAAAATGAATTGGCTACAGGTTTTTAAACTAGATAAAATTCACATATAATTAAAAAGATCATATTGTCATATTAATTAAAAATTATTTGAAAACAGTCAACCATAATCCCAAATAATACCACTGAAGACCCATTCACCTCTTAAATTACTAGAGCATTTTCACTTCCTGTTTTTTAGTGTAGGATGTTTTTGCAAAGATTATTTATTTGTTTTCATCATTTAGGAATCGGAGAAAGAATTTCAGTCTTCATAGGGTTTACCTCTATCCTTGCTAAAGAGTAAATCTCTGTTCCCCTCTCATTGTCATGCTTCTTTAAATTTCCTTCTGTTTGTTTTTCTTTATAAGACCCTGAATATGTGAAGTTATTACAATTTTATCATTGCTCTTTCCTCAGTTTATGTTATTTTTGTGAGAGGAGGAATCTTGTATGTTTCCAGATACAGTAATAGAAATAATGTCTATCCTACAATATATAATAAATACATTGCTAAGTGAATGAATTTAAAAAAATCAGGAAAGCCATCATAAATTAAGGGTTGATATGAAAGGTATCAGCTAGTTATTTGTATACCAGTAAAGACTGAAAATTTTAGATTTCCAGTGATTAAAAAAAATACGTATACTCCAAGGATAATTCTTAGAAAATACTCAACTTTCTTTTAAGGATGGAAATATATTTTTATTGTTTAATGGTATCATATTGTATAAAATATACTACAATTTGCTAATTTACTCTTTAAATGTTGACAATTTGGCATGTTTCCAATTTGGGATTGTTAATGAATAAGATTGCTATAAATATACCTACTCGATGAAACTTTATGTGAACATTTTATATGGATATACTGTTTTGAAAGATAAATGCCAAGGAGTTGAATGCTAAATTATAACATTGGTGTACCCTCACCTTTGTAAGAAAGTGCCATATATATATCCAGAGTAATTGCACCATTTTGCCTTCCCTGTAGAGTGTGAAATTTCTAGTTGTTCCACATCCTCACCAGTACTTGACACTAACATTTCTTTATTTTAACCATTTGTGTGGAAGAGAGCTATTACCTCTTTATGAAATAATATCTCCCTCAGGAATAATGTTGTCAAACACTTTTTTATGGATATGTTGATTATTTTTATATATTAATTTGAAAAGCATTTAGCAAAATTTTTCTCTTATATTTTAGTTTTTTAAAAATTATTCATATAATTTAAAGTATTAAACTATACAAGTTTTATGTTTTCTGGATGCAAAGCATTTATGAAGTATATACAGATATACTTGACACACACACACACACACACACACACACACAGAGAGAGAGAGAGAGAGAGAGAGAGAGAGACAGAATATTTTCTTCCAGTATGTGGATTGCCTGCTAACTTGTTTTTTACTGTGTGTTTCTTTAAGGACAGATATGGTCAAATTTGATGAATTTAAATTTAACATTTCCTTACAATAAGGATAGTGCTTTTTGTCCTAATAAGAAATTTTTATTTAGCCTACAGTTGCAAAGATACTTTTTTTATAGAAGTGTTATGACTTTAGCTGTGATTCTTTTAAGACAATTATCCATCTCAAATTAAATTTTGTCTATCAAGTAAAATAGATTTCAAAGTTCATTGTATTCCATATGGATATCCAATTGTTACAGCATTTGTTGTGAAGACTTTCCTTTTCTCATTGAATTACACTGGCTCTTTTGTGAAAAATTAGTTGACTGTGTATGTGTGATTTTTATTTCTGGCCTCTATCCCTGTTTCTCATTTTAAGGAGAAACCATACATGCTAGCATTAAGGGTAATGTTATATATAGATTTTCTTCATAGATGTCTTTTCTGATATAGAAGAAGATACTGTCTATTCCTAGTTTACTAAAACATCATTGTAGTGAATGGCTGCTGAATTTTGTCAATTGCTTTTAATGATTAATCATATGATTTTCCCCTTTGTTCTACAATGTGATAATTAATTTTTGAACCTAAGATTTTTTTGAAGAATTTTTGTGCTGGTCTTGTTTTTGTTTTCCTATTATAATGCATTCTCTAGTTTTCTTATTAGAGTCATCAAGGATCATAAAATGAATCAAGAAATGTGATTTTTCATTTTCTGAACTCATTTATATAAGATTGAGGTTATATCCTCCTTTAATCTATGATGGAATTGACTGGTCAAGGGAACTAGGACCAGAGTTATTTATTTTAGGAGTTTTTTAATAAAAAATTGTATTTTTTAACAAGAAACTTTTCCACTTCTTCTTGGTTTTGAATACATTGCCATAAAGTTGTCTCTCATATTTTTCTTCTGTTTTATGTCTGTGGAATTTGTGGTAATGTCCTTTCTTTCATTCTTAGTATTGCTATTTGTGCTTTCTCTTTTTATTATTTGATTACTTTTGCAAGGCCCATGACAATATTTCTAATTTTTGTTTACCTTGTGATCTTTTTATTTTCTATCTTCTTTCTATTTGATTGATTTCTACATTCATGTTTATTTTCCTTTCTTCTGTTTACTTTGGACTTAATGTCCTTTTTTCTCCAGCTTCTTAAGTTGGAAGCTTAGAATTTGTGTTTAAAATACTGCTTTTAATATACCCATTATATATCATAAGTATTTCTATAAATACTACTTTAATAGGTTTTCACATGTCTTGTTTTAAATCTTCATTCTGTGCTAAATATTTTCTTCTTTCCTATGTAAACTTTTAGCTCATAACAAATGTAGAAATTTATTTTCAAGTATTTGAATTGTTTATGTATATGGTATTCATTTTTATTTATTAAGGGATATTAGAAAACACACTCTGCCTGATTCTAAGCCTTTGACATTTGCTAAGACTTCTATTATGGCCAAGCTTGTTCATCTGGGTCAGTGTTCCATGTGAAATTGAAAAGAATGTGTATTTTGAAGGTGATGGGTATAGAGCTCTATAAATTTTATGTAGTGAACTCTTTACTTCTGATAATATCATTTTCAATTGTGAAATTTCCATTTATCATTTACTTTGTTGAAATTACCTGTTTATGCATTAGTCTACCTGTACCTACCCTGTACCACTAGATGCTTTAATACATTTATCATTTTTATCTTACAGTTATTCCTTTCTAACATCTGGACCATCTATGAATCACATTATATTGACTATTTTACTTTTGATACTTCCCTTTTTCCTACTTCATTGTGTCTCTCAAAATATTCATATTTGCCAAATTTCATCTTTACATCTTGTGATGGTTAGTTAATACCGAATGCCAACTTAATTGGATTTAAGGATGCAAAGTATTGATCCTGGGTGTGTCTGTGAGATTGTTGCCAAAGGAGATTAACATTCAAGCCAGTGGACTGGGAAAAGCAGAACCATCCTTAATCTGGGTGGGCACCATCTAATCAGCTGCCAGCATGGCCGAGATAAAAGCACGTAGAAGAACCTGAAAAGGCTAGACTTGCTTAGCCTCCCAGCTTACTCCTTGCTTTCTCCTATCCTGGATGCTTCCTGCTCTTGAATATCAGACTCCACATACTTCAGCTTTGGAATTCTTTACTAGCTTCCTTGCTCCTCAGGTTGTAGATGGTCTATTGTGGGACCTTATAAACCTGTGAGTTATTGCTCCTTAATAAACTCCGCTTTTTATAAACATGTATCCTATTAGTTCTGTCCCTCTAGAGAACACTGACAAATACACATCTTAATGAGTAGAAACTGAAATAAATGAAATGTTTCCCCCAGAAAAGACCATAACTCTTGCTCTCTTAGGCTGCTAATGAAAGGGGTTGAGCCTCTTTAATCAGTGATTTAGCTTAGCTTTGGATTTATTGTGCCATGAGATTAATTTAGTTTACCTTTGTCCTTATATTTAAAAGGTATGATATTAAGACGTTTTATTTGTTAGGTTTTGGGTTTTGAGCCCTAGTGAGATTTTCAGATTTCTGTATGCTTTGTAACCTAACTAGCAGTTTTCTGATTTGTCAACAATCTCTCTCTCTCTGTCTCTCTGTCTCTGTCTCTTTCTCTCTGTCTTTCTCTGTCTTCCTCTGTCTCTCTCCTTTGTATCACAGCCGATACTTTTTTGACTTGCTGGGGAATTCTCTGCTTTCCAGCCCTACCCTTGTCTTTCTGTTTCTCAGGAAATATAGCCTTTGGTTATCTCTGCAGTACACTCTGTGAATATTTGATGCATTTTAGGGTTATTTCTCTGTCCTTTCCTGCTGCCAGCAATTAGCAGGATTATCCTTTGTACTTGGTGAAAGCAATATATGTTTTGAGGCATTGCTCTTTCACTGTCCTCACAGCTTTCAGCATTTCCCTGCTAGCACTGTATACTTGGTGAAAGGCCCACAGTAAAACAGTTAGTGTATGAAAGTATTTTTATTTTGTTACTAGGGCTTTCTGGGATTCTAGACCATCATGGCAGTCACAATGTTATCACTTCCCATTTAATAGAGACTATTCTAATCCTTTAATGCTAGAAGGCTCTGTCTACTGTCATTGCAAGTTGTTACCCTACAGTGAAAGCTGAAAGCTTATACTTCTTTACAGAAAATGACAGTAAATTGGAATACCTGAGCTTGGACTTTAAGTACTTAGTCTTACAAATTCTGATGAAGTCTGTGAATGCTGTATATTTGCAGTTAGGCACAAAATGTGAGAAGGTGATGCCCTGCTAAGAAAAGTAGCAATAGCATTTATGTTTTGGTTATTTCTCAGAAACAAGAATGATGCATGCCATCATTTTCTTTTCTTCTCTTTTTAAGTATACAATACATTTTGTTAACTATAATCACCATGCTGTGCTTTAGATCTGCAGAACCTATTTATCTTATAACTGAAAGTTGATACCTACAACAATCATCTCTCCCCTTCCTTCACCTTCCAGCCCCTAGTAACCACTATTTACTCTTTTTGGTGTGAGTTTGAATTTTTAAATTAATTTAATTTAATTTTAAATTCTGGAATACATGTGAAGGACACGCAGGTTTGTTACATAGGTAAATGTGTGCCATGGTGGGCAAATACTTCTTAATTATAAAGGTCAGTGGTTTGAGACTTTATGTGCATTGTCCTGGAAGCTGAGCAGATTTTTATGTGAATTACAATGCATAGGACAGTCCTATAGGAAATAAGAGCTGAACTGGGATACAAGTAGTTTTAATAGAGACTGAATACAAAAATGAACCAATATTTTAATAAGTCATCTCTCTGAAGATGCAGGGCAGAAAAGGGATTTGCTTATAAGTAATGAGATGGAAACCAGGAATTACAAATCAGGCACCATGTTTAAAACAGAGGATATGGACACCACAAATGAGAACAGACTGCCCTGACAGCTGTACCAGTTATTATTTTATTTTTTAAAATAGGTGTTCTGTAGTCTTAGGCACTGGGAAGAGTGCCAGTATTATTTGCCAAGCCCCCATGGTCTATAAATGTACCATGATCTTTCTATTTTAGTGTCTTTGCTTTTTCTGCCTAATATAGTTTCTCTTCTTCCTTAACCTTTAACCTGGGAAACTTCTTTTCAACCACTGGGATTCAGCTTAGATGATGTCTCCTGAAATTAAGCCCCTCTTAATTTGATGATTCTTACGTATTCTTCCTCTGGTGTGATTCATCTAAGCTGCCTGATAATGAATAAACAACCGTAGAACAAAGTCCACATCCTATTTGTTATCTATCTCCCTTGACAATGCCAAGGCCCCTGATGCATAGTGAGTGCCTAGTAGTGATCAAATGTTGTAGTTAGTAATTGGATCGTTGTATTTTTTTTTCTTTTTGAGACAAAATCTCACTCTCTTGTGCAGACTGGAGCGTATTGGCATGATCTTGGCTCACCGCAGCCTCCTCCTCCCAGGCTCAAGCAATACTCTCACCTCGCTGGCACTATAGGTGCATATCACTATGCCTGGCTAATTTTTAATTTTTTTGTAGAAATTAGGTCTCACCATGTTGCCCAAGCTAGTCTCAAACTCCGGGGCTCAAGTGATCCACCTGCCTTGGCGTCTCAAAGTGCTGGGATTACTGGTGTGAACCATCTCACCCAGCCATGTTTTTTCTTATATCAAGAAAATCTTGTTAGAAGGGAAGAATGCTGTAAAGCAACCTCTTTTTCAGAAAGAAGTGAGAAGTTTGAAGTGAACTGAGCTACTTGAAAGATGCTTGGTTGTGCAGTTTCTGCCTGACACGCCTTTCTCCCCAAGACCCATCCTCAGATCAATTTGCTGTGGTATGCAATGCTTGGTATCCCCACCATGAGGAGGACAGGGTACACAAAAATACAGAAAATACAGGAAATAATTTGTATTAAAATTAAAAACTTTCAAAAAAAGATCTTAAACCATGTAGGTATATTAAAAAAAAAAAAAACTTGGCAAAATTAGAGCTCTAGACACCAAACCACATAAAACCTGGATTATAGAATAGTCAAAAACTAGTAACAGATACGGTAAAACAACAACAAAACTGTTCCCAGTAATGTAGCATTTGCTAATATCAATATTCATGACAAATCTGAAGAATACTTATTATATTTTATATAAGGAATCTATGTTATGCAAGGTAACTCAGCAGAATGTAGATTTCTATTCTATTAATTTGCTTTTAATACCCATTTTACCTTTTAAATATTCCTTTCCAACTGCTCTGTATCTTATTCACCCCAGTAGTATCACATGAATGTTTTTGCATTTTAGTGCTGAATACTGAAGGGGGTAGCACAAAAAATTAAAGATATTGGATTTCAAAAATTATTTTCAACAGGAAAAACAAACAAACAAAAAAAAAGGTAAACCTCATCACAAAGCAAGACAGTCCTTCCTGTAAGGAGAGTTAGCTCCCTCATTGTTGCATTAAGAGATTTTACTCTATAAACAATAGACAAATAGTAAACGATATTGTAAGTTTACCAAAATATTCTTTTCCACTCTATAAGATCTCTGAGTCAAGTATGGGAGTCCCTCAGTTCTTGTTTGGAGTGCTCTAGGGATTAGTCCTCAAGTCTTTACTGTTTTTACTCACACTCCTGATAGTGTCATGCAAACTCATGGCTTTAATATCCTCTATATGACAACTAATTGTGAATTATATTTTCAGTTTAGACTTCTCTCCCAATTGCCAGGCTTAGGCATCTAACATCTCTTCAACAGGTCCTTTGAAATATGTTATTAATAACCTGTTCGAAAAGCATGCTCCAGTTATAACCATCCTTGTACAAGGATAAAAAAAATGACTCAATTTTCACACTGATCGGGTTAGGTCAAAATCATTAAATTATTCTCTATAATTTTCATTTTCTCTCATATCTCACTTTACATTTTTTACTAAATCCAGTAGATGTTGATGTTAAAATATTTTCAAAGCCCATCTGTTCTATGCCCTCTTTACTGCTAGTAACTGAAGTTACCATGACCTTTTGCTTGGATCATAAAATAGCCTCTGAAATATTCTCTGACTTTTTGTATCCATTCTAAACAAAGACCAAATAACCCTTCTAATACCATGCCATAGCATGCCACTACTCTGCTCAAAATCTTGCCATTGTCAAAGTTCATGCAAGGCCCTGCAGGACCTGGCCTCCTAGCTTCTCTCATGTCTTCATTCTGCTCCAGCCACACTGGACCCTTGACCATGCCAGGTTTGTTACAATTTTATTATGCCTTTTGTTCTAACTATTTCTTCCAAGACGGAAAGTTTGTCAAGATACATACAATGGCTAATTCCTCATATCTATAAAAATTTCCTTCAAATCTCTCTACCCAGTGACAACTTTAATGCTGAAACTTACTCATCCTTGTTCCATCCTCCTTCTCCCTTATTCTGTTTATTTTCTCATTTTAAAGTAACACCATCTTCTAGTACATTGTATAATTTACTTCTCGATTATATTTAATTTCATTATCTGCCCTTCCTCCAAAATATGAGCTTCACAGTGAAGTCTGCTTTCTCAATTTTGTTCATTATTGTATGTCAAGTACATAAAACTGTGCCTAGCACACAAGTGGACACAAAATAAATATTTGCTGAATTAATATAGCATTACCTCAGGCCTCTAAAGGTGTCACATTCCGTGGATGATTAAAGATATAACTGTAAGCCTCAGTATTTATGCTTTTGAAGAAATTCTGAGTTGGCATTAATGAACCAGTCCATTTGCAAAACTAAAGTTGGAAGAAAAAAAATGATAATATATTTATTTTACTCTTACACCAGGGTTCAACTATAGTATGTCAAATCATTTCAGTATCTGGCCACTTTCCTTGACTTAAACACATTGCTTCAAATATATTTTGAAATTGATATCTGTAGAAATACATAACTGTAAAAATGTCTTTTCTTTACAAAGATTTATAGCAGTGTTATTCACTCTAATAGAATTTAAACTACATCTATAGTAAATAGACTGTCTTATTTTAGATCTGACCGATAGTCACATGCACTCACCTATCTTCAGATATACAATACCAATTGCTTCTTAAATGTCCATCATTTCCACTTATATTGATAAACTCTTTGTCTCAGCAAAAATAACATTTTATCCTGATCTTCTCCAAAATCCAAAGCCACGAGAACTAAATTCTGATTTTGATGGTGCTGTGTCACCTGGGGCAAGCCAAAAAACTTTTTAAGGAAAATAAAACATATTTTATTTTGTATTGTATGCATGTTGCCACACCCTTTATAGACCCAGGCGAATCTCTGAGCACAGACATAAGATCAGTATTATTTTGAATGCAAGATCTCAGGTAGCCTCTACCAGTCATTGCTACCTAAGATAAAACTAACTCAGCACTTCTTGGAATAGTATCTATTAACATTACTAAAAAACACTGCTTTTTAATTAGCTACCACACGTCAGACACAATTCTACTCTCTATTATGCATTATCTTAATCATACTATCACTGTAAAACAAGAATTGTTAGTGATACTTTATAAAAAATAAAACTAAAGTTTAAGAAGTTACTAATTTCCCCAGTCATAAAGCTCGTAAATCTTTAAGATGAGCCTTGACCTCAGGTTTCTTTGCCTCTGAGCCGTGACTTTATTTTATACCTACTTCCAAGCAATTTGGTTGAATAATAGAAAAATATCATTATATCTCCAATAAGAATGTTTTTTGAAATTCAGTAACCAAGATTTCTTTTTATAGCAACTAGCTTAACATAGTTGAAGGCATTGACAGTAGAATCAGTGGCCATTTTCTATGAATGTCATAAATGAAGAAAATATAGTACATGTAAGAGCCCTGTTATTTACTTCAGACTTTTGCTTACCAATTTTGATTTATTCCCAAGGACAAACTGGTTTGTAATCACATTCTAGGTATTCTTTTCTAACTTTAAAAAATTTAGTAAAAATAATTTCAGACCATTAGACACGGAAGATTTAGAATACTACTACCAGAGAAGGTATGCAAGTAAAATATCGGAAAATCCATTTGGGTCAATATAAGTCCTAAATAAGTGAACATTATGCAGAAAAAACATGGGTTATAATGTTAAACATTTCAAGTCTCAGGGAAATCAAACAACTATGTTGTTGATAACATTTGCTTTGGCAAGCCAATACGACTTCATAATAAGACTTTGTGTATGTTCTTTTATGTAATAATCTATGAAATTCTCCTCCTCCACCTTTATTGTCAGTGTACTTTGCATTTACCATGCGCTATTCATTTTAAGTTTCTTCCTATTTGCCTAATGTTGTATAATTTTTATCTCTGAATCTCAATCAATTATCATTTGACATACGCCTTCCCACCTTTAATTTTAACTTGAAAAAATGTGTTTGTGTGTGTTTGTATAGCATTTAGCCTGTTTACATGATATCAGATAAGATGATTTCAACCAAAACTAAACCAGTCTGATAGCATCTTGAGAACAACATACCTAGATAATCAGTTGAATTTTTTTCACATTTAAACAGGTATTTCTGGTAGTGTGTAGACTCAGCCAAGAAGTCATAATTCTGCAACTGAAATATTTGTTTAATATTTAATATTTCTGGGTGCCATTTATGTTCATTTTCTTAAGCTCATTTAATTATTGTAATCTATACTTGTCTGTTCTTCAGAAAAAGGACATATTACCTAGTAGGATAGTTTTCTGAGCTGTTTTAAAAGTGTTTGCCAAGAAGCAAATACAAGTATCTACTCTCTCTCTCCCTCTCTTTCTCTCTCTCTCTCTCTCTCTCTCTCTCTCTCTGTGTGTGTGTGTGTGTGTGTGTGTGTGCGCGCGCGCGCGTGTGTTTCTTTTGTAGAGGTAGGGTCTTGCTATGTGACCCAGGCTGGTTTTGAAATCCTGGCTTCAAGGGATCTTTCTGCTTTAGCCACCCACAGCATTGGGATTACAGGCATGAGCCACTGTACTCAGTCACAATCTACAGTTTAAAAAAAATTGTGGGTACTGTCTATATTTTTAGAGACCCTTGTGGCAATTCTTGACTTTTAAAGAACTTTAGGCACAAAAATAACTGTTCAAACTGAATTCTACTTACTTTAGATTTTTCCATTCAGGTCTGTCATTGTACTAATAGATTTTTTGTACCTTTCTTGAAGAACTAGGAAATTGATTCTCCTTTGGAAACATTAACTTTGTGGTCCCCAACAGGCCTTGGTACTCTGAAAGAGATCGTGGTTTTCTAAACAGAATTCATATTGCTCTCACACTTCTCATAAATATAGTAGTTTCTTCAATACACAAGGAGAGGATGATTTACTAAAGAGCAGTATCTTTCTTTATCAAAATATTTGCATTTAATTATATAATGAAATACTATTGTGTGCAAGATACTGTGTTAGGCTGTGCCAGGCAGTGGAGAGAGAAGAAAGTTCAAGAAAATTCTAGTTTAGCACATAGAAGGAAAAGGAGAGACACATAGTACTTCCTTGATTTAGCAAATGGCAAATAATAAAAAAATGTATGAATGCTACTTTTCTGGAATGTAACTGAGAGGGTTTGATTTTCTACATTTCTACTGATCTGTTGTGCGCTGAGGTATATAAAGAGTTGAATAAGGACCTCGTACGCTCCTTGGCATTAACAAACAAAATGGCCTAGGCAGGGCAAGGTGATTAGGTGTTGGAGGTGCTGAGGAAGGTTCTGGGAAGACAGATTTCAGAGAGATTTGAATGAGTACATGTTTGAAAGGATAAAAGTGAAAGGTATGCTTGGGCACCAAAAATTAATCCAAATGAGTAGGGGCCTAAAGAATATGTGGTAAAAGATTGCTATAGACTTTTCAAAAGGTAGATTTAGGGCCATGAGCTGGGTGTGGGCGCATGATGCTGGTAAGTTTGCTGCCTCTGCTGCTGACATTTTCTCCCCTAGAGAAATATACTGACCTGTCACTAAAATATACATCAAGTTACATAATCTTTTAAGGTGAGAAAGCCTCCTAAGATATCACTATAATAGTGAAATACATTTGTAAATATTTTACTGATACTGATTGATGCAAAGTAGAAACAGCTGGTATACAAAAAAAAATAGTCTGATCAATCACTGTATACTAGGCACTCAAATTTATGTATTTCTGTATCACTAAAGTGTAATATGATAAAGAGAAAATTAAATTGCTTTGGGAAGCAGGAGGACATACCTAGACCTAGAGGACAGGGAAGGCCTCCTTAAGAAGCAACATTCAATCAGATATCTGAAGAATAGGCAGGGGTTAACTGTATGAAGCGGGGGGTGTGAGAATTGAGGGAGGGATAATACAGTGTACACTGTCTCAGAGGGGAAAGAGAAAGAGATTAAACAGCTAACAGTGGGAACCTCAAACAAGGGAGTGTAGTCACAGTCTAGATGGTTGTCCAAGTTGAAGCTGAAGTTGTGGGATGGGAATGTTTAAACTTCACCTGGAAGTGCAATACCACATCACTGAAAATGCACCGAGTTAGAAAACAGCACTCATTTATTGACTCATAAAACTCTGAATCTAGGTACCTAAAGCTTCAAATAAAAGCAAAATACCAAGAATAGATTATTGGTAGTCAAAAAATCGCCTTTGCCTGATTTTCAGTACATTTAAAACCGAATTTTCTGTAAATTGGAAGTACCTGAAGAGATTAGCTCTTCTTAATAAGTGAACCACACTTCATGGAAGAGTTTTGAAAAACATATCACCAGAGTTCCACAAATCTAAGTGTATCTAATTCAGGAAAAAGAGATCAAGATCTGAGACTATTGGGATTTTTTTTTAAGTTTTCTAGTTATTGTGATGTGTAACTCTGTTGATAACCATTCAACACTGTGAGAGCCTTTAACTCTCTGGACTCTACAAAAAATTCAAGACCCAAAGTAATCTCAGTTATGGCATAGGGTTCAGTTGGAATTAATCCAAGTTCTTTCACACTTATATCTATAATTATAACAGCCTATAAGAATTGATGTTTAAAAAATCATTGAAACTATGAAATCATAAAAATTCATCAAATATAGATTTTGTATTATAATTTCTTAGAGAAATGCATATATTTCACAAAGAATTTTAATCCTTTTAATAACTGTCAAAAGAAATCTTAGACTAACTGTAATAAACAAGACAACTTAGATAATCAGAAGCCCTCTGTTCTGTCTTTGAGTTACATAATGATTTTCTCTATTAGAATGCCCTTACGTTGAAGGAATTATTTTATCATAGACTGCTTTTCTTCATCCTCTATTTTACATTCCTCTCCAATAGCTCCTATCTACCCCCTATATTATGCCAGCTAATTGGAAGCTTAATTGCTTAAATAACTAATGCAGGCCAGAAATTAATCTCTGAGGATGTGGAAGTATGCATTTGTACATATTGTATATACACACACAAATATATGGATGTTTTAAGACAGTCTAATTTCTTTTTTTAATTTAATGATTTGTTATGAGCATCCTCTAGGAAAAGATGCATATATTCTTATTTTCATAGTTGCATAAAATTCTATTCTGAGGACCTAGAGATCTTTAACAAGACTGTTCTTTCACTTTGCATCTAGTGTAACAATAAATGCCCATTTTCTTTGTCTAGAAAATGTTTCTACCAGAAATATTTTAATTGACAAAAATTATATTGTATACCATTAATTATATAACTATGTTCATGTTAATGGCAGTGTTTATTTCAGATTTGAACAAATATAAGTAATATTTCAGTAACCAATCCCCTGTATGTAGGTAATTATATCTTAGTGTGTTATTATTTGTTTAAATTTATGGAGTTAATATGCAGTTTTGTTGCATGCACATGGCCAAGTCTGGGCTTTAAGGTAACCATCACCCAAGTACCTTACATTGTAAACATTATATCTTAGTGTTTTAAACATAGGATAAGTTAAATAATGTAGGAGTGCATGGTGAAGAACATGTGTCTTTTAAAAATTACCAGTTGCTGTTACTTTTGTTTCCCTCAGTTACTTACTACCATTAGCAATGTACAAAAGTGTATGCACACCAGTAGTGGACTTAATTTTTGTTTTGAAATTTATTTAAACAGATGAGAAAAAATAGTACCTAGTTGGGTTTATTTTCATTTCCCTGAGCAAATTTCCTCAGCCTCCCTAAGAAGCCTGAGCAAATTATAAAGTATTGATGACTCATATTCACCCTGTATTGGCTTGACTGTTCATAACTTTTGCTAAGTTTCTGCTAGAAAGTTTATTTTAAATATGTAGAAGAATTTTTATATAAGTAGAATATTTACCCCCCTTTTTAACTTGGAAATATTAGATTTTGGATATTAATCCTTTGTTGAATGCATTGGCAAAAATTTTCTCCCATTCTGTGTTGTCTGTTCGTTTATTCTGTTGATTGTTTCTCTTGCTGTTCAGAAGCTCTTTAGTTTAATTAAGTCTCATTTGTCTATTTTTGGTCTTGTTACATTTGCTTTTGGAGTCTTAGTCATATATTCTTTCCCCAGGCTAATGTCCAAAAAAGTTTTTTCTAGGTTTTCTTCTAGGATTTTATAACTATAGTTCTTACATTTAAATATTTAATTCATTGTGAGTTAATTTCTGTACAGGTGAGAGGGAGAGGTCTTGTTTCATTCTTCTGCATATGGTTAGCCAGTTTTCCTAACATCATTTATTGATTAGGGTGTCCTTTCCTCATTGTTTATTTTTATTGACTTTTTCAAAAATCAGTTAGTTGTAAATGTGTGGCTTTGTTTCAGGATTCTCACTTCTGTTCCATTTATCTATGTGTCTATTTTTGTACCAGTACCAGGCTATCTTGGTTACTATAGTTTTATGTATATGATATCGCCAGCTCTGTTCTTTTTGCTGAAAATTACTTTGCCTATTTGCATTCTTTCTTGATTCCACATCTAGTTTAGAATTGATTTTTCTAATTCTGTGAAAAATGATCATAGGACTTTGATAAGAGTGGCATTGTATCTGTAGATTGCTTCAGCAATATAGTCATTTTACTGATACTGATTGTTCCTATTCATGAACATGGAATGTATTTCCATTTGTTTGTGTCATCTGCAACTTACATACTTGGTGTTTTGTAATTTTCCTTTTAAAGGTCTTTCACTTTCTTGGTTAAATATATTCTCAGCTATTTTATTTTTGTGTATGTGGCAATTATAAATGAGATTGAGATGTTAATTTGGTTCTCAGCTTGAGCATTATTGGTGTATAGAAATGCAAGTAAGTTTGTGCACTAATATTGTATCCTGAAATTCTCCTGAAGTCATTTATGAGGTCTAGGAGTCTTTTGGAGAAATCTTTGGGTTTACTAAGTATATGGCTGTGTCATAAGGAAACAGAAGTAATTTGACTGCTTCTTTTCCTATTTGGATTCCTTGTATTTCTTACTTTTGCCTGATTGACCTGGCTAGGGCTTTCAGTACTGTGTGGAATAGGACTGGTGAGAGTGAACATTCTTGACTTAGTTCAGTTCTTAGGAAGAATTCTTTCAGGTTTTTTTTTTTTTTTTTTTGAGACGGAGTTTAGCTCTTGTTACCCAGGCTGGAGTACAATGGCGCGATCTCGGCTCACCACAACCTCCGCCTCCTGGGTTCAGGCAATTAATTCTCCTGCCTCAGCCTCCTGAGTAGCTGGGATTACAGGCACGCGCCACCATGCCCAGCTAATTTTTTTGTATTTTTTAGCAGAGACGGGGTTTCACCATGTTGACCAGGATGGTCTCGATCTCTTGACTTCGTGATCCACCCGCCTCAGCCTCCCAAAGTGCTGGGATTACAGGCTTGAGCCACCGCGCCCGGCCTAATTCTTTCAGGTTTTTTCTATAAAGTGTGATATCAGCTGTGGGTTTGACATATAGAGCTCTTACTGTTTTTAGGGATATTTCTTTGATGCCTACTTTGTTGAGGGTTTTTATCATGATGGGATATTGGGTTTTATCAAATGATTTTTCTGCATCCATTGAGATAATTGTATGATTTTTGTTTTTAATTATGTTTATGTAGCAAATCACATTTATTGATTTTCAAATATTGAATGATTCTTGTGTCCCTGGAATGAAGTCCTCTAATTGATTGGGGCAAATTATATTCTCAATGTGCTGCTGGACTCTGTTTGCTAGTATTTTGTTGAGGATTTCTGCATCTATGCTCATCAGTGGCGTTGGCCTGTAGTATCCTGTTGTGTCCTTGCCAAATTTTGTGATCAGGATGATACTGGTCTTATAGAATGAAATAGAGAGGAATCCCTTCTCCTTCATTTTTTGTAATGTTTTAATTAAGATTGGTACCAGATCTTTGTATATCTGGTAGAATTTGGCTGTGAATCCATTTTTGGACATTTTTGCTGTTTTGTTTTGGTAGATTTTTTTGTTTATTACTGCTTCAGTTTTATAACTCAGCATTGGTTTGTTCAGGATTTTAATTTCTTCCTTGTTTAATCTTGGGAGATTGTATGTTTCCAGGAATTTATCCATCTGGTCTAGATTTTCTAGTTTGTGTGCATAGAGATGTTTGTGGTGATCCCCTGAGGATCTTTATTTCTGCAGTATCAAAAATACCACTGATTGCACTTGTTTGAATCTTATATTTTTGATTTCTTGGTTAATCTAGCTCACAGTCCATCAATTTTGGTTATCTGTTCAAAGAACCAACTTTTTATTTCATTGATCATTTGTATGATTTTTTAAAATATCGATTTCATTTATTTATACTATAATCTTTTTCTTTTATTCTATTGGCTTTTGACTTGTTCTTATTTTTCTAGTTACTTTAGGTATGATGTTATGTTATTAATTTTAGATCCTTCTGTGTTTTTCATGTAATCATTTAGCACTATAAACTTTCTTCTTAACATACTTTTTCTGTATTCCAGAAGTTTGGGTATGTTGTGTCTCTGTTTTCATTTGTTTCAATTTTTAAATTTCTGCTTTAATTTATTATTTACCCAAAAGTTATTTAGAAGAAAGTTTTTTAGTTTCCACGGTATTTGTGTGTTTTTGAGGGCTCCTCTTGTTACTGATTTCTAATTTTATTTGACTGTGGTCTGAGAAGACACATGATATGATTTTAATTCTTTGGAATTTCTTGATATTTTCTTCACGGCCAAGCTTATGGCAAATTTTAGAGAATTTTTCATGAACTGGTAAGAAAAAGATCAAGAGTCCAATTTAAGTCCTGAGTTTCTTTTTTGGTTTTCAGTCTCGATGATCTGTCTAGTGCTGTGTGTGGGCTGTTGAAGTCCCCCACTGTTATTGTATGGCTGTCTACCTCTTTTCTTAGGTCTAGTACTATTTGTTTTTAAATCTGTGTACTCCAGTGTTCAGTGCCTATGTATTTAGGAAAGTTAAATCTTCTTGTTAATTTCCCTTTATTACTATATAATACCCTTCTTTGCCTTTTTCTACTGTGTTTAATTTAAAGTCTGTGTTTTCTAATAGCCTTGATTGACTTTTATTGTTTTGTTTTAAGAAAGCGAAAAATAGGCCCCCAATCTCTTCTGGCCTGTAAGGTTTCTGCTGAGAAGTCTGCTGTTAGTCTTAAGGAATTACCTTTATAGGTAATTTGGTTATTTTCTCTAGCTGCCTTTAAGATTTGTGTGTGTGTATGTGTTTGTGTGTGTGTGTGTTGACCTTGGATTGTCTGATGGGTGATGATGGTTTTGTATAGCATTTTCTGTGTGTTTTCTGAGTCTTTTGTCTAGATATTGACTTCTCTAGCAAGATTAGGGAAACTTTCCTGAATTATTCCCTCAAATATGTTTTCCAAGTAGCTTACTTTTTTTTCTCTTTTTGAGGTGGAGTCTCGCTCTGTTGTCCATGCTGGAGTGCAGTGGCATGATCTCTGCTCACTGCAACCTCCACCTCCCAGGTTATTGCAATTCTCCTGCCTCAGCCTCCTGGGTAGCTGGGACTACAGGTGCATGCCACCACACCCAGCTAATTTTTTGTATTTTAGTAGAGACAGGGTTTCACCGTGTTGCTGAGGCTGGTCTCGAACTCGTGAGCTTAGGCAATCCATCCACCTCAGCCTCCCAAAGTGCTGGGATTATAGGCATGTGCTGCTGTGCCCAGCCCAAGTAGCTTATTTTTTATTCTTCTCTCTTAAGAACGCCAATAGGTTTTGTTACTTTACATAATTGCATATTTCTTTAAAATTTTGTTCATTTTTGGAAGTTTTTTAAAATTTTTGTCCAACTGTGTTAACTCAAGCACTGAATTTTTTTTTTCTCCTTGGCCTAGTCTATTGTTAAAGCTTTCAATTGTATATTGAAATTATTTTAGTGAGGTTTTCCATTTGAGAAGTTATATACTATATATGTGTTATATATACAGTTACATATGTTATATACATAAGTATATTTATAATACAGTTATATGTGATATACAGTTATATATATAAGTATATATTACATATGTTTGTTTAAAATATAGCTCTCAACTTTCATATTCTGAATCATTTTTCTGGTTTCTTTGTGTTGATATTCAACTCTTTCTTAGATCACATTGAATTTCTTTATAATCCATATTTTGATTTCTCTGTGTTTTAAGAGTTTTCTTTAGGTTAGTATCCATTGCTAGAGAGTTATGTTATAAAGGTGTGGAGACATTCTGTCTTTTTGTACTGCCATAGTTCTTGCACTGATTCTTTCTTATCTGAGGGAGCTATCATTTCTTATTTTTAATTTTATTATCATTTGGATGAGACTCTTTTATTTATTTGTTTTTCCTTCATGGCTGGCTGCACTGAATGCTGTGTATAATTATTTACCTTTGTTTCTGAGTGCTTTCATGGGGCCTAAGGCTCTGTGTGGGTTCCTTGGTTGTGGATAGTTTCTGTGTGGTGGCTTTCTCAGATGTTTCTCGTTATAGGTATGTATTGGACATTTAAGCTGACACACTGTCTCTTGAGGGGATGAGTGTGGGGATGTTTTAACAAGCTTATCTCATGCACCAACACTATGCCCTTTTGGCAGCAGGATTTTGTCACGTGGTGTTGCACTTCAGGCTTCAGTCTCCAGTAGTTGGAACTCAGGAGTAAGAGCCAGCTCTCCTTTGTGTAAACTGATGATCAGTGGTCACACCCTCCCTGACAGTGGGAGAAGGGTTGCAAGGGGGGATGATGTTGAGGTCCACTGAGGTTTCAGGGGAAAGAGTGAGTGGGTGTGCACCAGTTCCTCCTCCTGAGCAGGAAGAAACCCAATTGTATCCCTGATGCGGGGCCCATGAGCTTCAGTTCAAACAGACTTCATCCTTTGGCTTCTGGCCACAGTATAGCTGCAGACCATGGACACACCCTTCTCCTCGGCTCCCACTACTGTGAGCTCAGGTCGAAGCCTCTTTCTGCAGTCCAGGGTTGACAACTCTGTATAGGGAGTGGGAGTTGGACTACACCCTTTATACAAGTACAAGCAGTGCAGGCTTACTTTCAGTGGAGGTGGAACTACCACAAAAAGCATGAAAAGCACTTTCTCTCCATAAAGGCCCCCAGCAGGGAGAACCTCTACTGTGTTCATAGCAGTGGACTGGTGGCGGGAGATGACTCCCCTCCATGTCCGTTTTTGGCTGGCGGTGCCACCCTCTTCATTGATTGGCATTGCACTTGCATCTCCTTTGTCCCAAGGGAAGCTTTGTCGGGCTGTGTTTCCAGTTCTTAGGGGCGGCCCATACTGAGGGTTAGGTTTGGGAGTTTGCAGTTTCCCGGGGACCTCCCTATCCCCTGTGATTGCCGAAGTTAAAACAAGTCGTGGCATATTTTGGGGTGTGTGAAGGGGGGGTCTCATGCCAGGACTCAAGGGCAAAGATTCTCTAAGTAGAGTCGAGGCCTACTGTAGGTGATACACAAACAATATGGTGCCTACTGTTTTAGTGCGTGTCTGAGGATTGTGGACATACCTACGAGAACTGGCCAACTGTTTCTCTGTCACTGGGAGCTTCCAAATTGCCAGTGACACTGTTGCCCAGGGACATGAGGGCAGAGGGTCTCCCCAACAGCTGGGCAGTCAGCAGATAGTCAAAGGAGCAAGGGGAGCAGAAAAGCTCTCCCACCTTCCCTTCCTTCTGGGATTCACATTCCTTGGAGGGCAATCTCCATCATAGTCTTGCTGCTTTCCATTTCTGCACTTCAGCTTCTTCCTATGGACGCTCTGACAGGTGTTGGCTCTCATTCCTCCATTTTCCGTTTGGAATTTGTGCGTTCACCTGTAACATTGATCTTCTTTATGAAGACAGTTGTCACTTAATGTTCCTACTAATCCATCTTAAAAAATAAAAAAAGGCTTAGTTAAATTTTTCTGTTTTTATTAGATACAATCAATGTGGGATATATTTTTTATTTAATATTATATTAAGCTTTTCTATATGAATATGTGCACATTTGTGTACACACACATATACATATACATACCATTTTGTAGATGTAATAGATGAAATATGTTATTTGTTGTCAGGATTAATAGCTTTACATTCAAGATACTCTATTTTCCAACTCTGATTATTTGGTAGATTAAGATTAATCTTAAAACTATCCTCCCATAAACATTTAGAAATAATGGATAAAGTGTGCTTTATCCAGTTATAATCATTTCAATATTTTGCTGAGTTTGCAAGTAAGAAATCCCTGATCACCCTAACTACAAACAGTGTGAACTGAATAGTAGAGAAGATGCATAAATTCACTCTGGAAATGATCTGGGTGTTAGGGGAGGAATCAGTCCTTGTAAGTAAGGAATTGAGAGAGAACCAATGTCATTGGGACCCTGTTAGGTCGGAGCTCACAGCAAATAGGTAAACTAAAAAATCTGCATCGTTAAAGAGTCTGGACTATAATATACTCTCTCTAACCACAGGGGATTCCAACACCCATAGTGGATGCCTAAAACCATAGGTGGTATTGAACCCTGTACATACTATATTTTTCCTACACATGTTTGATAAAGTTTAATTTATAAATTAGGCACTGTAAGAAATTGACAAAAGTAACCAATAATAAAATAGAACAATTATAATAATATACTGTAATAAAAGTTATGTGAATAAGTTTTCTCCTCTTAAAATATCTGTTGTACCATAATCACCTTTCTTCTTATGACGATGTCACATAATAAAATGCCTATGGGATGGGATGAAGTCAGGTGCATTGCACAGGCACTGTGACATAGAGTTAGTTGACTATTGACCTTCTGATAATATGTTTGAAAGAGGATCATCTGCTTTGGGTGATTGTGGATCATCTAGCAATGACAACATCAGGGGTTGAATATCAAGAGCAGACAATGTTGATGCTTAACAAGTGGGTAGTGTCTACAGCATGAATACGTTGGACAAAGGGATGATTCATATCCTGGGTAGGACACAGCAGGAGAGCGTGAGAGTTCATGATGCTATTAAGAATAGCACATATTTTAAAACTTAGGATTTGTTTGTTTCCCGAATTTTTCATTTAATAATTTTAGATTGCGGTTAACTGCAGAAAGCGAAACTGTGGATAAGGGAGTACTCTTTTCATTTCTTCCAAGTCTCAAAGAAGGAGAATGGAACTTTCCTGTGCAATTTTAAAAACCAGGTTCTGAGTCCTGCACTAATATGGAGACTGCATTACTCTGGATGAATGGTCAAGTTCTTCCCATTCCAACATTATACTTTTAAAAGTCAGGTCTAGGGTGGCAAAACTCCAAGGACTCTGAAAGAAGCAAATGTCATGCCATTTTGGATTATCACATTTCTCACTTGAGTCACAGAGAATTAAACAGAAATAAGAGGCCACTCAAAAGTTGAATGTGTACTTTAAAAATTACAAAGCTCTTCACTGAGAAGCAGTCTACCTGTAGCAAGAGAAAACACACAAGCAAAAGAATTAGAAACTGCCAAACAGGAACTGGTCCTTAACAAATGAAAGAGCATTATTAAATGAGTATGTTAAATAATTTAAATATATTAAACAAGACGTCAGACCATGTACTATGAAACACTAGTAGGCCTCCCACATATCTTGTGATATGATTTACTTTGAAAAATAGCATATATGTGTTATCAATGAGTAAGTCAAAGAGAAAAGAGAAAATTGTGATATCAATGGGATGATGGATCTGAAGAAATGACAGAAATGAAAAGTTCTAAATATTAAATTAAAAGTGGTTTTAAATGGTTACAATAGAAAGAACCAAAAATGAAAGGCAATATATGAAAGCACAGTGACAGTGACTTTGATTTCTTTTCAAAAGTGGATAAAGACACTCATCTTCAGAATCAAAAAACACAGAGTCAAGAAGTTAAATTTAAACAAATCTACACATGGATACATTATAATAAACCTGCATAACACAATTAAGAAAACACAAAAGACTCATAGCAATTAAAGAGACAGGAATGTTTACTTATCCAAGGACAAATAGAATGTCATTTAATTTCTCAAAAGGAACAGTAGAAGCCTGAAAAGAAATGGAAGGGAAAAGGAAAGAGAAGGAAGGAAGGAAAGAAAGGAGGACAAAAGTGATGAAGAGATGTAAAGGAAGGCTAGGGAAGAGAAGGCGAGAAGAAGGCTTGGGTTGTGGGAGGGAAGAGAAAAAAATAAAAGAGAATCAAATAAAGTGAATATCTTGAAGGAAAGTATCTGTTCCCCTGTAGTTCTATAGCTTTATAATATTGAAGACTCCAAAAATGATTTTAGTCACAGGCCAGTTTCCTACTCTCAAAACTTTATTGCAATCCTAAATCTGTGTGGTAGGCGTATTATTATTATCAGTGATTCAACCTCTGTCTGTTATAAAAATATATTGTGTTTTCCTCCACTACAAGTGAGATATTCTTCCCTGCCCAGGAACTTTGAGATTACGCATGTGACTAACTTTGGCCAATGACAAGTGACATAATGCAAGCAGAGGTTTTAAATCTTCTTAAGCATTCTTGTGTGGTTTGGCTTGCCTCTCATGCTCCTGCTAACACCACGAGGAATATAAGCTCCGGGTTTTCTGCTCCTTTAACCTGGGCCCTGAAATGATACATATGGAACATACTTGACCAGAAACACACAGCCAAACCCATCTCATTCACACTCTGAAGCAAAGATGCCCGGATTGACCCAGATTTACAAGTTAGAAAAGTAAATATGGTTGTAGGACATTGAAGTTTATTGGAGAAATTGCTGATTAACACAGTGTGCTTCAGGAAGATGGAAAGGGATCTTGAACACAACAAGGTCTTCATAAGACAGTAATATAATGACTTATTTTTGTCACATGAGAAGGGAATAGAAATGCAGTTCTATGTAGGCCAAGCCACAATGGCTGGTTTTAAATTAATGGTAATAAAATATTGGATATTGCCAAGTTTGCATGCAAACCAGCAAGAATGCAACATAATTTATGCACACAAGAGAAAATTCCTGCATAGAGGTGCATGTGGGATTATCTTCCTGGTACATCCTTTATTGCTCTCAAAGTCATGGCCAAAGCTTAGTGTCTATGCTGTCTGAATTGAACTGGGATTTGAGGAATTAGAGGCACCTAGAAGCACATGCTTACAGCCTTTTATTTGAGGTAGCAGGATGGGCTTATCAGCATTTAAGGATTTATGTGATTAGAAGATATTTTTGCTCCATCACGATTCTGTCACACATTTTTTTTGCATAGCGTTTTCTGCTGAATTGCCTGACTTATGTGAAGTTTGAGTACAGCAGGTCTAGTCAGAGTCTACTTCCAAATCATATTCTTAGGATATGAAATTTAACACAGCTAATAATTACTGAAAAAAGACATATATGTAACATTTGTTTCTCTTGTTTTAATTTATAGTTAAAATTGAGGCTTTATCACTTAGATTTATTGCTGCTTATTTGCCAATTTCATCCTTTTTTTTAGGTTTATCATGATTATGTTTTTCTTATAAATTCTTGTTAATTTAGCTGTCTATTCAGTCTACCGATGATTTTCTCCTTATCCCCAAAGTTATAATTAAACTACATTTCTGTATTAATGGACCAACATTAAATTATGACTGTGCACCACTCTCACTCTAAAGCAAGGCATTATATTCCAGTCCCAGTTCCCTACAAGATGAGAACATAAGAAAACTGTACATGTACTCAAAACCCTGAGGTTAGTTGATACAGTTTAGAGTTATTTGGTTTTAGTTATAAAATGTTTCATCTCTGTTTCAAATAATCTTATAAAGAAATATAAATTTTGAAGTCATATTTTTATTATACATTTGTATTTCACTATAATCAAATTATAATTTAGTATATTGATTAGACATCGACTACAAGTTAGAATATATTTTATTTATAGCATGAAATTGTGAACCTTTTCTTAGAGTACATTCACTGTATTCTTGTCTTCTATGTTTCCTCCTCAACAAAGAATGGCACTTTTTAACCTGTACAGAATATTTTAAAATTTATCTGTTTTCTTTAAGTAGTCTTCATTTATCATCATTTTCTAGCTTTCATTGGTGCAAATGAGAAATGTAATTTTTTTGTGGATTCTTGCTTCTTTGCAAATAATGTGCTCTTTCTGTAAGTAATCTTATATAGTTTTTTTTTTTTAATTATTATTCTTGGGGCCCAAAATTTGTCTAGGCTATATCCCAGTAAATGTCAGTACTGTTTAGATTCAGTAAACCATTTCCACACTGAAATTGGAACCTCAAGTTATTTTTCAAGTTAAAAATATTTATGATAGTAAACACTAAAATTTTAATAATTACTTTTGCTCTATGTTTCCCTTATGTGTCTGGAATTATTATATACATTACTGGTCTCCTTGATTTATCTATAAGTTTTCATTTGTGAAATTTTCTTTTTTTAGACCTCTGTTACAAGATGTTTTCTTCATGTGATATGCTAGAATTTTAATTTGTCCTCAGCAGTGTATTTTTCTCTCTATCCTCGTTTGTTAAATGTTTATATTTGAGTCATATCTTTAGATTTATAAATTAATTTTTGTGTCCTTATTGCATCACTTTGACATTTCATTTTCTTGTTAAAGTTTTTAATTTTCACTTTTATTGTTTAAGCTCCATAGATGCCACTGGTCCTAGTTGTACATCTTGATCTTTATTGTTCACATGGCTGAAGCTTCTTAGAAGGATTATATATATACATAACCAAGACTGTATTTAAAATATATATTATATATATAAAATTATATATAATACATATTATATATAAAAATATATATATAATATATTTTTATTATATATATTATTTTATTTTATTATATATATTATATATATAAATATATATTACATATATATAAAATATATATTATATATTATATATTACATATATAAAAAATATATATTATATATTATATATAAATATATATTTAATATATATTTTATATATTATGTAATATATAATATATTTAATATATATTTTATATATTATAAATATATATTATGTATATTTACTACATATAAAATTATATATATAATATATAAATTATATATGTAAAAATTATATAAAAATTTTATATATATAAATATATATTTTATATATTATGTATTATATAATGTTATATAGAATATATAAATATATAAATATATATACATTTTATTTATATATACAAAATTTTATATATATAAAATATATATTTTTTATATATAATACATATATAATTATATATATTCTCTATATATTATTTATATATGTTTTAAATACAGTCTTGGTTATGTGTTTCATTATACTTAACATAACCTTTCATCTGCAGGTATACAGATAAGGCTCTTCAGTGTTATGTGGTATAAAATGGAGGCTACACCTACGGTTTTGTCTGTTGTTTTTTTCTTTGGAATTAATTAAGTCATTCATTTAGTGGACCTGTGAACCTTTACCTAGGGCATTAGGGACAGAATTCTCTTTTCTACATATTTTTCTACACAGACTTAGGGAAGAGGCATTCGCATGCTATTCTCATGTGTCGGGACCAGTACATTTCATATGAACTGTTCTCCCACAGATCTAGTAGCGT
This sequence comes from Saguinus oedipus, assembly GCA_031835075.1. Classification (NCBI taxonomy): domain Eukaryota; kingdom Metazoa; phylum Chordata; class Mammalia; order Primates; family Cebidae; genus Saguinus; species Saguinus oedipus. Next base: position 43,415,209 of record CM063183.1, read on the forward strand.
TAGCCAGTCAGGCAGGTCCCCCAAATGCCTCCTACAAGACAGCTGGTGAAGCATCTTTCTGGGCAAATCCAATAGCCTTTGCCATCTGGGCTCTTTAGAGCCACGAATTCCCTATTTGTACCCCATAGGAAAGGAAGTAATTTTCCTCTGCTGCTGCTCCCATCCTTCCCACCCAGCACCCCTAAGATAAAGCCTCACAATAGAATAGCAGAAGGAAATCCTGCTCTGCTGGCCTGTCTAGTCTGAAAAAATATTAACACAGCTTCAGTTACATACCATTTGGAGCATCCCATATGCTGAACCGTGGTAATTAGCCCAAGTTGGATACTGAAAAATCTGAAGCTCTGTAAATTTGGGATAATGTCAAGAAAAGGGAGAGGAAAGAGGACACAAAACCAGAAAACATATGCTACCAAAGCACTAGAAAATTAAATGATGGAAGGCCAGGACCATGTTCAAAATTATTCTGAAGAGAGAATGTTTGCCTTTTCTTGATGAATATTTTTTTAAATTTACAGATCATACTAGGTTTAAATTTTTCAAGTTACACCTGCTGGATAAAATATTTTGCTTTAAATTTAACTTGTTTCAATATCCTATTTTAGGAAACTAAAAGCTCAAAGGAATTTTATTTCACTGGTGATAAAATACAACTAATGGAGGAACACATGGTAAACATCTCGTCCCTATTCTATTTTTTCAGCTGTTGACACAAAATGAAATATAAAATGTGTCTAATAATATTTACATGTTTATATGGTCACAGCTGGGTCTTTTTTATACACATGACTTACGAATTATTATATAAAAATTTATATGACCAAACATTTAAAATTATTTCTTTGCCCATATAGGAGGACATCTAGCCTTTAGTCTAAAACATGCCTGATCTTACATATGAGGCTTTAGATGACTGTTTGAAAACATAAATGTAAACAGTGTAAGAACATCACCTTACAGATTTTGAAATTTTGTACCAACACAAACATAGCTATCTTTCAATAAGTGAGTGCTTTGTAATACAATTCATAGGGGCTTTGAATTTAGACAGTGTAGAGGTAAAGAATTCCTTCTTTACATAAAGATTGGTGGCATAGTTCCGTAGAATGCAGGTCCCAGCCCCTTAGCACCAGCCACATGTCTTCTGATTTAGTTGATCTAGAATATGATACAGATAGGTCATGGAGGAGTGACCATAAAATTTATTGTTTGAACTGAGTCATTTTTGAAAGTCAAAGGAGAGGCATTAACATTTGCAAGGCAAATCATGGTAAATTATACTGCATGGCCACACATAGACTACAAACTGGGAAACCTTGCCTTACTCAAGGTGTTGTAAAGTGGCTTCTAGTGTGTTATGGAGATCAAAACAGAAACTAAATTGAAAAACATAGTGCTGTGGAGGAGTGTTTTAAGGTGTTTCTTCTTCCTTTTCCCTTTCTTGCACTGGAATAAGCAGAAGGACCTACTGAGTGCCACCCTCATGCCTATATAAAATGAGGCTGCTCCAACTGGATGCTGCGGCTCTTCCCATGGTGTTCTGAGCACCCACCTTACTACTCATAACTGCCTCTTCACTAGAGGAGCATTATGCTCCCTTAAAGCTCTTTTCTTCCCAAAGTTTTAAAAACATTGACTTTTCACATATTGCTATGATACCATCAGCACTCACTGACTCAGGTGATACTCTTTGGTCCCTACAGAAATAGTGAGCATGTCCCCTTTACCAGCCTCTGGGCCCCAAAATAGCCGTCTGTGTCCTCATCAGCAAGTCTTCACTGTTCACTTCACCCTTGAATTCCTGGCCTCAAGCAATGCTCCTGCCTCAGCCTCTTAAATGGCTGGGACCACAGGCGCATGCTACCATGCACGGCTAATTTTATTTAGGTTTTTATTTAATTATGGAGACTAGGTCTTGCTATATTGCTCAGACTAGTTTCAAACTCCTGGCCTCAATTGATCCTCTTGCCTTGGCTTACCAAATTGCTGGGACTAAAGGTACAAGCTACTACACCCAGCCAGATTTGAAAGCTGAATGTAGTTCAGTTTATTCCCTCAAGATATTAATATTTTATTAGAAAAATATCTTTAAAGAAATAAAAATAATACAAAATTGAATAGGAGAAAAGTCACAAAGTCTGAGATTTTTATGGAAAAAAATGTGTCTTCAGCTGAAGGGTGAAGAAAAGTATTTATAAATAATAGTTTTTTTTTTTCTGAGATGGATTCTCACTCTGTTGCTCAGGCTGGAGTGCAGTGGTGTGATCTTGGCTAACTGCAACCTCCGCCTTCTGGGTTCAAGCAATTCTTTTGCCTTGGCCTCTAGAGTAGCTGGGATTACAGGTGCCTGCCACCATGCCCAGGTAATTTTTGTATTTTTAGTAGAGATGGAGTTTCACCATGTTGGCCAGGCTGGTCTCAACTCCTGACCTCATGATCTGCCTGCTTCAGCCTCCCAAAGTGCTGGGATTACAGGCGTGAGTGACCGCACCTGGCCTAGTACTGGGATATTTAATATAAGCTATGAAAGATCAGTTAGATGCTGGGAGGAAGGCCTTGCTAAACAGAAAAATAAAACAAAGAATTGTCTTGGAGAAGTACATTGAGGTTTCTTTTCAGATAATAACAACTAGAATTAATTTGTACTCACTAAAGCATCAAGCTGATTACTAAGCAGTAAACAGATTATGCAAAAGTGTTTTTGAATGAGTAAAGATAGTCACATATTTGTGCACAGGTTTATTGTTTTTCAAAGTGTTTTCTGCCACCTTGTATACTTGGCTTTCAGTTTACACTTTCAGAAAAAAAAAGTACATTTTTAGTAAAATTCTATTTTGCAGTGTGAATGTTTTTGTTTTCCTTTCCAAGTTTGGAAGCAGAAGAGAGACGAGGGAGTAGGCAGATGGGGAAACAAATATTGACTTTATTACTAAATAAATCTGGTATTGGAATAGGATTCCTAAATCTGAATCCCAAAATTAGACTGATTTGCTGTTCTAACAGAAACCAGAAAATTCAGTGAGAAGCATTAGAAGCATCTCCCTAACGTGAGAAATGAGAATTTTAAAAACCAAAGTTGTTCCTGCTTTTTACTACAGGCCTTTCTGTACTGACTTGTAGTTTCAGTAGAAATCATGACTCCTCTGGCTTCATCTGGCTAAACCACTTAGATGTCTCTCCATCATTCTCTGTCTATTATGACCCTGTATAATGATCTTTTTCCTTATATATGTTCAGGAACTTAACAAAAAAGACAAAACTAGGTGTGTATTATTTCTCTCTTTCTAAAAACTGTAAATATTCAGAGCAATACCAAGAAAAATACAAAAGCAAACCTTCTTTATAGCTAATTGGACACTTCCCAGATACCTTCACATGTATGTGATATTGTATATTGTTTACCCTGGGTGCATATATTAATTTGTGTATGAAGCTATTCTTTACATTTTAATAAAATGTTGTCAATATATAGAGAAAATAATTTTCCTAGGTATCACTGGAGATTTAAAATTTAGCTGATATGAATACATTATTTTGGAGGAAAATATTTATGCAGCCAGATAGAGAATAAATTGGGTAGAAAGACCGGGATGAGCAGGCATTAAACATCACATTCAGCTATTAGTGCCAGAATTTCAGATTGTTTTCAGAGATGGCATTTCTAAGGATTATTTCAGAAGGATAAGAGACTATACCAGAAATGGAAAAGAAAGCTTACTTTTTTTTGCTCGGCATAAGCTTTTATCCTACCTAGAACCTGATTAAGGATCAATGTCACTTGAGGAGCTGTTGATACAGTATTTACGTTGAAGCCTCATCACTGACCTAGTAAATGATTTTTTCCCTGCAAGTGGGAATATTCAGATGGAGAAATTGTGGAGACTTGACTGTTTAGCAAGTTCGAAGATGTTAACCTGTGTGCTCCGTCTCAAAGCGTAATAGAAACTATTGAAACACTCCTAGTATTCCCAAGTCCAAAATGAACTTCCTGCCTGGTTTTCTACATCCAAACCTTCTTAACACTGAGTTAGCTCATTTTATTCCTATGTATATTTTGTCTCCTATTTTTGAGAGTCATAAATTAATACCACCATTGTTTTATTAAAAAATGAGACTCCCACTATGTTCCTTATGAGTAGTTCATACCCTATTTAATCTCCAAATCCCCTGTCTCATTAAAGCTATGATAGTTCACATTTGATTTTCACCCGAGAACTATCTAGTAATTCTGAATCCATTGCATCATCTATGGGCATTTCAAAATACTCTGACTTGGGCAGAATTAGTGAGTCATCTCTGGGCTTTTGGGAGGAAGATCACATGGTAGCATATCATTCAGCAAGATCCATTTGAAGTTTCCTTTTAGGTGTTAATGTCTTGGTGTTATAATGTTACCATTCTTTTCAGCCCAATGTTGTGAGATGAAGTGGGTATTTTATGAACCAAATTTTGTTTTTTATTTCTTAAAAGTTATTCAGCTTTGCCTGTTCTTTATCATTCTCCTGAAAAGAATTATGAAGCTCTCTTAGGTAGAATTTTCCAGGATGTTGCTATGAAATTAGAAAATCTTCTGTCACACCTTGAAGGTTCTACACAGACTATGCATACAAATAGATTATTCGCTGTTGTCTGTCTAATCTGAAATGTTGGTTTTGATTGCACAGAGTTTTTCTTAACCTGACCTATATAAATCAGAAAAAATATAATTCTCTCTTAACCCTCAGAAAATAGTTGTATGTTTATCTCTAGATAATTTGGATAATGAAAGTAATGACTAATAATGGAAAGTCCAAAGAAACATGAATATGAAGAATGCATAACTTTGACTATTCCCTTGATTCTTTAACATGCTTCTGCAAATTTACAATATCTGTGGTTCTTGTTTCTCTTCTACCAAGACAATTACTGGCATTTAATAAAGTAAGTCTCATGCTGAGAAAACTCCTTGTGTGTATACCTGTGTGTGCATGTGTGTGTGTGGGACAAAGTGATGATCTGCAGAATCCCTATGGCACTTAGCACTAAGGATGCTGTCCATATGTTTCTGTTTAGTTTGCTAAAGTCTCTTCATGTAAACCTGAGGACATCTTTCCTAAATATCCTCCCTAGTGACTTCCTGTTACCAATAAATGCTGAAATCACATGGAATTCAACATAGCCCTTTCATGAAGCTACATATATCTTCCAGTTTTGAGATTCTCTGTGAATCCATTCAACAGTTAAGTGATTCTTCAGTTGTTGAAGGCTGAATGGTCTCTCTGGAAGTCAGAACAAGAGCAGTGGTGCACAAATCTCTACGTAGTTCTCTTTTACCTTCTATGTAGGCAGCATTCTCATTGATACACTTAAAATGCCAAATCAAAATTGTTTTCTTTTGTCTTTCTTTGGTCATGTAAAAATACATTTTAAATTAAAAAATAGCATTTTAAGTTCCTTTTTTGTGATATGGTTAATGTACATATATGAAATCTTTAAAATACATTGAAAGAAAGGAAAACTTGGTTTCTTCTCTTTTATGATTATGTAAAACATATTCTAAAGAAAACTTATCAGGAACCCTATAGGCATATTTATTAATGTGCATTTTCTTCCTGGAAATTTGAAGGAGTCGGTGTGTCCAAGAAGGACTTATTTATAGTGACTGTACAATTAATGGATCATTCAATGATACTACTTGGTTCTTAGACACTATATCACCATACAAATAGCAATTTCTTATTAAACTTATTAGAAATGAACACTTCTAGTAAAGAAATCTCAAATAATTATATTGTGTACGTGGTTTGGGAGTGGTGCAAGGGCAGAAAATAGCAGAACTTTCTGAAACTAAATGTTGTTGAGGAGTTTTTCCAAAAGTAAGTGCATTTCTGTATTCCTGTATTATTCCACTCTCATGCTGCTAATAAAGACTTACCAGAGACTGGATAATTTAAAAAAGAAAGAGATTTAATTGACTTAAAATTCAGCATGGTTGGGGAGGACTGAGGAAACTTACAATTGCGGTGGAAGGCGAAGCAAAAACATCCTTCTTCACATGGCAGCAGCCAAAAGAAGTGTCGAGCAAAGGGGAAAAAGCCCCTTATAAAACCATCAGATCTTGTGAGAGCTCAGTCACTACCATGAGAACAGCAGCATAAGGGTAACTGGTTCCATGATTCAGTTACTTCCCCCATGTCCCTCCCATGACATATGGAGATTATTGGAACTATAATTCGAGATGAATTATGGGTAAGGATACAGCCAAACCACATCATTCCATCCCTGGCCCCTCCAAAACCTCATGTCCTCACATTTCAAAACACAGTCATGACCTTTCAACAGTCCCATGAAGTCTTAACTCATTCCAGCATGAACTCCAAAGTGCAAGTCCACAGTCTCATCTGGGACAAAGCAAGTCTCTTCTGCCTATGAACCTGCAAAATCAAATGCACATTGGTTACTTCCTGGATAAATAGAGGTACAGACATGGGGTAAATATACTCATTCCAAAAGGGAGAAATTGGTCAAAACAAAGGGGTTACAGGCCCCCTACAAGTCTGATATGCAATAGAGTAGTCATTAAACTATGAAGTTCCAGATGATCTTCTTTGACTCCATGTCTCACATGCAGGGCAGGCGGATGAAAGTGGTGGGCTCCCATGGGCCTTGGGCATCTCTTTCCCTGTGGCTTTTCAGGGTGCTACAGTCCCGCTCCCAGCTGCTTTGAAGGGGTGATGTTGAGTGTCTGTGGCTTTTTCAGGCACACAGTGCAAGCTGTCAGTGGATTCACCATTCTGGGGTCTGGAGGACAATGGCCCTCTTTTCACAGCTCCACTAGGCAGTGCCCCAGTGGGGATTCTGTCTGGGGGCTCTAACCCCATGCTTTCCTTCCACACTGCCCTAGCAAAGTTTTCCATGGGGACCCCACCCTTGCAGCAAACTTCCACCTGAACATCCAGGTATTTCCATATATCCTTTGAAATCTAGGAAGAGGTTCCCAAACCTGAATTATTGACTTCTGTGTACCCACAGGCTCAACACCATGTGAAAGCTGCCAAGGCTTGGGGCTTACACCCCCTGAAGTGATGGCTTCAGCTATACATTGGCCCCTTTTAGCCATGGCCAGAGCTGAAGTAGCTGGGACTAAGAGCACCATGTCCTGAGACTGCAAAAAGCAGGGAGGTCCTGAACCTATGCTAGAAAACCACTTTTTCCTCCAATACCTCCAGGCCTATGATGGGAGGGACTGCCATGATGGTCTGTGACATGCCTTGGAAGCACTTTTTCACATGGTTTTGATGATTAACATGTGGCTTTTTGTTACTTACCCAAATTTCTGCAGTAGGCTTGAATTTCTCCCAAGAAAATGGGATTTTCTTTTCTTTCACATCATCAGGCTGCAAGTTTTTCAAACTTTTATGCTCTGCTTCCTCTTGAACCTTTTGCCACTTATAAATTTCTTTCACCAGATAGCCTAGATAATCTTTCTAAAGTTCAAAGTTCCATAGATCTCTAGCGCAGTGACAAATTACCCTCAGTCTCTTTGCATAGCAAGAGTAACCTTTATTCCTATTCCCAACAAGTTCCTCATCTCCGTCTGAAACCACTTCAGCTTGTACTCTCTTGTTTCTATCACTATCAACATTTTTGTGAAAAACACTCATCAAGTTTTCAGGAAGTTTAAACTTTCTTACATCTTCCTATCCTGTAAGCCTTCTAAGTCTCTAGGAATTTCCTGATTTTCCCACATTTTCCTGTCTTATTCTGAGCCCTCCAAATTGTTCCAGCCTCTGCCTGTTACCCAGTTCCAAAATCACTTTCATATTTTTTGATGTCTTTACAGCAGCACCCCATTCTCTATAGTACCAATTTACTAAATTAGTTCATTTGCATGCTGCTTTCAAAGGCATATCCGAGACTGGGTAATTTATAAAGAAAAGAGGTCTAATTGACTCACAGTTCAGCATTGTTTGGGAGGCCTCAAGAAACTTACAATCATGGCAGAAGGAGAAGCAAATATGTCCTTCACCTGGAGGCAGGAAGGAGAAGTGCCAAGCAAAAGGGAGAAAGCGCATTATAAAACCATCAAGTCTTGTAAGAACTCGGTCACTGTCATGAGAGCAGCAGCATGGGGGTAACTGCTCCATGATTCTATTACCTCCACCTGGTTCTCTCCTATGACACATGGAGATTATGGAAGCTAAATCTGAGATAAGATTTTAGGTGAGGAAACAGCCAAACCATTTTAATTTTTATACTTATCAATTAATCACTTCTTGATGAGTCAGGCCCACGTTGCTCTATATAATCTAAACAAATGCTCTACTCAGATAATGAATTATGAATAATTTTCTGTATACTAATTTAATTTTTATATGTTAGATTTCTTTCTTTTATTCGTCTAGTCATTTCTGCTTCTGTTATTGTTACATTAGACATTTATTCTCATTTTTGATATTTTTCCTTTGTAGTGCATTTGATGTGATAATCAGATAGCCTCCAAATTAGAATCTTTGTAAAAATTGTGTAAATAAGCATGAAGTGAAATCTTGTACTTTTAAGAAACAGTTTTACATGATTTTTACATATAATTTAATAGTTGAAAAATTATTTTCTACCTACTTTAGGAGGATAGTTTAATATGCCAGAGATAGGACTCAGTAGCCATTCAGGCTGTCTACAAGCACTACAGTTCTTCTAGACATAGTAATACTGTGCCTTCTCAATACTTAAAGTTACAGGTGTTCATGTGACAGTTGGCTAACAAAATGTAAGCAGTAGAAGTATGTGTCACTTTTGGGCCAAAATTCTAAGAGCAAGTATGAAAACACATTATCTTACCACTTACTGTGGTGATCATGGAGGTGGGTGTCAAGATGAGGTCACTGGGTCTCTTGTGTGACTCTAAGAAGCACAGTCCCCAACAAAACTATGGTGGACATGAAATACAGCCAACAAATAAACCTTTGCTTTTATAAGGAACTGAGACTTGAGTTCTTTGTTACCAAGACATTGAAAATAAATTATAAATTAAACATTAGTAGAAGCCATTTATTCATAGTTGTTGCCTTCTTAACACTAAGGAATAGAAATAAGTGAGAACGTTCCAACTTACATTAATAGGTTCCCCCAAGATTTCATAATAAATGTATAAATGGTTGAGGAATTCATGAGGAAAATAAAAGAATTACAAGAATGAAAATTATGAGAGACTTTACATGTAATAAGCATTTTTTAGAATGTATTCTGAAATAGCTTACTATCAAAAGATTTTAAATTAAAAAGTAAAGCAGTAATAATTGAACATAACTAATTTTCATTAGCTGATTCAGCTCTGTAATGAATATCTGATAACAATAATGCATTGCTGGTGAAAGTAGTGATAATGGCAGTGTGAGACGGAGGAAGAAGAGTTGGACCGTTATTAGGAAGAGAAGCCCTCTCACGTCAAGGTTGCCAGCATCAACACCAAGATCACTGTTTCTAATGACATTCAGCACCACTGGAAAAATTTTCTATATTTATAAAATTGTTGAAATTATTGCTGTTTCATTTTCTCATGAAAATAGAATATAATCTTTTGATTAACATGTATGAATATTTTGTTATTGTTACTGTGTTGTCTTTTCATCATAGAACTCAGTGGAGAGATGAGGGTTGAGTTTTTCAGTGGTTGAACTATTGGATAAGTTGAATAAAATCTACACAGGCTGAATTCATTTTTATTCCATGTTGCTGTTAAAACAAATGACAAAGAAAAACTTATTTGCCAGCATTCTCTCTGCTTTCAGGCTGAGTCATCTCCTAAGAGGCTCCTTATGCCTTAAAATAGACTTCTGGCAAATACACCCCAGTATCATTTTAATTATTTTTTAGTAAGCTTGGGGATGTTAGTCAATTAAATCACAAGACATGTACAATATTTTCAACAGTTTCATTAAGTTATTCCCAATACTGAAACTAAAGATTTTCTCCCTTTCCAATATTATGCAAATTATAGATTACTAACACTAAATAAACATATAATAATAGTACTACATTCATTCTAAGAAATGCTAACATAGGAAACTTAGTTTCTTCTAAAGACATCGTAAGCGGAAACACAGAAGCATTTTGTTTAAATAAGGGGAACATTAGGCAATACATATAAATAAATTTAATTTAAAAATTGAATGACTTTTATGAATTAATAGAAACCATTAAATGCACTTAAAGAAGATCTGAATAAATGGTTTTGATGAGGACAGAAAGTACTCTTAAAATTAACATGTAAATTTAAATGAGATTTTAAGTGTGATTGCTAATCAGAGTCAGTTTTTTTAATTGTTTAAAATAACCTTAAAGACGATGTGGCAATAAATAAAGGAAGCCTGAAAATAGCAAAAAATAGGAAGCACAAAATTGTTTCATGTATTATAAATCTTTTGCATATAAATTTTAAAGTCAGGTTATTAGGTTTATCAGCAAAGATGGCTGGAACACTGATTGGGCATAGATTTGGATTTATTTATTTATTTTTTTTTTGAGACGGAGTTTCGCTCGTTACCCAGAATGGAGTGCAATGGTGCGATCTCCGCAACCTCCGGCTCCCGGGTTCAGGCAGTTCTCCTGCCTCAGCCTCCTGAGTAGCTGGGATTACAGGCACGTGCCACCATGCCCAGCTAATTTTTTGTATTTTTAGTAGAGACAGGGTTTCACTATATTGACCAGAATGGTCTCGATCCCTTAACCTCGTGATCCACCCACCTCAGCCTCCCATAGTGCTGGGATTACAGGCGTGAGCCACCACGTCCAGCCAGATTTGGAATTATTTATCCAAATAGTTGGATTTATAGATCACTTAGAGGAAAACTGACATAGAAAATATAATTCGTATTCTGATCCATAAACATAGTATACTGCTAAAATTATTTTTATCCTCATGATTTTCAGTGCTTCAACCGGCAGATGAAAACTCTGCCTTAATCTTCCTTTCCTAATTTTATAAAATTGCAACATCAATTGGAAGGAAGGACTTTGGCTCTTTCAGGTCTTTCCTGGCACACAACCCCATAGATGCTTGGTCTTCTGGTTTCTCAGCAACACAATAGAGCTTTTTAGAGTTTTCTTTGGACATTTAATTCCCCAGCTTTGGTCAGCTGCTTGTTTGCTCCATCTGTTAACACCACCTCTTGTAAACTGCCATATTATTACACTTTTTAAAGTTAACTACTGTCCATAAAAATTATTTTCTCAAAGGTCCAAATCAGGTCAGCTCTGATTAAGGTCAAATTAATACAAGGCCTGTGAGAGAAGACTTTCAGATAACTGCAGAGAGGTCAGATAATGTCAATTTTCTGTGAATAAGGTTTTATATGAGTTCCAACCCCATTTTGTCTCCACCAGTTACCAGTGAGTAACTGGTAAGTTGGTATTCTTCATGATTACTGTGATAGTGAGTTTTGGGCTTTTCTGGTTACCATGTAGCTGGGAGAGGGGAGTAGGACTGGAATGAGTTTGAACACCACAAAGTTCAGAAGTCTTACTGAGATAGTCATTTTTCTTGAATAAATTCTCCTCAGATTGTTGCAGGCTTTATTTAATTTGCACAGTTCCAAAAGGTAGATATTGGCAATTTTTGCTCAAATTTTCATTGATTTTACAGAGGGGCAGATTTTTGGAGTCTCTGACTCTGCAATTTCTACTGGTAATTATCCTTTTACATTCTCTTTTTCTTCCTTCCTTTCCTTCTTTTTTTCCTTATCAAACTGTCTAGGACGGCATTAAAATAATAACGTAAGTGATGAGAGCAATATCCTTGCCTTGAACTTTAGAATTAACTACAGTCTTGCCATTGAGAGTTATCTCCAGTTCTAGTTTGCCGAACGGTTTTTGTTGTTGGGTTTTCTCATTTTTGTTTGTTTGTTTAGTTTTGAAAAATGTTTCTCTCACATTCTGAACATATTGGAGTAATCAAATGTTTTATTTTTTGTCTGTTATTATAAAATACATAGGTTTTCAAATAGTAACTATACTCAATCATGTTGTTTTATACTATTTATATATTTCTAGATTTAATTTGCTATTGTTTTGTTAATTTTTTTTTTTTTTTTTTTTTTTTTTTTTGAGACAGTCTCCCTCTGTCACCAGGTGCCAGGCTGGAGTGCAGTGACACGATCTCAACTCACTGCAACCTCTGCCTCCCGGGTTCAAGCAATTCTCCTGCCTCAGCCTCCCAAGTAGCTGGGACCACAGGCATGCACCACCATGCCCAGCTAATTTTTGTATTTTTTAGTAGAGACAGAGTTTCACCATGTCGGCCAGGATGGTCTCGATCTCTTGACCTCGTGATCCACCCATCTCAACCTCCCAAAGTGCTGGGATTACAGGCGTGAGCCACCGCACTTGGCCTATTTTGTTAATTTTTTTGTTCATGAGAAAATGTACTTCATAAATGTTTTATATTCCTTTGATTACTCATTTAATCAACTAAGAAAAAAGTTTTAAATATCTCAATCGTATTTGTATATGTGTAAATTTCACCTTTCAATTGTATTTTTCCCCATGCATTTTGAAGCATTTTTATCTGGTGCTGGTATGCTTAAGATGGTTATATCCTTTTTGTTTCCTCTTTCTTTCTTTCTTTCTTTCTCTCTCTTTCTCTCTTTCTCTCTTTCTTTCTTTCTGAGATGAGGTCTTGCTCTGTACCCTAGGCTGGAGGGCAATGGTACAATCAAAGCTCACTGTAGCCACGACATGTCAGGCTCAAGCCATCCTCTCCACTCTCTCAAGTAGAGGTCTCACTATATTGCCAAGGAAACTCCTGGCCTCAAGCATATTCTCCTGTTGAATTGACTTCTCTATCATTATAAAATAATGGTGATATATTTCCCTGGTGATAGTCCTAGCTTGAATCCTACTATGTCTGATATTAATTTATTCTATCCAGCTTCCTTTGCTTAGTATTTTCATAATGTCTTTAAAAATATTCTACTCTTGGCCTATTGGTATATAAATATTTAAAATTAATTTTTTTACATAACACACATAGTTAGGTCTTTTTAGTCAGCTTGATCTTGGTCAATAGATTGGAATTTTAGATTATTCCAATTAGATTGAATATCACTGTCAATATGCTTGGCTTTGAATCTGCCATTTTGCAGTTTGTTTTCTATTTGTTCCATTTCTCTACATTCCTTTTTTTCCTGAATTCTTCTGAGTTAAATGAAAAGTTTTTATAATTTCACTTTCTCTTCAGTATTGGCTTCTCCCTCATCTCTTGGTTTAGATTTTCAGTAGATCCTCCGGGTTTCACAATACACATTTTTAACATCACAGTTTTTTTCAAATATAATGCTACTCCCTATATATCCTTTAAGAAGATAACAAGATTTTACGTCTGTTTATTTCCTCATGTCCTATTGATGTTACTAATTTTATTTCTATTTATGTTATAAAATATACATTTGTATTATTTTTGCTTGCATAATTGTTTTAAAAGAGATTTAAATATGAGAAGAAATAACTTACATTTTATGGCATTTTACATTTAATGGCATTTGTCATTCATGTTTCTAAATTTAAATTTTTCTTATATCATTTTTTTTGGCCTGGTAACAGCCTTTAATATTTCTTCTAGTTCCAATTGGCGAGTGATGAAATATTTCAATTCTTGTCTAAGTAATTTTTCTTTCACTTTCATTTTTGAAAATATTTTGCCAAGTAGAGAACAGCCAGATTGACTGTTTTGTTTTTTTTTCCTTAAGGTACGTAAAGATATTACAATATTTTCTTCTGGCTTGCATAAATTTTGTGAAGAATGCTTGGTCACTTTTATGTTTGTTTCTTTGTACATAATAGGTCATATTTTCCTCCCTCTCTGGCAGCTTTTAAGATTTTTCTCTGCATTACTGGCTTTACCAGTTTCATTTTGATATGCCATATGGAAATATGCCATATTATGCCATAGTTATTATTATGTGTGTTTATTGGGTTTTGCTTCACTTCTTGGATGTGTTGATATCTAGTTTTCACCAAATTTGAAAATTCTCTATTCTTATTCCAGATACGACCCTTTCCTCCAATTCCCATCCTTTGCCTTCCTCCTTCAGGAACTCATTACACATTTAGAATACTATTATTCCACACAGCTCACTGAGGCTCTCTTTACTTTCCTGGTTTTTTTTTTTTTTTCTTTTATCTTTTTTTTTTTTAATCTCTGTTCTCATTTTCTTTCATATAAATTCATTTTTACTGATCTATTCTTCTACAGTGTTCAATCTGCTGTTAATTCCCTACAGTGCATGTTTTACTTTAGTATGTATTTTTTAAATAGATTTTTATTTGATAATGCTTTATATTTCTTATTTCTCTCTTTATCACTCTCATATATTTTTAATTGTTTTCTTGGATATAAAGCACATATTTATAATTCTTTTCATATTTACAAATGTCCTTCACTGACAATTCTGTCATCTCTCTTATTTATGAATATCACTATTGATTATATTTTCTCATGATTATGAGGTAGATTTTCCAGCTTCATTGATTACATATATAACATTGTGAATTTTATGTTGCATGCTGGATTTGACATATTTCTTTAAATAATGTTGTAACTTGTTCAAGTGCACAATTAAGTTCTTGGAATTAGTTAAATGCTTTCTTTTAAGTTTTTTGGAGTGTCTTAACCAACTTTTAATTGAGGACTTATTTAGACCTTCTATTAAGGTGTCACCCTTCCGAGATTTCCCCATGTCTTAAAAGTCTTTGACTCTGGCTGATAGGAATAATTGCTATTCCCATCTATGTGCAGTCTCTGTGAACTGTTGCACTCTCTAATTTCCAGTGGTTCTTTCCCTGATCATGTGGTTTCCTCCCACATGATCAGATGGAAAATGTTGATAGGTAGATTCTAGAGTTGCTCTTTTTTTCTCGCTTTCTCTCAGCTCCCCTTCTTCAGGTAGTCTATTTCATAAATTCTAGCCACTCAGACCCCATTAACCTTTATTCTCTGTCTTCCTAAATCTGCATTGTGGCTTGGATTTACCTTCTTTATGCTGCGGCACAGGGACTACTTCTAGGCCAATGGTTTTCAAACTGAGGTGATTTCGTTCCATAGCAGACGTTTGCAATGTCTGATAACAATTTTGTTTGTTAAAACTAGGGTACTGCTACTGTGTTACTGCATCAAAGCCAAGGATGCTGCTAAACCTTCTGCAATGTACGGGATAGCTCCCCACAGCAAAGAGTTATCCAGACCAAAATATCAACAGTACACAAGGTTGAGAATCTTTTCCCTAGGCAGTTTCTTGAAAATATTAGTCTCTCAGATATCATAATCCTGCGTGGCTTAATGTCTCACAGCTGTATTTTGTTATATTTTGTCGAGTTTTTTAGTTATCTGAGTTGGAAATATAAATCCAGTCTTAGTGCATCATGGCCCAAAGTGGAAATCTTTCTTGCCTCTTAATAATAATAACTGTATTCTATTCATCCTCCTAACTTGCTCATGTACTTAAATTTTATACATACGTTTTTTTAGATTCCTTGAACATGTAAACTCTTAGTTTAAATTTCCCTCTAATGTTGCTTGTATTCACAATATGTTAAGGTGTGGACCATGATTAACTTATAATTGAGGACACTTACTTTGTACAATGGAAGAATATTATAATACAGAGAATGACTTATGCCTTATTTTTATCTCCAAAGCTGCTCTCAAAACTCACAAACTATAAAATAGCTTTGTGAGGTTTTCTGAAGTATGTGCCTGCCTGATAACTCCAGGTTTTGATGGGGACAGGAGACAGAAAAATTCTAAGCAGACAGGGATGCTTAAATTCTAAGCATCTTTCAAGTTCCCAGTGAAGCCCCACCCTCAAGCTGAAAAGCCTGAGACTGTGGCCCAAAGTGAGAATTTTCATCCCTGTTTTCCCACTTGTATGCTATTTTCCAAAACCGCCCATGGCCTGCTCCACCCCTCATCCTGTACCCTTAAAGACTCCAGACTCAGCCAGCAAAGAGGAGAAGGAACTGGATGTCCAAGACTATGGCTGGACGTTAGAGAAAACTAGCTTTACTTTAGAGGGACAGTTTGATGGCTAACTTTGGAGAGGAATTCAGTTGGAGACAGCCAGACTTCAGGGGAAGATCGCCTTCCTGCCCTATCCCCTTTTCAGCTCCTCTTCCCACTAAGAACCACTTTAACTGGCAATAAAATCCCCCGCATTTACCATCTTTTAATTCATTTGTGTACTTACTTCTCCTGGATGCCAGACAAGATTTTGGATGCCATGAATGCAGACAAAAAAAAGCTGTCACATTGGCCCTTTGCCCTCACTGGGAGAGGGCAGCCACCTCATGTGAAAAATCACAAGACCCACTGAGCTATTAACACCTAAGCCATCTGCAGATAGCAGACTGGAAGAGCACTGTAACATTCTCCCTCTGGGGCTTCAGGGGTCGCAGTCACCTCCCCGAGAGGCTGCCGTGAGGCCTGCACAGTTTGCTCCTGCCAGTACCCAAAAGCACTCACCCTGGCTCCTGCACATGCTCACCTATGCACTCCGTCCCACAAGGGGTGGACTGGGCAAGTCTGAGTGAGTGGAGTTCAGTCCCACCAGTGCTGAAGCAACTAGCTGGTTCCAGGGTTCATGCACTCCAGTTCCTGCCTTATTTGCTTGCATGCTCCCTCTCACTAGGAGTTGAAAACTGCAGGCTGGGTAAACCAGGCACCCCTGTCATGAGTCCCGCAAAGGGGTTGGGAAAAATATCCTCCTTCAGTTCCATTTCTTTAGAGCTTTTAGCCTGATTCCCGTTAGGCTGTGGCACATCTTTCAAGTTCCTGATTTGAGTCCCTAATTCTGGAGTTCTTCCCAGGTTGGGTTAACATCAGGGAAGATTAGTACTGTGAGTGAAAACTCAAATCTTATTATAGGACAGCTTCACCTATGAGACATTAGTACATGTCCCAAAATTTGGTTTACTGTGTGACCTTTATTAAACTGAGACTAGTTCTTGATCATGTATTCGCCACAGTAAAATGAAGAGCATGACAAATATATTTTAGTTTTTCTGATCTTTCAGAGACAGCTATTCGAGCGAAAACAAAATGTGCTTATAACTAACCAAAAACATGGTTAATTGCCCAGACTGAAACCAAATGAATTCATTTTGAGTCTTACATTGACACTTAGCATTGTGACCTTAACAAAGCTAATGTAATGTCTCTGTTCTCATCTGAGGTCTTGGATATGTCCTGGGATAATACCTTATTCCTCGAATAGCAATGATAGTTCTTTTGTTGATATTTGAAAACATTTTGCACTTACTTTAACTTAACCAAAACTGTTGAGCAATGGCTTTTACACACACATGTGCACATGCACACACACACATACACACACATAAAGTTATAGCTTAATTCAACAAGTTTCAGTTTAAACATTTTATTTTTTAAATGCACTGCAAGAGAAAGTGGGTGCATGAAATATAACTGCTTCTGTTATTTGTAGTAAAAGACAGACACCAAGTATAGGTAAAAGATACAATCTGCAGTAAAGAAAGTGAACAAAAGTAAGAGGAAGGAGGGAAAAGCAGGCAGAAATTATTTCTTTTGAGAACTAGGTGCCTCTGTTATATATGTTAACCCCTTCAATTCTTGAAACTGGATTAGAGAGTAGTTATACTTGTCATCCTATTAGATAGGAATATGAAGTTGAGAGAAGTTCAGAAATGCATTTTAGAACACTTGTTCTGTTAGTTGGGTACTAGAATTTGAACATGAGGCTGCTAACTCTAAAATGCTTTGCTAAAGAAAAGAACCTATTTCAACTCATTTCCTTCTGGAGAAAAAACAGGTGTAATCATAAGTCATCATAGTGGGGCAGAAAATTAAACTATTTCTTTTTATTCAAACACAGTACTCAGATATCCTGAGACTTCTTTATATTACTCCCAAATACACTAAATCTCCCAGCTCTCAAACTTCCTCCTAACCACTAATTTATCTAACAAGCCATAGCACAATGTTTAAACACCTAATATAAATGGGCCGTGATTGTTGCTAAATTGTTAAACTCATTTTTGAATATCATTTTATATTTTACCAGTGTTTAAAGTCCAAAAGCATATAAGTCTGTTTTAAAGATTTGATTTTTAAGAACATCTACTTTTTCTCCTTTGAGGTTAGTAACATTTATTGTAGAGTTCAGGACTCCCCCATCGGCTCTTTGCAAGACCTCGAGCAATCTCAGTTCGTTTACTCTCTTAAGCTAGTTCCCAAGGTGAAAGGAAAAACTGTTGACTACATATCTAGCTATAACCTTCTGTGAGAACCGAGGAAGTACTGAGTGTTTTGAAATTATAGAATGAAAATAATATTCATGGTGCAAATGTGATGAGTCCGGAATTGTTGCTGGAAAAGAAAATACAGTTGACGGTGTGGTTGGAATTAACCTAGTGAGTATATGAGGCAAACTCATAATTATTGTTTGTTTTGGCCATTATATGAACCAGAATAAAGGTTGAGCAAGCATAAATCTACCAATTGCCAGAAATGATTCATCAAAACTAAATGCATACTTCTGTGCTATTTTCAAATTGCATTAATACTCACTTTCACAATTTCTTTAAGAGAAGTCAAACATCTTCATTCCTCTGTCTCTCTACCAGATGATATTAAAAGAGACTTTGTTAGGAAAGAAGCAAATATGAATAAATGCCAGCATCATGTCAGCTACTTCTTCCTTGATATTGAGAAGTAAATCAGACTTCAATTCTCAATGCAGAAAAGCATATTAGCATCTGGTAATCACAAGTTCACATTACTTCCCCTTTTTAAGAATGAGGTAGAGTGGAAGGGGTGGGTATTTGAGTGTTTTGTTGAGGTATTTGTTTTAGTGTTAATAGTCTTGAGCAGTTTTAAAATCAGAGATACAGTCAATAATCATTGGGTGGTTCCTTTTATGGGAAAAAAATGTGTTGTGTATTTCCTATCTGTTTCTGTTACAGTGCTGTGGGGCTAGTGTTACTATTAGCCCCATTTTATAAATGATACAGGTGAGACTTTGAGTGACTTACTCAAGGTTATAGAGTTTGAAGCTATATATATATATAGAAAAAGTTTGATCAAAATAGGATCACACTCAGGCAAGCTGACTTTTAAGTGTCAGAAACAAAATCACTTTACCATACTGCCTAATGTTAATGACTATGAGAAAGGAAATCATTTAAATCTTGTTTCACACTGAAGAAACATGCTTACTGCCAGCAGTTCTCAAAATGTAGTCCAAATTAATTTCAGAAGAGAAAGGGAAAGAAAGGAGGAAAATTGCCTTTTCCCTCATTCTCTCAAGATAACACCGTAGAATTTTCTAGAGGCTATGTGATGTGTGATATATCACAACCAAGTAAAGGCAAAAAAAAAAAAAAATATATATATATATATAAGAATCAAGCTGTCTTCTGTTCAACCAGGCATTAGAGACTTGTAAAACATTGCCACTTATTTCATTATTTTTGTTTTTAAAAATAAAGCTGCTTTTCTAAAATATGTTATTTATGTTCAGACATAATGTGTTTATTTTTAAATAACTAAAGAAAAAAAGTCTAGGTTTAATTTTAATGAAATGTTGACACATATAACTCATACAAACAGCACCACTTTGATAGTCTAATATTTTTTAAGAGAGCAAAGGGGTTCTGAGACCAAAATATTTGAGAACCACTGCTATCAGGCATTTTAATTACAAACGATTTCCTCTGCATGTGTCAAGTTAGCTAGATCTTCAGAAAGTCTAGGTGTTTAAAACAATGTATCTGCTTGGATAGATTTATGGCCTAAGCATATCAGCTTTCTGTAACATCCTTCTCAAATTTCATTTTGAAAAATCTTCTTTTAAAGTATCATCTAAAGTTTGATTTTGTATGCCCGTGGTTTGAAAAGGTCACTAGTTCAAAATCAATGGAGTGGTTTTTCATTCCTTTTAATGTAGGATGAAGTTCATTTTGATTTGGTACTCAGTACGTTATAACAACCCACTGAGTGCATGAAGTGCATGAAACTAAATGAGAGAAACTGTATTGAGCAAGTAGCCCTCTTGAAGTTTTCGGAACTTTGTGTTGCTAGGAAACAACTTTACTATCATCTCAGAGTTTAAACTTGGAGCATCTGCTTCGTTAAAGTCTGGCTTCCAGGCAGTATAGATTGCATTGAGCATTGGGAGGGAGAAAAAAAAAGAAAAAGAAAAACCAATTACTTTCTAAAAACAACAACAATGTTAAAAGTCTTGAAAGCTGAGAGTCTTAAGCTATATTTGTAATTATATCCTTTGAAACTGTTGCTAGAGGGGTTGTCTTTCTGCTAACTCATAAAGCCGAAGTCCAGAGTAGAATTTGGGATCACTCAGGTCCAAAAGGTTTAAGAAATGTAGAATGAGAATTGAATAATGGCATCTCAGCCTTTGAGGAGGGAGAGAGAGGGGAAAATATACTCTATGTCATTGACTTGCATTTTACTATATTTTTCTCAGGCAAAATAAGGAAATATTTTATGATGTATGCATGTCATATATTCTACCTTCCTTTTCCTTGGTGTTTCATATTTTAGCATGTTACAATCGGTCTGGAACAGGATAGGGAAACAACGTATACTGTATTGGCCAATTTGTCCTTTTTATGCAAACTGATGCAGTAGCCTAGCACCACTTTTTCAAGGCATACTTGCTTAAATAAATTAATACTAACATTTCTACCATTTCATAAGGGAAAAAAAATAAACTTCTACACCAATGAATGGAATGTCACATGACCCTTATCCAACAAATGCAAGCTCTGTTACTAGTTTTGTGTTAACAAGTCCAAGTCCTAAAAGTCGAATGATTTCTTCTGTTTCGCAGCATTTCCATCTACATTTTCACTCCTGAGAAGTTTGAAAATTAAAAAAAAAAAAAAAAAAAAAAAAAGCCTCACAAAGAAGGGAAGAACCACAAAAAGAAAGAAAGGCCAGGAGATTTTACAGATTTTTAAGAAATGCAACACATTTTCCTGAGCATTCTTTGAGTGTTCTCATTTTAAGGTTATTTTTAAAAAGAATAAATGATTTTTAATATTTCTTTCATCTGGAGAAATAACTGTGGCCGTTCCATATTCACAGACTTCCTCTTAAGGACTGCTGTGACAGTATGCTCTGGTCTTAGGACAGGAAGCCATGAGGAGCAAGGGCCCCTGCATAGAGATGGTTTGAACTGTGTGGGTCCCACCTGCCCCATATAACCATAACAAGAAGAATATAACAGTGGTCCTCCATTAGTGAACCTTTTACCGTGATTCTCAAGTCATGACCCCTGCGGGCATTTTCTTTTCATTGGATCCCACATGAATTAGCAGTTTAAGAGTTTGCTTCCCTAATAACACTAACATCTTATTTGTTTGGCTCTGGCACTAGTTCCTGCCTCCTTGTCCTCTACCTCTATCCCCATTATCATCCTTTATTTAGTCTGCTATTGGTTCCCTGGTTAGATTTCTTAGAACTTTCCATTCAAAATAACAAACTTTATATTTCAGCACCAACCCCTGGGTTTGGTACCCCTACTATGTCCATAAATTGAATACTTGTGTCTGTTTCTCTATATATGTATTTTTCATTTAAAATATTGGTTGTTCTTAATTTGTATAATTTATCTGGTGAAAGACCATACAACACTACTTGCATGTTGTATCCCTATAATTGACAAACTTGCATGTTTTTTCTCAGATAAATTTTGTCAGTTTTACTACATTATTGAAATTCCCCCAAAGTAATGTGAGAATATTTATCAACTAACTTTTATAATTCAGTTGTTTTTAATGAAACAGTTGAATTAAGATCTAATGCATTCCCATAAAAATTGCTTAGATTTCTTTTTTGAAATCTCATTTTATACTCACAGCGAAGATATTCAAAGCTGGTTATATGAATAAAGATTTCGGCCAGGCGCGGTGGCTCAAGCCTGTAATCCCAGCACTTTGGGAGGCCGAGGCGGGTGGATCACGAGGTCAAGAGATCGAGACCATCCTGGTCAATATGGTGAAACCCCATCTCTACTAAAAATACAAAAAATTAGCTGGGCATGGTGGCGTGTGCCTGTAATCCCAGCTACTCAGGAGGCTGAGGCAGGAGAATTGCCAGAACCCAGGAGGTGGAGGTTGCGGTGAGCCAAGATCGCGCCATTGCACTCCAGCCTGGGTAACAGGAGCGAAACTCCTTCTCAAAAAAAAAAAATTACTCCAAAAACTACTCAGATCTGTCTCTGGTTTATAGGAAAAGATTTTAAAATCTGGATTTAAATATTAGAGGTTGGCTTTGTAGTTACTTAGTAGTTAGTGTTAATAGGATGGACATAGATAAAATGTTACACCCACTGAACAAATCTCATCCTTTGCTTTTGATAGTCTTAGAAAATGATTGAAATTAATATAAGTGAACTATTCTTTTTCATAAAATAAAATAATTTTTTCAGAACTGTTTGAAAATATTCTGATAATTTTTTAAAGTCTGGCTCAAAAGTGATCTCCTGTAGTAAGCCTTCTCAGATAGTCTATTATTACAGACCTCTGTTTTTGGATTTTACTTTTTATTTCCACTGTATAATGCTTTGCTTTCTTATTAATTGCTTTGGTAATCTTTCTTAACTGCTGTCGTGTTTACAAGCCCTCAGAGAATTCTCTTTTCTTGAATCATGAAGATAAGGATCTCTCTGTCAGTGATACTATTCTTTAGCCTGAACAATTCATTCTGTATAAAGCAGGTGTTCAGTTAGGGATGGGATTAAGGGAATATGGGGTCATGTTTTTATTAGTCTAAAAGCAAGCTATTCTGAGAAAGAGTTGCTGTAAAAAACTGTGCAAACATATTTTAAAATTTTATTTATTACTTGTATGTGATATTTGTAGAGGAGTGGGCTGGAGAAAAGAGTAAGTGAATCTGAAACCCCATTTTTAAATTTATCTTCTTCTAATTTGAATATTTTTTTGTTCCATTTAAAGATTTAGTATTATAACTGAGAGAAAAGGAAATTATGTTCATTCAGATTCTTTAGCCCATGCACACAATTCAGTTATCTTTCTTTCTATAGTTATAGAGACTTTAAATTGCCTATTGGGGATATAAAATAAACTCTTGATAATACCCACTAAATCTTATGAATTATAGCTACCTGCTTTTTAGTTTTGCTTAAGTAATGCAAGACTCTTTCCCTTTTTACTTATCTTGTTGAATCCCATACTGTTTCATCTGCTAACTTTTCCTTTATTTCCTTTTCATTTCTCCATTTCTTAAAATATGTGATATGGCCAATTACCAGTTGATGAAATACCTTTTCTGAATGTTTGGGGTTTATATTTGAAGACAATTAGAAATCTTGGACAATGTTTAGACAATATTACTAAGTTTTAATCCAAATTCTTTTTTTAAAATTCAATTCTAGAACTGTTACTATATTTATATCCTTTATTTTACCTGGGCATTGTGTGACTCAAGAAGACTTACTGACACTTTTTTTTTTAATTAGAAAATTGGGCAAAATGCTGTTGCACGTGAAATCAAGTACAGGCAGTGTGTTAAGCTCTTTCCATATTCAAGATCACTCAGTCCTGTCAAAAATAACCCGGATTCCAAAACTTGTTATTGCTTTTGTAATTACTAGGTTAAATTTATTATTTAATTATTGGATATGTTATTTTCACATAATAGTTATTCTGTGGTTTGATTTCTTCTTCACAGTTAGTTGTGGTTTGATTTACTTCTTCAATATTCTCCCTTTTATTTATTTTTCAATGTAGATACACCTTATGATCAACATGATTTTTCTGTCCGAAGGAAATCTTTCAATATTTTTGGTAGGGCAGGTATTAAATTATGTCCCCAGCTGACAGACAAAATGGACTCCCCCCTAGCTATCTGAGCACTCAGAGTTAAAAGAGAATTGGGCAGCCATGGCTGGGTGAAGGTGCAGTCACATGCTGTATTCTTCAAAAAAAAAGTTTGATATGGTTTGGATATGTTTCCCCACCATATCTCATGTCAAACTGTATTCTCCAGTGTTAGAAGTGGGGCCTAGTGTAAGGTGATTGAATCATAGGGGTGAAGGTTTCCATGAATGTTTTAGCACCATCCCCCTTGGTGCTGTCATTATGGTAGTGAGTTCTTATGAGATCTAGTTGTTTAAAAATGTGTGGCACTGCCCCCATCTCTCTGTTGTCCCTGCTCTTGCCGTGTGAGATGTATCTGCTCCCCCTTTGCCTTCTGCCATGATTGTAAGTTTCCTGAGACCTCCCAGAAGCTGAGCAGATGCCAGCCTCATGCTTCCTGTACAACCTACAGAACTGTGAGCCAGTTGTGACTCTTTTCTTTATAAATTACCCAGTCGCAGTTACTTCTTTATAGTAGTGTTAGAACGAACTAATAAAAGGTAAAAAGTATCACAGCACCTTCCTTTCTGCAGTCAAGCCAAACCGGCTCCTGTCATTGGTGACAAGATAGAGTGTAGCTAGAAATTCCTACTAACCACTCATAGATCACCTGAAGCCAGCCAGTCACAGGAGAGGCATGTAATGTCTTGCTTCCATGCCATACGAATCAGACACTACACCTCATTCCCTCCAATTTTACAGTTTTTGCCTTAATAATGTTTTCTGATCTTTTACTCCTGGATCCCTCCTCAGAGTACACTTCTGTTTTGCACTTAAGGCTATATCTGCCCAATCTGCAGGCTGCTTTTAGAAAATAAAGTTCTCCTTTTGCCTTTGCAGATTTCATTTGTGTTTTGTTAACATGGGTCAGCTGGCAATGAACTTCTTCAACTTTTTGTTTTTCTGTGAAAGTCTTTCTTTTTTACTTTTTTTTTTTTTTCTTTTTTGAGATAGAATCTGGCTCTGTCATCCAGGCTGGAGTGCAGTGGTGCATTCTTGGCTCACTGCAACCTCTAACTCCCTCCTGCCTTAGCCTCCTGAGCAGCTAGGATTAAAGGCACTTGCCACCACGCCCAGCTAATTTTTTTTTTTATTTTTTAGTAGAGATGGGATTTCACCATGTTGGCTGGGATGGTCTGGATCTCCTGACCTCATGATCTGCCCGCCTCAGCCTCCCAAAGGGCTGGGATTACAGGTGTGAGCCACCACACCCAGCTTCTTTTTTAGGATATATCCTACTTTTATAGGATAATTTTACTATATATTGAATTTTAGGTTAGGGTTTTTTTTTTTTTTTTTTAATTGTGATACTTTAAATATCTTATTCCACTTTCTTCTTGCTTTCATGGTTTCTGATGATAAGTCTATTTTACTTCTTTTCTTTATTCCTCAGTAGGTTACGATGCTTCTTTCTCTGGTTTCTGTTAGGATTTTCACTTTGTCTTTGGTTTCCTGTGATTTGCAAGTGACATATTTACATGTCGTTTTTGGTATTTTTTTCTACTCAGTGTACTTTGAGATTCCTGGATTTGTGGCTTGGTATCTGTCATTAATTCTGAAATGTTCTTGGCCAATATTTCAGCTATTAGCCATTTTTACTTCAAGATGTCTATTATCATTTCACATATTTTGCCCCATTCTTTCTTTTTATAGCATTTTAGTTATGTATATAGTACATCTTTTGAAATTGTCTTATTGTTCTACTATGCCCTACTCTTTTTTTGAATAACTCGTTTTTATATTTTGGGAAGTTCTATTGACCTAGTGTGTGCTCACTGATTCTTTCTTTAGCTGTGTCCAGTCTGCTGACAAGTCCAGGAACAAGACATTCTGTTACAGTGTTTGTGACTTCTAGCTTAATATAAAAACCTCTGTTAGATTTACCTACCTCTGCCTATATTACCCATCTGTCCTTGAGTGTTGTCCTCTTTTTCATTAAGATGCTTATTAGTCATTTTAAATCTCCTGTCAGAATTCCAACTCCTGTGTCATAACTGAGTCTCGCTGTCTTCTTGCAATGCTTGCTTTGTCTCTACAAACTGTTTTTTTCTTGCTTTATGGCATGCCTGGCAATTTTTTTGTTGAAAGCCTGATGTAATTTATCAGATAATAAGAACTGAGGTGAATATGTCCCTGGTGTGAGGATGTGAGTTAATCTGGCTAGGAATTGGACCTCATTTAATGTGTGCTGTAGCTATAGATGTCAGAAGCTTCAGATTCTTCCAGTGTCCTTGTTTTTGTCTGTTCCCCTGACTTTGGGTTTCCTGTTGTACTCCTGATTAGGAGACGGTTTCATGCTACTGTCTCAGCAAGAATGCAGTATTAGGATAATGCAGTCCCGTTGGTGTTGTTGGTAATGTGTCCAGGAAGAGGAATTGTTCAATAATCTCTCATTTCAGTTTCTTCTAGTGGGCCTGTGACTGTCCCAAGTGTTTCTTCTTGTATAGCCTCTCACATCTAGCCCATCAGATAAGACAGGAAGGCTGTGGGCAACTGGAGCAAGAATGCCCTTCCCCCATAGCTCTGGGACAAGGCTCTGCTAAGGTCTTTCCTTCTGGAGAGCATCCCTTTGCTATAGAAAAACCACTGAGCATGTTTCACAGGGTTACTTTTCCCCTCCAATGACAGAACAGCCAGGAGAACTTTCTCAAATATTCACAGTAAAAACCTGGTATGGTTTCTGGAGGTAATACCCACAAAAGTATGGTGTTCCCCTAAAACAATCTTACACTAACCCACACTCAGCCTCTAGCAATTCATCAAAATTACTGTTTAAGTGTTCTTACCAGTCTGTGACTCCAGTAGTTTGTGCTACAGGGAAGCACATCTCAGCTATGACTGTAGATTCTCCTATCTCTCTAAATGTCAAGATGACTATTTATCCTGCAACCTCAGTCTACTGACGAATCCAATAAAACACATTTATTTTTACTTTGCCAAGCTTTTATTTGTTGTTGTAAGAATGGGGGTGATGACTCTCAAACCTTTTACATGAAAGCATTATTGATTTTTAGCAACACACATTTATTTGAAAGTTGATTAATTTGCTCAGCAAACAGTTATTGAACATCTAATATATGCCAGGCACTGGATGAAGTGTCGTAGCCATCAAGAGGAGCCAATTAGGATGTGTCCCTGCAGCCCCTTTCCACTGGTAAACCAGATGCAGATGTTTTGCTCTCCTAATTATTAGGAGTTCCAGGATTCTTTAAAATATTTTTCCATTTCAGCAGACACACTGTCAGATGTGCAAATTCTGTGCGGAGGTATTTGTTTCCTCCTCCTGGTGTCAGGCTGAGTGTGATTTGTACTTCCTGCTGCTTTACTTCAGGCAAGGGAGGAGGTGACAGCTCTGAGTTGAATAATTAGACTAATTGCAGTAAACACCCGAGGTTCTCAAGGAATGTGCAAATATAGAAAATCAATTTTATAGTAGTATTATCCAATTTTACAGTGTGCAATAATATATTTATGAAGCGGCAGCTTCAAAAATAGAAATAAAGACGATGAACATAAACAAAAAGAAAACCAAAGTAGGCTCTATGCCCAGAAATCCAGAGCAATAAACTAAGTGCAGCAGGAAAATATTGCCAAAAAGGAAGAGTTTTCAGACACACAAAAAAGTGCTTTGAAAATGCTTTCTTCCAGATTGAAAGAGGATTCAACAACTTCGCTCTGGTAGGAAAATAAGAGTTTTCACAGAAAGTGACCATGGAGAACGTGTTTATCAACTGTCATAATTTAGCAGTTAGGAAATTAATCACCAGAAATGATACCATTCTTGTGGGAGCTCAATGTCTGACTTAGAACTCAAGTCTCCAGGATGCCAGTGCATGGTTTCATCAACACAGACAAGAACTTCATGACTTTATGTTCTTCATTGATTAGCCGTAAGCACAATTCATTGGCAAGATTTAGACAAAATAAACTAGAAAAAGTAGGAGACATCAACAGAAGAAATTAATGTAGATTCATGAGAATGATAAACATGCTTCAGAAAGCTACTGATATATAGATAGCTTGTTTTATTTATTTTACTATATCTGAAATAAAAGTGACTTTCCTAAATTTTGTACAGATGTGAATCTCCATTAAGTCAAAAATTTAAAAACAATTCTCGACATTGAAAAAAACAATTTACAAATCAATTAAAAAACAAGCTCCTTTCTCCCTATGGAACACTTTTTTTTTCATGGAATGATTTGTAGTTTGATGTGTAGATTATTAATAACCAATGACTTTGACTCATTTCATGCTTTTGCTTCACTCCAGACAGTACTGCTCTGGCAAGTTTTGAAAACATCAGAGACGGAAGCATTAAGCACGTCTGCCCAAACAACATTGACTTTTCTAATTCAAGTCTAACAATATCACTGTTACAGTCTGTGATGTTTCTTGTTTTAAACATTATTTTTCATTTGGTCTTTAAGAAGATTATAATTGTATCTCTGCTTCTAAAGTAGCAGTTTAAAATCCTTGTTATGGCAAAGAATCCTATTTTTTCTAAAAATAATTAGGCATACCTACAATTTTTAGGTATGAAAACAAATGTTGGTTTTAAAAATCAATTATGTTTTTCTTTTTCTGATTATAACATAAATATGGATTTGAATGTAATAAAAAAATCAGTATCTTCTGTGGACCAAAATGGCAAATCAAATTAAGCATGCCCTTGTGTGCTAGGAGTGGGGAAAGCATGGAGAGCCAGGGGAAAACGAAGAAAAGCCAAGGGAAGCCGGCAAGACATGAGACGAGAAGCAGACAGTGGCTATGAACCACAAAGGTGGATATAGTAATTGATCAGTGAACCAAAGCAGCAAGTGAAAGAGACGATAATTATAACAAGTAAATGGACCCATGCGATTTTTGTAAATGGGAAATTAATGTGATAACTAGAAGCTTTAGGAGTGGAGGGGAAGACGAATCAGAGATTCCCAGTAGAGGAAATTGATAGAAAGTTGACCAGCAGAGGGTGTATTTTTAATGTCTTCTGGATCACCTGGGGATCTTATGAATCACCTGGAGACCTTGATAAAATGCTATTTATGATCTCTAAATCTGGGTTGGAGCCGAGATATTCCCACAAGTTGATGTGATGTCCACATCCATGTGATGTCCATGATGCTGGTCTATGGAGTACACTTTGTGTAGCAAGTTTCTAAGACATTCATTTTATTTTAGCTCTAGCAAAATTCACCAAGATGTGAAAAAAATTCCCAAGTAACTGAGCTGAGCTATCATTATTGGTTTCATAAAATGTAAATGGTGTTAAAAGCTAAAATGTAAGCTAGTTTCATGCATAGAGAATTGAAATACTTTTGTTACCTTCGCAAGAGAAGTGATATGAAGAATCCTAAAAATCTCATGTTTTCCCCCTTGTTTGATAGTGTTTAGTTGTATAATGGTATTTAGTTGGTTTGTATACAATCTCCAATTATGTAGGAAAAGCAATCTCGGTAAGCATGAGTGGTCAGGTAACGTTCTGTGGCTTGCTAGATGCAATTGGCTAGATCACAGTATATAGGATTTGTTTTCTTAGGTATAAGGGCAAGTGAATTGGCTTAAATGATTTTATTTCACGTAGACGGCAATGCCTCTTTTAAAATTTTATTTTGAAATGTGCCTGTCTTCTAATAGAAGGTATCTACTTAAATAATTTTTTGGAATAAGATTTTCTGAAACAAAAGATGTACACTCATCATATTCACTGAAGGTAATAAAGTTAAGGTTTAAAAAACGTAGTTTAAATTGGTCAAACACATAAGAATATTCTTTCTAGGAAAATTATATTTTATTTATGATCTATAAATTAGAGTCTAAAGAATATGGCATGTGTAAATGCTGATATATTATTACTATATATATATATATATATATATATATATATATATATAGTGTGTGTATGTGTGTTTGTGTGTATAAAACATTCATATAAATCAAGATTATTCTGTGCCTATTGTTCATTTTTATATATCCAGTCTACATATCACTTAACTCCCATTTATAGGAAGGAAAATAGTGTTATTTACTGAAGAATTATAAAATTTACCTTCTTCTACTTTGCTGATTACTTAGCTCCTCTTTAAATACAGTTGTAGACCCCAAATTATAAAAGCTGCTCAAGAAAGTGCAGTTAATCTGTCCATGTGACTTTATGCAAGTCACTCAGCCCCTGGGACTTTAAGAATAAAATGTAGCAGGGTTACAGAGTGGGAAAGAAGTTCAAGTCAGAATATCATAGGTGTGTTGGCTTCCTTATGATATCAAAATGTCAATTAAAATATAAAGAAAAATTATCACTTGAAAAATAAGCATAAGCTAATGTATCTCAAAAATGTCTGTCTAAAATGACCTAAACAATTGCAGGAGATACTAATTTTAGTGACTAAATTAGGAGTAGAATTATGTAACTAATTTTTAATTACATAGTCAGTGTTGACTGTCTATGCGCTATTGAATGATTACCATGGAATGCCAAGATAATTACTCAAGGCCTGATTCAGTCTCAAAATGT
Source organism: Saguinus oedipus (assembly GCA_031835075.1). Lineage (NCBI taxonomy): Eukaryota > Metazoa > Chordata > Mammalia > Primates > Cebidae > Saguinus > Saguinus oedipus. The sequence continues at coordinate 43,445,633 of CM063183.1, forward strand.
CTCTGCAGCTGTAGAGGCTGCTGAGGCCTGTGGAGTTTCCTCTGGATTGCCAGCTGCACAGACTTTCCACGAGTTATGAAGCCATAAGCCTGATTCTGCTCATACTCTGCCACCTACAACCCCATACAGTGTTTGGTGCGTAAGGGCACTTAGACAATTTGATGTCAAATCGTGGCTTCACAGAAGGAGACTGGCAATATAATTCTTGATACTCCTAAGAAAGAGTTATTTGACGGTCTCTCATCTGCCCCTGAAGTGCCCTCTCTTCTCACTGTTATGCTTCTGTTTCATTGACTCATTTCCAACCATCTGTGGAATGGTTTGTGTTCTTTGGTGTCTCAGCCCTCTCTCTCAAGAGTGTCTTCCCAAAGTGTAATTGGGAATCCTGTCGCTCATTAGCATTTATTTTCCACATAGAAATGATCAGATTAATTCAATCTTACCAGTTTGTTAAAGAACAAAATTGTGTAATGTCCAAGTAAAGGAAAAGGTAGAGAAGGATGTTTTATATTTCATCACTTTCTAAAAGTTCACTGAGGTATAGGACTGGTGAATACCATATGACTTAATAGAAAGTAATAGATAAATGAGTAAACATTTGTAAAGGCCAATTAAAATTAGGTCAGAAATAAACTATTGATAGTGTGTTGCTCTCAGTTTGATAAATTAACCTAGAAACTTTGAGAAACACCTAGAAAGAAATATAGAACTTATACATTTAAAATTATAGCTCATTTTTCAAGAAAGCAGGAACGATTTATAGGGTGATAAACAACAAAAAAAAATTATCTCTAAAAGAAAGTAAACTTGTGAGTTTGCCTGAGTGTGATGGCACTGTTAGGAGCACTGCCTTAAAAAAAAATTTTCTTTGAGAATTTGTACTCAAGGGCTTTCCCTCTTCAGGCTTTGATATCCAAATGTATACAAAATGGTCCAGAGATTCCCATCAAGAAAAAATAACCTAAAGGTTAGTCTCGAGTTGGTAAAACTCTTGAGATATATTAAAGAAGCAAAAAAAAAAAAAAAAAAAATTATCTGAAGGACTGAATCTTCACCACTTACCACAGATGACTGTTGGTGAAGCCACAATTATGAATCACAGGGAAAAACAGGTCAGTGTTGAATGATAGCAAAAAGACGTCAATAGAGTATGATGCTTATGCCCTTTCATCAGCTAGCAAAATATTACAACAAAGACTTTAGAGTATTAAAATATGATTGTCTTAATAGTAACACTTAAAAATAATAAACCAAGAAGATCTGTAAAACAATAAAATAAAATTTTGTAACTACATAAAAAAGAGCATCATCAAAATTTAGTATAGGGATGAACCAGTGAATTAAATAGCACTCAAAAGAAAATTAGGTAAAACAATATAACAAATCTCAAAGAGTACATAATAAACATACTATATATTACAGAAGAGTAAAATTTCTAGTAAGTTCCATTTATGTTTATAGTTATTAAAATATACCTTTTTCTCATCTATATGTAATATATCTTGCAGATCAAATATTATACAATATATGCAAGTATGATTTCAAGTTTATAAGTTTCAGATTTGAGGACTGTATCAACTTAATTTGCTAAATTCAGAAATTTAAGGAGAAACACCAATTAATAAATGCCAAGACATTTATTAAAATTTGATTGCCTGTCCATAATAAGAATAAAAATAAATTTCAAAAATGAGATATATTTTTCTAGCAACCAAAACCAAATATACATTAATTGTGAAATGCTATAAAATTTCTTGTTAAATTCAAAAGCAAGGCAAAATGTTAAGTCATTGTCATTCAGTATTTGAATGTAATAGAAAAAGAAAGCAAAATAAATACAAACATTGGACAAACAGTTAAAATACCATTAATTTAAATAAGGATGATTTCAAGAAGTTCAGCAAAATGTTATCAGAACAATAATTTTAGCAGAGTTTCTCTTTCATGTTTGGTTAATATTATGGAGTGCTGGGAGTAAAAAATGCTGAAGAATAAGTACACAAGAAGTATAAATCTGTGGAAATTAGATATTATGAAAAGAGAGTCAAGTTGAGGATGCTCTTTCAATGTAATGTATTTAATCTTATTCTAAAGTTGCTATAATTACAGTAAGTGACATAACAATAATGAAAAACTATATATATAAAATTTAATTTTGTGTTCAGAAGCAGATTCCTATATAAGAACATTAAAACATAAAACTGGCACCTCAAATTAATATAAAGAATGTTTTAAAAATAAATAATGCAATGATTGTCTAACCATGTAGAATAAAATATAAGTAGATGTCCTCTCTTTTCATTATAAAGAAAGAGTGATGTATTCAAGTCTAATTGTATTTTATAAAATCAAATCAGTCCTAAAAGAAAATATGACATTTTAAAATAATAATCTATAATAGAGTGAAGTCTCCACAATAAAGGGGGGGAAAGAAAAAGCAGACAAAACACACAGAAGCCAGATAAAGAGGAAAAAAGATGTTTCTGCCATGTAGAAAATTATTATTTTTTCATTTCAAGACACAATGCAGTTTAAGTCAAATGAGAATGTGACAACATTTGCAAATCAAGAGATTAATAAAATAATATACTTTGTATAAGTTAGTGATACCAGTGTCCTTCAAAATAAACAAAAAAACACTATACAACTTAAAAATAGCAGATCCTAATAACCACATAAGATGCATCGAATCTTTCTAAAATTTCTAATACTCATGAAAATATTAATTTTAAGATAATTATTTTAAATTTTAAGATTAATTTTAAGACTTTCGATTGGCAAGTTACATACTGTCTAGCTTTTAGCAAATACATATTGGCTATCCTACTGATCATATAGGTAATCTTTAAATTTTTGAAAGTTACCACAATAATCTTTTAGTTTTCTTTAACTCAACATTTCCCAAAAGTATTTTGCCATTTAATCCATCCCGTCTGAATAGTATATTAACTTTCTAAGAAACATCTAATTTAAAAAAAATTTTCCTAACCTAGTAAAGCAAGACAATATTCAACCCCAGGTAATACAGAGAACACCACAAAGATATTCCTCAAGAAGAGCAACCCCAAGGCACATAATCGTTAGATTCACCAGGGTTGAAATGAAGGAGAAAATACTAAGGGCAGCCAGAGAGAAAGGTCAGGTTACCCACAAAGGGAAACCTATCAGACTTACAGCAGATCACTCAGCAGAAACTCTACAAGCCAGAAGAAAGTGGGGGCCAATATTCAACATCCTTAAAGAACAGAACTTTCAGCCCAGGATATCATATCCTGCCAAACTAAGCTTCACAAATGAAGGAAAAATAAAATCTTTTATGAACAAGCAAGTACTCAGAGATTTTATTACCACTAGGCCTGCTTTACAAGAGCTTCTGAAAGAAGCATTACACATAGAAAGAAACAACCAGTATTAGCCTTTCTAAAAATATACCAAAAAGTAAAGAGCATCAACATAAAGAAGAATTTACATCAACGAATGGATAAAACAGCCAGTTAATATCAAATGGCAGTAATCCTAAATTTAAATCGACTAAATCCCCCAATCAAAAGATACAGCCAAAACCCAACGGTATGCTACATCCAGACCCATTTCACATGCAAGGATACACAAAGACTCAAAACAAAGGGATGGAGAAAGATTTACCAACCAAATGGAGAGCAAAAATAAATAAATAAAAAGCAGGAGTTGCAATTCTCGCATCTTATAAAATAGATTTTAAAGCAACAAAGATATAGTGGAAAAGGATCAATGCAACAATAAGAGCTAACGATCCTAACACCCAGATACATAGAGACTTAGACTCAATGAGACAGAAAATTAATAAGGATATCCAGGACTCGAACTCAGATCCAGAACAAGTAAACTTAATAAATATTTATAGAGCTCTCCACTTTAAATACACAAAATATACATTCTTGTCAACACCACATCACATCTACTCATAGGTTTAAATGAAATATTTATTGGCCATTATTAATACCCATTTTTTAGAATAAAGCAACATTTCTGTTCTCGCTCCCTCTTTTTCTTCCTCTTTCTTCCTCTCTTTCACTCCTTTTTTTTTCTTTCCTTCTCTCAAAAAAAAAAGGAATTCCCTTTTCTCTCTCTTGTATGAATCCTCTCTCTTTTGGATACTCCCTCCCTTCCTTCTTCTCCCCCTTCCTCCTTCCTTCCAAAAAAATAAAAAATAAAATAAAAAAAGGAGACTGGCCATTTAATTTTAAATTTTAAATGATGTAACTCTTCATTTTTATAAATTTAAATTTGAAATTACCAGAAAGGAAAGGCAATAGGAACTATTTATTGATATAAATTGGAATTCCTTTCCCTTGCTCTTTTATTAGAAAGGCATGCAAACATGCATTAGTCCGTTATGCAAAATGTTGACAATTCCACTGTTATTGCATATTCCATCAAGAAAAAAACAAAACACAGCAACAATAAGAAAAAAATAAAATTAGAGTCAACTCCACTAGCAAGTGATAGCTTCTGCTTTTTTGTTTTGTTTTGTTTTTTTACCCTGTTACCTCTTGCATGTCTATTTTATTTAGCTTTTAGTGGGTATTTGTTGGTTAGTTCACACACTGCACACTGTTATTAATAAAATACACATGGTAATCTTGTTCTTCTAAGCTATTTCAAGGGAGTTGACTCTCAGCGCTATCAAGACATTTTTCTGCCATAAATTTTGCATTGTCAGTAGATAAATTTATTTACCAAGTGTTTGCATGAGACTCAATTACAGGCACATGATGTAACAAAATCCCATCATAGAGGATAACCACAGTTAAAGTAATTTTAAGAGATTCTCAGATATACTTCTTCCTGCCAAGTAAGTACTGTTTTTTTTTTAAATTACAGCTAACCTAAAGTGATATCAGATTTAAGACTGTACAGAATCAACTGTTAGAATCAATTTATTCTCCACTGAAAAAATTATTTGCCTTAATTCAAAATGACATGCTATTTCTTCTAAAACTGCACTTAACTTTTAGCACATTTTCCAATAGAACTTTTCTCCTCTATCTTATTGGTACCTTGCAATTCTATAATATGTTGCTGAATTTGACTTGTGTATTCATTTACAGATTATAATATTTAGAAACCCCTGTTGATATAAATCAGATATTTGGAAAATGACCAGACAAATGATATTCACTAGTAGTAGATTCAGCATTTTTTGGTCATCTTAAAAGTCCTTGGACCCAATGCACTGACTGCACCTTAAACTATTGCCCCCCAAAAATGTGCTTTTGTCACTCAGATCTTTTGCTTCAGCAGGGGGTTGCCTCTACCATAAAAAGATCACTGCCTCACACCCATAGTAACTCTGGTTGTTGCTTTATTTGCCGGAATTAGAGATATTATTATAAGCTATCTGGACAGGCAGAATACTAATTGATACCAAGAGGTGGGCATAGGAGAGCAAGTCTCATTCTTTGACTGGCTTATTTACCTAGTTCTTTAACTAGACCACAAATTCCTAAATATACCTCGTTCCTTAACTAGACCATAAATTTCTAAGGGTAAAAACCCTATTCCATTCACCTCTATACTAAATCAGCAATATGCCTGACTTAGGGTGTGAATTGATGAATGAAATAATTTTACTTTACTATGATCTGAACTACTGCAGTGCCTTGGGAATAAAGACTATGGTTAAGGAAGAAACGATGGTAATATGTTGTGCCTTAAAATCAATGTTAATCATTCCTTATTAAAAGTGCACAGATGCCTTTGTCTCATTTGGGTTTTACTGAGGTAAATGGTGCAGTTATTTATATGTATATTATATCTCTGGATATAATATGAATAAGAAAGAATAGGAAAGAATGGATATGAATAGGAACGAATCTATGGCTATAGCTAAATAAAGCAATGTAAACTAGAAAAAGAAAATAAATTTAAAAAAAAGGAAAGAAGGAAGGAGGGAGGAAGGGAGGGAAGGAGGGAATGAAGGAAGGAAAGAAGGGTGAGAGAGGGAGGAGAAATAAAGGAAGAAAGGAGGGAGGGAGGGGAAGGAAGGAAGGAGGGGAAGCAGGGAGGGAGGGAGGGAAAAAAGAAAAAATAATAATTGGTTCATTTGATTTGCCAAAGGGCATGGTAAGAACCAGTCTTTATATTTTGAGTTTGCACTTTTTTATTTTGCTGATCCCCTAACTAGGCTGGCTGAATAGTGAGTACTCCCTTAGAGGGTTTATCAGTCTGGAACTCTGTGTTAGCCACCTAACATTCAAAGTCTACCACTCTCTCACTTTGTACCATTTGCCTCAGCTTCTAATATTTGTAATAACTTATTTGTTCTGATTGAGTTTGTCTGCAAATTCTGGTGCCTACCATCAAGGGCATGAAGGTAGAGAGAAAGACAATAGGTGAACTCTCTAAAATTATATGTATATTTTTACCCTGGAAAGCGTGCCCATATTTCTTTATTATCCTTGCAATGAAATCTGTGACTGGTCTCAATTTAGAACCACTTTACCTTACTGTCTGTACTACCACTGTCATGTGCTCCCGAAGTACTTACATTTTTTCCCTTTTTAAAAATCACCACGTGACCAAATTCTAGGCTCTAATCTAGTCTTACGTCTATAAAAATGTATCCACAGCTGTATTAATAATCTCTGAATGCCTAAAGCACTTGATATTTACCCATAAGATTTTACATTGTTCATAAATTTTTGTGTAGACATCTCTCCAATTAGATATCAGCTTTTGTGTTTATTTTTTAAAAACTTTCTTTTTCATAAAGGGAGCCACAGTGAACCAAAGAATAACCAGAAGTTATAGTGAATACTGCTTATAAATTTTAAGAGCTAGTAAAATAGTAATATTTTACTGTTACTATTAATTGGTACTAATTAGTTGGTATATAGAAACTAGCACTTTCACCTATAAAATTGATTGGGTTCATAGAAGAAAAAGATGTATAATCTATAAAGAAAATATTTGGGAATACATATTTACAAATCTTCATGGGAGAACAAAACAGTCTAAAGAACACATCTATATTTGAACTAGAAGAACTTGAGGATCTCACAGTTTCATTCAAGGTTTAGAAATAGAGTCAAAAGTGAACATATTCCCATTTTCACAATTTTAGCAAGGCCTTATGGTTCAAAAAATTTTAATAATTACTCTAAACAATGCTTCCTTGGAACAGTCCCATTACTAACCCACTGAAAATGCGTGCGGCTTCGTATCAGCTGGAGGTAAACCCTCAAAGTGAACTGTGAAAACCACACGTTATGTATGTGTAGTGTGTAGGCAGCTAGGGGAAAAGAAGACATAATGGTATGTTAATGAAATTCACAAATAACTTATAAATCAAAACTCTGAATTTATTATGGCTTTATGCTAATCTGTTACTTTATGGTCTTGATTTAGTAAGAAAGCAGGCAGGCAGGCAGCCAGGAAGTAAGGAAAGAATGAAGGAAGGAGAGAAGAAACAAAGGAGCCAAGTAATGAAGGAAGTCTTTGTACAATAGATATTATTGCAGGTGTAAAAATAGTATACTTACCATAATTTCTTCTGCTTACTTTTAAAAATAAATGTTCATTTCTTGATTAGTCAAGAACTGTTGCATGCAAAATCCACAGGTGAAAACTGAACCAGTGTTGGTACATCCGTTTCCTACAGTTGACACAGCCCACAGAATTAATTAGATGTAATTAATTAGATGTCCTTGACAGTTTTGCATGCAAAGTAGTTCTGTAAACTAGTATTTCCACCAGATTGATTGTCTGCATTGATGGACTTAAGTGAATACCTCACCACTTTCTCACCAAAGTGGAAAATGAACTTTCAAAACCAATGTAGTCAAGGCTGCATGAAGGAGTAATCATTTGCCTAAAATTAATATCTAGTGTAAATTTACTTAAGAATGTGACTATCAAATCCTGTAACACATATCTCGGGGATCATTAAGTGTCGCAGAATGAATATAAAAAGCCCTTAAATTTCTATTTCATGAAGCACATGTGAAAATAGATTATTTGAATTTTTATTTTGAAACTGTCATAAACATAGAGAAAATCTGCATGAAAAGTACAAAGAATATTTTTTCTCAACCATTATGTTAGAACATAAGTTGCTAACACAACGTTCCATCATCCTTAAATATCTAAGGATGTATTTTCTGTAAACATAAGCATCCTTCTATACAGCCATGAAAATGAGAAAATTAATGTTGACACATTAGTACCATCTACTCGGCAGCCACTGTTCAATTGTTCTAATAACATTCTTGAAGGAAAACATAACTAGCCCATGATCATGTGTTGCATTTAGTTGCCATGTATCTTTAGTCATCTTCAATCTTTTTGTGACTTTCATTACCTTAATAGTTTTTAGAATTACAGGAAAATTCTTTGGTAGAATGTCTTTCAATTTGGCTTTCTGCTATCTTCATGAAGAAATTCAGATTCTGCACCTAAGGTATAAAATTGATATGTTCTAATTTTATCCAATCATTCAGCAGACCATTTCATTTTTTTTCAATTATCAATAAAGTTAATGTTGATCACTTGGTTCAGGTAGGATCTGTAGATTTCTCCCCTGTGAAGTTATTCTTTCCTTCCACCTTTTTAATAATAAGTAACCTAAAAGACTACTCTGTAGCAGTTTGTAAATGTCTTATTCTTTGTCTTTTTGAAAATGTATTTGTTGATTTATTTATGTCAATATGGAGTCATAGGTTACTATTATACTCAATGAGTGTAATCTGTTGTTATCGTTATTTATTTTGATGCTCAAATCTGCTAAGATTTGGCTGCCGATAGCTTGTTTAAGCTAGATTCTGTATTCTTTATAAGGTTGCCATCATTGTTTAGGTGTTTCCTTGCCTTGTAGCACAAAAAGATGTTCCAGGTTCATCTTATACTTTCTTTGTTCCAGCCCCCAAAGTAAGCATTTCTCCATGAAGCTCTGGTTCTTTTGAGAACGACATTTGGAATCTAAGGTCTGGGTGCTCAGTGTGCTGATGTTCCTAGGCCCAGAAGACAAAGCTAGCAAATATATGGCATGTGTATCTGTGTGTATACATACATTATGCACATGCATTTAGACATGTATATGTGTGCATTTATTTACACACATTTACATCTATATAGACACATTTATACAAATATACATCTATGTTGTAGGTAGGTAGGTAGGTAGGTAGATAAAATTCTACATTTACACTGATATCAGCATACTAAATTCAACACCACAGGTTATTTGTAGTTTTACACCGTTCCATATTTGTAACTTATTTTCTTTGACAGTGAGTCTGTTGGCCTCAACTTCTTTACCTGTTTGAGCTCTACTCTCCTATGTGTAACCTGTCATCTTTGACTAGCTGTGTTCCACCCAACCCCCTACCCACTGTGGAGATTGGGTTTTCACTCTGAACCCAGCACCCATCCTGAGTCCCCACTGCCACTTTCCTCTCACAGATGCCCTTCTCACTCTACCTGGGCACCAGCATTAAATAGATTTAGAGGATCAAGAACCACCCAGAAAGGATACACAAAGGTTTTTGACAGGATGTTTATCTCTAGGTTCTGCTTTGGTTCAATTCAAGAAGCACTAAATAATCATTTACACACGAGACAAGTCTTCAGCAGCATGCATTAAAAATAATTTGTAAGAGAAAAGTTGTAGATAGAAATAGCGATATTACCAGAGTTATCAATGGATCACACTTGGAATTTAAGGCAGGTTGGAACAGAATGGTAGTTAAGAGTATGGACTCTGCAGACAAAAGCATTAGTTTAAACCTTGGTTCAGATACTGACTTTACGAATGATAGATTAATTAGCATCTCAATTTCATTTTTCTTCTCTATAAAATGGGGATAATAGTAACTACCTCATGAGGTTGTTTTGGGGATTACATGAAATAAATTTCTACCTGATCAAAGAGATACACTATTGACTATGTAAGTGTTTACTGTTATTACCGAGATGGTTTGGCGATAGTGGCCACGTGCTAAGAGTGTGGGAGTCTTAGAAAGGGAAGCCTGTCAGCCTAAAAGGAGAAGCAGTCTGAACAGGAAAAAAACATTTCTCAGAAAACTCGATCTGTGAGTCTAGATAAACCAAAGCCGGGAAGCTAGGTCAGAAGGAAAGTTGTTCAGCAAATTTATATGAGAAAGTTGAAATGGCATTTAAAAAAATGGAGACAAATTTTATTGCTGTCTGCTTATGGAGGTAAAGAAGTGAAAAGTCAAGAGGGAGTTTTATGCTGGGTTTATCAGGTTAAGCATATTAAAGGCACTTGGATCTATGCTTTCTAACATTGAATAAACTAATTATCAGCACTTATGATCCAGTCAAGTAGCTCTGTGATATTATTTTCTTGCACAAAATTACTCCCATTTTTACTTTCCAATTCTAAAGTGATGTGTAACCTAATGTTTTAGGTTTCAAGTCAAAACAGAGGAAAACAGTATCCCAATTTCTCAATATTATACCTGGTATTCAAGAAAGAATTTTTATGGCCTCTGCATTCCTCCTCCCCTGCCCAATGAAATACTTCCATGAAGTTCAGAATGGAAGAAACATAGCGTGGAGAGAAATTCTTGGACTTATTCAGAATCTGATTCACTATGTCACTTATGTGTGTCACTTTGAGTAAATCAGGTCTGAGTTACATTTTAGCAATTTCGTCTACTACATAAGGTTCTCTGAGAGGAATAGAGGTAAAATATCTCTGACATTCCACGATGTCTGGCCCATATTAAGTAATGAAGCATAACACTGAGGCAGAAGTAATGTCTTCTATAAAAAATGACATTGATTTTCAAGAACCATACCTGGAAACCCACACAAAATATATCAGACTATTGGAGAGTTAATACTTTTGTGCAATTTGCCTACAGGAAGAGAACATTCAGATTAACTTATCTATTTAGTTAAGTTACATGTGTTACTCTCCCAATTATTAACGCTTTATTTGATTTCTATGTTTTATTCTTTCTGGATTATTGTGTCTCCACTTCTAAATCTAAAATGTATGGATTTTCAAAGGTGGCTAGCAAGACCATCATTAGCAGAAAAGCCTGCAATGTAAAAGCTGTATGCATTGTGAAGCCTTTTAAGGGTTGATACTCCACATACATTTATTTTTGAATTTCAAGAGACAGACAAAATATATTTAATTTGAAGACAGTCACAGTAGAACAAAAATACCATCTAAACCAAAAACATGATTTAGATTTTCTGAGGGAAAAAAATATTACCCAAGAGGTTGACCTTTTCCATTAATTTGTAATAGGATTCAGACTGTAATTTACCAACAGTCCAAATATGCAATAAGGGTGTATTTAGCAGCGATAAGATTTCTTGCAGGTAATCTTTGTTTGCAAGGCGTATGGCTAGCATCCAGATTGTAACAAACCAAAGTGTTAAGCACAACTGAGAAAATCACAAATCACACCAAGTAGGACATTCTTAGGTGGGACTCAATGTGTCTTTGCTTCAGAGTGGGGAGAGACAACTGAGGCCAACATTCTGTGATCCCCATATTCCTCAGCTGCTTTCTAATGTCCACCAGAGAATAGAGTCTCTTCTCTGAAGGCATCTGTAGTTGCCCTTCATGGAGTAACAAATGAACAAATGATTCTTTTTTTTCCTTTTTTTTGAGACAGAGTTTTGCTCTTGTTACCCGGGCTGGAGTGCAATGGCGCAATCTCGGCTCACCACAACCTCCGCCTCCTGGGTTCAGGCAATTCTCCTGCCTCAGCCTCCTGAGTAGCTGGGATTACAGGCACATGCCACCATGCCCAGCTAATTTTTTGTATTTTTAGTAGAGACGGGGTTTCACCATGTTGACCAGGTTGGTCTCAATCTCTTGACCTCGTGATCCACCCGCCTCGGCCTCCCAAAGTGCTGGGATTACAGGTGTGAGCCACTGCACCCAGCCCCGATTCTTACTATATATATATAGAAAATATAGCTAGTTACTGAATACATAATGAGGACTAAAATGGGCCAATCTGTATTGAAACAGGGACCCTTAGGTTGAAACTTATAACTGTATATACAAAAGATTTTCTCACAAATTTAAAAAATTCCATTCTGTATAATAACATCCACTAGTACTAAAAATTCTCACATTATTGAAATTTTGCTCTCCATGAATAGATGGATCAATAGTATTCTACTTAATTAAAGACATATACAGCATTAATCAATTTTGCTACTATTAGAATGGTGCAAATATAATTGCAAACATAATTTGCCATTAATGGCAAAAATCACAACAATTTTTGCACCAACCCAATATACTAAGCGATTTCACTATCTCAGGGGATTACAAAATCAGACATTGATTTATTTTTATATTAATTACATGTTGGTGGCTGTAATTCAGCTGCTCCAAGTCTTTTCATTCCACAATCCAAAAGCAGACCCTTGTCATGTCTTTATGCTATGGGAATATTTTGGAACAAAACAGCATAGAAAGATGAGCAAGTGCATTGGTGGAAAACATAATACTTTTTAAAGCTCCCGCTCAGATGTGGCACATGTCTTGTTCATACTTCATTGGCTAAAGCCAGTCAGTTGGACAAGTGCAAATCATCATGGAGATAGCGAGTACTCCACTGAAGATGCTGCAAGTCACAAGGCAAAAGGTGGAAACATATAAGTCTTTTGACAAAGAAGTTGGAAACAATAATTTAGAACACATAATCGAGATATATTCTTTAAGTACCATTGGTGTCAACCTTAACAAAAGTCATCATTTGTCATAATCACAATAGATAAGCAGTTTGAGATAAGTTTTTATATTGTGATCGGATTGTTGGTGTAGAAAAGAAAAAATCAGTTAATCAAATATACGAAGATAGAATTATTCCAGTATATAAATATAAGTAAATAATTATTTATATAACTTATATAAATATTACCTTATGGTAAAATTTTTATTACTTATATAAGTAAATAATTATAGGGTTGTTTAAAAAAATTGAAATAATATAAGTGAAACTCCAAAATACTTGATATAGAGTACCATGTATATCAATAAATTTTATTTTCTACCTGGTTTCTTAACTAACACGTCAGTTAAATAAAAATTTCTAGTCTTCAAAATGTTCAGAATAAATCTGATATGTAGCATGTAACAAATGAAATACTTGAATACATTTTATTGGGCTGTAACAGCAGAGATAAAGCCTGAAATAATATAATGTCTTAAAAATTCTTAAATACAGTCTTTCATGTTTTTCTTACACAAGAGAATAATGAAAAAAAAAAGGAGCAATGGAACATGTAACTCTAAAGGCTAGATTGAGTAGTTTTATGTCATATTATATGATCTAATTTTTTTAATTAAATGATTTAAATTCCTAGTCAATAATATTTAAAACTGCATTCAGCATATTATTATTACTAAAGGGTTCAATAAATAAATATTGCACAACAGTATTGATTTTTGACATCTGTTTTTTTACTTCTGTAGCTTCATAAAAATTATTTTCTAAACTTTACTTTCAAAAAAGAATTCCTAGCAAGATTTATTTAGAACATAGCATTTTTAAATGTCTAAACAGAAACACTAAGATCTGTTCAATTGTTCACATTATTAACTGTTTGGTGCACTTATTTTACTTCATAGATCCACTTTGTCTTCAAACTTTTGTGGAGAAGAATTAATATAGAGATTAGGGGGAAAAAATCTGGTCCCAGAAGAGATGAGTTCAATTTCTATGCAAAGAATTGTATTGTACTTCATGAAAGATGGTGATCAAGATGGACTTAAAGTTCACTTCAGCTTGACTAAACTATAGACAGCCTTCCACAGAACTGTAAGCTCCTCACCTCTCTTGTCCTAGAGCATATTTACTTTAGAAAACCTGCAATTGTAAATCCTTTCTCTGCCCCTTTGAGGTGTAAATCTTCTCCCAAACTCTTACTAATTGTAATACCTAGGAATGTCTTCAAAGATCAATGAGCCATTACTTTGAAATGTAGTCACCAAGAAAGTTAAAACCTCCATGTCTTTATGAAAGGCTAGAATTCTAACTTTGATAAGTATCAGTTAGCAAACATAGATAGTCCAATAGCATTGACCAACTTTCCTTTCTTAAAGTCCTCCAGCATATGTCCACTACTCATCCCAGTTTTTAAAACTCTCCAGCCTTTTGCTTCAGAAGAGTTGAGTTTAATTTCTTTTCCGTATTGCAATAATCTTGACCTATTTCAGTTGTCTTGGATAAAGCCTTCCGTGCTTATTTTACTCCCTCTGGTGCATGTTTTCTTTGACAATAGAAATAACTCCTCCCTAGATTCATTTACATTCAGCCCTAGTTAAAAGAAAGAAAATATATTAAAGCATTTCTTGAAGGTTTTAAATTTATAGAATGGGGAAACACAAAGCAAAATGACTTTTAAAATCTTTGGTTATTTCAGTAGGTGATACTTGCTTCATAGTTTTAACCCACTGATAGGGCCTTTACTTTACATCCCCCAAAAAACAAACTTTGAAAGTGACATCATTTGCTCAGGAGTAACTCAAACTACACAAAGCAGCCAAAGAAAACTGAATTTATTTACAGTCATCCAAATGCTGTTTCACTGAATTGGTGTGTGGCAGAAATAATACTAAGACGTAAATCCATTTTCCAATTTAGAAAGACAAGGCTTCTGTGATGAAATGGAATGCAGACAGCAGCATTATCATAGATTATCATTGAAATATATTTCCCTGGTGATTTTGCCCAGAAAAGTATGAAACTGAGATAGAAAATAAAGCAGGTGACGCTGTAAGCACAGGGTTGGTGAGTATGCATCATCCGAAATGTATGACTTGCTTCACACGCCCTTGGTTTTCTGACTGATAGGAGTTCAGATTATGTCTTTGAAAGTCCCACAATGAAGGCGATGATGTCCTGAGTGTGTGAGAGACTCACTTAAGCTTTATTGTTCCATCTATAAGCAAGATAAGATGCAATAAGTACATAGAGACCATTAGGGTCCTGCTACTGTTGGTCTAACTAATGGTCCTATAGGTAAGAGGGAACAGACTGGGAGGTGAGCAGAGCTTTCTCATGTCTGTAGGAAAACTGTAAACTCAGTGAGACTATGTAGATTGCTTTGAGGTTGTTGAGGAACCCACTGGGGTTAAAGAGATATGCTTATTAGCCACATTGTCTTTGCATGTTCAAAGCATAGATAAATAAATAATCTTTCTAAATTATATACACAACTTTTAAAAGGTATCTAACTTTTGACTTTTTTTTTTTTAGCTTTCCAAAAATGGAAGATATTAAGTTTAGGGTCCCAGTATAGTGTTATTCTCAGTAAAAAGAGGAACTACACAAATAGAATAATCAGGTGTTTCCGTCTTCTAGTGCTGATAAATTGAGAATGGAAAACTTCATTTAAAAAATCTATTTCCATTTATGTCTCAATCTATTTATCATTTCTCCTATTAAATGTCTATTATGTACTTATCATCATCACATAGAATATAGATATTTAGTAACCCTCACAGTTTCTGACACCTAAAAGATACATACACATACAAACAGAACTTATGGCTCAACCCAAAATTTATTTTCACATTGTCTCTTCTGATGGACAAATATAATTAGATACTGGGTCTCAGATAATATTTCGCTCATCTTCTCAAAAATGGCATAACAGAATGAGAGTGGAATATGTGAGCGGAACCTTGAAGCAAAGCAGTGGTGTTTTTTTGCCACATGGAAGTTCTTTAGCTGTGAGCACAAGGACTTGGTAAAGTCTCTATGGGGAAACACTGATACCAAGTTTTAGATGTTCCCATTTTGCATAAGAAAACTTAGATCATTTCTAACAAAAGAAAGAAAACAAGAATATAAAATACTTTAGCTTTTGTATGTTGCATTGGTTCATAATAATTAAAATATCCATTATTAAATATTTATTTTAGGAGAACTGAAGATGATATACTTTTTAGGTACCTTAAAAGAAAAATCATGGTCAAGTTATCTTTACTATATAAAAATGAGTATGTTATCTCAAGAGATTAAAGTAGTAATCAGGATATTTCTATAAAACTTGACTATTACAAATCTCTCTTCTTTGTTTCTGTTTTTCTTTATAAGACTCATATCTTCTTGAACTTCATCTCCATAAAGATGAAGAAATCAGTGAGAGAAATCACTTAAGGCAATGTTAAGTAGAAAATAGCAGAAGTACATTTTAAAAACCAAAACAAATGTCGGGTGCAGTGGCTCACCTGTAATCCCAGCATTTTGGGAGGCCAAGGCAGGTGGATCTCTTGAGCCCAGTAGTTTGAGACCAGTCTAGAAATAATAATGAGGATTAATATTTCTTCATATTCCTCACCAACACTTGTTAGGTGTGTTTTAGATGATAGCCATGTTAGTGAGTATGAAGTGTATCCCATTGTGACTTTCAGTTTATTTCCCTAATGACTAATAATCTCGAGTGTCTTTTCACAGGCTTACTGACCATTTGTTAATTTTATTTGGAGAAATATTTCTTCAGATCCTGTGTGCATCTTGTAAATGGCTTATATATCTTTTAATTGTTTTTATACATTCAAGCTGTTCTTATACATTCTGGATACTGGCCTCTTTTCAAGTATATGATTTGTAAATATTTTCTCCCATTCTTTGTTTCCTTTTCATTTTCTCCATGATGCCCTTTGAAGCACAAAAGTTTTTCATTTGTTGGCATTTAATGTATCTATTTATATTGTTGCTTTTGCTTTTTGTGTCATATATAATACAATTTCTAACTAAAGATCATGAGGATTTGCTCCTGTTTTTCTTAAATGAGATAAGTAGGTTTAGCTCTTACATTTAGGTCTATTATCTATTTCCAGTAATTTTTTTTTTTAAATAACAGGCACAATGTATTTTTTTCCATAAAGGTAAACAGCCATTCTATATCACTGGTTGAAAATACTATTCTTCCCCACTGAATTGTCTTAACACACTTGTCAAAAATCAATTAACCAGTCAATGTGGGGGTTTGCTTCTACACATCCAATTGTACTTCATGAATCTATATTTCTATTCCTATTCTAGTGCTATACTGTCTTGATAACTTTATTTTTGAAGTTTGAAATCAGAAAGTTACAATCATTTAACTCTGTTCTTTTAAAAGATTGTTTAGACTAATACTTTTTATTTACATTTTTATATAAATTTTAAGATAAACTTGTCAGTTTCTTCAAGCCCACAGGTGAGCTTTTTAGAAAGATGAATTGAATCTGTAGATTATTTTGAGTATTGTCATATTAACAATATTAATTCTTACCATCCACAAGCAGGAGGTATCTTACGGTTTAGGATTTCTTTCAACTATGTTTAATACGAATCAGAGTGCAAGTTTTCCACTTTTTTGGTTAAATTTATTCTTCGGCTTTTTTTTTAATGCTACTTTACATGGAATTGTTTTCCCAAGTCCATTTATGCATTTATGCATAGTTGATTGCCAGTCTGAAAAAATACAATGAATTTTTGTCCTTTGATCTTGTACCCTGCCATATTGCCGAATTCATATTAGGTATAGTAGTACTTAGTGAATCCCTTAGAATTCTGCAAACATAAATAGCTTTATTTCTTGCTTTTCAATGTCGATGCCTTCTACTTCTTTTCCTTTCCAAATTGTACTAGCTAGAATTTATGGTACTATGTTGGACAGAAATAGCTACGGCAGACAGTCTCGTCTTATTCTTCATCTCAAGGTGAACGCTTTCAGCTTTTCAGTAGTAAGTGCTATACTTGCAGTGGTTTTCATAGATTTCATTTATCAGGTTGAGAAGGTTTCCTTTTATTCTAGCTTTATTTGCTTATATTTTAATTTAAAAAGTTGAGTTTCTTTGACAAGACACTTTTTCTGTGTCTGTTGAGATTTTTTCCTCCTTTATTCTATAGACCTAGGATATAAATATTAATGAATTTTTGAATGTTAAACCACCCTTGTATTCCTGAGCTAAATTTCCATTGGTGATAATATTATCATTTTTTTTCCATGTTATTGGACTCAGTATGCTAGTATCTTGTTGAGGATTTTTGCATATGTAAATATAAGGTCTATACTGTTCTTGTAATTTTTTGGGGGGTTGTGGTATCAGAGTGCTATTGGCCTTATAAAATGAATTATGATACATTTTCTTGTCTCATTTTTCAGAAGAGTTTGTCAAGAATTGTTATTAATTATTCTTAGAATATTTGTTAAAATTTATCACTGAAGCTACCTGGTTCTGAGATTTTCTTTGTAGAAAGGTTTTTAATTTCTAATTCAATGCCTTACATGTTGTAGGCATTTTTAGATTTTTGTTGTCTTTTTCAGTCAGTTTTGGCATTTGCATATTTCTCAGGATATGGAAATTATATAAGTTACCTAGTGCATTGGCATATAATTGTTCAGAATATTCCTTTATAATCCTGATCATGACTCTGTTGTTAATAATGATGTCTCCAATTTCATTCCCGACTATAATAATGAGACTTTCTTTTGTTCTGCCTAGCTAAAGGTGTATAAACCTTGTTGACCTTTTCAACAGGACTTTTGATTTCTTTTTTTTCCTCTTGCATTGCTTTTCTATACAATAAGTTATTAACTTCTGCTTTATGATTTTCTTTTTTTCTATTTGCTCTAGGCTTAGTTTGTTCTTTTTCTAGTATATTGATATAGACAGTTAACTTATTGATTGAATTTTTAAAAAAATTTATAGGCATTAATTCTACAAATTTCCTCTAAACACTGTTTAAGTTATATCTCATAAAAGTGACACGTTTCATTTGATTTTCGTACTACTCATAACATATTCTAATTTTTCTTGGGATTTTGTTGTTTATTCATTAATTATACAGAGTATGTTGTTAAATTTCTACATATTGGCTAACTTCCCAAATTTCCTTCTGTTGTTGATTTATAATTTGATAGAAACTAGAACAATGGAAGTAATTCTGGAACCTACTATGTATGATTGTGATTCCTTTAAATTTATTTGGGCTTGCATTATGGGTTGACTTATGGTGTATCCTGGAGAATGTTACATCACTTGATGAGAAAGTGTATATACTCTTCTTGTTGGAATGTTCTGTAGAAGTCTTCCAAGTCTAGTTAGTTTATGCTAGACTCATGTTTTTCAAATGTTTATTTGAATAAATGTTGTTCAAATGTTTATTTCTTTGTTGATCTTAAACTTAGTGGCTCTATGTTTGAAAGTGTGTTATTAAAGCCTCAAATTATTTTTGTTGAATTGTCTATTTTTCCCTTTAACTATGTCAGAGCAGACTCCAGGAATTCTGGACTTCTTTTTAGGTGAATATAGAATTATTTCCAGATTTACTGATAAGTGTATCATTATAAAGTGTTACCTTTTTGTAGAAACATGTTTATCTTAAAGTCCATTTTGTCTGATACTTCTTGTTTGCTTTTTGTATGATACATAATTTTCTATCCTTTTAGCCTATTTATATATTTAAATCTAAAGTGTGTCTCCATATATTTTGAAACTTTTTTTAAAATTCAGTTTTACAATCTCTATCTTCTGATTAAATGGTTTAATATGTTCAGTGTATTAATTTGTTCTCATTACTGCTTGTAAAGACAAACCCAAGACTGGGTAATTTATAAAGGAAGGAGGTGTAACTGACTGACAGTTATAAATGGCTGGGGAGGCATGAACAATCATGGTGGAAAGCAAAGAGAAGTAAAGTCATGTCTTACAGGTGGCAGGCAAGAGAGCATCTGCAGGGGAACTCCCCTTTATAAAACCATCAGATCTCATAAGACTTACCGTCATGAGAAAAGCACAAGAAAGACCTATCCCCATGATTCAGTTACCTCCTACCAGGTCTCTCCCATGACATGTGGGAATTATGGGAGCTACAATTCAAGATGAGATTTGAGTTGGGGAACAGCCAAACCATATCATGCACATTTAATGTTCTTATTGATATAGTTGATTCTGTCTGACATTTAAGCTTTGGTTTTCTGTATATCTCATGTATGTTTTATTCCTCTATTTCTCTTTTAATCTCTTTCATTTGGTAAGTCCAACGTGACCTTTTATTTTTGGCCATTCTAAAGTTGGGTTATCTTCTGCCTAACCCTGTTGAGTAGATGATTATTGATATATTACAATTACTTGTTTAGGTCCAAGAGTTTCCTAACCAAAATTATCAACAGAATATATATAAATTCCTAATAGTTGAATCAAAAAATGTATGATTCAGAATGTCACTATTCAAAAGCCCATTTTATACAAGATTTTACATATATTTCATTATACACACTTAACAATAAGATATTATTGTGTTGGCAAACTTTATTCAGTAGTTTCCGCATTGTCTTTTTCTTTCTTTCTTTTTTTTTTTTTTTTTAATTTTGAGATGGAGTCTCACACTGTCACCCAGGCTGTTGTGCAGTGGCACAATCTGGGCTCACTGCAACCTCCACCTCCCTGGTTCAAGCAATTCTCGTGCCTTAGCCTCTCTTGTAGCTGGGACTACAAGCACAAGCCACCACAGCCAGCCAGTCTTTTATATTTTTAGTAGGCACAGGGTTTCACCATGTTGGCCAGGGTGGTCTGAAACTCCTAAGCTCAAGTAATCTGTCTGTCTTGGTCTCTCAAAATGCTGGCATGACAGGTGTGAGCAATCACATCCAGCCAGTACTTTCCTCATTGTCACAGAGTGCATCTTAAAAGAAAAGAATAAATAAATTACATTAAATAAATGTCTAGTAATGATAGTGGTTATAATTTTTATTTATTACAATACTTAGAATATCCTATGCACAATAAGAAAAAATTTCCTCTGGGTTGAATTAGTTGATTACATCTTTCATTCAAATTAATTTAGAGTGATGTATTAATTATAGTTTGATTCTATGAATATTTACCTTGTCCCTGATACTAAAGTTTGATTTACTTGGATTTCAAAAATACATAGCCTCATTGTTATTTCATTTTAAAAATAAAAATGCAAACACAGTTCATCAGAATTTAAAAAATTGAATTTTTCAGCATTTCATTCTGATACTATAAAAAGAGTGTGCAAACACTACCCACATGTAAACACATCAGCATCCTGTCATTTCTCAGGTTACACATGTTTCTCCTCCTCTCAGTTACATATACCAAACAGTTGGAAAATTAAGCTTTTTGGATTGCTATTGCCCCTACCATCTTAGCAATAAAATTATTCTAAATTCAGCTCTAATGGGAGTGGAATTGGTAAAACAAAAACATGTTAACCAGCTGTTATTTTTAAGTCAACATCTTTTTATAGGCTACACAAATAAGCTGTCTTTTGAAATTTAATGAACAGCACATACAGAGAAAGACAAAATACAATGAATTTTATTATGTGCTGTGGATTTTGAATTGAAGATTTTTAAATTTTAACATTTTATGATGTATGCTTTTTATTAGTTTTTTCCTGTAGAAATACATTATTATTTGCAGATTTCCTGCTCAAAAATCATAAAAGCATATTGTAATAAATATTGTGAGCAATTGAACAATGTGTCTGAACTTTTTAAAATAAATTTTCATAATGAATGATAGAAAATATTTTTAAATGTTATTTAGTGAAGTACAGACCTTAAAAAAAAAAAGTCCAGCAATTTTCTTGATAAATCTAGTTTTTGATATTTTATTTTTCTTTGAATATTATAAAGGTAATCTTTCTACCATTACATTTATAACCGCTTATGGTCATATAAAACGTTACAAATTCTGTTTTAGATATGTTAACAATCATCTTATTGAATGTTCTTAATTTTGCAATAGATTATCTGTTGTTTTGATTGGATTTTCTAGGTGTGTAATTACATTAATACCAAACACAGGTACATTTTTTTTTCCCTCTTTGAAAATACCTAATTTTTAAATTTGTATTTAATGTCTTCATACATTGTCTAAAACTTCTGAAGGAAATGTTAATCATAATAATAGAAATTCTCTTATCTTCTTCCTATTTTGGAACAATTTTCTATTTTACCATAAATCAAGAATGGAGGTATTATGTTCATTAAGTGTTGCCATGTTCCCGTTTTGCTTCAGACTTAATTTTTAGTTATAAATAATTTTAGTTTTCACTACATGGTTTTTTGGCGTACCTGTCAAAGTGGTTATATATATATATATATATATATATATATATATATAGAGAGAGAGAGAGAGAGCCCCAAAGTGGTTATATATATAAAACTATATATATATTGTTCTTTATTTATCTGCTCAATTTGTTTTATTGATATTTTTCTTAAATATTTTTCTTTCCATTTGTGAGGTAATGGGTTAAAGATTGCATGTCTATATTCTTCTTAAATGTTTGAAACAATTTACGTATGAAACCACTTCATCCTCCCCCTCCACTGTTTTTTTTTTTTTTTTTTTGGTAAAAGTTAAATATGTACACATACACACTGAGTAAGAGAAATAATGTAACACTTACTTTCTGACCATGCAAATGGTCATGACATTTTGTGTTCATTAATATCTGACAATTTTATCTCTTTAACTTTGGCCTTGTATTTTTTAAAAAATAATAACATAAAACATTTGTGATTTTTCACTGAAGTATTCGGATTTTTAAAATATGTAGACATCATTGTTTTTCTGAAAATGATGATTCTTTCTTTTTAACCCATATGCCCTTTGTGTCTTTTTTCTTGAATTTCTCCTTTTGCTAGACTACCAGCAAAATATCAACAAATATTGGTGACAGAAGTATTTTTCTCTAGTTCCTAATCAAAATGCTAGTAATGTTCACCATTAATTTTATATTTTGTTTTAAATAAGTTTTTAATATATTTTCTTGTAAAGACATACATAATATTTACTATTTTAACCATTTTAAATACATAGTTCAGTGGCATTGAGTACATTCACCATGTTATGCAAGCATCACCACTGTCTATTTCTAGAAACTTTTCTTCACCCTATCAAAAACTCTGTGGATACTGAGTCTGAGCTGGAAATAACTTTTAGTGAAGAAGAGCAACATGGACTGGTGTATACTAGCTCTGTGCAAACTCTTATAGTAACAAGAGCAAGAAGCAAATGAATTTGATTGACAGGTTTGAGAAAATACCAGAGGAGATGTGAAATAAGTTTTGTCTTTGAAACATGAGCAGATTAGCAATAGGTGGAGAAAACAGCAAAGCATTTGACAGGTCATAGAAGCATTAGAAACATAGTCCGAGAGGAACTGAAGCTCATGTTAACTTCATGAAACTGGATGTCATCCAGTAAACAATGAGTGAGGAGAATAGATGAAACTGCTAGAAGTGAGATCTTAGAAACTTCTGAAAACCAAATTAGAGTTAGACTTTATTCTGTTACTAGCAGAAAGTTTATTGGCTGTTTTTCACCTGTCGCATGCGGTGAAAGTGCCTTTGGTTTTGGAGGCTATTATGGCAGCATTGTAGTGAGAGAAAGGAGGTAGAGACAGGTGGGCCCAGTGTCACTATTGTGAAGCACTGACATCGGCAATGGCAGTGGAAATGGGAAGACTGATGCAGAGGGTATTTTAGAATCAGACTCATTAGCACCTGGCAATCTCCCTTTTTCCTCAGAGTCCCTCACAGTCCCTCACTCACCTTTCTTCCTTACCTACTTGGCCAGTCCTTTTTCAAAGTGCTGCTTTCTTCATTCCTCCAGTCATTGAAGCGAAACCTCCCTACAGCCCGACGTTGATTGTACTATTCTCATACTTGAGAGTACTGATGTCTCTCCTCCATAACAGAGAAATATAATCTTATCTTTTTAAGTTGGCATTCAAGAGTCATAATGATCTAACCCTATTACCTTTGCAGACTTGTCACATATATAAATATATCCTGTGTTTCAATAAAACTAGCCTCTAGCTCTCTCTAAAATTATTCTTTATTTTCTGCTTTGTGTTGCTTTTGTTCCACTAAATGAAGTCGTACTAATACTTAAAACCTCAACTCAAATATTACCTCTGCAATAAAGGTGCATCGAAAGCATTCTGTTAGGCATACACTCATCTAAATTCTCATGTGTTCTGCCCTTTTCGTTAGTGTAAATACAGTTTCCCATATAGGATTTCTATATGACATCTATGTCTTTTTTTTTTTTTTTTTTTTTTTTTTTTTTTTTTTTTTTTTTGAGACAGAGGCTTTCTCTGTCACCCAGGCTGACTTGAATGCAGTGGTGTGATCTTGGCTCACTGCAACCTCCATGCCTCCCAGTTTCAAGTGATTCTCTTGCCTCAGCCTCACAAGTAGCTGGGACTACAGGCATTAGCCACCGTGCCTGGCTCATTTTTGTATTGGTAGTGGTGACAGGGTTTCACCATATTTTTCATGCTGGTCTTGAACTCCTGACCTCATGATCTGCCCGATTCAGCCTCCCAAAGTGCTGGGATTACAGGCATGAGCCACTGCTCCTGGCCCTGTGTCTCCATTTCATAACCAAGTCTCTTATAGAATAGATGCTTGCAAACATTTAACAAAGAATTAATACATCTATTTGTGTTCCATTCTACTCAGTGTAAAGTCCAGACTTTTATAGTGGCCTAAAATGCCATGCCTCACCTGGGCTTCCTATATCTCCAACCTCGTCTACCACCAATTACCTTTTTATTGGGCATCCACACCAAGTTTGTGCCCACATTAGAACTTTATATTCACTACTTCCTCTGCAGGAACGCTCAGCAACTAGGAAGATCCTCGCTACTCTTTTAATTACTCAGACCTTGACTTCCGCAGTGAGGCCTTCCTCGACTGCCCCAGTTACACTCAGTCACACCAGGTCCTTCTTTTCCTTTTTTATTATCAACACCTAAATTGTATTTTAAGCTTTTATTAAAGTACTATTAAGTTTTTCACTACCTTTTCTGAAATCTAAGCTCTGCTAGAGCAGAAATTGTGTTTTCATGGTCACCTATGTATTTATTGCTCCTGTAATAGTTTTTAATCCTCAGTACTCTATAACACATTTGTTGAATGAATTACATGTATCACACCTTTCAAATTCTTCTTCTAACTAAATCTAAAATGCCTAGTAAGCTGGAAATGGGAATTTAAAAGGTGAGAATAATTTTCTCCTGACAAACTGAGTTTCTTCTAAACCTACTATAGGTGATTGGTTCATCAAATTATTTTAGAGGAAAGTTTGTTTAAGGGTTCATGGCATATTCAATGGCCATAGTGATTGAATCAGACATTCCCAGTTGTAATTCACCAGCGATCTGAAATTCTCAAATTAATTATCTTTCCATTTGAGGGAACATAGTACCATTACTTGAAGATTAGTCCCAGGAACTGGTTTTCAAGGCAGATTTGACTTGCATACATTGGCCAGGTACCTGTAATCCCAGCACTTTGGTAGGCCAACATGGGTGGATCACTTGAGCTGAGGAGTTCAAGATCAGCCTAGACAACATGGTAAAGCCCCATCTATACTAAAAAAAATTAGCCAGGCATGGTGGTATGTGCCTGTATTCCAGGAGAATCACGTGAACATGAGGTGGAGGTTGCAGTCAGCCCAGATCAGGCCACCGAACTCCAGCCTGGACAACAGAGTGAGACTTTGAATAAATAAATAAATTACATTATATATAATACGTTTCTGCAATACTGCTATTTCTTTCCCATTTCCAACTCTTTTACTTTTTGTTTGCTTTTAAACCTAACTATTTTAAATGTTCTAAAAATAATCTTATAATCTACTTTTTTATTATAACTAGTTTGGGTTATTACAAGTCACGTACAAAGTTTGTTCACACTTAGATGATAATACCTGTGATCAATGAATCTTAGAGCAAAAGGTGAGGAAAATCACATTATCTTTTTAACCCTTCTGGAAGTTTCCTCTGTGAAAGCAATAAGGAATACGTCCTTTATCCTTATCTATTTTAAACTGACGAAAATTCAGTATAAATCAGAGGGTGTTCAACTATCACATTAACAACCCAAAGGTAATCCCACTTTTGGGATGTTATTAATAGTTTTTAATCCTCAGTACTCTATACATGTTTGTTGAATGAATTACGTGTACCACATCTTTCAAATTCTTCTTCTAACCAAATCTAAAATGCCTAGTAAGCTGGAAATGGGAATTTAAAAAGTGAGAGTAATTTTCTCCTGACAAACTTAGTTTCTCCTAAACCTACTGTAGGCGATCAGTTATGAATACTGTAGGGGATCAGCTATTAATACTTAAACGTTATTAATACTTAATAGGTGTATATCACTTTGCACACTTACATTCATTTAATTTTCATAACATCCCAGTGAGTTTGTATTATAAACATCCTATTTTAACACAAGAAAACTAAAGTCTTGTGAGGGTTAAAACAATTAAAAGGTTATTTGGCAATCTTTTAGCAGATAGATAGTCTCTTGTTTAATTCCATTCTTCACTGTTAAGCCACACTGCAATTTTACTACAACCATGCCAGGAAGAAAGAGGAGTGTGACAACATTTTCAAAGGTCAGCCAGTGCTTAGCCACAGTTCTGGTTACTGGGAAATATTCTAAACATGCCAAAATTGATCTGCAAGATTATGCTCCAGGATTAGGACTCAAAATTTTTCATTATTCAAACACACATTTATGTTAATACATAGTCTGTGTCTATGCTGTAATTTACATGCAGTCCCTTGTAATTAATCCTTGATATAAGTGTATATAATTTTCATTAATTTCCAAATTTTACCCAGAGTACCACAACACCTCAGTGCTAACTGAGTAAGGAGCTTGGGATGTAGAGGAGGGAATTAGTGTATGCCAGCTCACACTGAAATATACACACATACATACATACATATATATTTAAAATTGACAAAAATGAAATTAAGATATCCATTTTACACAGATAAGCAAGAAACAGTCACAATAACATAGACCTTCAACAAAGTGCCAAATAAAAGAAAAGCAGATAATAAATAATTCAGAGAAGGATAGGAGGTAATGCTGTACACTGGGGTGAACAGAGAAGTACCCCTCTGTGTGTGGTAATTTAGCTGAGTCTGAAAAGGCCATTTCAGAGACAGGGACAGTTGAAAAAGCAGGTGCAAAAAGTGGGGAAAATACTAAGGTGATATTATGTAATTAGTTGCCCAAGGAAAGGCAATCACACAGCTAACTGGCAAAGAAGATCTGCTTTGCCTTTTAATTCCTTTTCATCTTTTATTTTTAGATGTTTTTCAAAAAATGAGATTCAGTATTTTTCAGATTTGACACTTATAAACTAAAACATCAATTTCATTTTAGGTTATTCGATATCCTTCCCCTAAAATACATCTTCTTATAGATTTTAAATAATTAAAACAAAGCTGCATATTAGCATTGACTCCCCAAGGTGTCCCACCTCAGTCTTTTTCCTTTCAATTCCTGGAATAATCAAGAGATTTGAAAAACAGTGTTATGAAACAGTGTGATTATAAATTTTCTCCTACTTTTAGGAGAAAAAAATAGCTGATAAATAGTTTATGTCTGTCATTTCATATAGTACCTTGGGATAGCGTTTTCCCTGAAATATTCATAACAAATATAAGCTTGACAAGTCAAATAAATAATTAAACCAAGAACCATCTGAGATACATTTGACACTAAATTGGATATATTGTGCTGTAATTAAAACTGCCTTTGCAAATATTGCGGTAGTAAGGGAAACCCAACTTAACTGACTCCATCTTGCTTCTTCCAGTCTAGCTTGCTTTTGCTCATTCCTATGTCGAAGACATAACAGTTCTTTCCTGATCCTTTCCTTGTTGAAAAATTGAAACTGTGTTTTTTAAGACTAACAAAAGTTTACAAGGTTAGAATTATGGGAGGAACTGAACTTTGCTAAAGAATGGGCATGGTTAAACAGTAACTATGCATTGCTTATTTAGCTTGCTTTTCTACAAGTTGCTTTCTGCTCCAGAGTCATGCAGCCAGAAGTCACAAGATTTATTACTTCCCCAGCTACTCCTATAGGTAACATTACCATTATATAACCTAAAGAACTGGTCTATGAGATATTCTTCAGATGAAGCATTTTGGCAGACCAAGACAAACCGCCTAGTCCTGAGACCCCTCCCTCTCATGAGCTGGCTTAGACAGTTGAGACATCCTGGTGATTTCATCTCCAGTCAGTCATTTCAGTTCCCCAACCCTCTGCCAGCCAAAGTATCCTTAAAATCTCTAAATTTTCAGCAAAGTGAATTTGAGAAATTCTATTCTCCTTGACTCGCTGGCCCTGTGATAATTAAACACTGTTTTTCTGGCAACACCTGCTGTGCTCAGTGCATTCGTTTTTTTCATGGGCAGCAGGTAAAAAGAAACCATTGGGCTATGACATGAGAAATATATATTTTTTTGTCCTTCATTCCTTGTCCAGAGCTCCTAAAATCCTTAGAATTTCCTGCATGGTAGGAGTTTCTTTTGTTATTCATTAGGAGCCTGTTTTGATCACATCAGGGTTTATACTAGTGAGATTTACTAAGGATGGGACCCTTAGATATCCTCAGGATGGGACCATTCTTCTGAAAGACCAAATGATTAAAGGGTTGGAACTTTTAGCCCTACCCAGGAACCTCAGAAAAGTGGGCTGGGGTGACTGGAAATAAAGTTCTATAAACACCCTCCAACAACAATACTGGATGAACTTCTAGATTGGAAGCACATTGAAATACTTGGAGGGTGGCATTCCTGGAGAGGGCATAAAGAAGAAATAAGCCCATCTCAATTTGCAGATTACATGTTTGCCTATATAGGAAATCACCAAATAGCTATGAGGAAAAATTATTGAATCAGTAAATGAGTTCAGCAATGTAGTAGGATACAAAATAAAATACAATACCATTTACAATTGCCTCATATTAGATAAATATTTAGGTGTAAATATAAAAATACATGTAGAAGTCTATATAATTTAAACTACAAAATGCTGACTAAAAGTTGATCTGTCCACAGTGGTCACAGCAGCCAAACCAGATTAGCCAGCCCATTCTCCACATCATATATTCTGATATCCTGCTCATAATAGCAAAGTAAATCCTAGGACAGGACTCATCTCCTTGCACAGATTACATGCCTGTAATGACAGTCCTATTCTTCTGCAGTGTCAGCATGAGCACGGTCCCTATCCCACACCTGCAACAGTGAGTGGTCCAGCTACCCAGACTTGCAGTATCAGAAGGGTCTGGCAGGACCCATTCCCGGCTAATTCCCACTAAGAAGCCCAGCTGACACCTGCAGGCAGCACAGAGAGGTAAAGCACATCAGAATATCGTTGCCAAAGTTCTGAGAACTAAACTGTCATTGAAACTAAAACTTACAAAACGAATACAGGACTTACATGTAAGCCTAATAATGTGACTCCCTGCTAAAATAGAAGTTTTAAATAGGATCGTTAAGTGTCCCATTGAAATGTGCAAAATGTAAAGGATAGAACTGAAAATTTCTTATAACACCAAGAACTAAAAAAAGCATAACTTGACAGGAAGAACAAAATCAGTCGACATCAACTCTGTGATTATTCACATGTAGGAATGATATGACTAGGATTTCAAAACAGTCATCATAATTGCTTTAGGAGTTAGTTACAAATTCTCTTGAAACACTTGAAGAAAAAATGAAAATCTTAGAAAAGAAACAGTTATAAAAAATGAATGAAAATGTTAGAACTGAAAAATATGATAGCCAAATAAAAACCTGTCTAGATGTTGTCCAAAGTAAAGATGACACAGAATAAAATCAGTAACCACGAGGAAAGATAATAGTTTACTCAACCTGAATAGTCATATTACCATTAAACAAATAAATTTGCAATTCTAAAGCTTCTCCTCCCCAGAAATCTCCAGGCTTAGATGTTTTCACCAGCAAATTTAAAGAATTAACAAATTTACTTACTCTTTCAGTATATAAAAAAAGAAAGGAATACTTCTGACTCATTTTGAGGCCAATATTTCCTGTGAACCAAACCATACAGAAAACAGTAGGAAAGAAATACTACAGACTAACATCTCTCATGAACTTGGATGTCAAATCTCTCAACAAAATACTATAAGATGGAATTTATGGAGTATGAATACCATGACCAAATGGATTGGTTTCAAGTATGTGAAAGTGATTGCATATTTGAAATCAATCAGTACAATTCAGCATAACAGACCAAGAAAGAAAAATCATGTTAATGAACACAAAAAATCCTGAAAATATCTAATACCCATTTACTGTAAAAATTCACAGCAAACTAGGGATAAAAGAAAACTTGCCCAACTTGATAAAGATCATCTACAAAAACACCTACAACAAAACATCATACCTAATGAGCTTCTCAAACTAAGAACAGGACATGAATTTCTGCAGTCACTACTCTTACTCAGTTTAAGACTGGAAGCTCCAGCCATTACAATATGGCAGGAAATGGAAACAAAAGATGCACTGATTTGAAAGGAAGAAATAAAACTGTCTCTATTTGCAGATTACATGTTTGCCTATGCAGAAAATCCCAATATATATATATCAAAAAATTATCGAACCAATAAATAGTTCAGCAAGATAGTGGAATGCAAAATATAATGCAATACCATTTACAATTGCCTCATATAAGATAAATACTTAGGTATAAATCCAAAAATACATGTAGAAATCTATATGCTTTAAATTATAAAATGCTGATTAAAGAACCCAAAGACCAAAATAACTAGAGAGTTTTACCATGTTTATGTATTGAAAGACAGCATAATAAAGATCTCATTTCTCCCCAAAGATGTAGAGATTTAATGCATTCCTATCAAAAACCCAGCAATTAAGTTTTAGGTATAGAAAAGCTTATTCTAGAATTTATATGGAAAGAGATCAGCCTTAGAATAGTTGAAATGATTTTGAAAACAAAGAATCATGTGAGAGGAATAACTCCCCCAATGTTAAAAGTTGCCACATACCTACAGTAAAAGGGACAGTGTAGTACTACTG
Source organism: Saguinus oedipus (assembly GCA_031835075.1). Classification (NCBI taxonomy): domain Eukaryota; kingdom Metazoa; phylum Chordata; class Mammalia; order Primates; family Cebidae; genus Saguinus; species Saguinus oedipus. The sequence goes on from CM063183.1 coordinate 43,476,539, forward strand.
AAGAAATAGTCACATAAATCACTAAGACAGAATAGAGAACCCAGAAATAAACTCTCAGAAATATGCACAATAGATTTTTGACGAAGGCCAAAAAAAAAAAAAAAAAATTCAGTGAAGGAGGTATACCATTCTAACAAATGACACTGGAACAATTAGACATTCTTAGGTAAAAAAACAAAATAAGCAAACGAAACCCTTGACTTAAATCATACTTTAAAGAAAACTTTACTGGAAATGGATCTCAGGCTAAAATGTAAAATGTAAATGCAAGAAGTTTGAAAAAAATAACAAACTCTTTGGGACTCAGAGCCAGGCAAAGACATCTTATATGTGATACTAAAAGCACAATTCATTTTAAAAATTACAAATTTGGACTTTATTAAAGTAAAAAAATTTTAATTTTTAATTTAACTTTCTAATTATTAAATGAAAATTATAAATTGAACCTTAGTAAAATTAAAAACTTGTATTTTGTGAAACCCCATGTAAAGAACATGAAAGCAAGAGTCACACACTGAGAGAAAATACTTGCTACTCACTTACATATAGGAATATTGTCTAAAATTTACTAGCATTCATAAAGCTTGACATTAAAAAATGATTTAATAAGAAAAATGGGCAAAAGACATACTAGTGGGAATTAAAAAGTTATATTATGGAAAAAATTATATTTTTACCTGCAAGATATAACAGTTTCTGCAATTGCACCTTCGGGTATTTTCCCAGAAAAAGAAAAACTATGTTCACACACAAAGTTTACATTAATGTTTATAGCAATATTACTAATCATAGCAAAAACTTAGAACACCTCTCAAGGTGGGAATCTTTACAGAAACTGCGATACACATCCATACCATGGAATAGTACTCAGCAGTAACAAGGAATGGACTATGGACACACATAAAAATTTGCATAAACCTCAAATAATGATATTAAATGAAAAAAGGCAGTATCAAAAGTTTAATAGTAAGAATATGATCTGACATATATAGTGCTCTTCAAGTAACACAATTACAGAGATAGAAAGCAAGATGAATGGTTGTCAGCATTTAGAGTGAGGGAGCTTGTGGGTGTGGCTACCAACGAGCTGATGGTGGTAGATACAGCATCCTTCACGCCATTTTCCTCCACGTTATTTCCTCCAGGCCACTGGTGATAAAATTGTGATAAAATTTTACAGAACTGGTATTACAAATGAATGCATTTATCAATGGTAAAATCTGAGCAAGCTCTGTGAGTATTGCCAGTGTTAATTATTGGGTTTTGATATTCTGCTATAGTTACACAGGTGGTGACATAGGGAGAAGTTAGAAAAAGGGTACAAGGGACTTCCCTGTACATTTCTTCGAAACCTCCTGTGAATCTGGAATTCATTGAAGTTTAAAAATGTAAAAATCTAATTGTACTATAAGCTATATAGAATCACCTTTTCACAGTAAAGTTTCAATCAACATTGAATTAATGGCTTTATTTTCTTCATTGAATCCTAATAGAATATCTTTACTCTGTCCTATTATCGGTCAGATGCCTACAGTCTCTCAATTAATCCTTCCAAAATATATTGCCCCATGCTATATATATATATGAGGAATGATGTAAAAATCAAAGTATTCTGATGTGATGAAATAAGATTTTGTTCTAATTTTTAAACTCATGCTTTCATATCTATAAACATGGTTGTCTCCATGAATTTGCACACTTTTAAAAAATCTCGAGTTGTGACGTTTGTTTTCTCATTTCATAAGGAAAGTGATTATAATTCTAAGGATCTTTTAACCATTGTGGTTACACGTAACATGAAGAAGTGTCAGTGGTAAGAGCGGAAGGAGAAGGATGTTTGAACAGCATATATGTTGTGGGAGAGAAATAAGGAGTTTTGAATACCTGACTCCTGAAGAAGCAACCTTAATTATCTAAGTCCAAGTTTCCATCTTCCATCTTTTCAAATATGAGCGTATTTCTTTTGCTCTGAAATAGGAGTCACAGGTCAGTCTGAAAATAAAACAAAGTTTGTTGCTAAGTGTCACATTATTCTTTTGAGTGCAGTATGAGAACTGAGGGAGTGCTAGGGGCTGGCAGCTGGCTTCTCGTCAGCATGCCATCTCTTGCTTGGTTGGCAAGATTAAAAATGGTTATTGCCTTAGGAAGTAAAGAGTAGCCTGGAGGAAATGGCCTGAAGGAAGCTAAAATGAAGCACTGTAAAATCAATAATATGGCAGAAAGAAGGTTATTTAGTCAACAGAGGAAACCTCTTTTTGTTCAGAGGGTGCTAGAGCAGCAGTGACAAGTTATAAAGTAAACAAGCTCACTAAAATTTCTGGAATTATTGTAAATGTCAGTGCTTGTTTTCTGTAGCACACTAAGAGATAAAGACTTGGGCCTTTCTTTAGCTTAGTTTTAACAATACTTCCTTTTATGTAACAACATATACACCTAATATGATTATTAGTATAATCAGTTTCTGTCTGTGAGGCTTCATTTTGTGAGATGATCGTTGTGGCCCACTGACTAGGATATTACACCTATTTATTTAATTTAAACCTGAATTTGAGAGGATATAATTATAAATGCAAAGCTGTAATAACATTACCATATATCCCAGCAATTCCACTCCTAGGTACATATCCAAAGGAATTGAAAGCAGGGACATGAACAGAGATATTTACACACCAATGTTCATGGCAGCATTATTCACAATAGCCAAAAGGTGAAAACATGGAACCAACTCAAATGCCCATCAGACAGGATTACTAATGGATAAACAAACTGTGGTATATACATAAAATGAAATATTATTGAGGTCTTAAAAAGGAGTAAAAGTCTGTTATTTTACTAACAGAATTTTTACTAAACATATTTACTAAAATGTTATTACAGCCAATGCCATGAGTTCTAGCTGATATATCTAACATAACCAAAATTTTCTTTACTTCTTTACACTCTGATTAGTCAATTGGAATTGATATTTAAAAAATTAATCTCAGCCCGGGCAACACAGTGAGACTTCATCCCTACCAAAATTTTAAAAACTAACCAGGTATGGTGGTGTGTGCCTGTAGTCCTAGCTGCTTGGCAGGCTGAAGCAGAAGAAGACTTGAACCAAGGAATTCCAGCCTGTAGTGAGCTGTGATCCCACTACTGCACTCCAACCTGGGCAACAGAGCAAGACCCTGTATCTAAAAAAGCAAGAAAGAAAAAGAAAAATTAGTGTTGATGGCTCTAGAGAAGCAAGAACAAAGAAATGTTGAGATTTTAAGACTATTATTCTGCAGGTGACAGCCAGGAATGTGTTGTGTTTTTTATTGTCAGATTTGGACAAGAAACAGTAAAGAGATCATTTGGCAAGAATCTGAAAATTACAAAATTAATGTCTGAAAAAACAAAAGAAAAGAAAAAAGGAAATAAAAGTAGTTTGATATGATGCGATTCTTGGGAGGAAAGAAAAGTTTAGGGAGTTAGGCCCAATTCAGTAGATATTTAAATAGCAAAAGGAAGACCAAATTAAGCACAAACCAAAAGAATATTTGTTTTCTTTTTCTTTTTCTTTCTTTCTTTTTTTTTTTTTTTTTTTTTTTTTTTTTTTTTTTTGAGGCAGAGTCTTGCTCTGTTTCCCAGGCTGGAGGACAATGGTGTGATCATGGCTCACTGCAACCTCAACCTCCTGGGCTCAAGCAATCCTCCTGCCTTAACTTCTCAAGTAGCTGGGATCACAGGTACATACCACCACATTACACCTTGCTAAAAATAAAAATAAAAAAAAAGAGAAAGAAAAATGGAAAGCTAGGGATAGGGATAAAGGGCAATAGTGAAGAGAGGTTTTTCTCTCACTAGAGAAACTACAGTAAAAAATTAGTTTTCATAAGCATATTCATCCATGAATGTAGATGAATGAAACATTGGGACTGTCCAATAAGGGAAACGGTACTAATGTGGGTAGTAGTAAGTGGGAATTCCATTTGAACTGAGTAGCATTATTTTCTGATTAATAGGAGGTCTCATTTGAAGACCACATGTAAAAGGGATAGCTACCCGTAGAAAGTGTCCAGGAAAGCATTATGCAATCTAAGTAATGCTAGGAAAATAAATCCTTGTAAAGAATGAGATAAATGAATTCAAATTTCCCAACTATAATTGCTAAGTAATGCCTTGAGAATAACCATTAGCACAGAATGAGTGATTAGAAGGAACCAGTAGATCAGTATGGAAACAAAACACAAACAACAAACAAGAAATTAACTAGTTAGATCTGTTGATGCCAGAGGGGCAGTGTGAGAAAGACCAATGACATCCAGTCTGTATTGCTATACCCTAGAGTCAGGGGTTCCATTACTAGCTACTGAATTATATGAAAGGGACAAACAAAAAGCAGATACATGTGAATGGGTTTGATCTAAACTCATTAGTCTGCTTTAGAGTCATCTCCAGGACCAAATGTCATACTTTCTTAAAAAAGGAGAGAGTTTTAAATAGAATGTATATTTATGGTGAATATACAGAAGTAGCATACATAGATACAAATTATATTAGATATGAGAAATAAAGGCCTTTTTGATTGTAATGAGATGCAGAATTTTTGTATCCCTTGCAATCTTTATAGTCTTTGTCTTTATCAACCTAAATAACGGAGAGAGGCTCTGTGAAGGAGAAGATACGTATTTGGTATAGAGCACTCCAATAGGAATATGCATGCTATAGTAAATTATGTGTGTATGCAGAGAGGTAAAGGAAGACTAGTGTTTCTAAAGGAAAAATAAATGAGGAAGATTACATAATGGTTTTGAAATAACTGTCCTTGGCTACAAAGATCAATAACAAGGGTGATATGAGTTCAAGGTTGGACAGGCAGTTGCTGGGCAGATGTCCTTGTAGATATATTTTTTGCTTAAGGTTGCAATGAACTGTGTGTAAGGTTGTGGTTTTTTCAGTCTTTTGTGATAGTTTTGTTATCAGGCATACAAGCATGAGAACCCTCTTTTCATGGCCTTCTCCAGCTCTATTTGCCAGTTGGTTACTTATGTTGATTTTCTTAACAGTAGTAACTACATTTTGATTCTGACAACTTTCACACCTTGATGAAGTTTAGTGACAGATCCTTCAAGAGCTAGAAGAAAACGAAAATTCATTTCTGAGGACAATAATTCTTCAGTGCTCTAGTCTCCATAAGAGATTTTTTAGTTATACAGTGTCAGGGACTTAATACTAGAGTAAGGGTTTTTTATGAGTCTTAAATGGAGGAGTAATTAAATTGCAAAGAAAGGATAGCTGTTGTTCCCAACTTTATTCAAACATTCACTTACTTCTATTTATTTCAACAAGAAATAAATATCAAAAGGAGACTGAACTCGCCCAGTAACTGGATTCAGAATATTCAGTGAAGTGTTACTGGAGACACTAATCACAACTAATCTTGGCAGTATGTGCTAATTGTTAATACATTAAAAAATCTGCAGCCAGTCCAATTTTTGGCAAATCATATATCTGAAGAGGAACTTGCATTTCAAGTATATGAAAACTCTAACAGCTCAATAGCAAAAGGCAAATAATCCAATTTAAAATATGGAAACGAAACAGGCATTTCTCCAAGAAAGATATCTAAATGACCAGTAAGCATATAGGGAGAATGCTCAACATAATTAACCAGAGAAATGCAAATCAGAACCACAATGAGAGACCACTTTATGCTCACTACTGAGGCTATAACAAAAAATTACATAGTAAGGACTACTGATTAGGATATAGATAAATCAGAACACACATACACTGCTAGTGGGAATGTAAATGGTGGAGCCACTTGGGAAACCAGTGTGGCATTTCTTCCAAATGTCAAATACAGAGTTAGCGTATGACTCAACAGTTCTAGATATATACCCATGAGAAATGAAACATAATTCCACCAAAAAAGTGTATAAAAATTTATGTAGAAAATATTCATAATTGTCAAAAGGAAGAAAATACCCAAATGTCCATCAACTGACAAATGAATAAAGAAAATAATATACAATGGTATATTATTTGGCCATTAAAAGAAATAAAGTAGTAATACATGCTACAGTGTAGATAAACCTTGAAAATATTATGCTAAGTGAAAGAAGCCAGTCACAAAAAACCAGGTATTATATGAGTCCAGTCTTGTGAATTGTCTAGACTAATCTATAGAGACAGAAAGTAGATTAGTGTTTGCTTAGGGATTAGGGTAGGGGATGGGATGCGGAAATGGAGAGTGAGAGCTAAAGGATATGAAGTTTCATTCATTCATTCATTCATTCATTTTAGACCGGGTCTTGCCCAGGCTGTAGTGCATTGGAATAATCATGTTTCACTGCAGCCTTGACCTCCTAGGCGCAAGCAGTCCTCTTGCGTCAGCCTGCCAAATACTAAAAAAAATTATCCAGTAATTCTGGCTAATTATTATTATTATTTTTTTTTTTTTGTAGAGACAGGGCTTTCCCTATGTTGCCCAGGCTGGTCTCAAACTCCTAGGCTCACGCAAGTCTTCTCTTTCTGCCTCCCAAAGTGCTGGGATTACAGGCATGAGTCCCTGCATCTGCCTGGAATTTTCATTTGTTTGTTTTGTTCTGTTTTTTTTTTTTTTGTGGTGATGAAAATTAGCTAACTTTGTGGTGATGGCAGCATATATCCATGTATGTAGTAAAACCCATTGAACTGTGTACTTTAAATGAATTGTAGAGTGTATGAATTAAATCTCAAAAAGTTGTTAAAAACAAAAGAAAAACCTATAGCCACTCAGTTAATTCCTAACATTTTCCCGATATTTACCAAGACAGGGATGGGATATGAAAACAAAAATGCATTCTGCCCAGCTAGGGAAATACATTAAAATACGGCAATGTAAAACAAGTAAAAGACCTCATCCTTTAGAAATTAAAAATGACCCATGACAAGAGCTAATGTGATAAGCCTTTATATCAGATAATAAGAGACAGGAAAGAAGTAGGATGAACAGTATTTGATAAAGCATTGAACTCTAAAATATGGCAAGATTTCCGGGAGGGGATTTGCGACAAGTATCAGAGATACAAAATGCAGAAAAATGTGGGATGCTAGTAGATCCATCATGACTCAGTAAACAGCTTCAGTTAATTGTAATTCAATTGTGATGCCACAATAATTTTTTTGTTTTGATTCATTTAAAAATATGTTTTCTGCACTCTCAATTAGGTTTTCAATGGATATATAACAAAGTAAGAAGTCTGAGACCAGAAATTGTTTTTAAAAAATTAAATGAGTTAATTCCCTGTTAACTACAATAGAGGTATAACAATTTATTGGTAGAGTAGATAATATAAATGTTGAAACATAATGAATACTTCTCCGAACTTCATTAGGGTTTCATATACTCATTTCTATTTAATTATAACTAAATCACCACCATTTATTGCCAAGTTGGAAACACTTTCAAATAATAGCCTGGTTAATACTGAATTAAAGTGCAATCCTATGGAAGTTCCTACATAAAAACAAATGAACTAACTAGAAATAAATTAGTCACTATAAGTACTAGCAGAGTTATTATAATTACATCATTATTGCAACATGATAGGTAGACACATTTTAGAAATTGAAGGCTCAAAACAAAAAAAAAGATATATTTAAAAAGTTAATTTTGCTGTCTTAATGGTTTCTCATATCAGTAAAATGTTTTACTTTAGATCATTTGTCATTTGAGCCATTTTATACTGGATTCTCCAGTGCCCTGACTTAATGATATTTCAAGAGTTATAGATGAAACTGAAGCATAATTTAAAGTGATTGGATTAAAAACATTCATCTCTATAATGAAAATCACAGTATGCCATACTGGGCTGCAGAAAGTTTCAGTTTTCCCCATTCACAACTTTTACATTTGTAAAAGATCTGTTGCTTCAAGATTCTAAGTTTCTGAAAAATACATGAATAAAAAATGATTATAAATTGTTTTATTATGAGTTTTTAAATGTGGTATCTTTTGTACAGCAAACTTAGCGTAGTGTAGCAAACACGCTGCTGATCTCCAAGACTTACATTTCATGTAATTATCCTTCCTTAATACTTTCGGAAGCATTTTTGCAAATTGGCCAAAATTCGCGGCTAGTGCATTCATTTGAACAAAAAGGATATAGAATAAATTTTTGGCTTTTCTTTTAATCCATGCCAACATCTTAGTACAGTGTTGCGAACATTGTAAAGTCTAAAAATAAGTCTGTCACTTAATTGACCCTCAGTTATTAACAAATGGAGCTTGGAAATAGACTGGTGCAGTTTCAAACTTGGCTGAAATGCCTAGGAAGCAGCAAAGCCATTTTCATTCAACGGCCTTTCAGGGACTTGGACGGCATATTCAGTATTAGCATTTCTCTATCTTCTTTAGCCTCTAGCAGTTGGAAACTTCTACTTGGTCATCTCTGTCTTGTGAATATATATTCTTTCTTATTTTTTTGGATGGCATCCAGCTTGCTGCCCCAGTTAACTTCCCATTTTGTATCTGAATGTGACCGTTGTTGAGCCCCGACCTGCTAAGCGCCTTTCCTGCTTTCAGAGTTGGAATCCCCTGTTTAGAGACTCACAGCATCCCTCAGGTTAAGAGTCCCGTCTCCTGCCATCATCCTACACCAACTCCACCTCTTCAGTGTCTACAGCCAGGCTCCAATATACCAGCCAAAGGCAGAATTAATACCTCCTCTCCTCTACACTCTATGACACTGCACTTCCAAATCAAAGCAAGCCATTTACACATTGTTGTAATATATGCTTACATGTGAATACTCTCAACTAGACCATGAGGTCCTCTGGGCTCACGGTTTTTGTGTTTGGTCATTTAGCACTATCAGGCAATTTTAACTGAGCCCAAGTTTATTAGAGGGGAAAAAATAGCAGGTAAAAGCATTGGACAGGTTTGGAAAAATAAAAAGATGCAGGTAGAATGATTCTGAAAGTTTGCTTTTGTTAAGTACATTTGATAGAATTCAACAGAGGAAAATGCAAAGGAGAGAAAGAAGTGTAGGAGCCAAATGAACTGTTCTTATACTCTCTGAAGGTTTAATAGTCTCGGAAATAAACTTGACAGTAGACAGATTAACGGGAGAAAAGGCATACAAATTTATTAAGTGCATATGCACAGGAGTCCCACAAAACATGAGATTCAAAGAAGGACCAGATGGTTGAAGCTTAAATGGCACTTTGAGCTACAGAAAGAAATAGGGGCTTGAAGGCTCCTGCAGGGTAGTGGTGACAAGGTATGGAAGGGTGAGGCGAGGAACCACACTGTGAACCGAAGTTGCTGTATTAAATGCAGATAAAGTCTCTTAGAAGAATAGGTGAAAAGTCTGTTTGGTCATGGTGTCTGGGCATGGAGACCTTTAGTTTCCTCTCCTGCAATGCAAGTTAATGTTCTCTGGTTAATGTAGATTCCAGGGAGAGGGTTCACGGCAATTATATTCCTTCTGGAGAAGCTGCTTTAGTCAGATAAGCGAAACTTCAGAGAAAGCCCCTCTTCTTTGCGAGAAGACACTTTAATGGCAAGGGTGCAAGAGAACATCAGAGAGACCTTGGCTCTAAGGTTGCTTCTTTAGTTCAAAGCACTCAGCATGTCAAAGCGCCATAATTTGGAGTATCAGTTTCCAAATACTAACAGCAACAGGGGAAACACTAAACAAATATGAGATAAATGTTAATAATGAAGGAAAGAAGTGATTCAATTTAATTACAGAATAATTCCTTCATATTGTAACCTAAAACAAATACAAAGCATCCTACAAAGCAATTATAATTGTTAATGACATGCGTGGATGTTTGTATCTCCGCCCCTGAAAACAACCTTCAATTCTTGGTCTTGCTTTATCTTTCTAGTAATTTCCACAACTTTCATAAATGGTTGTCTTTTTTCCTCTAACCTTCTCTTATTCTTGATTTAATAGATCTTTCTACCAATATGCACCTTTAGTTTTACATGATAGTTGTGTTTTTAGCTATTAAAATATTTTTCCCTTTGGATATAAATAAGGAATTGATGTCCAGTGGGAGATTCGGCAAGAAAAATAGAACAGATTTTAACACCTCAAACAGTGTGACATTTAAAGGTAGTTCTCTATGTACCTTGTGGCATTGATGAGACCATTTGCATGGATACTTCCTAAAACTTAGATATTTGGATATCTCAGGTGTAGATATTATTGCTTTTCTTCTTCGACAAAAAAATAAAATGTACATTCAGAATATAACCATCAGTTTGCTGCCATCCATGTTTCTAGGTCCTTTGATTTCCCAAATTTCCTCAACAGAATTTTGATAAGCCTACTAAATAATGTATTTCACCTAACCTCAACCTCTTTTGTCTATTGGATGTATAAATTACTTTTGCTGTCTTAAAAAAAGGATTCTATCATAGCAGAAAAAAAAAATGAACTGATTCTAAGAGAAAGCAAAGGGTGAATTGAAGCATTGTAATTATGAGCTGGAACTTTAGAATTCAGTTCTTCTTTCTATCATTCTAGTTCAGTGACCTATGGAAAATTACTTCACCTCTTTTGGACCTCTTCTCACAAAATGAAAATAATAATACCTGTATCAAAAAGTTGTTGTGGGAATTACATAATGCAAATAAAGAGAGCATTGTGAAAACTATGTGGTAAGCCCTCATTGAATGTTAGTTATTATTTTGCTAGTTTGAATGACTCTCAGGGAGAGACAACTGCTACAATATCACCTCATCTGCTGCTAAAAAATGTATAGGCTAGAAAACAGATGCTCAGGAATATTAATCACATTTATCAAAATATATTTATTAGAATTTATTTTGATATAATTTCAAACTCACAGGTTGATAGAGTTTGGTTCTGTGTCCTCACCCAAATCTCACCTTGAATTGTAATAATCCCCTGTGTCAAGGGCCAGATCAGGCAGAAGTAATTGGATCATGGGAGCAGTTTCCCTCACGCTGTTCTCATGATAATAAATAAGTCTCATGAAATCTGATGGTTTTTAAAATGTCTAGCATTTCCTCTCTCTGCACTCATTCTCTCTCCTGACTCACTGTGAAGAGATGCCTTCTGCCATGATTGTGTTTCCAGAGGCTTTCTCAGCCATGCAAAACTGTGAGTCAATTAAACTTCTTTTCTTTATAAATTACCCAGTCTCAGGTATTTCTTCATAGCGGCATGAGAGCAGACTAATACAGTAAATTGGTACTGCAGAAAGTGGGATGCTGCTATAAGGATACCCCAAAACGTGGAAGTGACTTTGGAACTCAGTAACAGGAGGAGGCTGGAACAGTTTGGAGGGCTCAGAGGAAGACAGGAAAATGTAGGAAAGCATGGCACTTGCTAAAGACTTGTTGAATGTCTTTGACCAAAATGCTGAGAGTGATATGGATAATGAAGTACATGCTGAGGTGGTCTCAGATGGACATGAGGAATTTCTTAGGAAGTGGAGTAAAGGTCACTCTTGCTATGCTTTAGCAAAGAGGCTGGCAGCATTTTGCTCCTGCCCTAGAAATCTGTGGAACTGTGAATTTGAGCGAGATGATTTAAGATATGTGGCAGAAGAAATTTCTAAATTGCAAAGCATTCAAAAGGAAGCAGAGCATAAAAGTTTGAACAAATTTCAGCTTGAAGATGCAATAGAAAAGGAAAACCCATTTCTGGGGAGAAATTCAAGCCTCCTTCAGAAATTTGCATAAGTAATAAGGAGCCAAATGTTAATCTCCAAGACAATGAGATATGTCAGACAACTTTGCAGTATCCCCTCTTATCACAGGACAGAGGCCTAGGAGGAAAAAATGGCTTGGTTGGGTGGGTCCAGGGCCTCTGCTGTGTGCAGCCTAAGAGCTTGGTGCTCTACATCCCAGCCACTCCAGCCATAGCTAAAAGGGGTCAAAGTACAGCTTAGGCTGTGGCTTCAGAAGTGCAAGCCCCAAGCCTTGGGAGCTTCCATGTGGCATTGAGCCTGAAGGTGCAGAGACATTAAGAAATGAAGTTGGATTACATCTGCCTAGATTTCAGAGAATGTATAGAAACACCTGGATGTCCAGGCAGAAGTTTCCTGCAGGGGTGGGGCCCTCATAGAGAACCTCTGCTGGGGCAGTGCAGATGGGAAACATGGGGATGGAGCTCACACACAGAGTCCCCACAAGGGCACTGCCTAGTGGAGCTGTGAGAAGAGAGCCACCATCCTCCAAACTTGAGAATGGTAGTTCCACTGACAGCTTGCCCTGTGCATCTGGAAAAGCCAAAAACACTTAATGTATGCCATGAAAGCAGCCAGGAGGGGAGCAATACTCTGCAAAGCTACAGGGGTGGAGCATTTCAAGGTGATGGAAGGCCCACCCCTTGCATTAGCATCACCAGGATGTGAGACGTGAAATAAAAAGAGATCATTTTGGAACTTTAATGTTTAATGCCTGCTCTATTTGGTTTTGAACTTAGATCAGGCCTTTAGCCCTTTTGTTTGGCCAAGTTCTTCTATTTGGAACAGGTGTATTTACTCAGTTCTTGTACCTCCATTGTATTTAGGAGGTAACTAACTTGCTTTTGATTTTACAGGCTCATGGACGGAAGGGACTTGCCTAAACTCAGATTAGACTCTGAACTTGGAATTTTGGGTTAATACTGGAATGAGTTAAGACTAGAAGACTGCTAAAAGGGCATGAAATGTGAGGCCATAATATTTGGGAAGGTCCAGGAGTGAAATAATGTGGTTTGGCTCTGTTTCCCCACCCAAATCTCACCTTGAATTGTAATAATTCCTACATATCAAGGGCGGCACCAAGTACAGGTAATTGGATTATGAGGGCAGTTTTTCTCATGCTGTTCTCATGATAGTGTGTGCGTCTCAAAAGATGTGATGCTGTTATAAGCATCTGGCATTTCCCCTGCTTGTATGCATTTTGTCTCCTGCCACCCTGTGATGACGTGTCTTCTACTATGATTGCAAGTTTGCTAAGGCCTCCCTAGCCATGCAAAACTGTGAGTCAATTAAATCTCTTTTCTTTATTAATTACCCAGTCTTGGATATTGCTTCATAGCAGTGTGAGAACAGACTAATACAGTGTATTAGTGTATATATATATATATATATATACACACACACACACACACACATTAATATATAAGAAAGTAATTATATGTAATATATTTGCATAATTAGGTAGTTGTACATATTTATATATAATTTAGAAAATACTTATATTTCATATATAATATAATTCTAAACATTTTGAGAGGAAGTTGCATACATTGTAATACATTATCTCAAAAGGCTGTAAATTCTGTATTCTAGGTATCTGATTTTTTTATAAAGCAGTATAATCTGATCAACAAAATTAATACTTATATTAATTACTTTTTAATATAATATAATTATAATTAAATAATATGATTTATTTAAGTAATTTAGGAAGTAAATAATAATTAAAATCAGATTCTTTATTTACACAAAGCTATTATCTAACTCACAATCTGTATTCAGATTTTATCCAATATCCCAATAATGCCCATTATCGTATTTTTAATCTTTTTTCTTCAGTACCTCAGTCTTTGTTTTTATTTCTCATAAAGACATTGACATTTTCAAAGAGCAAAAAGTAAATATTTTGTAGAATGTCATGCAATTTGTTTTCTGCAGTTTTCCTATAATTAGGTTAGTGTTATGCAATTTTGCAAAGAATATCAGAGAAGTGATGCTGTTCCTTTTTTAGTGCATAATATCAAGAGGTACCTGATGTCAGCAGATCTCATTACTGATTATGTTAACTTTGATCACCAAGACAAGTTGCTGTCTACCAGGATCCTTCACTTTCCTATATTGAGCAAGTAATTTGTGGGGAAATCGTTTGAAACTTTGTTTCTCATTCAACTTTCTCCTATTAGTATTAATACCCATTTGTGATTCTCACTGAGATAAATAATTATTCTAATAATTGAAAAATTGTCCTTTTGTAATCTGTGTAATTTCTTCCATCTTTACCAGAAGAGCTTTTCCTCCTTCTCCATGTAGTTAGCCCCACTTTTACTCATATATTCATATCAATATAGGCATATATATTCTTTTATTAAGTGAATTTCAGTTCATTACACTCAGCATTAATTTTGATGCCTAGATTGTCTGAAATTTGCTCAATGTGAGTCTCTTCAGGCTGGCTTATGTTACTTTGTAAGACGTTCTCACATTACTTGAGCATTTCTTTTCATTTTGAATATGAGAGATGTTTCTGCTGGCTAAGCGCAGTGGCTCATGCCTGTAATCCCAGCACTTTGGGAGGCCGAGGTGGGCAGATCATCCCAGGTCGGGAGTCTGAGACCAAAATGACCAACATGGAGAAAACCCATCTCTACTAAAAATAGAAAAAATGAGCCAAGAGTGGTGGCGCGTGCCTATAATCGCAGCTACTCAGGAGGCTGAGGCAGGAGAACCGTTTGAACCCGAAGTTGCGGTGAGCCGAGATATTGCCATTGCACTCCAGCCTGGGCAACAAGAGCTAAAAACTCCATCTCAAAAAAAAGAAAATAAAAAGTTTCTACTTTAAACTTTTCAATTCCAGTTCTAGAATCAGCAATTTTTCCAAGGAGATCAGATTTCTTTTATGATAAATATCTTGGGACTATGATCATGGCTTTTGTTAATTATTACTGGAATTTTATTTTGTGTAGGCACTCTTAATAGCAGGGCTAGGAAGTAGTATCTGTGTGTGAATGTAGGTATATGCATGTACCTGTATCATCATCTACGTCTGTCTTTGTATACTAAATCCACAAGTTGCTACTGATACATGCAATTCAAATGTAATACCATAAGGTGTGTTAGGATGTGGAGAACAATACTTCAAAATGCAGTGCTGTGGCATGTTGAGTACTTTTAAATTAAAATAAATTAGAAAACCTTAGAAGCAGCCTTCAGAACCAAAAACTTGTGTGTTTTTTAAACCACAAATACATTTATTTCTCTAGAAAGAGTATGCAATCTCTTCAATTTTAAAATGTTATCAATTGTCTTTGAGATTGCTTATTCTTACTAAGCTGATTTTCAGAAATCTTATACTGAGCAGACCAATTCACCTGCACCATTGTCCAGCAAACTATAAATCCATCCTTTGCTAGAGCAAGAAGACACTTAAGATCTATTCAACAAAATAGCTTTAAGTGTTTACACAAGGGGTACTCACAGCCATCTGTCACACATTCCAAAGCTTCATAACCCCCTTTTAAATGGTCTCGCTTCTAACCCAGTTTCTTTTTATAGTCTGAAAACAAGTAATCAGCCAAGTGAGATGTTCCTTCGGTTTATTGTTGAAAATGGATCAAACATGGAGCTATCCCAGATCTTTGTTCTTAAGTGTTAAAAATATTTTATATTAGCAAATAGAATATCCTTAGATATTCTGTTATGTCCTAATGAGTTTGCATTCTCCCTTTTCGATAATGTCTTTAATTTCTTCTGAGACTTTTCTTTTACAGTCATTTGCTTCTATTGCTTTTAACTACTTTCGATACTCCAGTGGGAAACTCTTTTCTTTTGTACCCATGCAAATAACCTTTTTATACTGTCTTGATGAAGGAGCACTCTTATACTTTCTCATCAGGTAACTTTGACAGGTTATTTCTCTCTCTTGTTGAGATAAAATTTTAACTTCTATTACAAAATCTATTCCACTATTTACCTTTCCTTGCCTCCATACCAAGTTTGACTAGTTAGGCCTTGGGAATTGCCAAAGTCAAGCTTAAAAATCCTGCAGGCAGGCTATGCAGAAGAACACCACTGAGGTTGCTGCTGTAGGTGAAGTACAGAAAGCTCTCCCCATCCTGGCCTGGGACACCCTCACAGCCTGCATGAGAGTCTAGAGTAGAGCTGTAAGGAGTGAACAGAGAACACTGTGTAGTGGCCAATGACACCAGCCCAGTGACTACCACATCACCACCTCAGGGTGAATAGACTCTAGAACAAAGGACTTTCTAATCTTGTCATATTTCTCACTCCTCCTCCTCTATAAGGGCAAAGGAGAGGCTTGCTTTGGAAATTCCCTTCTCTGATCGAACTTAAAAATTCAATTGCCTTAAAATCTCCTCTCTAGGCATCTCATCTCACTAAATACGTGGGAGCTAAGCTATGAGGACACAAAGGCATAAGAATGATACAATGGGCTTTGGGAACTTGGAGGAAAGAGTGGAATGAGGGTGAGAAATAAAAGGCCACAAATACGGTGCAGTGTATACAGCTTGTGTGATGGGTGTACCAGGCCCTCACAAAACTCCACTAAAGAACTTACTCATGTAACCAAATACCATCTATACCCCAATTACTTATGGAAAAATAAAATTAAAAAATAATAATCAGGAAGATAAACAATTTGGGATGAGAATAAATTAAAAGTTGTCACCACATCCAGAGATACTTTTTATCTGTTCTTCTGAGGGCAGCTTTAAATGATTACTGAAGAGACTTTATCTGCATAGGACAACTCTTGTTCACATTGCAGTTTCACCTCTTGCCTTTATATAACTTGTTGGTCTCATTCAGCTTCCAAAGAGAATAATTTACAGACTATTGCCTGCTTTTTGGGCCCATTCAATTGTCCTAAAAATTATTTACAGCACCTCAAATTTGTCTATATTCCCCCCACCTCCCTCTTGCCTACAAACAGGGTATATGAGCTTTAACCACCTGGCCTTTCTTCGAAACTCATTTCGGGTATATGAAAAGGAAATAACAGCAACAAAATAAAAATAATTTTAAAAAGCTTAATATTTTTCATGACATGCCTCCATTCTAAATATCATAGTTATATTTAAGTAAATGGCCCAAACAGCGAATGATCAAGGTTAACTTTTAAAGTTATATTATTTAATACTTTCATCAGAATATTTTGGATGGTCCTGTATCACAGGCAAATTAAAATGGCCAAAAGATTTGCAAAACATAAGAAAATATGGAGTCAGTAAATTATACAGTGACATACACTTCATAATTTTAGATTTTATATACATATATATTTCCACATTTTAAAATGTTTTCCACATTTTAAAAAGCTACATTGATGAGCTTAAATTTCTGTATTTCTGCTTTCTCTCTTTATCACCAATCTTTATGTTATTTCAGGAAGAATTAAAAAACTGTTAAAATAACTTGTTTACAGGTAATAAATTGTGTAGTAACTTCAGGGCCTATTGTGTCTTCAAGACAAAACAAATAAATAAATTGTGTAGTAACAACCACAGCAGTTTCCAGACAAAAACAAATAAATAAATTGTGTAGTAACAACCACAGCAGTTTCTAGACAAAAACAAATAAATAAATTGTGTAGTAACAACCACAGCAGTTCTTGACTCTTGGACAAGCTTCCAGCCATTTCACTATGATGTAATAGTAGAAGTCCCAACTATCATAGAGGTAGTTAAGTTACAGTGGTATTTACTCACATATTTACAGATGCAATCTATTCCGTTTTGACCACAGTAGAATTAGCCAAACAGAAAGAAAGAGGTCATCACAAAACACTTTAATTTTCTCCAAAGAGAAAATTACGTGGCTGTTATCAATTGCCTTTATCAACTATTTTTTCTAAATATCTGCATGCAGAGCTGAAGTCATCGATAGGGCCTGTGATTTGAGGGGGAAGCAGGGAAGGTGATGCATTAACTGTAGCATTCGTATTTCCCAAGTGCACATTTCTGTAGAAGCATACTCTGGTATTGTCTATGCACAGACTGGGAACAAGCATAATACATCAGAGCAAGACTGCCTTTGCAAAATCTTTCACTCTTTTCCCCCTGTATTACATCATTACTTTTTTCTTATAAAGGAAACTAAAATACTACTTAACTTTCCTAAGCAGCTTTGACTTCCTCACTTCCAATCTATGTTATCTGATTGAGTGCAGCCTCTCAGACCTCTTTCTATGCATTATATATGCACATATACGTCCACGCCAATATTCTTTCCATTATCCAGGTCACCTAAAGAAAGAACAGCCTTAGGCAATTCAAGCTGTGCACTCAGCCACATATCTTATTTTATCTAAGTTTATTTAAGTGAAACGTAACACACAGTTCAATGAGAAAGAAAATAAGCTACAGAGAGGTACCCTGTGGTTTGCAATGTGAGAGTGTGGAAAGAGTGTTATACTTTATCTTCCCAATGGTGAGGGTGGTTAAGGTAGAAATGAAAGAGGTTGACATCTTTCCTCCTTTTTTTCTGTTTCTTTTCCCTATTTTTATAAAACTCTAGTAGGGAACACCCTGTGAAAGCCAAGCTACTACATTAATTTGAAATGTTCTGTGGTTAAAAGTGCTTCCAAAATAGATGGTAGATGGCAGTGTTTTCTGTTCATCTCAATACCTGGTATTATTATTGTTATTTCAAATAGAAATACTATTCTCCACAGATGACAATAGCAATCCTGGCCATATTTACTGTGAGCACAACTTTTAGTAAAGTACTTGAACTCAAAGTTACATTATAAAACCCCTGGTGCCCGCATTTTATGTGCAAATACATAGAACAATAGCTAGTGATGAAATGTATCCTGGATGTTGTAGATGTACACTTCAAATAATAATATAAGAGGACACCAGAAATGATAGAAGATGTGAGCTGAGATCATAACACCTGCCTTCATCTCACGGACACAGCAGCCGTAGAGATGCATCTGTCGTGTTCGAGCATCAGTTAGGGTCCTCCACACAAGCTATCTGAAGTGACAGTTGAGATCCTTGTAAACTGAAACTTCTAATGGCTTTGGCTTCTTTTGTTCACATTGGCACTGCATGATTAAAGCTGTTTTGTATTTCATTGAGAAAGAACAAAAGATAAAGACATTTCCAGAAGGCCCAGGTGCTCAAGGGCAGGGGAAGGTGCCTGAATCCACAGAGGGCTTGGCAACAGCTCTCTTCTGCTACAATTGGCCTAGAACACTACAGATGGGTTGTGTGCGAGGTGATAAAATGCTTGGGAAAGTGAAATGACTCCTGAGGTGAGGAGCCGGCAATAGCAAATAAGGCATTAAATTGGTAAAGGAAGTGAAAGTTTAAACTCACAAACTCGAACAGGAACTGCTGGGTGTATACAACTCCCAAGTGTCCAACAATTTTAGATGAATTAAATGGTTTTAGGAGTTTACAAAAAGAGGCAAATGTACTTACATGGATCAGTACTTAAATAATTTTGCTTTATTATTTCTAGTTTATTTTACTAAAGGTAATTTTATTTATAACCCTTCAGTTTGTTTAAAATAAAAACAAAAGGTACCATCACAATAAAACACCAAAAGACTATAGTCAACATGAAATATATTTTTAAATTAAAATTTATTTGGAGAGAATGGTAGATTTAAATGTAGTTGTAGAAATAATCTGGAGAAATATTGTGTATCTCTTACCAGCTTACCCAATGATAACATTTTATGAAATGATAGTACAATATCACAAACAAGATACTGACATTGATGCTGTTAAGATACAGAAGAGTTCTATTACCACAAGGATCCTAGATCATGCCATGCAGTTTAAATCCCTAGATTAGCAGACCTAAGTGTTAGCTTAACACATTAAATAAAAAGCATGGTGCTGGGACTCACATAGACTATATTATCTGTTTTTAAGGAATTAAAAACACAATTGGGCAGAAGGTATATAAATGTGCCAAGACTCGACAGTATCTGGCACTAAGAGTTGTGGTAAGAATAAGTATTTATTTAGTACCATTTAAGTATCAAGCATTCTTATTTAATCTTCACAACTTTTTGAAATAAGTATAATTACTATTGCCATTTCACTGATGTGAGAATTGCAGTTCTTCCGTTAGGAATCCATGGAGCTAGAATTTAAACCTGTCTAGACAATGTGTCAAATGAGATTGAGGACGTAGAGCTCTCTGAGGGACCGTAAAGATGGAGACCCACAAATGATGAAATTTGGATTCCATACAAAATGTAATTAGAACGCAGTTAAAGAGTACACAAATGTGTTCACAAAAAGGGGAAGGAGGAAGATGTGCAAGAGGAATAATCAATAGTAGTGACTAGAAGAATTTGTCTAGGATCTTGAGCAGATTGGTAGAGTTGGGAGAAAAAAAATAAAGTGTTTATGTTGAACGATGATGTAATAAATAAATCAAGTATAATGATAACATTTATCAGTGTTGTGGCAGGCCACATTCTTGGGGTACTTTACATGTGTTACTCCATTTATACTGGATGATAACCCTTTTCCTAATTTCCTCAAAATATGTTGACTGCCAAAACTACTGCTATTACAATAAGTAAATGGTGTACTTTGGTTCAATTGAAATAGGCAAATTGTGACTGAAGCAAAAGACAAAACAGATTCCACCCTCAGTCAGTTTATTTGGGCTGCAATAACAAAATAGCGTAAAGTGAGAGGCTTATAAAAGAAATGTATCTTTCACAGTTCTGGAGGCTGGAAGTCTGAGATCAGGGTGCCAGCATAATCAGGTTTTGGTGAGGGTCCTCTTCCTGCTTCATAGATGGCAGTGACTCTGCCCAAATCTCATCTTGAATTTTGGTTCCCATAATCCCCAAGTGTCATTGAAGGGATCTGGTGGGAGGAAATTGAATCATGAGGACATAACCCCCATGCTGTTCTCATAATAGTGAATGAGTTCTCATGAGATCTGATGGTTTTATCAGAGGCTTTCCACTTTTTTCTCAGCACTACTTCTTTCTGCTGCCCTATAAAGTACCTTTCTTCCTCTCCACCTTCCATCATGATTGTAAATTCCCTGAGGTTTCTGAGCCATGCAGAACTATGAGTCATTTAAACATCGTTTCTTTATAAATTACCCAGTCTTGGATATTTCTTCATGGCAGCCTGAGAACAGACGAATATAGCAGTCTTCTTGTGTCCTGACTTGGCAGAAGAAATGACGGTGCACTCTGGTCTGTTTGGTAAAGGCACTAATCCCTTCAGTAACCATCATGACCTAATGACCTTCCAGAGGCCGAACATCAAAACATCATCCATCGCATTCCAAATAGCATCACATTGGGGATTAGATTTCCACATATGAATATTAACATGAACACTCAGTCTGTTGTACTCAGTTATTCAAGATCTGATATTTCAGGTATTCTTGGCTCCAAACCCATTTCATGGCTCGCTTGCAATCTCCCCAGATGAGTGGGAATTTTGAAATGGGGGTAAGAGGGGATCATTCTATAAATATGCTTGTGGTCATTGCTAGGACTAACATGTAAGAATTTTATTTTTTACTTGCTCCCTTTACACTACCATATTTTTTGCAAGCTATTTAGTAACGTTTGGTTTATCAATGTAATTGTTTTTCTTGTAATAGACATTTTGGTGCAATTACTCGATATTATAAAAGGTGTCAAAGGAAAGTGTGTAGACCACTAAGTCACGGCTACTACCTGGCAGCAGACAATTTTAAGACTTCATAGATTTTAAGGTACATCTGAATTTAAGAATGGTTTGACTGTGGGGAGAAGAAATCTATCTTGGAATCAATACAAGTAATTAAGGGCTAATAATTATTAAGCACTTATACCTTTGTTTTTATATTCATTTTGTCTCTCATCTAATTATAGAAGTTTAGAAACTAATTCTCCCCCAAACAACAAAAATGGTCTTGGTATGTATGGTCTTTCTTGAATGTATGACCTGTCCTCTCACCTCCTTCTCCCCAGACATTTCTTCCACCATCCTTAAATCATTTCTCCTAAAATTCACATTCACGCATATCTCTTTGGACCAACTTTTTAAGCTAGTTTCTAAAAGTTCAATTCCCTGAACTACTGCTTCTGTTCTGGTGTGTCTTTAAAGCTGCTCATCCATTCTAAACTCTGCTCTGTTCATGGAATATAGCCTCAGGGGCAAGTTGTGCTATTTCTCGGAGTCAAACTCTGCCCTTCAACAAAAGTCAACAGGTGCCTACAAACTCCTAAGGACACACTTTAGCAGCTAAATTTTTTTCTACCATCTTATAGGTAGCTGTAATTCCAGTTAGCAAGCCATTCTTTTTTTTTTTTTAAATAAAAAGTGCTATTAGAAAACAACAGAATTTAGGAAATGAAACTAGTAAAGAGCTTTTTCAATGACACAAGACAGGGCCAAGGTGGTGTACTTTAAGGGCTGCTAGACGAAATCCCCTGGGGCAAAAAATATATATTTTCCCCAGACAAAAGAAAATTTCTGAGAGCATTTGATTAGAGAATTGAAATAACCATTACTAAGACTTCCTAAGGCCTTTTTCTTTCATGGGAGGGTTGTCAGGTAAAAAACAAGATACCCAGTTAAATTTAAATTTCAGATAAACAATGGATAAATTTTAGTGTAGGTGAATTATTGTTGTTTATCTGAAATTCAAATTCATCTTCATGATCTACATATTCGTTTGCTAACTCTGACAACCCTACCCTAGATATAAGAATGATACGCTCTCTAGCCCCAGAAAACAATAGGAGGTCACGTGACAAATTTTGGCTAGAGAAATGTCAGTAGAAGTAGTATGTCAACTCCAGACTGAGGTTGTAAAATGTCCCTAGAAAATATTCCAGCCCTTTCTTCCTCTTCCATGGCAAATGAAAGGTTTCATTTCATATCTTATTCTGGGTAATAAAAAATTATATTTATTAACTGGTTTCCTCTCTTTGCATGCCTTAAAATATGTATAGTTCCTAAAAAATTGAAAAATGCCAAACTTATCTAATTTTTACCTTTTATTTGTCTGACTTATCTTTACTATTTTGAATTTCCTTCTCTAAATTCCCACTTACAGGCACTGACCCACTGACCCAGCGGTATAGACCATTGTTGATCCAGCAGTATAAACCATTATAGATTTCCTGTCTCAAACCCAGGGAAACAGGGCAAGACTTATGCATTAAAACCAATAAGTCTGATTTACAACATCCATCAAATCTACAGAAGCCCCCTCCTCAGAGTGATGTAAACTAAGTTTTCTTCGTGCTTATCAAGGATGGTTAACATAAAGTTTGATATAAAATATCAGTCATTCAGAGCACAGTAATAACTCAGGTATAAGACAGAAATAGTACAAAATAAACAAAACTAAAGAAGTAAGGCATACTTGGCATGGAATATATTAAGTATGATTTGCTGACTGAGTACCTGACTAAATTAATAACAATGAATGAATAAAATAAAATAAGCCTATCTTCTAGAATTAACTTTTTCAGGCCTGATTTCTTATGTCCATTAAAAAAAAAAATAGTAATCCATGGAGGTAGAGGATAGAAGGATGGGTACCAGAGACTAAGAAGGGTATTGATGGGGTGAGGAGGTGGTAGGGATGGTTAATATGTACAAAAAAAAGAGAATAAATAAATAAGTCCTAGTATTTGATAGCAAAACAGGGTAACTATAGTCAATGATAATTTAATTTTACATTTTTAAATAACTAAAAGAGTATAACTGGCATGTTTGTAACACACAGATAAATGCTTGAGGGGATAGAAACCTCATCTGCCATGTTGTGATTATTACGCATTGCATACCCGTATGAAAACATCTCCTGTACCCTATACATATATATACCTACAGTGTACACACAAAAATTAAAAACATATATTAAGCAAATACTCTCCCTCTCTTTCCGTGTGTGTGTGTGTGTTTTCAAGCTTTATTCACTTATTGTAGGGGAAGGGCTGGTATTATGGCATAATTAAAAATTATTAACTTGAAATAACACCAATCCTAAGCTTTCCCCTGATTATAGCAGAATAGAAATTTGTGAACTTTGGAGAGCTTAGCAAAGTAGTAGTTTGTTTTATGCTAAAATTGGATCCGTTTTTAGAGACAGTACTTTCTTTCATAGTATCAGGACTTGAAGCATGACCCATTCCTGCAAAGCTGTTATGGCTTGGTGGTTAAACTAGGGACATGTGTTAAATACTACACAACTACTCTATAAAGGAATTTCTGAGAATTTCAGTTTTGATTTCCAGCCTAAAGATCAGATCTGTAACTTGAAAATACAAATTGGAGCGAGGTAAAGGCAGCAAATTGAAGTTAAAAACAGCATTACAAAAGCTAGGCTGCCAAGTCCAGTTTAAAAGCAGGTGGGATGGGCAGAGCTGTGGTTCAGGCTCACAGACCAAAAGAAGGCAGGGCTCCAACTGGAATCAAAGGGTCTCTGGTTTTCTAGGCTGATGGTTTTTGTACCAGTCTAACTCTGCCTCCTCCCTGTATGGCTGCCTGCCTTTTTAATGAGCTTTAATAGAAGTAAGTTATATTTTTCATAGATGGCCATGGCAGAGCTGTACTAGAACCCATGGCAATGTTTCCATTCTAAACATAGAACGTATATTGAGTTCAGAGTCACACTGTGACATATAGTGGCATACAGTGGCATATTTGCCTGAATGTACTCCTTCCTCTACATTAATATATAGAATATATGAATACCACATTTTAAAGCATTTTCTTCAATATAAATCTTTAGTTTTGCTGATATTAATAGAAATTAAAACAATTTAAAAGACGTCTAAATATATTGTGGGCTCTCTCAACACAGCACCTCCCAAACCTGATGGATGGCAGCCCTGATTGTTATTCCCTGACTGCATTCCTCTTCTTCGGGATTTTTCATATAAACCAGGAAATTTTTTTTTCTTGCAGAGTCAATCAAATAGTAAGTTTCTTCAACATAGAAGTGTGATTGGTGATGTCACTGTGTTAGGGATGGCGGAGTGTCTTTGGCAGGAAAATCACTGTTTAATGAGTTTGCTTTCTAACGGGAGAGCAAGACTTATGCACAGACATACATTTTGAAATATAGAAAATATGGAAATGTGATTTTCTAAATATCTTTTATGCTGACCACAATATGGATTATTATTATAATATGAAAATATGCTGGGTTATTGGAAGTTAGAAATTTCATACTAAAGGCCTCTAATCCTTTACATTTTACTTGATGTTGAGTCTCCGTACTTTACATACGAAGGTTAATTTCCAACGCTGTAAGCAAATGATTACTGATTTCTTCCATGTGAGCTAAAGAGAAGCATAAGGAATACAACCAGCATTGAACTTCCAGTATAAAGTGGAGGTCCCCTGTCTAGGATTGTAATTAGGATTATCTTTGCCTTGGGTCCTTATCTCTCACCACAGATCCTTCTTAAATGGAAAACTCAGCTATCTAGAGGATGACAGCAGACTAAGTCATTACTCAAAATTTCTTGTCCATCCCTGGGTAATTCCCTGATTAGACAATTGGTCAAGTGCCAGCTGTTTTTGACCCGAGTTTGAGAATTTATTATTTCCTCATAATCCTTCAGAGTATTATCTGACATCAGATTGGGAGGTTACATATGCTAATGGTTCTCAGGTTTACATTTGGGGACTGGTGGCAGATATACTTTTGTAGTATTTTTAGAGTTCTTCTCTGACCCAAACCACTGCAGAGCACCCAACAAATAATGGGATGGACATGAGTGAAAAGGAGTCCAGTATTTATTAATTCACTTGCAAGGTGGTTTACACTACAGCACTTCAACTTTTATAATATTTCTATGAGGTAGTTACCTCAACCCTACTGAGAATACTGAGCTTGAGTGTATTCCTGAACCTTGCTCCAATTAATATAGCTCATAAATGAGAGAGCTGGATATTGGTCTGAATTTAAGAGTTAAGAGCACCTGATCTACCCCAGATTGTTTTGCTTCAAATTTAGGCTCCATCACTGATTTACTTTTCTATTACTTTGCCATCATCACTCATTCTTTCTACCTACGCTGGTGTCTTTGCTGCTCATGACTCCTGTCTTGACTTTTCTCACTTTCTGTTCCCTCCTTCTGAAACACGTTCACTGTAGATATCCTCATGATTTATTCTCTTACTACGTTTGTGTCTTTGCTCAACTGTCAGCTTCATTTTGTCTATCAATAAATATTTATGGAGCACTATGCGTTGAGCATGGCTCTAGGAACTTCAAATAAAACAGAGAACAAAACAAAAGTGTTCCTGTCTTGATAAAGCTTACCTGTTAGCAGTGAAGGGGAAACTTTGTGTAATAGAAATTAGCTTATGTATGACTTGATTCCCTTCCACTCACAAAAATAAAGGGAGGAATGGAAAACATCTTAAGTAAGTTGCAAATGTTTAAAAACTACCCACCATCCAGCAGTTAAGATGCTTTTTTCTATATGAAGGTGAGCAGTAAGCACTGTTCATGATATGCACATTTAAGGTGAGCTTCTACTGCTGTGAGGGCCTCATTTTATATGTAGGTGTACTTGTGTGTAATGAAAGAGCAGGGAAGCAAATATAATATAGACTGTGACACTAAAGATATTTCTGGAGTCATATATTAGTAAGAATTAGAGTCATTCTTGCAAAAATGAATTAATGCTTTTGTAAGTAATTTGTTCTCAAATGAAGATGAAGACCTAACCTTTAGTATCTGCAACCAATTTTGGCTAAAACCATATTTTTGAATGTTTAATCCAGTACACCTATATTAAGTTCTTCTTGAAGAGTTTCGTTCTACTGGGATATAGCCAGGGACACCATGAAATGAATATAAAGTAGAGGAAAAGTATAATAAAATTACTCAGGGCAGGGTGTGATGGCTCACACCTGTAATCCCAGCACTTTGGGAGTCTAAGGCAGGTGGATCACCTGAAGTCAGGAGTTCGAGACCAGCCTGCCCAACATGGTGAAACCTTGTCTCTACTAAAAATACAAAAATTATCTAGGCATGGAGGTAGGCATCTGTAATCCTACCTACTTGGGAGGCTGAGGCAGGAGAAACGCTTGAACCTAGGAGACGAAGGTCATAGTGAGCTGAATTGAAATTGTATTTAAAAAAAAATTATACAGCACATTTAGCTTATCTTTCACATTATAGTATTTAACTCCTTGTAACTAAATTTCTGATGTGAATTGTTCTTCAGTAACTGTATCACTGTTTTGCCACTTAAAACACTAATCAATACCTGTGCCACAATTCTGAACAGGTGTAATATAAATTCTGTCTGAAAGCATCCTTTCAATAGGTGTTAATAATTCCATCATCCTTATTCCTCTACTTGAGAGTGTTATATTGGCAGCCTGGCCCCAGGACAGATGAGACCATTAAACAGCAGGGATTTGGTTTCACTCTGCCCTCAACTTTCCACTCCCCTCCCCAGTACTCCCCTCCCCTAACTCAGTCAACCAGTCTAAATATCTGAGGTACTTTTTGTACATAATGCCAAATATTGAAATATATTTATTTGTCAGGCATTAGGTAATTTCTAGGACACTGAGCTTATGAGGTATTTAAACTTTGTCTATATTATTACAAGGAATGTATAGGAATAGATGTTTTTGACTAAATTAATTAGATATTTGGGCAAATTATATGAGGGGTTATCTGAAAACTACTATGAGTGTTTTTTTTTTCTAGAGATTTACTTTGAAAATCAGTCTATCTGTGCCCCACTAAAAAAATAGCAAAATTTTTTCACATTGCAAGTTTCCGAAGAATGTTTCTGGAGATATTTTGTGAGTGAAATATCTTTATTGTATTGATATAATATTTTGCTCACATATTTATTATAGTGTATTGGACATAATTTAAGATCCTTGGTGTCGGAATGGAATATTTTTGTTTTGTTATCACTAGCATACTTGAAGTGTGTGTCACATAGTAGGAATGCAAAAAATGACTGTTAAAATAAATTGGTATTTTTATGAACTCTATCCAAATATTTCATAAGTTTCACAGTGATCTCCATTACTGGAAAGACAAAATCAGTGCAGTGCTCATGCAAGCAAATCAGTATTGACAGGTGAGAGAAGACTGGTTTCCTGTCAGCTCTTTGACTAGGACCCAAATTGATCCTCACTCTGGGAAAACCACTATGTTTGGGGGGCAGGGTTGGCCTTTTTTGTCCAGCTTTTAAGATCTGCGGTACATGGGCAGGGTGTGCAGGTTTGTTGCATTGGTAAACGTGTGCAGAGTGGTTTGCTGCACAGATCATCTCATCATGTAGGTATTATGCCCATTATCTATTAGCTATTCTTGATCCTCTCCCTCTCTTCACCCCTGACAGGCCTCAGTGTATGTTGTTCCTCACCAGTATCTGTGTGTTCTCATCATTAAGTTTCCACTTACAAGTGAGAACATGCAGTGTTTATTTTTCTGTTCCTGCATTAGTTTGCTGATGATAATGGCTTCCAGCTGCATCCATGTACCTGCAAAGGACATGATCTCATTCATTTTTATGGCTGTGTAGTATTCTATGGCATATATGTACCACATTTTATTTATTCAATCTATCATTGATGAGCATTTGGATTGATTCCATGTCTTAGCTATTATGAATAGTGCTGCACTGAACATACACAGACATGTACCTGTATTACAGAATAACTTATATTCCTTTGGGTATACCCTGTAAAGGGATTGCTGGGTCAAATGGTATTTTTAGATCTTTGAGGAATCACCACACTGTCTTCTGCAATCATTGAACTAATTTATACTCTCACCAACAGTGTAAAATTTTACATTTTTCTCTGCAACATCACCAGCATCTGTTGTTTCTTAACGTTTTAATACGTGCCATTCTGACTGGTGTGAGACGGTATCTCATTGTGGTTTTATTTGCATTTCTGTAATGATCTGTGATGTTCAGCTTATGTTTGTTGGTTGCATGAATGCCTTTTTTTTTTAAGACATGCCTGTTCATATCCTTTGTCTGCTCTTTACTGGGGATGTTTGCTTTTTCTTGTACATGTTTAAGTTCCTTTTATAAAGTGGAAATTAAACTTTTTTCAGATAGACAGATTGCAGATACTTTCTCCCATTCTGTAGGTTGTCTGTTCACTCTCATGATAGTTCAGTTTTCATGTAATTCTGTGTTTCTTTTTTTTGTTGTTGTTGTTGTTGTTGCTTGTTTTTGCTGTGCAGAAGGTCTTTAGTTTAATTAGATCCCATTTGTGAATTTTTTTTTTTTTTTTTTTTTTTTTTTTTTTTGCAATTCTAACATTTTTGTCATGAAATATTTGCCCATGCCTATGTCCTGAATGGTATTGCTTAGATTTTCTTCTAGGGTTTTTTATAGTTTGGGGTTTTATATTTAAGTCTTTAGTCCATCTTGAGTTACTTCTTCAATCTTCTACGTATCACTAGCCAGTTCTCCCAGCACCATTTATGAAATAGGGAGTCCTTTCCTCATTCCTTGTTTTTGTCTGACTTGTGAAAGTTCACATGGTTATAGGTGTGCAGTCTTATTTCCAAGTTCTCTATTCTGTTTCATTGGTCTATGTGTTTGTTTCTGTACCAACAACATGCTATTTTGGTCACTGTAGTCTTGTAGTATAGTTTGAAGTAAGGTAGTGTGATGCTTCCAGCTTTGTTCTTTTTGCTTAGGATTGTCTTAGCTATTTCGTCTTTCTTGTTTCCATGTGAATTTTAAAATAGTTTTTCCTAATTCTATGAAGAATGTCAATGATAGTTTAATAGGAATAACATTGAATCAGTAAGTCACTTTGGGCAGTATGGGCATTTTCACAATATTGATTCTATCCGTGAGCATGAAATGCCTTTCCATTTGATTGTGTCCTCTCTGATATCCTTGAGCAGTGGTTCGTAGTTCTCTTTAAAGAGGTCATTCGCTTCCCTTGTTAGCTGTATTACTAGGTATTCTATTCTCTTTGTAGCAGTTGTGAAAAGGAGTTAATTTATGATTTGGCTCTCTACTTGCCTGTTGTAGGTATATAGGAATGCTAGCAATTCTCACACATTGATTTTGTATGCTGACACTTTGCTGAGGTTATCGGCTGAGATGATGGGGTTTTCTAGATCTACCATCATGTCATCTACAAATTAAAATAATTTGACTCCCTCTCTTCCTATTTGCATACTTTTTATTTCTTTCTCTTGCCTCATTTCTCTGGCCAGAACTTCCATTACTATGTGGAATAGGAGTGGCAAGAGAGGGCATCCTTTTCTTGAATTGTTTTCAAGGGGAGTTCTTCCAGCTTTGTCACTTCAGTATGATATTGTCTGTGGGTTTGTCATATATGGCTCTTACTATTTCAAGGTTTGTTTCAATACCTAATTTATTGGGAGTTTTTAACATGAGGGCATGTTGCATTTATTGAAGGCCTTTTCTGCGTCTATTGAGATAATCATATTATTTTTGTCTTTAGTTTTGCTTATGTGATGGATTATATTTCCTCATTTGTATATATTAAACCAACTATGCATCCTGGAGATGAAGCCAACTTGATTTTTGTGGATAAGATTTTTGATGTGCTGCTGGATTTAGTTTGCCAGCATTTTATTAAGGATTTTTCATCAATGTTCATCATGGATATTGGCCTGAAGTTTTCTTCTTTTGTTGTATTTCTGCCAGGTTTTGATATCAAGAGGATGCTGGCTTCCTAAAATGAGTTAGGGAAGAGTCGCTCCTTTTTGATTGCTTGGAATTGTTTAGATAGACACGGTCCCAGCTCTTCTTTGTACCTCTGGTAGAATTTAACTGTGACTCCATCTGTTCCTGGGCTTCTTTTTGGTTGGTAGGCTATTTGTTGCTGCCTGAATTTCAGAACTCATTATTGGTCTATTCAAGGATTTAATTTCTTTGTAGCTTCAATCTTGGGAGAGTGTATATTTCTGAGAATTCATCCATTTCTTCCAGATTTTTGAGTTTATGTGCATAGAGGTATTTATAGTATTCTCTGATGGTTGGTTGTATATCTGTGGGGTCAATGGTCATATTCCCCATATCATTTCTTATTGTGTCTATACGATTCTTCTGTTTTCTTCTTTATCAGTCTAGCTAGCGGTGCATTTTATTTATTTTTCAAAAAACCAGCTCCAGGATTTATTGATGTTTTTTTCCCTAAGGGGTTTTTGTGTTTCTATATCCTTCAGTTCCACTATGATCTTGGTTATTTCTTGTCTTCTGCTAGCTTTGCGGTTTGTTTGCTCTTGGTTCTCTATTTCTTTTAGTTGTGATGTTAGGTTACTGATTTCAGATCCTTCTAGCTTTTCGATGCAGGCATTTAGTGCTATAAATTTCCCTCTTAACACTGCTTTAGCTGCAATCCAGAGATTCTGGTATGTTTTCTCTTTGTTGATTAGTTTCAAAGAACTTACTGATTTTGGACTTAATTTCATTATTTACTCAGGAGTCATTCAGAAAGAGGTTTTTAAATTTTCATGTAATTGTGTGGTTTTGAGTGAATTTCTTAATCTTCAGTTCTAACTTGATAGTGTTATGGTCTGAGAGACTGTTACAATTTCTGTTCTTTTGCATTTGCTGACTAGTATTTTACTTCTGATTATGTGGTCAATTTTGGCATAAGTGTCATGTGGCATTGAGAAGAATGTATATTCTGTTGTTTGGGTAGAGATTTCTGTAAATATCTATCAGGTTCACTTGATCCAGAGCTGATTTTACATCTTGAATATCTTTGTTAATTTTCCATCTTGATAATCTGTCTAATATTGTCAGTGGGATGTTAAAGTCTCCTACTCTTATTGTGTGGGAGTTTAAGTTTCTTTGTAGGTCTCTAAGATCTTGCTTTATGAATCTGGGTGCTCCTGTGTTGTTTGCATATATATTTAAAATAGCACTTCTTGTTGAATTGAACCCTTCACCATTAGGTAATTCCCTTCTTCATCTTTTTTTAAATCTTGGTTTAAAGTCTGTTTTGTCAGAAACTAAGATTGCAACCCCTGGTTTTTCTGTTTTCCCCTTGCTTGGTAAATTGTCCTCCATCCCTTTATTTTGAGCCTATATGTGTCTTTGCATGTGAGATGGGTTTCTTGAAGATAGCATACCAATGGGTTTTGACTCTTTATCCAGCTTGCCATTCTATGTCTTTTAATTGGGGCATTTAGCCCATTTGCATTTAAGGTTAATATTGTTATGTGTAAATTTGGTTCTGTCATCATAATGCTAGCTGGTTATTTTGCAGACTTGTTTATGTGGTTGCTTCATAGTGTCACATGGAATCACATGGAAGCACACAGGCCATTGAATTGGGGCTAAATGCCCCAATTAAAAGACATAGAATGGCAAGCTGGATAAAGAGTCAAAACCCATTGGTATGCTATCTTCAAGAAACCCATCTCACATGCAAAGACACATATAGGCTCAAAATAAAGGGATGGAGGACAATTTACCAAGCAAGGGGAAAACAGAAAAACCAGGGGTTGCAATCTTAGTTTCTGACAAAACAGACTTTAAACCAAGATTTAAAAAAAGATGAAGAAGGGAATTACCTAATGGTGAAGGGTGTCACTGGCCTGTGTGCTTCCATGTGATTTTGTAGTGGCTGGTAATGGTTTTTACTTTCCACATTTTGTTCTTCCTTCAGTAACTCTTGCAAGGCAGGCCTGGTGGTGACACATTTCCTCAGCATTTGCTTGTCTGAAAAGGATCTTTTTTCTCCTTCACTTATGAAGCTTAGTTGGGCTGGATATGAAATTCTGGGTTGGAAATTCTTTTCTTTAAGAATATTGAACACTGGCCCCTATTCTCTTCTGGCTTGCAGAGTTTCAGCTGAAAAGTCAGCTGTTAGCCCAATAGGCTTCCATTTGTAGGTGACCTGGCCTTTCTCTCTGGCTGCCCTTAACATTTTTTCTTTCATTTAACCTCTGAGAATCTGGGGACTATGTGTCTTGGGGTTGATCTTCTAATGGACTTTCTTACTGGGGTTCTCTGGATTTCCTGAATTTGAATATTGGGTTGTCTTTCTCAGTGGAGAAAGGACTCCTGGATGATACCCTGAAGTATGTTTTCCAACCTGGTTTTGTTCTCCCCATTTCTTTCATGTACCCCAATCAGTCAGAGGTATGGTCTTTTTATATAATCCCAAATTTCTCAAAGGTTTTATTTCTTCCTTTTTATTCTTATCTGCCTGTTTTACTTCACAAAGATAGTCTTCAAGCTCTGAGACTTTTTCCTCCTCTTGGTCTATTCTGCTATTGAGAGTTGTGATTGCATTGTGAAGTTCTAGTGTTGTTTTCAGCTCCATCCAGTCAGTTATGCTCCTCTCTAAACTGGATATTCTGGTTATCCATTCCTGTATTGTGTTTCTATGATTGTTAGCTTCTTTGTATTGGGTTAGAACATGCTCCTTAGCTCAGCAAAGTTTATTATTGTCTACCTTCTGAAGGCTACATTTGTCAATTCGGCCATCTCAGCCTCAGCACAGTTCTCTGCCCTTGCTGGAGAGGTATTGTGGCCATTTGAAGAAGAAGAGACACCCTGGCCTTTTAAGTTTTTAGTGATTTTTGCATTGACTTTTTTCTCATCTTTGTGGCCTTATCTATCTTCAATCTCTGTGATAGCTGACATTTGAATGGGGTTTTTGTGGGGTCTTTTTTGTTGATGTTATTGTTGTTGCTTTTTTTGTTTTTAACAGTCAGGCCACTCTTCCATAGGGCTGCTGCAGATCGGTGGGGCTCTGCTCCAGATCCTAGTGCCTTGGTCCCTCTGATACCTGGAGCTATCACCAATGAAGCCTGGGAAGTAGCAAAGACAGCAGCCTGTGAACCTTAGTTGCTTCTAATCAGCCATCTTGGTCAACCCCCACTATGTATTTTTTTCAGTTTTAGAGAGGTCAATGCCTTTATTTCACACTTAGCCATATATCTCAACCTGTATTTTTATTTAGATTTCAGGAAATATGCTAACAAATAATCAGTGGGGATAGAATAAAAATATAAATTAAGGGTATTGCATAATTAAATAAGTAACACATGATTTTGACAAAGTCAACCCTTACAAGAATTCGAAAGAATATTTCCATGATCTCTGGGACCACCATTTGAAAGGCTGCTTTTAATACATATTAAACTATATAAGGAGGCAAAATGGGAGAATTTTTTTTAAGTCATGCCAGTTTGTCAATGATTGTTCTGCATAAACAAACAAAAAATAAAAAAGCTTAGATCTGGCCACTATTCTGCTCTTGGGCATTAAATGCCAATCATTTTTCACTGAGCTGTAGGCAACAATATGTAAGTAACACCAGCTGCATATATCTAGCCATGGGCATTTATTTTTACAGTCTAATTAGTCAAATTCTGATGGATTTTCTGAGTGCTCTGGGTAAGACAGAAACTCAGATATGAAAGATAGGCTATGTGCATGTTTGTTTGTTTGTTTGTTTCTTTTAACTGACATGGTATGGCAAAACATCAGATAAACTCACCAATAATCTTAGTTAAATACTTTTTACCATACCTCTTTCTCACATAAATCTGCATGCTCTGCTTAGTGCTGCAGATAAAATAACACATAATTCTAGTTAAAAGCATTTTAGTGTACCTCCTCCTACTACAGGCTACTTAGTATTCTTCAGTATAATTAAGATCTAATTCCCTTTAAAAATTTTGGACTAATTTGCTACTTCCTTGTCCACTTTGTTCTCCAAGGTAAAATAATATTGGGAAATAATTTTCCCAAATCCCTTCCTCCAAAAGGAGAGAAAAATTTATTTGATTGCTGAAGATGCATAAAGGCTCTTTCTGGTTCTGCTTCCCTGCAGCACTCAGTTTACCCAGCCCCTTCTCTAATGGAAATAGGCTTGGGTAGGCATTCACTATTCTCTACACATCCCGATGCAGACAAGCAGTCACAAAATTAGAGCTAAGGAACAGGATTGAGAAGTACAGTTTAGACACAGATTTAAACCACATCATTCAGTGTGGCTTTCTTTTTTTTTAATTGAAGCTGATATTTTGACCTACGTTATATGAAATTTGTGTCATGTTCTCCATCGATCTGGAAGACGAGGGCTAAAAAGAGGTGTTTGTAATTATCACCCACAAGCCACAATAGAAATTGAAAAAAGTTATCCCATCAGCATATAACTTAAAAATCTCAGAATAAATTCATATGTGTACCACCATTGCAGCCAATAGGCATCACAAGTTTTTTAAATTAATTTGGAGAGAACTGCACTATTCAATACAGTAACCTCTAGCTGCAAGTGGCTACTCAGTATTTCAAACATGAATGCAGTGAATAGAGATGTTTTGACAGTGTAACACATACCAGATTACAAAAACTTTGTTAATAAAAATAAAATCTCAGTAATTTTTGTATTGATTGCATGATGAAATGACAATATTTTAGATTAAATAAAATGTATTATTAAAATTTTACCTATTTTTTCTTTTATATTATAGCTGCTAGAAAATTTAAAATTCAAAATGTATCTTACATTTCGTTTCCATTAGCCTGAATTACAACAATGAAGAAAGTGCAATTTTTTTTTCAATTTGCATATGATGTTAATATCTGGGAGGTCTTGAGCAAACACAATTCAAATTAAGAGGGCAAAACAAAGACAGTGGTAACCAGTGGCACCATTATGCGGTAACTATAATTGATTCCCACATTAGAGTTTCTGTTTGGGGTCAAGTTATTACTTTATTTGCCCTGTATTCTATGTGATTATATGTAGAGTTTCCCTGAAAATTTCACTGTCAAATAACAAAGAAGCCAGCAACCGTTGTTCTTTTTTGTTGTTGTTGAGGCCCAAGTAATTAAACCATAGGAGATGGTTTACTATAAAAATAAAAGTTTCTCTGTTAAAAAGGGCAAATAGAGCAATTATCTCATTCTTTTTCCAGAGTATTTCCTTGGAAACAGAGTGGATTTTAAGTAAATACTTCAGGGATTAAGCCTAGTCTTTGGTTTTTATAGTGTTGGGATGCTGCTAAAGTCATGGGCAAAATACTCTGTAGATATATATAAGAATATCTTGGCCGGTTGCAGTGGCTCATGCCTGTAATCCCAACACTTTGGGAGGCTAAGACAGGTGGATCATGAGGTCAGGAGGTTCAGACCATCCTGGCCAATATGGTGAAACCCCATGTCTACTAAAAAGCTGGATGTGGTGGCATGTGCCTGTAATCCCAACTACTCCGGAGGCTGAGGTGGGAGAATCTCTTGAACCAGGGAGTTGGAGGGTACAGTGAGTTGACACTGTGCCACTGCACTTCAGCCTGAGACAGATAAAGACTCCATCCAAAAAAAAACAAATAGCTTTAAAAGCAGTTTCGAAATTCCCTGTGAGTTACAGGGGACAGGAGGTGCAGCGCTTGGTTTCTGGAGGGGATATGAGGATTCTGTTTGCTTTCTTCTTCTTTGCTATATAAAATGTGTGAGATTTTGTCATAAATTCATAATCACTGTTCTCCTTCCCTGTAATGTATATCTGTTAATGTTTACCCAGTAATATGTTATGTTTTTGCTCTCTCTTCTTTTGGTATGCAGAAATATTTTTATTGATGGGATTGTTTTAATTCCTAACATTATTTAACCTATAATTTGAGTCAGAGTACACACAAATTCCAACTAAATATAAATGCCAAACCAGCACTCAGGAATTATGGTGTAATGAGACAAAGCTAAAGTGGTTACCTTTTGAAATGATGAAAGGGTGTTACAGAAACTGTCATCACCATAGTTGCCGGTGATATATTCCAGAAAAACCTGTGCCAAGACTATTCAATGTTAAACAATTGAAGCTGGAGATTATTCAGGATTTCATTGAAACCAGTAATTTATTTCAATTTAATTATTAAAGTTGAGCGTAGTACAGAGAGAACCGAAGTTACTTACTTAAGGACACATTCTGTATAAAGCAGCAAAGTTGGAATTAGAACCCAGGGGGTTAAAGTCTTGTGAAGTGCTATAGTAATATTTTTTTTCTTTGATCCAGTCCTTCATCACTTTAACTCGTCTCATATCCCTGATGATAATCAATAAATTAAAACTTGGGTTTTGTCCCAACATGGATGCCTAATGCAGATGAACCATGAAGTAAAAATGAGTGTCGTTCCCTGGATATGGCCAGCAGTCACCACTAGGCAACACAAGTAACATTTTCACCTGCCAGTTTGCATCGCACTGCTACTTTTCTAAAATAACATTTCTAAATTCCTTTTGTGCTCTTTCTGCATTGATACAGTATTCTTTTTAATTAACTTCTTTTATGACAGCCTTTAAAGATAGTTATTACTAGATGAATAAGAATCTACAATTATTTTCTCTTCTGGACTTTGTCTCATTATTTTGGTATTTTTACCTTGACTCTTTTCCTGCTTCTCCTAAGTCTCTCATGTCAACAGCATTCTTGGTTAAAGAGAAGAAAATAGCTTCCTTAGTAAAATTTCTTAGAAAATTGAGAAACAGAATTGACCATTCCTTGTATTCCAATCTTGTGAGACTGTAATCTCTTCCAAGGGAATGTTCAGAGTATTATAACGAAGTGGCTTAAAAAAATCACATTACACTTTGACACAACAGACGTTGTTTACAAATATAGTTTTATAAATATGCTGAAGTGACCCTTAATGAAAAAATGCAAAGTAAGATATATTTATTTAAAAACGTGGGCTCCTCCAGCTCAAAGAAGCTGTCTGACATTCCTTGATGTTCGATATATATCATTTTCAGGCCATTAACTTCATTGGAATTCACCATAAAATGTTTGTGTAGGTGGAAATGATTATTTTAAAAAAAGATAGAAAATACATTTTTCTACATACTTGGAGACTGCAAAAAAAAAAATTGGATAGCCATGTGGATATATTTCTCCAAGGACACAATCTCTACTTTCTTGAAAGCATTAAAGGAAGATGTCTACTCTGTAAGTTAAAATTTCCTTGCAGCATCATAAGCCAACTGACCTTATGTTAGGGCAGTTTTAAATATCTATTCCATCAGTAGGAGCCTCTATATTCATGGGATCAAAAGGACCTAAAGGAATTGGTGTCCAAATGCAAATATTATTTACCCTTTTCACGTTTGGTAGCAAAAATCCATTTCACATAACCTGTCTGGATGGTTTATTTACAAAAGTAGGAAAACATCTGTTCAAGAAAGGCATTAAGAAATAGACTTTTCTTGTTATTTTACCTATCTTGAATTTAGTAACAGATACCAATTTAGAAATACTTCATACTTAACACATAGTACTAGATTCAGTTAGGACTGGGCTGTGTTTCTATTGTGACTCTATTAAAACAACAATTTATGGGTTGCTTCATTTAAGCAATCTTGAATCCAATAAAACATCAAAAATTCCCCAGAATAGAAGTTAATTTAATAAAGTCCTGAAATCATGAACCTCGGGAAAATGCTTGTTTTTTTTTTTTCTCCCCACCTCTACCATCTTGGGTCACTGTCTTGTTATCAACCTATTTATTATCTCTGCCAAGTTAATTACTCGTTGCCAGAACCTACTGCTCAGAGCAGATAGTGAGAATTTCAATTACTTTAATTATTAAAAGAAATCCTTAAATTCCATTCATAATTACATAAAATAAGCAAAATGTTTCCACTTAATTATGTTTTTCAAAGCAAGATTTCAGTTTTTTCTCTTTTGTTTTTTTCTGTTTTGTTCTTGTTGTTTGTTATTGTTTCAGCAAATATTTGCTGTCCTAAATGTTTCTGTAGATGCTATTGGAGACACACATACAAGAACACACAAAAGAATCTACCATATTGTGATGATTAATTTTATGTTCAAACTTACTGGGTAACCAGGTGCTAGGTATTTGTTAAACACTGTTTCTGAGTGTCCCTGTGAGAGTGTTTCTGGATGAGACGAGCATTTGAATTGTTAGACTGAGCAAAGCGGATTGCCCTGCCTACCGTGGATGAGAATCATCCAATCCACTGAAGGTCTGAATAGAACACAAAGGAAGAGAGAAGAAGAATTTGTTCTCTCTACCAGACTGACTGCTTGAGCTAGACATTAGTCATCTCCTGCCCATTGGCTGAATCTTACACCAACAGCTTTCCTAGTTCTCAGGCCTTTGTACTTGAACTAGAACTTAAACCATTAGCTTTCCTGATCTGCAGGCCTCATGACTGACTGTAACTATACCACCAGTTCCCCTAGGTCTCCAGCTTGCTGCCTGCATTCTGTGGAATATTAGAGTCTCTATAATAATATAAGCTAATCCCTTATAGTCCGTTTCTCTGGAGAACTCTGATTAATAATCATTTGTAGACTCTTGTGAAAGCTATCTGAATGAGTGGAAGCAGCTTTGGAACTAAGTAATGGGCAGAATCTCAAGATTGCTAAAAGGCAGTCTAGAAATATAGACATTAAAAGTGATTCTGGTGAGGCCTCCGACAGATATAAGGAACATGGTACTGGAAACTGGAGGGATGGTTATCCTTATTATAAAGTGACAAAGAACTTGTCTGATTGTACTCATGTTCTAGTGTTTTGTGATAGGAAAATCTTGCAAGTGATGAAAGTGGACATTTAGCTAAGGAAATTACTAAGCAGTGTTGAAGGAACAGCTTGGTCTCTACTGTTTGTTGTGAAATGCAATA
Organism: Saguinus oedipus; assembly: GCA_031835075.1. Classification (NCBI taxonomy): domain Eukaryota; kingdom Metazoa; phylum Chordata; class Mammalia; order Primates; family Cebidae; genus Saguinus; species Saguinus oedipus. The sequence continues at coordinate 43,515,834 of CM063183.1, forward strand.
AGAGAATAATGAGTTGAAGAAATTGTTAAAAAAAAAATAAGAACTTAAGGATCTGAAAAAGTCTCAGACTATATTGCAGAGAACACAGAAATTAAAAAAAAATGTGAAAGGAAGATAAATATGGGTATTATCCATGGATATAATTAGCCATCCCTGCAGACACATTGCCAATTTGAACTAAAGAAGATGGAGATAACACAAAAATCAAGGGATGCTGTCAGACTTCTTAGATTCTACAGGACAGGATGACAAAGTTATTTGCCTGCAAACACATGCTATTCTTTAAAAAAAGGAGATGATGACACTGCAGGTAATTCAAAGATCATCAAAACTGCCACTCCCATTGCATGCTTTGGGGCAGAGTTGGCCTCAAAGGGCATGTGTGCCTCTGTAGTTTTGGTGGCCCAGGTGACACTGTCCAGTTCATCAGGGTGGGGTCACCCCCTCTGACAGCCATGTAGTAAGTGGTGCTGTGCCAAGTTAAAGGGGCAGGGCCACTCCCTAGATTGGGTGGTGTTTGAATAGTTGATGAATTTCAATGACATAAACTGAGATAGAGAACACAAGGAATAGAATCAACTTGAAATGGAGGGAACAATATGTTATTAATTAAGAAATTCATTTAAAATATCCCAGATTTTTCTCAGACAGATACTGACTCAAAGAAAGAACGTTGGGTCAAAACTAAGTAATTATTATATAGATTGTAACACACTTGCATAATTGTAATTTTAAACTAAGTGAATAGAGTAAGAAGAGTGACTATAATGAAACTTTGAAAAACTCTTGAATAAGAAAAATCAGAAGAGAGTTCAGAGACAGAGTAGAAAATCAAGTATTTTATGTATTCTATGTGTCAGAGGAGGCAAAAAAAGTAGTTGAGAGTGTCAGTTTTGAATTAAGTGTTAACAAGTTCAAACCCCCCTGCTTCCTCTTACTGAGCTTAGAAAAATTACCTATTATTGCTGGGCTACTATCCTCTTATATAAAGTTGAAAAAAAAAAAACATAGTAAAATATCAAAGGTAGATTTGAGAATTTTTAATACAAGTAAGATATTTAACCATAGCAAGTGCTTATTAGATGATTCTATGTATCCTAATAAATCTTTACCACTGACCAATGTTTTTTGAAAATTCATCATGAAAATCTACTTTGAATTAAAGAGGGAAAAAAAAAGTGGAGTGCAAAGATGTGAACTAAAAATCTTACATATTACTTTTTCACATATCAAAGTGGTTGGAACTTAGTGCCCACATGAAGGTGGCTATGTGATATGGTTTGGATTTTTGTCCCTGTCCAGTTCTCATGTTGAATTGTAATCACCAGTGTTGAAGAGGGATCATAGTAGGAGGTGACTGGATCATGAGGATGGACCTTTCCTTCCTATTCTCATAATAGCGAATGAGTTCTCATTAGATCTGGTTGTTTAAAAGTGTGTAGCACCTCCCTCTCCTCTCTCTTACTCCTGTTCCAGTCATGTAAGATATGCCTGCTTCAGCTTTCCCTTTGGCTATGTTTGTGTTTCCTGAGGCCTGCACAGCCTTGCTTCCTGTACTGTCTGCTGAACTGGAAATTAAATATCTTTTATTTATAAATTACACAGTCACAGGTGTTCTTTATAGCAATATAAGAACAAACTAATACAGAAAATTGGTACCAAGAATGGTACATTGCTATAAAGATACCTGAAAATGTGGAAGCAACTTTGGAACTGGGTAACAGGCAGATGTTGGAAAAGTGTGGAGAGTGCAGAAGAAGACAGAATGATGATGGAAAGTTTGGAATTTCCTGGAGACTTGTTAAATTGTTGTGACCAAAATACTTATGGTGATATGGATAATAAAGTCCAGGCTAAAGAGGTCTCAGAGATGAGGAATTTACTGGGAAATACAGCAAACGTCACTTTCATCTTGTGTTAGCAAAGAGGTTGGAAGCATTGTGCCCCTGGCTTATGGATCTGCAGAACGTTGAGCTTAAGAGTGATGATTTAGAGTATCTGGTGGATGAAACTTCTAAGCAGCAAAGTGTTCATTCATGACATGGCCAGGCTGCTTCTAGCAGCTATTCTCGTATTAGTGAGCAAATAAATGACCTGAAACTGGAACTTATAGTCAAAAGGGAAGCAGAGCATAAAGGGTAGAAAATCTGCAGCCTAGCTATGTGATAGTAAGAAAAAAAATATTTTCAACAGAGGTATTCAAGGCTGCTGCAGAAATTTACATAAATATTAATGAAAAAGAGTTAAATATTAATAGCCAAGACAAGGGGAAAAATCTTTGAAGGCCTATCACAGACCTTTATATCAGCCCTTCCCATCACAGGTTTGGAGGCCTAGATCCAGGGCCCCTCTGCCCTAGGCAACCTTGGGACACTTGTGTCCCAGCCACTTCAACTCCAGCAATGGCTAAAAAGGACCCAGATGCATCTCAAGATGCTGGTCCAGAAGGTGCAAAGGTAAAGGTTTAACACACGGTGTTAAGCCTTCAGGTACACAGAATGCAATAGTTGAGGCATGGGAGGCTCCACCTAGGTTTCATTAGGATGTGTGGAAATGAGTTGTGTCTAGGCAGATGTCTACTGCAGGGGCAAAACCCTCATGGAGAACCTCTATTAGGGCAGTGTAGAGGAGAAATGTGGGGGTGGAGCCCCCACACAAAGTCTCTACTGGGGAACTGCCTGGAGCTGTGAGGAGGAGGTCACCATCCTCCAGATCCCAGAATGGTAGATCTACCAACAACTTGTACCATGGTCTTAAAAAAGCCACAGGCACTGAATGCCAGCTTGTGAAAGCAGCTGCAGGGGTTGTTTCCCGGCATATACACAGAGGCAGAGTTGCCCAATGCCTTGGGTGCCCACCCCTTGTGTCAATGTTGCCTTGATGTGAGACATGGATTCAAAAGAGATTATTATGGAGCTTTAAGATTTAGTGACTGCCCTGCTGGATTCTGAACTTGCATGGGACCTGGAGCCTTTTTGATTTGGCCACCTTCTCCTTTTCGGAACAGCAGTATTTAGCCAATGGCTGTACCTCCGTTGTATCTCAGAAGTAGCTAAGTTGTTTTTCATTTTACAGGCTCAGAGGTGGAAGGCATTTGCCTTGTCACAGATGAGACTTTGGACTGTGGACTTTTGAGTTAATGATGAAATGAGTTAACACTTGAGGGAATATTGAGAAAGGATTATTGTATTCCACAATGTGAGAAGGGCATGAGATTTGGGAGGGCCAGGGATAGAACAATAAAGCTTGGATTTATGTCCTTGCCCAAATTTCCTGTTGAATCATAATCCCCTATATTGGAGGAAAGGCCTGGTGTGAGGTGATTGGATCATGAAGGTAGACTTCTCCCTTGCTGTTCTAGTGACAGTGAGTTTTCACAAGATCTGGTTGTTTTAAAGTGTGTAGCACCTCCTTGTGCTCTCGCTTCCTCCCTGTTTCAGCTATGTAAGACCTGCCTGCTTCCCCTTCATCTTCCATCATGATTGTGAGTTTTCTGAGGCTTCCCTGGCCATGCTTCCAGCACAGCATTCAGAACTGTGAGCCAATTAAACCTCTTTTCTTTATAAATTACCCAGTCTCAGGTAGTCCTTGAGAGCAAGGCAAGAACAAACTAATACACCAAGTGTTTAGCCAAAGCTGAGGAAGTTCAGTAGCTGAAAGACAGAGAGAGAAAATTAATATCAACCGACAATGGCATATAATAATCCTGCCAATACATAATAATTCTGATATTGTGTAGTATGAGTATAGTTGGAATGATAAGGATGGAGAGACAAAAGTTTGAAATATAAAGGGAGTAGGAGGGAAGGAAGGGAGAAAGGGTAAGTTTTTTGGATATCACCTGAAAATTTTTCTATTGATAGCTCAGAGTGAGAACATCAATTATGGATTAAACTGTAAAGAACAACAAAAACCTATGCAAGAAGTAGAAATTGGCATTTAATGCTTGGGTAAAGTTTGGAAGGATCACGGGAACATCAGTGTAGCTATAATGGAAAAAAAATATCTCAAGTAGTGCTGGGGAGTTTATGGAATGTATTGGGAACAAATTAAGCAACTTGTTTTCCTAAAAGATTAATTTAGTAAGATTTAATTAAGAATTAATTTGGAGAGGACAATAATAGGATCAGCAAATAAGGTGAGGAGTCCCATGATGAGCAATGAAAATAAGGCAAGGAGAGAGGAATGGAGAAGGGATTAGGAAAAAAAAAAGTTTCTAAGGAGGAATTGGCAGCCACTGATGGGTACCAGGGTGTGGACACGTGATATTTTGAAATTAAACACCCATTGGGAACAAAAAGGAATTAGGTCCAAGGAAGAGTGGACAGTAACCCACAATCCTAGGAGACTATGACTTCCAAAAAAGGTTTCTTTCCTGAAATTTTTCTAAGGAAAATTGCTATCAGAAACTTTTACTTTAATGGCACTTCCTCCTAACTGAAGAATATTATCTTAGTTTCTGATGTCAAGATTGAGTCTGAGAACCACTGAAATTTTATTAAAGAACTGGGTCAAGTAATAATAACAGCATCTTCATTGAAATTTGGGATTTTATAAGCCCCAAAATAGTGAAAATAAAATATATATTTTCTTTGTTAAAAAAAGTAATCAAACATTTCAAATTCCAACTAAAGGAAAATATAAAGTTAACCTCTTAAATCACTCAGTGAGAATATTATTTCAGTGTTACAAGCTGAGCATCAGCTAACATTTAAAATAAATCATCTGTCATTTATTTATAATTAAATACTGTTTTTTGAGAAGAAAATATTCTAAATATATTCTGGATGTTAAATAAAGTAGCTCTGTCTTAAAAATGCATCAATAAATTAAAAGTTAATGATTGTATTTTTTAAAAATACACAATTTGAGAATTTTTAATCCTTGATGCTTTAGGCAGTACACCACTTTTAGAATTAAAGTTAATTAGGAATCTAAAATTGAATTGCTACATTAATAAAGGTTACATTATTTTTCAAAAAGGAATTCTTAGATATTTTACTGATACTGTTGTTTTTTAATAACATACCAGCCTAAATTATTTCTACTCTGAGATATGTTCAGGCCAAAAATTGACTTCAATTTGTCTTGGATTTTTAACCATTTGATGTCCCAAAAAATACTTTTAGAAATAAAGATAAAGAAAAGAAGGAAGAATAAAGAAAAAAAAAGGTAAACCACAAGAAGAAGAAACCCCAAGATATCAAAAACAGGAAAGGTAAAGGTGAAAAAGGCAATGAATTTACTTTACTGGAAATAGAGTGTTTACATTAATGTAGAAATGCTAAATAGTGAGACTCCCAGGTGTCTCAGAATGCTGGTTGCCAGCATTCAACAAACAATTGCACACAAAGACCCAAGAACACTTGTAAATCGAAGAGGATAGCATAGATCAAGAGAATATCCAAGATGATGTCAATTGCGTTAGCCAATAAATAATGTAAATCAGCTTGCTTTGCAGCAGTAAAGAGGGGCCTACACATGTTGTTTCCAATAAAATAATAAAATTGCCATATTTGTTCATGTTGACTACACATGCACAATTCTGTCGTGGAGTTTGAAAAACAAATATTTGAATAGAAACTTAGAAAGTAAATAATTAAATAAGTAACTATAAAGCAACTTTCTAACTCTGGAATAGAAAAAAGAATCCAAAATAATAAAATATGATCATAGCTCACTATATACCTTGCTAAGATGTAGATGTATACAAAATTACAATAGGCTAAACATAATTCTTTGAACCAAATTAGATTATACTATATTGGCTCCTAAGGAGTAGGGAGTGGGAGTTAAAAATGACAGTATTGAAGCTCTGAGAGCTAAATCTGTACTTTTCCTTTAGCCAACAGACAGTATCTTAAATAATCTAAATTTTAAAATTAAAAAGATCATCCTAAGTGAATAGTTCAGAATAATGCAGTTAAAATCAAGAAGAAACATTTTAAAGAGAAAATTCTTTTCTCAGGGAATTGAAGATCTGGAGAGTTCAGAGGCAGGAGGATGGAAGAGAGAATTGCTGGGTTTTACTAGATGACTTATGGTCTCATTTGACTCTTTTAACATATATATGTATTTTTTTGATTTAAAAAAATAACCATTATAGACTTCTAGTTTCCAGTGCAGCATGTAAGGAGCTTAGAGGTCATCAGTGCATCCAAGCCACAGGAAAAAAAAAAAACAAATGTAAAAAACAACCCTTCTGAGATCAGTGAGAGAAGTGAGGTCATAGGGCAAGCTGCTGTGCCCAAATTGGGGAAACAGTAAGACAAATACAAGAATCCCAACTGATTGGAGTGGAAATCCTTGAGCAGAAACTGCTGTGGGTACCCAGTACTGGGAAAGTAAAACCTAAACTGTAACTGAGAAATTGCTAGCAGCTCAGTGTGGACAAGTCTGAGAGTTAAAAACATCAATCAGGAAGGGCCAATCCTAGTGGGCGGGGCACACCCACACTTTTGTGAGCTTTACCTTCATGAGCTCTACCAGGTTCTTATAGTTGAAGATGGGAGAAAAATTTCCCTATTTCTGGCAGAAAAAGGGCAGAAGGAGCCATGTTTAGTATAGAACCTTTTAATAAGGCCTGCCCTCAAAAGAAACTGTTTTACCAGAGCATAGCCTATTGGAGTAATCTCAGAGTCTAACCCACTGCGAGGTGAGACAAGGATACCTGACTCTGGCCAGCTCTAACCATCCTGTCCCACCGAAGGAGGAGAAAAACTCAGAAGCACTTTGTGGAGTGCCACAGCCCAGGGCACAAAGTGAGACCTCACCCTAGGTCTAGATAACTCTTTCCCTTTTACCACCACGTCGCTAAAGGTCTGTGTGCCAAAGTTCTTTTTATCCAGTACATCATGACCAGCTTTCAACAAAAATTACAATGCATGTTAAAAGACAAAAAGGTATGAAAAGATTACTTTGACCAAAATAGATGGACAGTTTTACAGCTCACAACATGTATATAATAACCCAGCAATGAAAGGGTAGAGTGAAACACCACATCTGGTCAATTTGGTCTCTATTGCATCATAAAAAAGATAGCAACTGTTTAACCATCAGTGTAATAGGAATTAACCAAGATGGTGAATTACTATGTCATTTTCTCTTGTTCATATTTATCTGATATTATTTACCCCATGTCATATAAATATTCGTCTGCAGTCAATATTATATAATAGCAGTGTATAATGAGGAAAAAAATAACAGAGCTATATCAATATCATTACCTTAAAGTCTTTAATCAAAGATATTTAAAAGCACCAATTCTCTTGCCACATTTCCACAAGGAACTCGGAATATTAGGAACGTGTTTCACAGGAAAAAACCTTTAAGATTTGAAAAATGTTAATAAATACAACTCTTTGCCACAATCCTAATTAAGTATTAGAAATTGAATTCCCAACATAGCAAAAGTGATACTTTGGAATATGATCTACCTAAAAGAATTAATATTTTCTCCCCAGCCATTTTCAGACTCAAAGTGGTATAAGTCATTCAGACCTTGGCTCAGGTTAGATGTGTGTTAGTATGAAAGATTCACAGTTACAAAACAGATTATCTCCAACTTTTCATATTTCCATCTTTATGACATTGTGCCTTGTAAATCTGGAATTCATTATATGAAAGATTGTCAAGCTACCGCATGTCATTTGGAAATGTGAATGCTTTGTTTTTCTCCTTTCTGAAACAAATAACTGTGTGTACACCATCTACATAGGGCATTCTGTTCCTTGTAAATATAGCTTTCATTCCAAATTCTTTTTATAGCAATTGGTTAAAAAAAAAAAAATCTTTCTATCACCAGGTCAATCTAAGGCCCCAGCTACACGTTTCTTTCTCACAGTAAGAGAAGCCTTGCATTCACTGGAGCATTTAGCAGAATTCTTAGAGCTTAATCAGTATTGAATGGCCTAATTTCCTAGAGATTAAAGACATCATGATTTTAGATTTGACAATATATATATATTTATTACAAAAAATAATACTTGAAAAATAACTCGGTTTTTTAAATCAACAATTACAACCCAAATAGCTAACATTTACTAAGCTTACTATGTAACATTAGGTGCTTTATACACGAATTCATTTTCTCACAGCCATGCTATTGAGATGTTTCTAGTAATATTGCCATGCTGAAAATGAGGAAAATGCAACTTCAGTATCATTGAACTAATAAGAGGCTGAATTAGAATTCAAACAAACAGTTCCTCTAACTCTATAGTCTAGGTTATTTTTAATAAATTTTATTTTATTGTGGTAAGAACACTTAACATGAGAACTACTCTCTTAAGCAAATTTTAAATATACAATCTAGTCTTGTGTACTGTAAGGATAATGCTGTATAGCAGATGTCTAGAGCTTATTTATCATCTGACATCTTGCATAATTGAGACTTTATGCCCAAGCTTTTAACTGTCAAACTACTGGATATTTAGGAAGATAGAGGCAATTACAAAATTAAAATTAACATCATTCTTACATTTGTCACCTAACAGTAACAACAGTGACATGTTGGATTTTTTCTTCTCATCTTTATTTGTACTTATGTATATCTCTGAAAATTGGAATCACACTAATAGTTTTAACGTTATTCTTCCCATGTCATTAAATGGTCTTTGAAAACAGAATTTAAAAGCTGCAAAAGAAAAAATTTTTACTTAAATGATCCAAAAAATTATCCCAATTCTTTATGTCACTCAGACTGTGTAGATGACCAAATTTGTCTTCATTTCAGGGACTTTTAATTTCCTTCTAAGTCATCAAAATATATCAGTGGAATTGCAATTTTTCTTTGCATTCCCTATGCAGCCTTTCATCTGGAACAGTTGCAAACCAAGATGAAAGAATTTAGCACAATTGAGGAATCTAACATCATCTACAGCCTAAGGGGTAGCCCTCACTTGTCACAACAAGCAGCTGGAGACTAGAGAACTTCACTAGGGATTACCTAAGTGGACAATGGAATTTTTCTTCAAATGTAGTGAGGTTTTTACATTCATTCTTCCAGCTTTAAAAGTTCAGAAAGTTTTCACTTTACATTGTTGATAGGTTCATGAAAACTGAGACTTTAAGTGAAAGGATGGAATAACATCCTTTTGTTTGATGTTTAGTTATGACATTGCTGAGAAAAAAAACTGCAGTTTTCAAAAACCTGTCTGAGAAATTAAGTGACCACCATTTGACTAACTTTTGTCCGTTTATACTCCACATGGAAAGGTAGAACATTGGAGACCACGGTTGATATAGGACCAGAGAAGAGAAAATTTGTTTCCTTTAACACCAAAGAAGTTTTGGTTGACATCCTTCTGTCCAGAAAAAAAATTAAGATTAGAGTCTCTAAATCTAAGAGTTCTTTTTGAACACTTGCTGCTCATTGATTTCTTTGCTCAATATATCCTCCCTGGGGCTGCTTAGATCTCTATAGGAATAGTGCAAAGAATACAATCAAAATCATGAATTTATTTTGATTTTCTATTGATTCTTTTCTTTCACTGTGCAGAAGAAACAGTGCTTTGTATGGATTTGAGTAAAAATAATCCATTAACAGATCACTGGAGGAAAGAAAGCCAAATTATGCTCTCTGTATGTAGAATACTGTCACAGTTGGTTAAGAACATCCATGAGGCATTCTAAAAATGCACATGAAACAGGCTGGAGGTGGAAAGTTTTAAGTTCTAAACAGTGAGATGGAGAAAAGCAATGTGCTGGATGTTCAAAAGCACACAACTGGGCAGCCTAATTTGATATATAGGTTTAGTGAAAACCCCCATCAGATCGTTGTGTACTGTGATGTATAAGCAAACTTCATTAAAGCAATGCGTCCTCTCTATGTGTTGCATATTCATAGATATAATAAAACAAACTAGCAGGAAGGAGAAGACGGTTACTTTACATTCTTACAAAATACTGTGGATATAAGTTGAATTTGTGTTCTTTTTCTCTGATTGTCCCTGAGATGGCTGTGTTTTCCTATGATTTTTCTTTTTTTCCCCATATCAAATATTCAAATGGAAATGATCATCTTTTTACATGAGTCCAGCTCCCTGGCTGTCATTTTGGACTCATCAAATAGATTCTATTTATTGATGACTAAAGCCAGTCAGTCACAGAACCCTTCTTCTGGCCACTGATTAGTCTACCTCTCCGAGACACACAAACCGCTATCTGCAGTTGGTCAGTTTGTGTTTGTTCTCAATATTGTCTTATTTGACCTGGAGACAGAATTGTTTTCTTTCTAGTGATAAAGCTTTTAAGAATTGAGCTGTTAGTAGCCTTATTTCCACGTACATTAAGATACCAATCAGAAATAATGAGGTCAACATACAGAAGGAAGCAGAGAGAGAGAGATGGAAAGAATTCTGAAACTATTGAAAATCCAGTGAATATATTTTAACTTGTTTGAAAGCATTTTTTGTTAATTTTGTTATGAAATAAGATACTTTGATGTAATAAAACTGAATCTGAGTCTAAATGCAAAACATAGTTGTGCCTGACAATAAGGCATTGTCTCTTTTGAGTGGGGAGAATTTAAGAAAATCAAGTCTAATTTTCTGCTTTTCTAAAATTGCTTTCTTTTTAAAAATGTATACAAGAAGAATATAATTTTCACCATATATTAGATTGTGAGATTATTTCAATAATTAGCTATTGGCATGTGCTGAAATACATACTTTTAATAATCTCTGATTTGGTATTTTGACTTATGACATTTAAGGACTAAACAGATGAGAAAAAGCAATCAGCTTGCTCTTCATCTTATTTATGGTGAAAACTATATATTCCTGTAGGAAAGTTTATAAAATTTAGCTACGAAGTTAAGACTGCTCTAATGTCTATTAAAATTTTTAAAAGAAAACCCTATGCTAATTCTCCCTTGTGGTCACTCACAGTCTAGTTAAGTTATTCAAATTGAGTTTTTGGATCAATAGACATCATTTATGGACCGGGAAAGTAGTGTTTCTATGAGGGAAGTATGTTGGTGTGATGTAGGTAATGATCATGTGGCAGATCCAAGCCTCATAGAAACTGTAGACAGCGCTAGCCACGATATAGCAGATGCATTGACCTTCAGTTGTTTCCTTTGAAATTTCAACAATCAGTGGGAGATAAAATCAGTGAAAACATAGTTGACAGGCCTGTGTTGCATACTGCTGCCTTAGGGATATAATTTATTCCCTGAAATCATTTTGGGTATTTATTCAGATTCAGTCCACTCGTATAACATGATCTGGAAATCAGAAAACAAATACTTTTTGAATTCTCTATCTGGATGAAAACTTTTTGATTTAAAAAACAGTGAAATATCTTATATTTAAAACAATCTAAGTTGCAAACATGTCATAAATCTAAGTCTTTGATCTCCATGGTGAAATTCTACACTAAAAATTATGTCAAGATTCCCATCCTTTTATATGCTAAGCAGACCATATGACCTTATTACACTGTACTGGACCCAGAGTTTATACACTGAGAGTATATTTTCTTTTGGGAGAATTTAAAAGCAAAGATTAGAAATCATGAAGGAAATAGGAAACATAATCTAATGATAATTATGTAATCTAATAATAATTATAATTTATTGGTTAATTTAAAAATATGCACATACCAGAAAAGAAAACACAAGATATATTTTAAAAAACACAAGATATTTAGGTAAAATATTATGTGAGAAACAATACTAGTATGGGAATTATAAGAATATATTTTAGTCTAACTTTTATTCATAAATAGCTGTGTGATCTTGGGTAAAACACTGAACTGTGACCTTCATTTTTTTTAATCAGATGTGATTTTCAATATGTGGTATTTGAGATCTCAGAGGCTCAAAGATATTATAAATTTATGATGTTAGTGGCAGGTGAGAGAAGGGAAAATTTATAGCGAAGAGAACATAGGCTAACTGTGAAGGGTTTCCATGGAGAGGTATTTTAGAAAGCATGTAGTAGGAAAGAGGGATCTTGAGGATGATAAAAAGGACTACATACAAAGATACCTAAATAATTCAGCAGACATTCAGCCAAAAATGAGTGTTTGGAATAGATACGTCCAAAGGTTTATACATTCATTTGCATAATTGTGAAATATGGCAGGTTAGTCTAACAACAAGCTCTGGACTCCAATTTGTAGCAGCTGAATCAAGACCCTTCACTAACTACCTTTTTGATTTGGGCAAACAGCTTTAATTTTCCTCTGATCCAATTTTTTCAACAGAAAAAAATACCTTAGATTTGGCTGTTGGCTTTAAAAAAAAGTATGAGGGACCTTAGGTCTGGTACATAGGTTTTACTCAGTAGGTCATATTGGCTGATATTGTTATCATTTTGTATAGCTAATGCTCAGGTTGTCCAAGCCAATTATTTTGTTTTTAAAATATGGAGATGAGAGCAAAGTGCAGTGACTCACACCTGAAATTCCAGTGACTAGGGAGGCTGTGGCAGAAGGATCACTTGAGCCCAGGAGTTCAAGGCTGCAGTGAGCTATGATCTTGCCACTGTACTCCAGCCTGGGCAGCAGAGTGAGACCCCAGCTCTTAAAAAAGAAAAAAAAGGTGGTGGCAGGGAGAACCTATTTAATGCTTCCATTTTGTATAATTGGTAGGATTCTATTTTTAAAATGTTATTTAGTGATTTAGCATATTCTTTTAAGAACCATGTATTGTATACTGACTATGTAGCAGATACTGTCTGAGAAGTGCAAACAAACATTAAATAAAACATATCATAATGTAAGAGGAATTTAATAGTAATTAAAAACGGCAGCTCTGGAAGCAAACAGCCTACATTGAAATGTTGCCTCTAACTCTTCCTTAAGGTTTGACTTAGGAAGTCACCACCTTTTTCTTTTTGTTTCTATTGCTTTCTCTGTAAAGTTTAAATAATAACCGTATGTGGTATTATTTTCAAATTAAGATAAAACATAAGGAAATGATAAGAGTTTTCACTATAGCAAACAATTTAAAAATGCTTAGTGTTATTATGGCTGGAACAGTGAAAAGAATAAATTAGGTAATTCTGGTCATGAATAATTTGCCTTTCTAAGTACATTTTTAGTTCCTTAGAAAATAAATGAAGGTATGTGGTTATGCTGAGCAAATCAGCAAGTTATTATACCTACTTAACAATCACGGTCCCAGCCATTCCCTTTCTTGATGATATCCTGGCTTTGACTTGTAAAGCTATTTTCTTTGTAGTTGACTCAGGGAGCTGAACTTTTTCCTACATTTTCTAACAGCACAATTATATGTTATATTGTCTTGCCAAGGGTCACTTTGCATGTAGGGTCAATTTACTTGTTACACCATGATATGCTTGGTTCTTCCTTATGCTTATCTGGGGTAAGCTTTCTTATTTAACTAATTTCTTTAAAGGCTAGACTAAGGCAGGCTTTCCCAGCCTCCACAGACCTTCAGCTTTGATTACATGGCCACAAAATGAGAAAACTTCCTGGTCACCTCTCTCTCTCTGCCCATGCTAACTACTGATGCTTGAACACTGCCAAATTACCAGACAGCAGTGAGACTAGTCTTAAAAACACTTTTGGAAAATCTACCAAAACCTGTTTTTTGTTGCTGCAAGATTAATGACTAGATAGGCACTCTGGCTATTATATGTGGTTAAGTTTAAATTAATTTAAATCAAACAATTTTTAAATGCAGCTCCCTAGTCATATCAAACCGATTCCAAGTATTTGACTAGTGCGCGTTTTCAGACAACAAATACTAGATTAATTGTATCATGCAGAAAGTTCTATTGGATGATTCCAGATCTAGAACATGGTAAAAACAATAAAGTACTAGCCAACCTGAAAGATCTTTGTGTTTAGACAATTGACCTACCAAACATATTACCATCTCCTACCAACATATTACCAGCTAGCAAGTTTCTTACCTAATACTGCATCCCACCAAGTGACAGATTATAAATAAGTGTTGAATTGCATGTGTCAGTATTTTAATGTAAGGCCCTTGTAAGCACATGGGTCAAAAACTATTTCAAAGGAAACAGGAAGTGGACTGTCTCCAAAAGTTTCCGTTATAAGCTATTCATTGTAAAAATGACCTGATTAGTTAAGCCATCAGTAATTGACTTGGTATTTTAAAATCCGAATTTCACTCTATAGATAAAAGTGCAAGGACTGTTTGAGCTGGTATCTTGGATGGCCTGATAAAAATGCAAAAATACCAAGAAAATGAGAAAGAGTACAGCACTCAACAGTCAGTTACAGGTTAAAAACCTACCCTTTAGGTACCAAAAAAGGAAAAATAAATAAATTACATTTTTTTTTAAATGGTAAGAACAGAGAAACCAAAAATGTTCCTGTATAAGACATGGCAAATGAAACTAGTATTTATTCCCCTTTATTAATTTGAAATGTATACAATGGCATTGATATTGTACGTATCCAATGTGTTACATATTTTTTTAACTTAGCAAACAAGTGTGACAGAAGAAAAACAAAAATTTACTATCCTTTAATATTAAAGAAGATTTGTAACATGGCACTAATTTCTTAATTTAATATGCTAGTATAAAATGTCTATAACCTTATTTAAATATTGTTAGGGTCACAGCAAAGCAAGCCAATAGACCCCCTTGCCTGTTCTCCCTTGCTAAGCCAAGCTCATAACAAAACCAGCCTCAAGCCTTGTAAACAGAGCACCTAGGTCCTAGGATGTGGTTGCAGCCAGGTCTCGAACCCAGGATGTTAACCCAATTAAGCAGAATATCCGCCCCTGAAAAACAAGATGCGGTTTTTCTTACAATAGTTCCCAGCTACCTGCAAACCCCCTATTTAACCTCCATAGTCTGTAAGCCAGGCTGTGAGGCAGCCAGCCCAGATGGTTGAAAGAAACTTGCTAAACCTGACAATAAGCCTGCCTCTCCATCCTTTCGGTCAACCTTACATTTTGGTACCAAAACCCAAGATGGGAGTAGGTGCTGGCCGCTCTTTCTCTCCCTGCTCCTATGGCTAGCCACTGCAGTCCTGAACCCCTTTCCAGACCCAGGAGGGACACCCCAGACCTCTATTGCCAATTGCAGTTAGCACCATCCAAATCATCACCTCTCGGCTGGCAAGCTGCAGAGAGGTTTGCCTCAGTCCGGGTTCCTTGATTGTCCATTTTTTGTCCAAAATCCCAGCACTGGGCTGACGACAACCCTTCTGGCCCCAGGGGCCTCAGTCCTGTTGTCTTGGGGACGCCTAATTTGACAACTGTCCTGAATTCACTGTCTTAGGTAAAGGAAAGAGGGCAGAGGACGCTCTCTCCTTAGCAGCCTCCTCCTCTTCTGGCCTTCTACCATGGGGTCTGGCCAGTCCGTTCCATCTAAAACTACCCGCTTAGGATGTCTCCTCCAGAATCTGGACACCCTTGGTCTCCTGTCTGATAACAGGCCCAAAAGATTAATTTTCCACTGTAATATAGTCTGGCCCAAATATAAATAGAATAATGGCTCTCAGTGGCCCAAAAATAGTACTTTCAATTTCAACATTCTCTGGGACCTTAACAATTTCTGCCACCACAGTGGTAAATGGTCTGAGGCTCCCTATGTTCAGACCTTCTAAATCTTCCTCACCTGCTCAAAACCCAACTCAACCCCACCCACCAGGACACCCTGAACGAGTGCCTTATGCCCCAGCTCAAGCTTTCCCCTTTTTCCCTCTCCTCTTCAGTGCCCCTGCTTCTGACTCCATCTCCTCTCTGCCCAATACCCAGTCTTACGAACTCACTTGCCATGATCTCTATATTATCCTCTCTTCTCCCCTCCTTCCGAAAGACGAGGAAAGAATGTGGCTTGCAGCCCAGGCACATGCCAACAATCTTCATCAGCAAAATCCTACTAAGCCTGTAGGAGCTGCCACCATCCCCCAGGAAGAGCCAGCCTAGGAAGACTAGCCCATTGAGCCTCCCATAACAACATAACTACCTGCCTTATTACAGGCCATACCAAAGCTGCCCATAAGGCCGTAAAATTAAAAACAAAAGCAAAAACAAACTCAGAGAAATTTTCCAAAAGGCCAACAAAAATCCTGTCCAGTATCTTTCCCACCTTACAGAGGCCCTCCAAAATACACCCATGTTAATCCTGCCCTCGAGATGGCATAGTTCTTAACACTCATTCAGTCTCCCAGTCTACTCCAGACAGCTGGCACAAACTTAAGACTTGAGGGCTATCTTTAGCCCTCAAACCCCACAAGACCTCCTCAACCTGGCCTTCAAGGTCTTCGATAACAGGAATAAATAAAGTAAAATAGACAAGGCCCAAAGGGATCATGCTAAATACCAGCTTCTAGCAGCAGCCATTCGCCAACCTAAACAGCCTAGCTACGGCACTCAGGAGCACAAAAGACCCGAGAGCAGTGAACGTCTGGGGGCATGTTTCAAGTGTGGCAAGGAAGGGCATTGGGCACGGGCATATCCCAATCCGCAGGTACCAAAGAGCCCTTGCTCCATCTGCCAGCACATGACCACTGGAAGCCTGAGGTCCTCTCAACAGGCAGACACAAAAGCCTGTCCCTGCAACTCCCTCACCAAAACAAAAGGCGAAGAATTGGTTACACTCCCACAGCTCCTTGGCTTAGCTACTGAAGACTAACGGGGCCCAGGTTCCCAGCCCCATCCACCATCACTGTATCAGAGCCCAGGGTAACTCTGTTCGTAGCAGGAAAGCCAGTTTCTTTTTGAATCAATACCAAGGCCACCTATGTGGCTTTACCTAAATTTTCAGGAACAACTCATCCCTCACAGTTCTCATTTGTGGAGGTTGATGGACTTATCTCACACCTAGGTGCCACCAAACCCCTCAATTGTTCTCTATCTAATACAGTTTTCTCACTCTTTCCTTATCATGCCTCGCTGTTGTACTACCATTCTAGGCAGAAACTCCCATCACTAATGGTCCCGTTATTTACCAAAACTCCTCCAAGCTGCACACCTCCCAACTAAGGCAGGAGTCATACTCTGCCGAGGACACCCAACAAGATCAGATAAAATCTCAAAAGGGAACAGAAGGGCCAATGAGGCAGCAAAACAAACAAAAAAAAAGCCTCCCTTTCCGCTGCCCCATCCCTCCCCTCATGACCCCACAATCCAACCCCAGTATTCCCCACCAAAAAATCTTCTTTGTTACAACAAGAAGCCTCCTTCCAAATAAACCGGATAGTCAAAAATCAAGAACCTCATCCTCCCTCGAAAACCAAGGAAATTCTAGTATCTCCTTATCAATCCGTCTGTATGGGTGCGTGCCCCTCTACCTTCTCCTTCACCCTTACTTCTCTTACCCCCACCTGTTTACCACACTAAAGGCGTAACTTCAAACTGTTATGTATGCTTCATCACTTCCTCTCAAGGGGCCATCTGCTGTCCTCCTATCCCTACAGCATCTCCCCAAAACATACCAAATATTAAATGTCTTCTCCTCTCCCCTATTCCTACACAAAGAAAAAGAAAAACAAAAGTCTCAAAACAAGTTTATCCCTAGGACTTTATCAGCCGCCTCATAAACCCTCTAAAAGGGGCCACCACCCCATACCTCTGCCTTTGTAGACAGAGCCCTCATCCTCACTAAAAACTACTCACTGCCCTCAGTAACAGAGCAACCAAACTTCTCTCCACATATACTGCCAATTATGACCATGCAAAACTTCCTCACCCTGCCATCCAAACTCCCATAACCCTCCCCACCCCAAAACCTGGCCAAGCCCCCTTAGGTGTCACCTCTTCCAACATACACATACATGTAGGCACCATCCCTCCCTCGGCCTGTGGCTCAATTCAAGCCATCTCCCATTCCTCTTCGAATACCTCACTCCAAGTAAATTATTCAGTTTCCCCTGAAACTAACAGCCTCTTTATCCAGCCCCTCCACATTACCTCCTTTCCTGCCCCTCAAACATGGAAACCCTTTCCCCGAGCAGGAGCTCTCAAAGGGGTCTCTTTCCTCCTCGCTGTAGGAACTCCCTCCAAACAAGGAATCTACACACTCCGACACCTATTCTCAATCCACTTGTCTGTTTACATTAACACTGCAGGCATCTTCTTCCTCTGCGAATCCACAACCTACTCTGTTTCTCTACCAACTAGACAGGTCCTTGCACCCTAGTCTACCTTACCCCCAAAATGAACCTTGTCCCTCCAAACCAAAAACTCCCCATCCCTGCTACACTACACACCTGTCCCCGGCCCCCAAAAAACAGTGCAGTTCATTCCCTTATTAGTAGCCCTTAAAGTCACAACTAGTGTCAGGTTAGAAGCAGGAAGCCTAAAATCCTCATGATCATATTTCCAGTTGCTCTCCCAAAACTTCCAATTATCGCTGAATTAAAAAAAAAAAAGCACTCTTTAACAGCACTCACCCTAAAAAAACTGCAAAGGCTTAGACCTCCTTGCTGCTGAAACAAAGTCTGTGCCTCTTTTTAAATAAACAATGCTGTTTATATCTCAATAAATCTAGGTTAGCACAAAATACTATCAAAAGGCTCAAAGACCAAACCCAGAAATTTTAAAGAAACTTTCTGCCTGGTCCTCCTGGCCCAGTGGGTCTCTCAGCTCCTGAGCCCCTTGGCTGCTTCCCCTCCTTGGCCCTGCTACAGCTCTCCTCCTCCTCTTGGTCTTTGGCCCTTCCCTCTCACACCTTTATACCCAGTTTTTGCAGAATCAATGACAAGCTTTCACCCACAGCACAAGACAAGACATGATAGTGTTCCAGGACTACCAACTTGCAAGCCAGCCTCAGCTCAGCCAGCATCTGTACTAAGCATGAAGCACTTAGAAATGAATGGTGCACCCTTTCTCTTTGTTTTCTATATATAACAAAAGGCTGGAATGCTAGGGCCACAGCAAGACAAACCTGTAGACCCCCTCCCCATTTTCCCCATAACAAAAACTGCCTCAAGCCTTGTAAACAGGGCACCTAGTTTCCAGGATGTGGTTGCACCCAGCTCTGGAACCCAGGATGTTAACCCAATTAAGCAGAATGTCAGCCCCTGAGAACCAAGTTGCGGTTTTTCTTGCAATAGCACCTGGCTACCTGCAAAACCCCTATCTACACCCCATAGTCTGTAAGGCAGTCAGCCTGGCAGGTTGAAAGAAACTTGCTAAACCTGACTCTGGGCCTGCCTCTCCATCGTTTCAGTCAACCTTACAAATATTACCTTATGTTTATGAACTTTCAATTATCTTCCAAGCTGTTATTCATTGTATACATTTATTTGTTCAACAGATACTTCTGATTCCCTACCATGAGTCCCGCTCTGCTGGGCCCTGAGTGGACAACAGTGAACAAGTTAGATCCACTATGAGAGACTAACATTAATCAAATAACCACTGGTGAGTTTATAGTTACAAAACAGTGAAAACAATGAATTCTGAGGGCATATTGAAAGGAAAGTGAGATAAAGGCAGGATTTTCCTGAGAAAAGAATTATTAAAGTCGGTACGGAAGCAAATGGAAAAACGTTCTTGCTGAATAAAGACATGATCTGAATGAAAGCTGGGGTCACAGCAGTGAAGGAAGACATAGTTGGTGCCAGTTGACGCCAAGGAGATAGAAGTTGACCAAGTCATACAGGCCTCGTAAGTCATGTTGAAACTTTAGCACGATGTGAAAACATGAAAATGGCTTAAATCAAGAGGCAAATAAAATCAGCAGAGCCACATTTATATAAGATCCGTTTTGCTGCATTATGGAGACTCCGTAACAGGATGGCAGAGTAGATGTGGGAGAAAAATTTGGAGAGCATTTTAACAGTCCAGACGAGACAGGAGAATACCTCAGATAAAGGTTTAGGCAGTGAAAATAAAGAGAAGTGGACAATATTTAGAGATTCAGAAAGTTATAAAGAAACTTGTAATGAATTAAATATGGAGTTTAAAAGAAACAGGGAGAGCAGAGATGATATTTTGTAGCAATATATTTTCATAGAATTGAAAGCATAGATTCATAAAAGTGAGTGCATAGGGAAACTATGAAATGATTTTAGGGGAAATGGTATGAGTTTAAATTGGGCATAATAATTTTAAGGATGAGTGTGGACCTGGGAGGAGGGTAGGTCTTAGCTGTATACATATATATATCAAAATTATATAATGGTATCTTGCAAATGCTTGCATATTATGTATATGTGTATGTGTGTGCATGTGAAATTTAGATACATATAATTAATTTTAGGGCTAAGGATTAGAGTGGAAAAGCTGGTAATATCTAGTATGTAAATGTGATATAGTGATATCGAGAATAAAATAGAACACTTCTGAACTTGTCACAATGTAAATAGCTAATGGCCAGGTAAAAGAGGATGTACCTGAAACCTGAATGAAAATTATTTTTAGACAAAAAGAAAGAATTCCAGAGGTGAATCCAGAAGAAGGAAGTATTAAGAAGCAAAGTGTAGTCAACAGTGTTAAAATCTCCTAAAAATTATATTAAGTATCAAAAAAAAAAGCATTCCTTAGATTTATTCACAAAAATCATTAGTGTCCTTAGTAAGAGCTTGACTGCATAGTTTATAGAAATAGAAGCCAGACCACAGTGAGAAGTATGAATTCAATGTATATGGTCAACTTCCATGAAATCTAACTCCAAATGGGCATGAGGGTGATAAGGTAATACATTTTGGAAGATGTATCTTCTGAACAAATAGTGTGTTTACGTGTATCTGTTTTGGTAGGGAAGATTGAGCATGTTGAATGCCAATGAGAGGATACAAAAAAAAAAAAAAAGCTCACTACTCTGAAAGGGGCAATATGGAACATGACCCTGAAATTAAGTTCAATCATGCTCCAGGAACAGCATGTTTAAACATTTTGCCTTTTTTTTATACTTATACCTATGGTGTGCAATAGGCAGGGAAAAAATAATACACCTATTTATTCATACTAGAAAATGAAGCCTCAAGATATTAGACAACTGATCAGTGACAAAACTCTAGGTCTCTAGATTTTCAGCTCAATATTTTTTTTAATGGACTAGAGTCAACCTGGAAGAGAGTACTGGATAAAAATACCATCAAAGAAAAAATGAAATTCTTAGGTTGAAACAGATTTTGTTTCTTCTCTTAAAAGGAAAAAATTAGAGAAATCAGAAAATACACTAAGTAAGTAAGAAGTCCACATTGCCATAACATCTTTTAAAAAGAGCCTCTTATGAAATCATTCTGGAGGTCAGAGTAATACCTGTTGCTTTCTTAAGAGTTTCTGTTTCTGAAATTCTCTATTGTGTAGCAAGGCCAACCGCTCTTGATCTATTACTATCCACATCTGGTATTACAACATGCAAATTATCAAGTCAGGTTTGCCACAGTTGGCCTTGGCTGACTTTTTCCCACTTTGCATATTATATTCTTTTACAATATAATTAATAATATATTAAACCTGAGCATTTGCAAGACACATCACTACCATTTCAACTTTTCTAGGTACTCACAATGGAGTTTTATAAATAATTCACAACGGTGTGCTAAATATTGAAACCTCTGCCAAAGTGTCTGTCATGTCATCCAACCAAGACCCTTCCTGAGACTTGGCCTGGTTTCTTGTACACAAATGCTATTGGCAGAACTCCATAGGAAAACATGTTTCTGCCAATCAAACCCCAGGAAGTGGGGCTACCTGCTGATGAATCCACACTGCCGATTCAATTCTGCAAAACATCAAACTCCATAATAAATGTTTTCTAAAACAAAACATGGTACCTGATTATTGAAATGTAAATAAAAATAAATTAAATATATAGTCATGAGTGTTTAAAAAGACGGGAAAAAATTTTATTTGAAGGAGAGTATACAGAGAAAATATGCATTACCCACTAGGCTCAGGAATATACATTGCATTATTATTATAGTGCATTATTTTATGATCCTTAACATATTCAGAACACTGTTGCCTAATTAGGAGAAAAGATTAAAAACAGAAACAGAGTGACATCAGCGAGGCAATGGAATGAGAGATCCCAGCTCCCAGTCCCATGCAAAAACACTGATTTTTATAACCACCTATGGGCAGGAATACCTTTGTGAGAGTCCTTGAGTCTACCTGAGGTTCCACCACCTGAGTGGACCAAAAAATCCAAGATGGGCCACATTTAAAAAGGTAGGACTCAGCTGCACTTTATCTGCATTATTCCTTCCTCAAGGCAGCACAACTCTGTGTCAAGAGTGGCCCACTTGGCCCACCATTACCGCTACAGAGGAAAGTGAGAGAAATGTAATAATTCTGTCTTCCCAGACTTGTAGGATTCTGCCTAGGTAACCTACTTTTGTCTCTACCAACCCAGAACACTGAGGGATTGGCACTGAGCCCACAGTGTTCTGGGGGGGGGGGGGGTGGTAGAGACAAAAGTAGGTCACCTGGGCAGAGAACAAGAGATCCGGCTGCTGTGCACTCATTCCCATCACCTTGCTTCTAGATGCAGCTCCTAACCGGCGCATGGGCTCCTCCAAAAGGCCAGACTACTAAGGAAAGGTAAAACTGACAAACCCCTGGCTAGATCAACTAAGAAATAAGATAGAGGACTCAAACATAATTATAAATGAAAGAGGAAACATTACAACTGATACCACAGAAACAATAAAGATCATAAGACTATTATGAACAATTATGTTCCAATACATTGTATAATCTAGAAGTGGAAAAATTTCTAGAAAAATACAACCTACAAAAACTGAGCAATGAAGAAATAGAAAATCTAAAAAGTATAATATCAATTAAGAAGACTGCATCAGTAATCAAAAATTTCCTGCAAAGTAAAGCTCATGACAGATGGTTTCATTGTAATTTCTACCAAACATTTAAAGAATTAATGTCTTTCTCAGACTTTTCCTAAAATACGAGGCAGAAGGAACACTTCCAAATTCATTCTGAGGCTAGCAAAGAACATGCTAAGAAAAGGAAATCGCAGGCCAATACTTCTCATGAAGGTAGATGCAAAATGTCTTGACAAAAATATTAGCAAACTAAATTTAAAATCACATTTGAAGGATTATACACCATGATCAAGCACAATTCATTCTGGAAATACAAGGATGGTTCAACATATGCAAATCATTATATGTGCTACATCCACATTAACAGAATGACGGACAAAAACATGATTATTTCAATAGACGCAGAAAAAAAACATGGCAAAATTCAGCATGCTTTTATGATAAAAACTCAACAAATTAGGTAAAGAGCTGTACTTCAACATAATAAAATGCATATGTGGCAAGCCCATAGCTAACATCATAATCAATGGTGAAAAGCTGAAAGGTTTTTCTCTAAGATCAGGAATAACAGAAAGGATGCTTCCTCTTATCACTTTTATTTATTATGTACTGGAAGCTCAGCCATAGAAATTAGGCAAGAAACATAAATAAAATTCATTATAAAAATGGATAAAAATATCCATTATGAAATTATAGAATTTTATCCATTATAAAATTCATTATAAAAATGGATAAAAATAGAAAATTAAGAGGTAAAACTAGCTGTTTTCTGATGGCATAATCACATATAGAAAATCCAAGACTCTACCCAAGAAACTTAGAATAAATGAATTCCATAAAGTTGCATAATGCAATATCAATCTACAAAAATCAGTATTTTTCATATGCTAACAATGAACTATCTGAAAAAATAAAAAATCCCATTTATAATAGCATCAAAAATAATAAGATACTTAGACACAAATTTAACCAAGTTGATAAAAGACTTGTGCATGGAAAGCTATAAAATACTGATGAAAAATATTAAAGTAGACACAAATAAAATGGAAACATATGTCCATGGGTTGGGAGAATTAATATTGTTTAAATGTCCATATTACCCAAAGCAATCTAGAAATCCAATGCAATATTTTATTTAAGGGTTCAGGGCATGCTACCCCAAAATATGGCACCTTGGCATTTGAGAAAACACAAGAAACAGAAAGGTCTCTCTGATCTTGTTGCATTATTCTCCTCTGAAGTCGTCCACATAAGCATTCTCTACCTTTTTTCTAAAGTAGGTCACAAGACTGTCTTTTTAGAGGGGTCCTACCTATACCTGGAGAAAAGGAATTAAGACAAAGAAACATCAAGAAGAATCTTAACAGAAAGTCTTTCTGAGTCCATTCAGTTTGTTACCATTAGACCATATTCTTTTGCTCTCTTATTATTGTTCTGTATGACTGTTTGTAAAAACATAGTTCTCCCTGTTACCTTGGGTGTTCCTTTCTGAAGCCTCCTATGTCACATAAAACTTTTATTAAGTATATTTGTTATGCTTTTCTCTTGTTAATCTATCTTTTGTCACACAGATCTCAGCCATGAACCTAGTAACGTATGGGGAAAGAAATCTCTTCTTCCAAACAAATGTGATCCCTATAAAAATTCCAATGACTTTTTTTTATTGAAGTAGCAAAAGTAATTCTAAAATTCATATGAAATTACAGAATTCCCAAATAGTCAAAGTCATCTCAAGCAAAAAGAACAAAGGTGGAGGCATCACATTTCCAATTTCAAATTATATTACAAAGCCATAATAAACAGTATAGTTCTGACACTATACTGTTTATTATGGCTTTATTTGGCTGTTTTTATTAAAACAGACATACAGATAAATTTAACAATAGAAAATGCAGAAATAAACCTACGTTTATATGGTCAACTAATTTTTGACAAAGATACCAAGAATACACAAGGAAAAAAGGATAGTATCTTTAGTAACTGGTGTTGAGAAAACTGAATACTTACATGCAAAAACATTAAAATTGGACCCTTATCTTAGATCATACACAGACATTAACTAAAAGTAGATTAACTACGTATACATAAAACCTGCAATCATAAGACTACTAGAACACTGCATAAAAGAAAAACTTCCTGACATTGGTTTTGGCACTTTTTTTTATAGGACACCAGAAACACAGGCAATATAACCAAAATAAGCAAGTAGGATCATATCAAAATAAAAAGCTTCTGCACAGGAAACATTCAACAAACTGAAAAGGCAACTTACGGAAGTAAACATTAGCAAACCATATATCTATCTGATAAAGATTGGTTCTATTTTGCTGTTCAGTTGTATGAGTATCTTATGTATTTTGTATACCAATCAAAACCCAAATAACCTGAACATGGGCAAAAGCCTGAGTAATCTTTCTAAAAATGACAAATATGTAACAGATATATTAAAAAGTGCTCAACATTACTAATCATCAGGAAAATCCAAATAAAACTGCAATGATTTATCATCTCACAACTGTTAGCATGGCTGTGATTTTACACACACAAAAAAATAAGAGATAACAAATATTGGTGAGAATATGGGCAAGAGGGTCCTTATACATTGTTCATGGGAATGTAAACTGGTAAAGCCATTATGGAAAACATAATGGAGTATGTTGAGGAAACAATCAGGTTTCTTAAAGAGTTAAAACTAGAACAACTGTATGACCCAGAAATTGTAATGTGTATATATTCAAAGGGATTGAAATAAGAATCCTGAAATAATGGCTGCATTTCCATGTTCATTGCAAAATTATTTACCATATCCAAGATAATGCAATATTAAATGTCCATTGATAGGTGAATAGATTAAGAAAATATCATGTATTCATACAATTGAATATTCAGCCTTTTAAAAAAGAAAATTATATAATTTACAACAACAAAATCCCTAGAGGACACTATGTTACATGAAGTAAGTCAGACACAGAGTATTTGTCTCTTACTTACATGCTGTAATAAAATACCATAGACTAAGTAGCTTATAAGAGATAAAAATTTGTATTTCTCATAGTTTTGGAGGCTGGGAAGTCCAAGATCTCAAGACATAGGCAGTTTCCATGTCTTGTGAAGGCCTACTTTCTGCTTTATGGATGGCACATTCTCATTGTCTCCTCACTTTTTAGAAAGGACTAGCTAGCTTCTAGGGTCTCCTATAAGAGCACTAATCCTCATAATGAGGGCCTTGCTCTTATAACCTATTTACCTCCCAAAGGCCCCACTTCCTGAAATCATCACCTGTGGGGTCAGGGATTCAACATAGGAATTTAGGGAGCAGACACAAATGCAGCGGGCAAAGTAGCATGGTGGCTGCCAAGAGCTTCGGTGAGGAGAAAATCAGGAGGTGATTTTTAAAGGGTATGACGTTTCTGTTATGCAAGATGCAAGCAAGTTTCAGAGATCTACTCTACAGCACAGTGCCTATAGCTAACAATACTGTACTGCTATACTTTATACTTAAAATTTGCTAACAGGATAGAGCTTATGTTTAGTGTTCTTACCAAAGAGATCCCTAAATCCACACATTGTATATAATAAAGGGGGCAGGAGGAAACTTTGGGAGGTAATGAATAGGTTTATGTCCGCTATAGTGATGGTGGTTTCACAGGTGTACGCTGCTACCCAAGCTCATGATGTATACATTAAATACGTACTGATTTTTATACGTTGATTACACTTCAATAAAGTGGTCAAATAAATAATAAACAAATTCCCTTTAAAAATAACAAATGCAGGCCAGGCGCGGTGGCTCAAGGCTGTTATCCCAGCACTTTGGGAGGCTGAGGCGGGTGGATCACGAAGTCAAGAGATCGAGACCATCCTGGTCAATATGGTGAAACCCCATCTCTACTAAAAATACAAAAAATTAGCTGGGCACGGTGGTGCGTGCCTGCAGTCCCAGCTACTGGGGAGGCTGAGGCAGGAGAATTGCCTGAACCCAGGAGGCGGAGGTTGCGGTGAGCCGAGATCGCGCCATTGCACTCCAGCCTGGGTAACAAGAGCGAAACTTCGTCTCAAAAAAAAAAAATAATAATAATAATGATAATAATAAATGCAGAAAGGGAGTATATATTTCTCCAAAATGGCAGTTCCTTAAAGCTGTGGTTTTCAACTCTGGTTATTCAATCATTTGTTGCTTAACAAGGATATATTCTGAGAAATGTATCATTAGGCAATCTCTTCGTTGTGCAAACATCATGAGTCTATTCACACAAATCCAGATGGTATAGTTTACTACACACCTAGGCTATATGGTATAACCTACTGCTTCCAGGCTACAAATCTGTTCAATGTGTGACTGCACTGAATACTTACCATTCTAGCACAATAGTAAGTATTTGTGTAAATAAACATGCCTAAACATAGGTGAGATACAATAAAATACAGTATAAAAGATAAAAAATGGCATACCTCCATAGAATAACTACCATTAATGGAGCATGAAGGACTGAAGTTGTTCTGGAGGAGTCAGTGAGTAACAAGTGAATGTGAAGGCCTAGAACATTATTCTACACTATTGTAGACTTTATAAACCCTGCACACTTAGTCTTTCCTACATTTATATAAATTTTCTTTTCAATAATACATTAACTTTAGCTTACTCTGTCTTATTTTAAAGTATTTTTATTTTTAAAATTTTTCTGACTCTTATAAGACTTAGCTTATAGCACACATTGTACAGCTGTACAAAAATATTTTCTTTCTTTATGTTTATTCTATAACCTTGTTGCTATTTTGACTTTTTTTTTAACTTTTTAAACATTTTCATCAAAACTAAGACACAAACACACACATTAGCCTAGGCCTACACAGATCAGAATCATCAGTATCACCACTGTCCCCTTCCATATCTTATCCCACTGGAATGTCTTTAGGGGCAATAGCAAGCATGGATCTGTCCTCTCCTATGATGAGAATGCCTTCTGGAATACCTCCTGAACGACCTGCCCAAGGCTCTTTTACAGGTAATTTTTAAAAATATATAAGTAGAAGGAATACACTATAAAATAATGATAAAGCCTATGGTATAGTAAATGCATAAACTGGCAACATAGTTATTTTAAAATATTATGTACTATGTATAATTGCATGGGCTATACTATTATATGACTGGCAGCATGGGTTTGTTTACATCAGCACTACTGTAAACA
Source organism: Saguinus oedipus (assembly GCA_031835075.1). Lineage (NCBI taxonomy): Eukaryota > Metazoa > Chordata > Mammalia > Primates > Cebidae > Saguinus > Saguinus oedipus. The sequence continues at coordinate 43,543,724 of CM063183.1, forward strand.
TATAAATAATGCATCAAGCTACAACTGTACGATGCTTACTACAATGTCACTAGGTAATAGGACTTTTTCACCTCCATTATAATCTTATGAGACCACCATCATACATGCAATCTGTCTTGACCAAACAGTCCTTACACAGGACAAAACTGCATCAGTAACCTCTGGGGAGCATTTAACAATTTCCAAAGTCCTAACATCATCAGCTGAGCTTCTGATGTAATGAATATGAGGTGTAATCTGGCCATCAGATTTTTTTTCTTTATTTCATTTAATGTGATTCAAAGAAACCACTGCATTAGACTCATCTTCCCAACAGTGTGGATTAAAGAGGCAAACAAGCCATAGGTGGGTTTGTGCTTCCCTGAACAAAACCTACCTTAAGTGGTTGACTTGGATATTTATCTAAATAAATGAGGGCAAGCGACAATTACTAATTGAGAAGAAAAGGTTAGGACACTGGATTAAAAGTCTTCACCTCATGAAGGTACAATAGAGTATGTAAACTTGAAGTTTCAATTAGACAGCAAATTTCATGTTTTCAGTTCTTACAGATTTAATCCTTAAAGCCAGAATATGCATAAATAAGAACACTGTAATTTTCACTTTTCATTCTAGAATGAAAAAACTTCAGATACTTGACAGTAATCTTAGCCTCTTTTCAAATTTAAAGTAATTAGATGCCAAATATTTCCCTACTGCCCTGAGAAATTAAGTATCAGGTTTTTCCTTGTCAAGGACTGCCTTCAGTGGAGATGTACATTCTCCAGATTGTCAATTCTTCAGTCATAATAGTGGCTCTCATGGTTTTTTTAGAATTTCAAAATATAAAACTTATATTTAATTATATCATCCTGTTTGCTTCTCACAACTGATCTATCATCAAATCTCATAATTTCCTGGGAAGTATCTCTTAGATTCTCCTATTGCTTCTTGTAATGAAGACTTCATTTAGAACATCCTCACTACTTTTTGGGACAAAATTTTTATAGGATGAGTCACCATTTTAAAATACAGATTTTACCAAAAATCTCTTTGTCAAGAGTATACAATTGTTCTATATCATTGATAAAGTGATATAACCATATATCCCCCCACCAAATCTCATCTTGAATTTTAGTTCCCATAATCCCCATATGTCCTGGGAGGGATCCAGTGAGAGGTAACTAATTCATGGGCAGTTACCCCCATGCTGCCGTTCTCATGATAGTGAGTGAATTCTCACAAGATCTGATGGTTTTATAAGGTGCTTTTTCCCCTTTTGCTGGGCATTTCCCTTTGCCACCACAAGGTGAAGAAAGACTTGTTTGCCTCCCCTTCCGCCATGCATTGTAAGTTTCCTGAGGCCTCCCCAGCCATGGTGAACTGTGAGTCAATTAAACCTTTTTCCTTTATAAATTGTCCAATCATGGATGTGTCTTTATTAGCAGGATGAGAGTGGACTAACAAATACGTGAACTCCATACTCCAGAATGCTTTTCTTTTTAAACATATTTAAAAAGTTGAACATTGCCTTAACTTCTTCCACTAACATTTACTTGCTGAACTTGAAAATGACCCAAAGGAAAATAAATTCATTTACTTATTTGAAAGCTGAAGTCTCTGTCTTATACTTTATTCTATAGCATTGTAGTGTGGATAGTAGAAAGGACAAAGGTGTTAAAATGAAATACAACTGGATTCAAATGTTTACTGATTACTGTGTATTCATGAGCAAGTTTCTAAGACTTTTTATATTCCGTTTGTTAGTTGTGAAGTGAGGGTAAGGAAAGGTCAAACTGTTAAGTTGTTATGAGTTCTCTAGAAAATATCTATCATCCATCATCTATCTATATCTATCATCTATATTGATAACTCTATGCCATATGTTTTAAACAGTTATCCTCAATAAATGGAATCTCTTACTGTCTGTCCCCACTTCCTACCTTCCCTTTCTCTTTTTCTTTCTTTCCTTTTCTTTTTCCTTCTTTTACTTCTTTCACATTTTTAATAACATATTATTTCTCTACAATGAAAAACCTGCACTTGGAAGAAAATGGCAGTCCTTCTTCAAAAGGGTGAATTTTCTTCTGTAAGATTCAGGAATTGATGGCTGAAGTGTTATTTTTTTCTTGTTTACAGCTTAAGTTTAAACCACAGAAAACATCAAAACCTAGCCTGGCTTTGTTTAGTATTTGTCATAACTTGGAGATTCAAAGGATCTTTTCTTTTTAGCTTCCAAGTTAAGGGGTTTGTTGATGGTGTCTACAAAGGTAAGAACAAAATTCGCTAATTAGAAATTGAAAACCTTAGTCAATCAAAAGGTCTTTGTTGTTAGGTTTTGATCATGGCAAAAGGAGGAGTTTTGCATTTGCCTAGACACATACAAAAGGCAATTTGTTAAAAGAGCAAAAGAGCAGCAAAGGCTGTCTGTTTCTCTGCTTATTCTGAATAAACTACAAGTAGAAAGCAAAGGCTGTTTACCAGCTCACCAGTAATCACATTTTTGGTACAAAAGGGAACTCTGAAAAGGCATACTTAGGCTTAAAAATTATTCATGTTCTTCCACCCAAATACCACCTGGCACAAATATTTGGCTCTCAGTAGGAGAGAACTTGTAGTGAGAACAGAACCTTGTAAATGGCAGGAAAGTTTATTCACTACTGTGACCCTTTTCCTTTGCCCTAGGGCCTTTTCTCTATGCAAGAAATCAGAAAAGTCTTCACAACTGGCAGGCAAGAGAGGAGAAACAGCAGGGGCAAGGTGCACAATGTGGACATAAAATTCTACTCTAAGAGAGTGAGGAGGGAAGCCACATTTAAGTTGGTTATTTTATTTTATTCATCTAAATATAAGACGACAATTTTTTGGGGTTTTGAATTGATTTGGTTAGTAGATGACACAGATGAAATAGAAATATGAGTGGAAAGAACATTTTTCCTTCTCAGAAACTGTGTGCAGGAGTTTAAAAATGCAGGATAGATGGATGTCCCCAAGAGAATGCTGGAGGAGAGAGAGATCCTGGGGAAGGAAGAAAGCATAAGGCTTCTTTCTAGCTTATCCATCAGAGTTATTTCAACTCATAAGTGATTTAAAAGAAGAACATGGAAACAGTACCAACAGTGTTTCCTCTCTTCCTGTGAAATGCTGCTTCTTCAATCTCAAATTAACTTCCATATTCTTTACAAAACTTTCCATTCCACTCACAGACACAGGATTTTCTCCCGTCTCTGACATATTGAAGGACTTTCCTTCCCAGGTCCATGAGGGGCATGGTTTCAAAGGCCGGAGTTTCCCGGCTCCATGCCTCCATCAAGGAACCAGAGGGGTTTTCAAATATAAAGTTATTTGTCTGGGTTTCTCACATGCAGGCTAGGTAGAGAAAGTCAGGTAAGGCTCCTTTGTCCAGAAAACCACCACTGAAAGCTCTGGGAAGAGGGGCTTCCGTACCTTAGAGTTGTGGACCAAGTAGCCAATTCGGTATCAGAGTCAAAGATCAACCACTCCGAGAAAGTCTAAAAGAACTCCTCTCATTGGATGAGAACACAAATGGAGAGGGAATAACTCAAGGGTTAAAACTCCAGCTGTTCCTACCTATACAGATTCCTCCTCTGGGTCCCCTCCCAGGACAGCATGGGAGGTGTCTTCTTTTTCTCTCTCTAATAAATTGCTTTTCCACAAAACTCTTTGAGTCCACAGTATTTATAGAATGGCAAACTCACCACACATCCGGGGGCCCTTTCCCAATTACTTGGGGTTAGTGAGGCTAAGAACCTCTTTGGGACTGGGAGCTGAGTGTGTTCCCCTGTTACATCTTTCAGCAAGCCAGCCAGGAGAACGATGGACTTCAGAGCAGTGAGTGCTATTGGACCCCTTTTGCTTGCTAATCTGTCCTTTCCCTTCTTTTAAATTTGTTGAGGCAAAAACCGGGCACCCATCTGCCATCTAAGTACAAATAGCATGGCCACCAGACTAATGACATGGGTGTCAGGCTTTCTGGGAACATATTCTTCAGCAACACCTGGCTCTTTAAAACTGGGAGCGCTGGCTAGCCCTGAACCAGCTTCCCTTTCCAGCTGTTCTTTCTTTTTCTGGGCCAAGCCAAGAGCGGGCCAGAGGAAAGAGTGGCAGTCCTGAACTCCTAGTTCAGTTTGGTTAAGGTTGTGGTCCCACGACCTCCTAAGAAAAAGCCACCTATGCGAGCCATGCCCAGCCTTTCAGACCCCAACCTCCTGGGTCCAGATTTCCATAAGGCAAACTTCTTCCTGGCTCTTTCCTCTAAGATATTTCCTACACAGGAAACTATTACCCTTCTTTGTAGGACTTTGAGGCTCCTGAGGTAGCAGTCCAGGGACCCTTGAACATGGTACCCTCAGGCTTATGCCTATGAGAACCTCCCACAGTATAAATGCACAAAAAACATCACGGAGTTCCTCCTGGGGAACAGTGAACGGGTCATTACCCAGGTGAGGACTGGCAAATGGACTTTACCCATATGCCTATGTCTCAGGGATATCAATAACTGTTAGTGTGTATAGATACCTACACAGACTGGGTTGAGGCTTTCCCTGTAGAACAGAAAAAGCCCAAGAAGTAATAAAAGTCCTGATTAATGAAATAATCCCTAGATTTGGACTCCCTCACTGTCTTCAAAATGATAAGGGCCCTGCCTTCAAAGCTGCAGTGACCAAGGAATTTCCAAAGCGTTAGGAATAGAGTATCATCTCCACTGTGCTTGGAAGCCTCAGTCCTCAGGGAAAGTGAAAGAAATGAATGAAATTCTTAAGAGACACTTAAAGAAACTGGCACAGTAAACCCACCTCCCATGGCCTTCTCTGTTACCAATAGCACTCTTAAGGGCTCGAAACTCTCCTCAGAAAATAGGACTCAGCCCCATGAGATGCTTTATGGATGGCCCTTTCTTACTAATGATCTCGTATTAGACAACGAAACAGGAGATCTAACAAAAGATATAACCTTCTTGGCTAAGTACCAACAGGCTCTTCCTAGGACCTTACCTGGAGGACACCCTAGGGAAAAAGGGAAAGAGTTGTTCTGCCCTGGAGACTCAGTGCTTGTTTAGTCTCTCCCTTCAGACACTCCCTCTCTAGGTCCATCTTGGGAAGGACCATTTTCAGTTATTCTGTCTACCCCAACAGCAGTTAAGGTGGTGGGAACTGAGTCATGGATTTACTACACTTGGTTGAAACCTTGGAATCCTCCTAAGAAAATCATAGGCCCTCCACTCCACAGCCTGAAATTCCAGATGACCTTTCATACACCTGAGAGCCATTAGAGGATCTACATTTTCTCTTCTGTCAAGATCCTCAGGAAAGTAACTACTCATGAGTCTAACTTACATCCTGGCATTAACAGAACTATCACTCTTGACTTTACTATTTGCGACCGGACTCTACACGGTCGCGCCTATGTGTTGGCCTAATAGCTCTTCTCTCCCTCCAGTATTACCCCTCCCTCAAATCATACAGGGCTTACAGGTCCCTTGGTCACCAATCTACAAATCCCACCTACCTCAAACTTCACTTGTGTGAACTCTACTAACAACTGCCATTCTTCCCTGTGCAAAAACTGGGTTGCCTTACCCACAGGCCTCAACTGCCTAGCACCAGGCTTATTCTTTCTTTGTGAGCACCTCAGCTTACTGTTGCCTGAACATTACCCCTGGAGAAATATGCCTCCTCTCCTTCCTAGTGCCCCGCCATGACAGGTTTCACCAACTCTCAGGTGCAGAGTCTTCTCTTGCCAAGGCCACACCATACTCAAACTGCAATTATTCCTTTCATAGTGGGGGCTGGAATAATAGGACTTCATACTGGCATTGGAGGAATTACTACCTCTACTCAGTTTTTCTACAAGCTATCTCAGGTGTTAAATGATGTCATGGAAAAGGCTGCTGATTCTCTGGTAACGCTGCAGAAGCAGCTTAACTCTTTAGCTGCCATGGCTCTTCAAAATAGAAGGGCCCTAGATCTGCTAACAGCAGAGAGAGGAGGAACCTGTCTCTTTTCAGGAGAAAAATGCTGCTACTTTGTAAACCAGTTGGATATTGTCTTAAACAAATATATGTTTTACACTATATATAAAACTCAGGGACCAAATCGAATGCAGGACTAAAGACCTTCAAGAAACAGGATCATGGAGCTTGTTTAACAACTAGCTGTCCTGGCTCTACCCTCTTCTAGGCCTGTTTATAACCATTCTATTATTGATGGCCTTTGGAACTCGCATCTTTAACCTTCTTGTCAAATTCATTTTTTCTAGAATTGAGGCCATGAGCCTACAAATGGTTCTGCAAATGGAACCCTGGATATCCTCGGCATGTGAGTTCTATTGTTGACCTCTGGATTAACCTGCACCCCTGGAAGACTCCCCTTTGGGAAAAACCTCAACTGCAGGGCCCCTTCTATGCCCCAATTCAGCAGGAAATCAAGAGCGGCCAACGCCCATGTCCCAACAGCAGTTGAACTTTCCTGTTCAGATGGGGAACTGAGGAACTTCTCTTCCTGGGTCCACAAGGGGCATGGTTTCAAAGGCAGGAGTTTCCCAGCTCCATGCCTCCATCCGGGAACCAGAGAGGTTCAAATGTAATGTTATTTGTCTGAGTTTCCCACATACAGACCAGGTAGAGAAAGCCAGATGAAGCTCCTTTGTCCAAAAAAACCCACCGAAAGCTCTGGGAGGAGGGGGTTCTGTAACTCAGAGTTGTGGACCAAGTAGCCACTCTGGTATCAGAGTCAAACATCAATCACTCCAGAGGAAGTTTAAAAGAACTCCTTTCATTGGACGTGAACATGAATGGGGAGGGAATAACGGGAAGGTTAAAACTCCAGCTGCTCCTACCTACACAGATTCCTTCTCTTGGTGGCCTCCCAAGACGGTGTGGGAGGTGTCTTCTTTTTCTCTCTCTCTAATAAATCGCAGTTCCACAAAACTCTTTTGAGTCCATGATATTTATTCCAACAGCAAACTCACCACACCTCTGGGGACCTTTAAGAACCTTTTTGGAAGTGGGAGCTGAGTATGCTCCCCTAGTTACAATATGATCTTTCTTTGTGAAGAAAGGTTATTTTATACTCTGACGCCAGCATAACCCAGGGCAAACTTCCAGCAAGGCAATTTGAAATATGTATGAAATAATTTAAGTGCATATACTAGAAATTTATTTAAAGAAAATGCACTGAATACATTTAGAGGATACTAATTGCAAGATTAATTATAAACTAAGAAAAAAAATTCTAATGTCCTACAACATGGGATCGATTAAATAAGTTATGAAAATTTTTTAAAAAATGGATTGTATGCAGTTCATTTAAAAATATATGTATTTGCTCATATAGAACTGAATTTTAGGTACAAATGTAAACTGCATAATGGTATGTGTTAGATTGTCATATATATCATCTATATCTCTATATAGATGATATATAGATGATATATATATCAATATATCTATCTCTATTATACATATAAAACTGCAAAATAATTGCACCAAACCTGCTAACGGTGGTTGTATCTTCATGAATGAAGCTTGGCGACTTTAAATTTCTTCCCTAAATGTTTAATATTATTTTATAATGAATGTGTTTTGCAATGAGAAAAGAAGCATTTTATAATTAGGTATTCTTCCTAATATATACTTTGATCTTTCTAACTATACTGTAAGTTCCTTAGTGGTGGGGATCTTTTATATCTTGGTAACATCCCAGCCTCCTTTATTCCCCCATTGTGAGTGCCACACCCACTTTGTAGTCATAATGATTTGGGGTTATTCCTCACAAAGAATATTTATTCCCAGGCCATTCCTCAAATTCTTATCTAAAATCTCAAGAGACGTAATTCTAGGAACCATGAAGAGTTTTCAAATTGCACAAAGTTAAAATCAGTAAGCTCCCCAAAGCTGAAATTCTAATTCTAAAGTTATAGGCATTGGAGAGTTCTGGGGACTGTCTCCTTGACTGACCTGCATTTTGTCTGTAATGTATTCTAAAGATCACTCTCCTTGACATTACTCTTCTAAATCAAGCATATAAATTCCATTCAGGAATCAGAGCCACTAGATAGTCTGCATGCATTTACAGTGGGGAGGGCAAAGCAGAGGGGAGAGCCCTGGTATCGCTAGCCTGCTAATGAAGCATGGCTTTTAACCCATGATGAGGAGCTTTGCAAACTATATGCAGCAGAGCATGCATGACCTGCGTAGAGATGAACATAAGAAGCTTCCTGAACATTTTAATAGCAAGCTTGCTCAAATTAGGTCTTGAATTCTCTCTCAGTAACAATATTTTATAAGCCAAATATAACAGGTGAATATGCAAAGCTCATCATTTGAAAGAAAAACATCATCCTTCTCCAATTAGGTACACTTGCTGAAATAAAGTGTGGTACTTATCCTCCATGTAACAGGAGGTTGCTCAATGAGAAGATCTAAAGTCACATTACACTTTCCAAGGAATGTTTGTCTTACATGTTTTGTTTGGGTTTTTTTGCAGAGCTTCCTATCAGGTGGCTCAACAGTTGTACATTTCCAAACTGATTTGGAGGATGATACATTTAGATTCTCAGAGGAAGGCTCTATAAAACAAATATTCATTGAGCATCTAATCCAGTCTGTAATCCTCCTTGCCTGAGGGAGATGGGAAAAAATGACATGGTTTAAACCTCAGTGAATCTACAGAAAAGGTGAGGGAATAAAACTTATTATTAATAAAAGTAAAACTTAGACAATCATTTCTGGAATATCGATGTCAAGGATTAGGATTGCCAGATTTTGCAAATAAAAATACAGAGCACTGAGTTAACTTTGAGTTTCAAACAGACAATGAAGCATCATGAGGAATACTTTTATGAAAAAGTTATTTGTTGTTAATCTGGAATTTAAATTTAACTGGCTGTTCAGTATTTTATCTGACAACCACACCAAGGCACAATTTTTAAACCACTGCTAAGTTAGAATTAAAGGATATAGAATAGTGATTGATAGAAAAAACAGGAAAGAAATGCAAGATCCACTCAGGTTACAAAGATATTAATTTAATCCATTAAAAATTAATAAGAGGGCCAGTCACGGTGTCTTACACCTGTAATCTCAGCACTTTGGAAGGCCAAGGTGGGTGGATCATGAGGTCCACAGATTGAGACCATACTGGACAACATGGTTAAATTCCATCTCTACTAAAAATACAAAATTTAGCTTGATGTGGCTGTGTGCACCTATAGTCCCAGCTACTTGGGAGGCTGAGGCAAGAGAATCACTTGAACCCAGCAGGCGGAGGTTGCAGTGAGCCGAGTCGTGACACTGCACTCCAACCTGGCTGACAGAGCCAGACTCTGTCTCAGAAAAAAAAAAAAAAAATGGGTAAGAGAAACTGGGTGGATGTGAAACTAATCCCATATCAAATCTTGCTTTGGAATTCATACTTGACATAGTAGTCAGAATTCTGTTATGAAAGGAACTGACCATATTCAAATACACTGGAGGAGAATTCAGTATGAAGTATCAGACTGAGGTCCTCAATGAAATTCTTTTGACTTCTTCATAAAACTGCACCTGTCCCAGTTTGCCACCCTGTAACTTAAACCTACTCAATTTAGTAAAATTACTCCTTTTTAAGTGAATGAATGACTACAAATCAAAAAAGGTTGTAAACAGTATAGAGACAATGAAGTAAATAAAACCAATAGCATTCACATTTTTGGATAATCAATCAGTGTCATTTACTCATCTACTTATGTTTGAAATATTAATATTGTTTTTAAAATGATTTTAGGCTTTCAAGTTTAATTTTGCAAGTGTAAAATAATTTGATTACTTGGGTTAACTGTACTTAACAGACTAAGAGAAACTCATCTGTCTTAATCAGATTAAGCTTTTAGATTCACAAGAGTTGCTTAAGACCTAGGGAGAACTTGCATGTGAGGTTATTATGTCTGCCTGTCAGCCATTTTAAATGCTTTTAAAAAATTCAAACATACTAAATCTGGAATGTTGTTTTAGTATGTTCAACAGAACATAACTGTAATACATTTGTAAATCATACTTGTTTTTAAATGTTAATCTGTTTAATTTGAGAAATTAAGAATTTATCAAAGAATAAGACTGGGTTTGGTGGCTTATGCCTGTAATCCCAACACTTTGGGAGGCAAAGGTGGGTGGATCATGAGGTAAGGACTTCAAGGCCAACATGGTAAGATGGCGAAATTCTGTCTCTGCTAAAAATACAAAAATTAGCCAGGCGTGGTGGCAGGCATCTGTAATCCCAGCTACACAGGAGGCTGAGGCAGAGAATTGCTTGAGCCCGGGAGGCAGAGGTTGCAGTGAGCCAATATCGCACCACTGTACTCCAGCCTGGGCAACAGAGCCAGAGTCTGAGTCTCCAAAAATAAATAAATAAATAAATAAATAAATAAACAAACAAACAAACAAAAAGTGTTTTCCTATTTTTATACAAAATTGACTATACATGAATGGAACAAAATGCTAATGAATTAAATTTAAATATTGATATTAATAAGTTAAAATGTTGGTAAGTTAAAGCTTAAGGCCATTTAGATGATAACTTAAGTTTATTCCACATAAACCTAAGCATTTTAATAGTTCTTTCTATGTACATACTATGGACAGTAAAGCCTAAGATGATAATAAGCAGATATTTAAATTCCCAGGAGTCTTACCTTCTTACAGTTCTTACAATTACCAGTTCTTACAATATTTTTAAAATAATAACTCTCCTAGTCAGAGTTCAATAGTTAAGGGGAATTCCAAACACTTTAATTAACATCCTTTGCTTTTTAATATTCAGAAGAATTAATATGGGATAAATTAGACTTAATGTGGTAATAATAAATATTCTTAAATTCATCAGTTGCTGATATCGTTAATTCAATTTCTCTGATATCATTTACTGTATATGCCTGTTTTAGTGATGATAGCAACAGGAAACAGAGAAATTCTAGGCAGATAGGGGAGGGTCCCTGGCAAAACTTCAACTTTGAGCCAAAAAGCATGAAACCCATTGCCCAAAGTGAAAACTTTCATCCCTATGTGCCTGCTCTCTCCCAAATGGTTCTTTCTGAATAATGTCTTTTTACCAATTGAATGTTGCCTTTTCCAAATCTACCAGCAACCCATTTTGGCCCCATCCTGTGCCTATAAAGACCCCAGACTCAGCCAGAATAGGATAAAAGCAGCTGAATGTCAGGAATAATCACCTGGACATTGGAGAGAGGCAGCTTGACACTGGAGATGAAGATTGGACACCAAGGAGAGGCAGCTTGACTTCAGGGGAGAGCAACCTTCCCTTCCCATCCCCTTGCCAGCTCCCCTCTCTGCTCAGAGCTGTTTTCATCACTCAACAAAATTCTCCAGATTCATCCTCCTTCAATCTGTCCACATGATCTCATTCCTCTCAGGCACTGGAAATAATTTGGAATGCACCAGGTGTGGGCACCCAAAAAAGGCTGTCACACTGGCCCTTTGCCCTTACTGGCAGGTGGCAGCCACCCCACATGATGAGGAAAAGGGCCCACTGAGCTAATAACACACTGCTCTCTGCAGATGGCAGAGCTAAAAGAGTATTGTAACACACCCTCTGAGGCCTTGGGGTCACAGGCAACCCCTCCATGGGGCCTGCATGGAGTTTGCTCCTGCTGGCATCAAAGCAGATGGTTCCTGCACTTGCTTGCTCCTGATCCTGAGCTTATTTACTCACAAACTCTCTTTCACAAGGGGTTAAGCCTGTGGGCTGAGTAAATGAGGCATCCTGTCATGAGTCCCACAAAGGGATCAAGAAAATATTCTGCATCAATAATGTACCAGAAACAGCATTATAATTACATAGCAATGAATGAGTATTATTTTATTGCAACAGAAAGAGCAGTGGCTTCTGCAAATAAGCCAGAAATTTTTCTTTTTAAATTAATTTTATTTTTTAATTGACAAAGAATAGTCCTACCTATTTATGGTATACAATGTGATGTTTTGCTACATCTATACATTGTGAAGTGATCAAATCAGGATAATAAGTATATCCACCACCTCAAATATTTAACATTTCTTTGTGGTGAGAACATTTAATATCCTCTTTAGCCACTCCTGACGTAGGGAGAACCCATCTCTAGAAAACATTACAAAATGAGCCGGACAGGGTGGCATACACCTGTGTTCCTGGCTACTTAAGATGCTAAAGTGGAAGGATCATTTGAGGTTGAGGCTGCAGTGAGCCATAATAATGCCATACTGCACTCTAGCCTGGGTGGCAGAGTGAAACCTTGCCTCAGTAAAATAAAATCTTCTCTTTTAGCTATTTGGGAACATACATTATTCTTTATGATAGTCAACTCGCTGTCTAATAGAACACCAAAACTTCACTCTGTTATCTAACTGTAACTGTTGACTAATCCCCTTTCCTTGTCCACTTTCTCACACCCCCACCTACCACTGGCAACTACCGTTGTACTCACCTCTTTGTAAGTTTGACTTTTTAAATTTTACATATAAGTAAGATCATGCAATGTTTGCCTCAGAGACAAATGTGTTCTACGCCTGGATTATTTCATTTATCATAATGTCCTCTAGGTTCATTTATGTGAAAAATAGAATTATTTAAGTTAGGTGACTAGATTTGATATATAATTTCTTCACCAAGATTAACTGGGAAAAGTTTACAATTACAGATTCCCAGGCCCTTTCTCCATTGTTTCAATAATTAGTAGGTGGGCAGGAATCTGAATACTCTAAAGTCTCTCCAGTACTAAAAATTAGGCAGGCAGGTATGGGGAGCACTAGCCTACAAAATCTTCTGCTATTCTAAAATTTCATAATGACAATGAACATAACCCTTTAAAAAAAGAAATCATAACGTAATAAAAACTTAATGAAGTGTGTTTCTTAATGCTCATTTGAAATAATGCCTATTAAAATGCATATGTTATTAATACATAGAGTCACATATTTTTGCCATGACAACTCAGAGGATCCCCGTCTTCTCATTGAAGTTAAGTCATTTTACATATTTATCTTATGCCTATGAGACATTTAAGAGAAAGATCTTGGAGTCTTTAATAAACAGTATTAATTCTTCTTGATCTCTTCTATTATTTCAAGAAAATCTGAAAATTATTTGGAAATTTAACATTCGTTTATTGCATGGGATCATGTCAGCAGGTGTCCTTTGATTTGGGCAAGACAAAAGACCTAGCCACAGGGTTACCTCTCAAATCTGTATTTTTACCAAAATATGCGGAGAAATGAAGTGGAATGAAGCCATTCCTGCACAAAGGTGGACAGAAAAAAGAAAAACACGTATTTCATAATACAACTGATTCTCATAGTCAACATTACATGTTGTTGCCTACAATTCTAAGTAAACACTATGGGAGTAGATAGCAGCAAGAGAACCTGGTTAGTTTGCAATCTAATGCTTTGGTCCTAATATTTTAGAGACTTGCTTGCTCTCAGTGACTAATTGATGCCTAACTGGTAATGACAACCTCCTTTCAGTTTTGTTGTTGTTGTTTTCTTCCCTGACTGGTAAATGGATCTGCGCTTTTGGGCAGCTGAGCTGATTTCTCTTTCAATTAAAAACAGATGCATTTTACACAAGAAACTAATTAGGAACTTCCATATTACACATTGTCATGTGCTAAGAGCCTGGAATACTTGTCCAGTGAAACAACTGAAAGTGTTGGAATGGATGTTTTACACACACACGAGCATGTGCCCAGATGCCCTGACATGTGCTGGCAAGTTAGTAAGATCTATTCAGAGACTAAAATCTAAGTCAGATGAGAAATCCAGAGCAAAAACTGATCTTTATGGTAGAAAACTTGAGCTGCGGTTTTCATTTCCTTTTGGGCAGTAGAAAACACAAACAAACAAACAAAAAACTAACCAAAGCCCAGGATGATCCAAAATAGGTCTCTAAAGTAAATTAGATCTAAAGAATAAACATAAAAGAAACCAGCCAGGCCCGGTGGCTCACACCTGTAATCCCAGCACTTTGGGAGGCTGAGGCGGGTGGATCACGAGGTCAGGAGTTCAAGTCTAGAATGGCCAACATGGTGAAACCCCATCTCTATTTAAAAATACAAAAATTAGCTGGTCAAGATGGTTTGTGCCTATAATCCCAGCTACTTGGAAGGCTAAGGTAGGAGAATTGCCTGAACAGGGACCTGGGAGGCAGAGGTTGCAGTGAGCCAAGATCGTGCCACTGCACTCCAGCCTGGGCTATAGAGGGGAGACACCATCTCAAAAAAAAAAAAAAAAAAAAAAAAAGACTTTCCCCAAATGAGGAAATTCCTGCCATGGTGCTCAATGGTTAGAAAAAAGGAATTTCCTTTGAAAACTTACAACTATAATCTGACCTTCAAAGATATTATCGTCCATTTAAATATTATCTAGATGGCCTGAGAAGGCTTCATGCAGAGAATAAACTGGATGTGATCTTCACCTAGTGGTCACCAAGGCGGAAGCTGACATGCCCACTATAAATGAAAACCTCAAGTAATTTCCACAAGATTAAACAAACATGAAATTATTATACAAGTCACAAAACACAAGGAAATAAGGCACTATGACTGAGAGAAACTACAAATAGCACTTTCAGTCCTATAATCACTATCCATAATGAAAAACTATGCATAATGAAATTATTAAATACCATCAAATTTAAGTTTAATATGCTTGACAGCATATGACAGCATTGAAAATATAAGCAAATTGCAAGAAATCATTTTAAATGACCAAGGGCCCTAAAAACAAACCTAAATAGAACTTCTAAAAATAAAAATTGCAGTAATTTATATTTAAAGTTTAATAGATTGAATGAACAAAATCAGCTAAATAATTGATAATCTGGAAGATAAACCTACAGTAACTATGCATCATGCAGCCCCAAAGAATAAAGAGATGGAAAATATGAAGTAGAAGTTAAGAGATATGGAGAGTAGAGCAAAAAATAAATAAAATATAAACAATTATAGAAATATGAAAGAAAGAAAATTGAGTGAAAGTCATATTTGATGTGAACATTTTGGAACTGTTGAATGCCAACTATCTTAGATACAAACAAATATATAAACAAACACCAAAAAGAAATCCACAGTTAGATATAGTGAAACTATAAATTACTAATTGAATGAATATGTAGATAATGTTGAACAAATATTTGTATACCAAGTAATAATAAGAATAATACAATGTCTCACTGAGTTTTAAAATGATTTAGATTTTTATAATTTTATAATGTATGGTCAATTTTTAAGTCTCATTTCTAAAAAATATGTAATCAGATTATGTAACTTGCAGTGAAGTTGAGGGGCTGGGCATGGGGTCCATGTGCAGTATGTGCAGGTTTACCCCATAGTGCCGTCTCCCAGCTTATACATATATATATATATATATATATATATATATATATATATATATATATATATATTTTTTTTTTTTTTTTTTTTTTTTTTTTTTTTTTTTCTATACTGAGTGAGAGAATCCAGAAAGATGGAATCTAGGGGAGGAAAGCAGATTCCACATTGAGTGCAAGGGAATAGAGAGAGATGGAGTTTAGGAGGGGAAGACAGGCTTCCACGAGAGTGTGTGAAAGGGGACTGCAGAAGGAAAATCTAGGAGAGAAAGATGGCTTCCATGAAGGGAGTGTTCATGGAAGGGGACCCAAACATGGAGTCCTGCTAATTTTTATTTCTTTAATAGAAACAGGTCTTAACATGTTGGCCAGGCTGGTGTGGAACTCCTGACAAATTATCTGCCCACCTCTGCTTCCCAAACTGCTGGGATTAGAGGTGTGAAGCAGAGCACATGGCCCCATTGTTTTCTTTTCATTTTCCCAGTGACAAATGACAAAAGACAAAAAAGTCTGTGACTTGTCTTCATTCTCTTAACAGTAACTTTTCTGGAGAGGTTTTTAATATCATTCAACTTAGCAATTTTTTTCATCTATCATGCTTTTGATGTTATATCTAAAAATTCGTCATGAAACCCAAGTTACCTGGTTGTTCCTGTAGTTTTTGTTTGAAGTTTTACATTTTTGTGCTTTGAACCATTTTTTTGTGAAAGTATTAAGATTTGTGTCTAGGCCCCTCTTTTGTGCATATGCATGTCCAGTTGCTCTAGCAAAAACCGTTTAAAGACTATTATTTCACTATCGAATTACCTACCAAAAGTCAGTCTATTATTTAGAGTGGTTCTACTTTTGAGCTATTTCGTTCCATTAGTCTGTGTTTCCATTACTTCACTAATACCACAACGTGCTAATTGCAGCAACTTTCAGTAAACCTTAACGTTAGGTATTATGTAAGTACTTCAACTTTATTCTTTTTCAGGACTAAGAAGTAGAATTTCTTCAGGGAAGTGGTTATTGCTGATGGAGAATGGACACACAAATGACTTCACAGTAATGGTAATTAATTGTTTATTTAAATTAGGTCATAAATAGGTGTTCTTCATACTTCATGTATGTTTTATAAGTATTTCTTTGTAGAAAATTACATTAAAATAATTTTAAAACATTTCAGCTTGAATGCAGCTTTGTGCATCTATGAACACTTGCATTGCACAAAAGACCCACCAAACCAAGCCGGGCATGGTGGCTCACACCTGTAATCCAGCCCTTTGGGAGGCTGAGACGGGTGGATCACAAGGTCAAGAGACTGAGACCATCCTAGCCAAGATGGTGAAACCCTGTCTCTACTAAAAATACAAAATTAGCTGGGCGTGGTGGCACACGCCTGTAGTCCCAGCTACTTGGGAAGCTGAGGCAGAAGAATTGCTTGAATCTGGGAGGTGGACATTGCAGTAAGCAGAGATCCCACCACTGCACTCCAGCCTGTTGACAGAGCATGACTCTGTCTCAAAAAAAAAAAAAAAAAAAAAAAAGCCCACCAAACTTGTGGAGGAGGGAGGAAACTTGTGGGATAAAGGTATTTTCTGGCCACTTGTGACTCTAACAGCACTGAAATCTTACTAACTGGGTAGAGTTCAGAGATGGCTAACAGTTTAAAACAATTATATTTAAAAATTATTTCTATAAATGTTGCAGTAGGAAAAATAAATTTGTGTAGGAATGTTGAACAGAGACAGGAAGACTGTCAAGAAGAGTGACATTGGCATTTGGTTCTTAATTAAATTTCAGTTATCTAGATCTGAATATATTACTCTCCTTTCTCATTGCTACCTATTGTATAGTAAATAAAGCCATGCTCTTTATCACATGTAATATTAATGGTACTCATAATACTCATTATAACTATGTTCCAAGTTCCTTTCTAAATGCTACATATAGGAGCTCATTTCATCCTCACAGCAACCCTATGAAGTATTATAATAACATTTAAGCAGTTAGAAAAGTAGGGCAGTCATTTGAATCCAGGAGACTTGTATTCTACTTACTAAATGCATTTGAAATTGACAACGATAATAAACATGTTATATCCATCTATTATCTAACTACCACTGGCCAATTCTGTGAGGATAAAAGAGTTGATGAAACAGACTTTCACTCAAGCAAATCAAACCTCTAAGATGTAATGAAGTAAACTGACATGGAATAACTAGACAACAATGCGGACAGAAAATTCTGCACCCATTCTCAGAGGTTTACTACTGTGTAGAGGTGTTTTCAGGATATAGAAAATGAAACAAAAATGACACAAAACTATAGATTTGGGAGGACAGAGAGGACTGATCTGAGCTGAAAATTCCTAAAAATAAATAAAGACATTTTAGTTAGCTTACTATTGTTAAACAAAAAATATGGAAGGTCGTCGTTTCAGACTGAGCTCCTGCACTAAGCCCCAACAGACCAGACAAAACCAAAATGGAGTCCCTCTTGCTAAATGCCGTATAATCAAACTGACACTTTAAGGAAGTAGACAGATCCCAAAGGAGATCAGTTTGTCACTTCTGCTTTAGCTTTTACAAAAAAGTAACCTGATGTTAACCAATCCATTTTTTTTCTGTTCTGTTTCTTAGTGTCCACCTTATAAAACACACTATTCTGCTATTGTCCAGGGAGCACTTTCATTTTATTTTGTAGAATGGATGCTGCTTCAATCACGAATTTTGAACAAAAGTCACTTAGCTCTATAACTAAATTTGCCGTAGTGTTGTCTTATGACATTATCTTGCCTTTTTACTTTGCACACAATAGGTATCAATACAGGTCTAAACAATTAAAAAACAACATAAAGGAAAAAATAATGGAGGAATTCAATTTTAGTTGGTGCTTAAAAAGAGTGAGCTTTCCTGTGCTATGAGAAGATCTAATAAGAGTAACTGAATGAGAAATACAATGTTGAAACATTGGAATAAAATGTAACATGTGACCCATATGATCCCTCATACTTTAGTACTCGTTCCTTTGTTAAATGTTTATCCTTGTCTCACTGTGACACCAAAGCTTCTCTAGGGCAGGGGCCAGGCCACATCTTTTACTTATTGCAGCACTTCTCATAGTACTGCTTATAAGTTAGAATTCAATAAACATTGACTGCCTTTCTGGAGACTCAGAATTCCTTTTTGTTTTCTTATTGGCTTTGTTCCTGAGAATTACAATGCCTCACAGAAGACTAACACATGAAACCAATTACCTTCTCATTTATGTTATTCTACTTATAGGGTTTTTTTTTTTTTTCTAATTTCAGGGGAGCATACAAAAATTTCTCAAGAAAATCATTCAGTTATGAAATACTAGTAAATTCCTGCATGAAACACTGAAGAGAAGAATTTGTCATATTTATAATTAAAAAAAGAAATTATAGTTGTCATACTCCAAAATATAAGGACCAAGGCTCACTAGAGAAGTTGCTCATTCCAGGGCTGGGACAAGGAAAATCCTGGAGTATACTGCAGTGCTAAAAGGTAAAGAAAGTTTTTTTAAGTGGGAATATATTGAAAGACACAGGTGCCAACTTGAAAAAGTTCTCAATGGCCAAAGTTGGAACCACTTGAGTAATATAATAAATGTTGATAGTATTGGATTTTAACTAAAAGTAAAATATTCATAAATAACTGAATAAGCAAGGAAATATGTGAGAAAGGGCAGCCCTTAGAGGAGAAGTATAATTAACATATGTAGAATGAATTCGGGAAATACAAAATCACCATTAGAAATCCTCAGCCGTGACGGCTGCAGGCAAGATCTACCAATGAATGCTAAAAATAGTGGGTTAAAATTGAACAAGAAACAGGATATTTGCATAGACTCAAAGTAGCTCCCTTAAAATATTTATCTTTCTAATTATACAGAGTAACAGTTACTACACAGTGAAGAAACCTGGCAAACACGACTGTAGACAAATGATCAAGATTAATATCACCAGTAAGAAGATATATCATCATCATGCACTTCCTCATATAATAAACTGAAGTCATATAATTTCTGTGGTATTTTTCCCAATAAGGAAATACTGTGCACAGCTGTAGAGTTATCATGAGAAAATATTAACCAATCCAAACTGCGGGACATTCTACAATATTAGACCAGTACTCTTCAAAAGTATCAAGCTTATGAAAGACAAGGCAAGAGTTAGGAACTGTCATAGACTAGAGGAGACTAAGGAGCCACCACATCTACATGCAATGTGAGATCCTGAATTGAGTGAATCCTGAACTAGGTAAGGAACATAAGTTTAAAAAGAAGACTGATAAAATCTGGGTAAAGTCTATAACTTCATTTTGTGCTTAGTGTTGTTTTAAGGTGGTTATTGTTATGTTGCTATTGTTTTGTGATATAATAATTATGCAGTATATGTAAGTATTGATTTTTTCGTGCATTGGATTTCTCATAAGAAAATAATTGTGTATAATGATAGTAATTAAAGACTTTCTCACTAATTTCATGTTCTGAGCAAAAATATTTGTTAAAAATGTTTTTTCCAGTCTTTTATTCAAGGAAACCAGAGATAAATAACTTCATAACGTCTGCAGGTAAGTTTTCTTTTGGCAAGATTTGGAGCCAGCAGTGTGAACATTCTCAGCAGCTGTTCAAGTGTTCACACCTTCTGCGTGCTCAGTCATGTCACAGCATGGGTATGACTCATTCTACCAAGACAGTCCTCATACCAGCTATACTCATATTCCCCTTTAAAAAGTAAATATTCTTTTATTTATTTTACAAAACTATATTATTCTGTCTTACAATGCAAAAGTTTGGTCAGGGTTAGAGGTTTTTTCTGACTGCCTTATGATGTTATAATATAATAAAATAACAATTATTATATTACTCAATTCTATATTCTAGAATTTCTCCTCGACCCTCTTAAGTTGGAACAGAACTCTACAACAGAAAACAGATTAACAAGAGAAAGACAAGCAAGTTTATTACTGTTAGCAGTGCACATCTCATGGGAGAAACCTCAATGAAAAGTAACTCCGAACAGCGATTTAGAACTATGGCTTATATTGTGAGTCAAGATGGCCAAATAGACACAACTCTGGTGCACAACACCCAGCGAGAGAGACACAGAAATCAAGAGATCTCCTAGCTCCAACCGAGGTACCAGGTGCATTTCAATGGGTCTGGTCAGGCGGTGAGCAAAGCCCAGGCAGGGCAGACCAAGGCAGGGAGGGGTGTCACTTCACCCAGAAAGTGCATCTGACTGGTGAGTTGGAGGCTTCCCCTCTGGCACTCCTGTCCAGATACAGCACTTCCCCCAAAGCCTCAGCAATACACACAGAAAAGGGGCCACAGTACACTCGGACACAGGAAGGGGAACATTACACAGCAGGGCCTGGGGGGCAGGGGAGGAACAGCAGTGTGGCGCGGGGACTGGAGGAGATACCATTAGGAGAAATACCTAATGTAGATGACAGGGCAATGGATGCAGCAAACCACCACCATAGCACATATATACCTATATAACACACCTGCATGATCTGCATGTGTACCCCAGAACTTAGAGTATAATAAAAAAAATGACTTAAAAGATAGTATGTGCAAGCCTCACAGTAACAAACCAAAATATAGCAGTTACAAAAAAGGCAAAAACTAAATCATTTCACCAATTACTTGCACAAAAAAGAAGAGAGGAAGGATAAAAAGAATGAAGAGAAGACCACAAAATAACCAGAAAACAAATTTTAAAGATGGTAGGAGTAAGTCTTTACTTATCAATAATAACATTGAGTATAATAGAACTAAACTCTAATCAAAAGCCATAGACTAGCTGAATGAATGAAAAAACAAACTCATTTATCTGTTGATTATAATAAACACACTTCACCTATAAAGACACACATAGACTGATTAAAGGGATAGAAAAAATATATTCCATGCCAGTGGAAGTCAAAGAGGAGCAAGAGTCACTCTATTTATATCATGAAAAAATAGATTTCAAGACAGAAACTATAATAAAGAACAAAGAACAACGCTATATCATGATAAAATAATCAATTCAGCAAGAATATATAACCATTTTAAGTATATATGCACCCAACACTGAAGCAGCCAGACACACACACACACACACACAGAGACATGCAAATATTATTAGAGCAAAAAGACAGATAGATACCAGTACTACAACAGCTCACTTTCAGAAGTGGACAGATCTTCCAGATGGAAAATCAACAAAGAAACATCAGATTTAATCTGCACTATAATCCAAATGGACCCAATAAGTATTTATAGAACATTCCATCTGACAGTTGCAGAATACACATTCTTTTCTTCAGTAAATGGATTATTCTCAAGAGTAAATATGTTAGGTTATAGAACAAGTCCTAAACATTCAAAAATATTGAAATAATATGAAGCATCTTCTCTGACCACAATGAACTACAACTAGAAATCAATAATAAAAAGAATTTTGGAAACTATATAAATATGTGGAATTAAACTACATAATCCTGCATGACCACTGGGT
Source organism: Saguinus oedipus (assembly GCA_031835075.1). Taxonomy (NCBI): domain Eukaryota; kingdom Metazoa; phylum Chordata; class Mammalia; order Primates; family Cebidae; genus Saguinus; species Saguinus oedipus. Next base: position 43,565,597 of record CM063183.1, read on the forward strand.
CAACAGAGAAATCAAGAAGGAAATTGAAAGCTTTTGTGAAACAATTGATAATGGAAATGAAATATACCAAATCCTGAGATACAGCAAAGCAGTATTAAGAGGAAGTTTATAGCCATAAATGCCTACATCAAAAAAGAGGTAAAACTTCAAGTAAACAATCTAACAATGCATCTTAAAGAATTAGAAAAGTGAGAGTAAACCAAACCCAAAACTAGTAGAAGAAAAGAAATGATAAATATCAGAGAAGAAATAAATGAAACTGAAACGAAGAAAACAATACAAAAGATCAATAAAACATAATGATTTGTTGAAATGTTAAACAAAAATTGACAAAGCTTCAGCCAGAGAAACTAAGGGAAAAAAGGGGGAAGATCCATATAAATAAAATCAGAAATGCAAAAGGAGACACTGCAATTGATACAACAGAAATTCAAAAAAAGTATTATGGCTACTATGAGCAATTATAAGCCAAGAAATTGGAAATTTTAGGTAAAAAGGACAAATTTCTATACACCTATATAATCTACCAAAACCAAACCATAAAAAAATTCAAAATCTGAACAGATAAATAACAAGTAACAAGACACAAGCTGTAATAAAAAGACTCAATAAATGGTCTTGGGAAAACCAGATATCCATATGCAGAAGAATGAAACTAGACGCCTCTCATCACACACAAAAAAATCAAATTTGAATGGACTAAAGTCTTAAACGTAAGACCTCAGACTATAAAACTACTACAAAAAAATTGTGGGAAATATCTAGGCATTCATTTGAGCAAAAATTTATTGAGCAATATCCCACAAGCACAGGCATCAAAAACAAAAATGAACAAGTTGAATTATGACTGTTAAAATGCTTCTGTATGGTAAAGGAAACAATTAACAAAGTGAAGAGACAGCCCACAGAATGGGAGAAATATTTGCAACCTGCTGCTCTAACAAGGGATTAATAACCAGAATATCTAAAGAGATCAAACAAATCAATAGGAAGAAAATAAAATAACACAATCAAGAAATGGGTAAAAGATTTGAAGAGACATTCCTCAAAAGAAGATACACAAATGGCAAACACGCATATGAAAAGTGTCACCATGATTGATAATTACAGAAATGTAAATCAAAACTGCAATAAGATATTATTTCACCCAATTAAAGTGGCTTATATTCAAAAGAAGGCAATAACAAATGCTGGTAAAAATGTGGAGGAAAGGAAACGCTTGTACATTGTTGGTGAGAATGTAAATTAGTACAACCACTATGGCGAACACTTTTCAGGTTCCTCAAAATACTAAAAATTGAGCTACCATATAACCTAGCAATCTTACCGTTGGGTATATAAGTAAAAGGAAATCAGTATATTGAAGTAATATCTGCACTCTCATGTTATTGCTGCACTGTTCACAATATATAAGATTTGAAAGCAACCTAAGTGTCCATCAAGAGATGAATGAATAAAGAAAATATAGTATATATATGCAATGGAATACTACTCAGCCATGAAAAAGGATGAAATCCTGTCATTTGCAACAACATGGATGGAACTAGAGATCATTATGTTAAGTGAAATGAGCCAAACACAGAAAGACAAAATTTCTATGTTCTTAGTTATTTGTGGGATCTAGAAATCAAAATAATTGCATTCATAAACACAGAGTTCCCAGAGGCTAGGAAGGGTAGTGGGGGAGTCAGGAGGAGCTGGGGATTATTCATGTATACCTAACAACAGAATAAAAAGACCTACTATTTTAGAGCACAACTGGGTGACTGTAGTCAATCATAATTTAATTGTGCATTTTATAATAACTAAAAGAGAATAAGTGGTTTATTTGTAACACAAAGAATAACTGCTTGAGGGAATGGATACCTGATTTTTCATGATGTGATTATTATACATTGCATGACTGTATTAAAACATCTCATGTACCCCATATGTATAGCTACTACATACCCACAAAAATTAAAAATGAAATTTTAAAATAAAATAAGCCATGAGCAAGTTGCATCAAGTGACAGAATCACAGGATGTTTGCTTCTAGAGAGGAACTAAGCACTATTTAGTTCAATTTATTCCTTTCACAAATGAAGAAACCTATACATAAATCAGAGTATGTAAAACTATACTCCATGGACTGAATCCAGCCACCCATGTTTTTATAAATCACATTTTTTTTTTACACACAGGATTGTCTACCTATTTGCACATTTTCTAAGACTCTTGTGCCACATTGGTAATGTTAAGTAGTTTCAATATAGACCATAGACTCCACAAAGCCTAAAATATTTGTTTACTCTCTGGCCTTTTCAGAAATGTTTGCCAACTGGTTTAGATAGCATGTATAATTTGTCCACAATCACACTTTAATTTAGTGGCAAAACTTGTCTAAAATCTATCTTTACTTAGTGGTATGCTCTTTCTATTCTACCATATTGCCTCACTGTGTCCAGTATTCTAGTGCTAAAATTGAAGACCAAATTCAAAAGTCTTAAGAAGGAAGACAATAATTGTAATTTAAAATGGAATTTATCCAGTGCCCCCAAAGGTTTGAAGAGCTACCAGTTTAAGTACTCAGTCTTCTGCACGCATTCCAGAGACAATGCCACAGGTCATATACATTTTTATGAATATTTATCAATGTCACAAATTTATCAAGCCATAATTATTTTAGTGGCAACAAATTAAAATAAAATAGCAGTAATTAGTAGTTCATACTAGTGTAGGCTACATCTATACTAGAAAATAATAAATAACTCTTTAACTGAAATTCTCATTAAAATATTTTCATCTTTTAATATAAACACCAAAACTCATTATTCAATTATATCCAAATAGCTGAGTACCTTCAAAGAGACAAATATAAGCCAGGCACAGTGACTCATGCCTGTAATCACAGCACTTTGGGAGGTCAAGGTGGGCAGATCACCTGAGGTTGGGAGTTCAAGACTAACCTGATCAACATGGAGAAACCCTATCTTTACTAAAAATACAAAATTAGCCAGGTGTGGTGGTCAATGCCTGCAATCCCAGCTAACTCAGAAGGCTGAGGCAGGAGAATCACTTGAACACAGGAGGAGGAGGGTGCAGTGAGCCGATATCACACCATTGCACTCCAGCCTGGGCAACAAGAGTAAATCTCCGCCTCAAAAAAAAAGAGAAAGAGAGGGACAATATACTGAGATAAATTACTAAAATTCAAAAACTGTACAGTAGACATTCCCAGTATGTAATCCCTGGACCAACAATATTAGCAACATCAAGGGAGCTTGTTTAATATGCAAATTTTGGGGACCGACCTCAGACCTACTAAATCAGAAATTCTGGGAATGGGATGTAGGATCCTGTGTTTTAACAAGATTTCCAGGTGATTATTAGTCATCCCTAAAGTTTGAAAAATACTGCTGTATGTCAACATAGACAATAAAGAAACACCCTAAGGTATATTAAAAAAATAAATTAAAACCACAGGAAAATAAGTATCATTACAGATAACAACTTGCATATCATTTATTTCTAGTTCATAAGCCATGTGAATAAACACCCTGCCTTACAAAAAGTCACTTCTAGTTAATAAGAGTTATAGAAACTTGCAAAGTATAATCAGTAAGTTAAGACCAAATATTCATAAAGAGAGAATGATATCAGCAAGTTAAAATAAAGAGTCTGCCTCCAGTTTGACTGCTGAAGCTTGGACTATAACCATCCCTCTTCCCTTATTGTCTTAAACTTGGACAAACTGGTAAGAAAGCCAGTGCTCCCTCTTGGCACTGATAAAAAAATTTAGACCGCAGGAACCCCACTAAAACAAACTTTGCCCCAATCCATCTACCTTTACCATCATAAAAACCCCAAGCCAGTCTCCTTTACCTGCTCTCTCAAGCCATTCTGTATCCCTTTAAGAGCTGCTCTATTCTCTCAAAAAAGCTCATTTTATAAATACTAAACTTTTTATATCTTCTTGGTGCATATATGGCATCACCAGTATTGAAATCTGAACAAAATTTTGGATGGCGGAGAGTCTATCCTGTTTCTACAGGGTAATCACAACACAAATTCAAAAATTTTTTCTCTTCTACTAAAAATATATTCTGAAAGAAAATCTGAAAAGTCCTGTCAGAAAATGTAAGCTTCCTCTGTTGTGGCTTTGAGATATTATACATATAACTTACGCCTTTATTTTAGGAACATGATCAGAAGCCATATTTTTTCAGCAATAAAATTCGACCACCCCAAGATCATTGTATTAAATATTTGTACCATAGGGATTGAGATATGGTTACATGTACACTATAAAAGAAGAAGTAATTGCTCTGATCATCACAACACTAAGGAACAACTGGGAGAAAAGCAGCTTCAGGGACAATATTCAGTAGCTAATTGTTCAACTCTGTAGTTCCCATTGCTTGTAGACTCTGAGCCTACTTATGGGGTAAATCAAAGTGAATAAAACTCAGCTGGAATTTTGACACCAGCAGTGTTTTTCTTTAGTGTTGCTTCCTGGAAAAGAAGTTAATAATAATGCAAAATCTACAAAATGTCAAGGGAAAGGCAAGATAGCAAAATGGAAACTACAGACAACACAAATTATTGTAGAGCAGCTCATGCTTTGGATGTTTTGGATGTGCTTTTCAAATGTTAATTTTAATTGACAATAAAATCCAAAACCCAAGAAAAGAAATCGTTTAAAAACTGATCCTTTGATGAGAATTAGAATAAAAACAATTTCATTGTTTTTAAAAATAGATTTGTTTTTGGCGCTTGCGAAGGCGAGGCCAAGAGTTCAAGGCCAACCAACCTCGGCAACCTTACAAGCTCTCATTGATTGGCAAAAAAAAAAAAAAAAAAAAAAAAAATAGATTTGTTTTGCAATTAATGACTGTATGTTAGATTTAAGGTGAAGCACTTTCATTCTTTCTGATGAGGTAGCTGTTCTAGTTTTGGGCATGAACACCAAATTCTGATTACTAAGCCCCAGGGTGATTGAGTACTGTAAAACACAGCAGAACACAAACCCAGACTCTGCAGACAGTTAATATATACTTCTATGACATGCAGCAGCCATGAGAGTTGGCCAGCAACTTAATATTCAAACAGCATAACCAGTTATCATGAAAGAAATCAAAACATTAAATTAATTTTTTGCCCTTTGATTAAATGAAATAACAAAAACATAATATGGTTTGATTAAAGATAATTTAACCAAGAGCCTAGTAAGATGAATTTACTGTCAATGAGATGGAATTGACAAAATTTAGTTATATAATTATAATAGTTAAGGCTTATATATTTTAAATCAACAGAATCATTGAGGCTAGTTAATACGGGCTTGTTTCTAAATTATCCAGAAACATGGGAAAAGGACCAGAGAATGAGACCAGTATTAGGTATGTCACTCATAAAGTTTCTAACAGATAAGCTTTGTGTCATTGTGAACATATATACAACGTAACTGTATTTCACCTGTTATCTTTTCTAAAATATTCCATCAAAAATCAGTTTGCAAAGAATTACTAAACAGAGAATTAAGAAAGTGAAGTTAAAGAGGTCTGAAATAAAGATGGCCTGTCAAAAACACAGAGGACTCCTAGGAAATAAGGCTGCTTAACAAGAAAAAGAAAACAGAAGAAAAGCTGCTTCAAAGGACTCAAGATATTGTTTAAAGAATACTAGAGTTTTGCTTTAGAAGGAAGCTCTTAGTAGAATTAAATGAGACTTTTAACAACTGCTTGATGTCTAGTTATACAAAAAAGTACATAGCAGGCCTAATTTAACAAAAATGAAAGAGAAGTAATTTGCCTCTCATTTACTTGATAAGCCAACAAAGATGCTATTCAAGCACTGCTGCTGTTGCATTTCAGACAATTATGGCTAAAGGAGACGAAAAAAATTAACCTATTTCTTAATATTTTAAAATATAATCTATATACAAATGAGCATGTATAGGAATGATAATTTATTTTAATGTTTTATTCTGCTTCTATATTGCTTCTGAAGCAATTATTTCTTCGTTTTACCAATTTGTTTATTGATACCTGACTTTTATGCTAGATACTTCCTCCAAAATGTCAAGTTCTCTTTCCCTTTTAATTTATTCTTAAAAAATTAAGGTACTGAGGAAATTATTGGAAGCTATCTGTGCAGATAATTTCACTGAGAATTACTGGGCAAATAAATTGTGATTTTATTAGAGAATCTTTAGATGTCTTTGTTCTTTTATCTTGGATTATAAGTTATTTCAAAGAAGAATCTTTTACTTATTTTCCAGAGGCTGAGTGGGAGAATGACAGTATTCTGGGAGCTAAACTGGGCAAGGTCACTGTGTTAGGCCATTTGCATTGCTGTAAAGAAATACTTGAGACTGGGCAATTTATAAATAAAAGGAGTGTATTTGGCTCATCATTCTACAGGCTGTACAGGAAGCACAGAGGCAGCATCTGCCTCTTGTGAGTGTTTTAGGAAACTTCCATTCACCACAGAAGGGAAAAGGGAGTCAGTGTGTGTAGATAGCATGATGAAAGAGAAACTAGACAGGGCAGAGGGCAGTGCCAGACTCTTTTTAACAATCAGATCTCATAGGAATTAATAGAGTGAAAAGGCTCATTACCACCAAAATGGCACCAAGCCATGCAAAAGGGATCTGGCCCCATGACCCAAATACCTTTCATCAGGCCCCACCTCCAGTATTGGGGCTCAAATTTCAATGGGAGACTTAGGACAAATGTTCAAATTAGATTAGTCACAGTTTTATTTGGCTCTTTATTCAATTCCCTTATCAACTGTGTGCTTGTTCCCATCCTGTTCTATTATCTGGTTGGTATCCATGAGTGTGGAGCATCCTTACTTAGATTGCTCTAGAAGGCAAAATCTCCAGGCTCCCCTCCACCTGAGAGGAGAGAGGGCTTTGGGAGAGTATCTGAGGTATCCCACTGCTCCTTATAAAATCTAATCCAGGGCTGTAGTGTTAAGCTCTCCTCAAGGTACTTAGTGCCTCTAATTCTCTCTGTAGTGTTAGTTAGCTTGTTTCTTTTTTCCTGAGGCTTGTGCTCAGATTGTATTTTTCTAACTGTCAATTCCAATTTTATTTATCCATCTATTCCACATTTTTCAAAAGTTCTCAATTGCTCTCTCCTCCCCCCATGTATTCTGTTTTTGAGAGTTTAGACTCTTCTAATTTATCTAATTTCAATGTAGTGAGCTTTAAGAAACAATATAGGTAAAGACACATGTTCATCTTTCCAAGTTAACTAGAAATTACCGAATTCCTTTCTATTCCTTAAGCTTTTGTCTCCCACCCACTGGTGTCATTCTTCAGTCACTTTCCCAAACTCGCTAAACCCAAACCACTTTCCGTCTTTTAATTTTTACTTATTTTGTTTCTTTCACCTTCACCTGAAGGTCTTTTTCATTTTGGAATGGTCTTTCTTCACATGCATTAGTATTCTGTTCACATTTCAAAGCAAAATCATATCTCACACTTCATGAAGTCATTCATCTGCCCATCTTGAATTAATTTCTATTCCTCCTGTATTTGTTTAATCTCCAATTTTGCTTGTTACAAAATCAATATTATTCTACTTTGATTTAGGCTCACCTTTCCTTCAGATTTTATTCTACTTAAAAGTTAAGACTTACTCATCTCAGTCGCCTCCATAAAGTCTGAATATCATGTCTATACCATAGTTATTTAAATAATTTGAATTAAAACAAATTGAACTTTAACATTTATGAGAAGATGCAGTATTTCTTCTGCTCCTTCATTTTTATTTCTCTTTTTACTTCTTTCTAGGAGTCAAAAGTTTAAACACTTTTTTCCAGTATTAGAAGTGAGAATAACATGTTTATTTCTCTGTCTCTGTCTCTGTCTGTCTGTCTGTCTCTCTCTCTCGCTCTCGCTCTCTCTCGCTCTCTGTGTGTGTGTGTGTGTGTGTGTGTGTGTGTTTAAATAATTTTTTCAAAGATTTTGGGGTACAACTGGTTTTTGTTACATGGATGAAGTAAAGAGTGGTGAATTCTTAAATTTCAGTGCACTCATCACCCAGGTCATTTACATTGTACCTAATGTGTAGTGTTTTTATTTATAGCCCTTCTCCTACCCTCCCCCTTCTGAGTCTCTAAAGTCCATTATACCACTCTGTGTATTGCTGCATACTCATAGCTTAGCTTTCACTTGTAAGTGAGAATATACGGTTTTGGGATTTTCATTCCTATATTACTCCACTTAGAATCATGCCCTCTAGCTCCATTCAAATTGCGGCAAAAGACATTATTTCATTCCTTTTAATGGCTGAGTAGTATTCCACAGTGTCTATATATCAGGTTTTCATCATTCACTCATTAGTCAATGGGCACTTAGGTTGCTTCCACATCTTTTCACTGTGGACTGTACTACTGTAAACACAGATGTGCAAATGTCTTTTTCATATAATGATATCTTTTCCTTTGGGTAGATACTCAGTAATGAGATTGAGGAATCAAATGATAGATCTACTCGTAACCTTTTAAGGAATCACCTTACTGTTTACCATAGACACTGAAACAATTTACATTCCCACAAGCAGTGTGCAAGCATTACCTTTTCCTCACATTCATGCCAACATCAATCATTTTTTACTTAATAATGACTATTCTTGTAGGAGTAAGGTATTATTTCATTGTGGTTTTAATTTGCACTTACCTGATGATTACTGATATTAAGCATTTTTTCATGTTTGTTTCCCATTTGTTTATCATCTTTTAAGAACTATCTATTCATATCCTTTGCCGACTTTTTAATTTTTTTTTCTTCCTAATTTGTTTGAATCCCTTGTATATTCTGGACACTAGTCCTTTTCAGATTCATAGTTTACAAATATTTTCTCCTATTCTGAAGATTGTCTGTTTACTCTGCTGATTATTTCTTTTACTGTGCAGAAGCATTTTAACTTAATTAGGTCCCATTTCTTTATTTTTGTTTTGTTGCATTTGCTTTGGGGGTCTTAGTCATAAATTCTTTGCTTAGGTCAATGTCTAGAAGCATTCTTCCAGCAAGGTCTTTTGGAATTTTTATATTTTCAGGTCTTATATTGAAATCTGTGATTCATCTTTAGTTGATTTTTGTGTACAGTGAGAGAAAAAGATTCAGTTTTATTCTTCTATATGTGGCTTGCCAGTTTTCCCACCACCATTTATTAAAGTATCCATTTCCAACGTATGTTTTTGTATATTTTGCTGAAGATCAGCTGGTTATACATATTTGGCTTGATTTCTGGGTTCTTTTTTCTGTTTCATTCGTCTATGTGCCTACTTTTATACTCCTGCCATGCTCTTTTGGTAACTATAGCCTTGTACAATATAATTTGAAGTCAGGTAATATGATACCTCCATATATATACATACACACACACACACACACACATATATATGTGTGTGTGTGTGTGTGTGTGCGCGTCTCTGTGTGTGTATTTGGCACAGAATTGCTTTGACTATTCATGCTCTTTCTTGGTTCCATGTGAATTTTAGGATTTTTTCTAATTCTATAAAAAAGGTGATATAAGTATTTTGATGGGAATTGCACTGAATCTTCCAATATTGCTTTTGGAAGTATGGTAATTTTAACAATATTGGTTTTTCCAATCCATCAGCATGGAATGTGTTTTGTAGTTCTCTTTGTAGACATCTTCCACCTCCTTAGTGAAATATATTCCTAGGTAATTAACCCTTTACTGATAAATAAAATTAAGCTAATGAAATTAACCTAACTTCTGCACGGCACTCTTTGGAGGTGAGAAAGCCAGGTAATTAGTGTAAAGTTTTAAACTGGCTTTCTTTAACTCACAGCATAATTGGGGAAATAAGACTTAAACACACGAAACAATTTACAATTCTAGGCAGTAGAAATTAAAGAGTTAGACTGCGGGTTCTGTGAGGGCCTAGATAGATAGAGAAAATAGTACGGGTATAATCCTTTTTGAAGAATGGGTAATAATCTAAAGGAAATAGAAGAAAAAAAAGAAAATGTAAGTGAAAGAACAGAATATTTAAAGACCTCGAAAAACTCTGGAATTTTATAGGGAGATTGGTCTGACTAAACTAACAACAGGCCAGTATTGGAGAGTTGTGAAGAAATGTGAATCTGCGAAGAATATGATTATGAATAGCTTGAAAACAGAGGCATCATAAAAAAAGGAGACGGGGAGCTTCTAATCAGGAAAGTAGGAAATTGAAATTGATACTATCGACAATTACATCAAGGCTCCTAAATAATGGCTATGTTGGAAGGATAGTAACTAGAAACCAGAATCAGCCTAGAAATTCTGGATTATGGAATCTTAATCCCTTTAAAAAGACAATACTGATGGGACAATCAAGAGCAGGAATGAGAGGAAAAGTCTTCCAGTCTTCGGTTTATTTCTGGCTTTCAATTGCTTTTTTCAACTAGTTTTGTTGTTGTTGTTGTTGCTGCTGTTAAGGGGCCATATGCTCAAGTTGCTTGCTGAAGTTGTGATGAGGTTCTACAGGATGTGCTCAATGAGATAAGTTTAAGGATAGTTGAAGGAACGTAACTCTCAAGTGATGAGTAATTTCAAAATGAATTCAAAAGTAATTTCAAAAATGAAATGAAATTACTAGGTACTAATTCTAAATGAAAAGAGGGGCCTCTCATGTATGAACACACCTCAAAAGTAATTTCAAAAATGAAATGAAATTACTAGGTACTAATTCTAAATGAAAAGAGGGGCCTCTCATGTATGAACACACCTCCAGCGTTAGAAGAAGTACTAGTTAAGAGAAAACATGGGATAATCTCTTAAACTCTATTTTAAAAAAAAATACTTTTCACCCTTTTTTAAGCTAGTATTTTAATTTCCAAATTAAATGGTATATACTTAATGTGAAATTTTATTACATTTAGGACATTAGGAATCCAGAAATACTGATCTTAATCTTCATATGTCTTATTAACAAGAGTAAATTTTTTCCCTTAACATACAATGCCTTATAAATGGGTGATTAGCCCATAGGAAGAAGCCAGGTAGGTGCTGGCGGACAATAGCATGTGTCTCTCATATGTTTGCTGCTTCTTGAATTTCTGGAATCTTATATATTTTCCCAGTTTTAAGGCATTTCCTTTTGTTTCAGTGATGATGGTCTGGGAGATGAAGTACAGTTCAAACTGAGTTTTACTGGAAATGTCTAAGGATAGGTCTTTCGGAGTACAAGTTTTGATAGGAGAATGACGATGAAAGAAAAAGGTGGCTGGGGTTTGGGAGTTGACAAATGTAGGGGAAAACACAACATTAAGTAGAATGACAGCAATATTTCTGCCAAAGAGCAACTTTCTTCAATTTGCAGTTCCATATAGGTTCAGTCAGAGGTAAATTACAAAAAGGGCATATTTTGAAACAGAAAATTCACAACTAATATTTTTATCATTTTTTCCTTTCTTGTTACTTTTGACTTCAATTTGGTAATGGTCATGTAAGCATTCCAGGAGCTAGTGAACTGAAGTACTTCCTGATAACATCCCCCACTGCCTCAGGGATTAGTGGTCATAGATGACCTGTTACGTTAAGAAAGAGACATTGTGCCAATTCCAAAGATCAAGTAGAGCTTCACCGCTAAGTCTGTTTCAGATAATTCTTTTGATGGTTGGAATATAATATATCTTGAGATCACAGCTTTTAATCAATGATTACCCCTTTGCCTTTATCTTAATTCCCTTTATCTCCATCAGTGAGTGTCACACTGTGGCAATGAGGACTGTTGGGATGGAGGTCAGAATCAAGTGAACCTTATTTTATCTTTAGTTTGAAATTACATTTCCTTAAATATTGCTTCAGGGGAAAATCAATGGGTATAACCAGAAAATGCTCAAGTATGAGAAAAATAGACTTCAACGTGATATGTTTAAAACATACCTCTCATGAAGAAAAAACATCCAAGAGGCATATATTTCAGCTTCTGGGGAGTGAAAAAGACAAGCCATAAAGTGTAATCCTTTTATATTACAACTTCCATCTTCTCACATTCATAATTACTTTAGCTAATGCAAAAGTGAAGATCTTAATGTTATCAGACATTTGTTTGGGTGCACTGGAAAATGTGATCTAACAAAATAGTAACATAGGATGCAAGAAACGTACTATTTTAGAAATGGCAGCAAAAGTTATATATTCCAATGGTGCTGGGTCCCATGATCCTTAATTTGCATATAATTAATATGCATACCCCAATAATGCCAGCTTCTGTGCACTACATTTAGTATGAATTATGCAGAAATGCTTCAAAAATACCTTTAATAGTCAAGGGAATTGCTACCCTGCAAGATATGCAGGAAATAAAATCATTTGATTGAAAAATGAAATGAAAACACAAGAACTGATTAAAAAACATTCCAGAAAGACAAGTTTCTTGATCAACCATCTTGTTTTCTATGTGTGTTTTATCTTTTAGAATTTTTATCTTCAGGAATATGAAAATGCATATGAATCCTTAGAAAAAGAACATGGTGAAATTACACAAATAACAAAACTGCTGAACAATTAGGAAGTAGTAAAGGGCAAACCCTGAGTGTTAGACACCACCCTAGAGGTGAAGCTTGAAGAAAGAAAGAGTTGAGTACATCAAGAGAGAGAGATATGTATTTTTTAATGTTGTATGTCAAAGCATAGAAAGAGAGATTCAATATGTATTTGAAAGATTTGTTGGTAAGTGAATTTATGTAGGCTATCTTATGAGCATAAAAATGTCAACATATGACAATATTAGGGTTACCTCCCTAGTAAGCCAACATGTCAAAACCGTTTTCACCTAATGTTATGCAATAATTGCTCCTGATAATCAAGGTGGCCTAGAACTGAGAAACAGGCCTTCAAGTGCTAATTGAGGTTCAAAGCAATCATTTCACTGGTAGAATTTCACGGGACCACTGTCAATGGCCCCCATGAACTGTTCATTTGAAGTTTTGAAGACATAAGTCTCCTTGAATTACCTCAGTTTTGTTTCTTCATACTTCTGCATTCTAGTAGGTGGGTTTGATGAAACCCAGCCCTGTTGATTTTTAAGAATATACGGGAAGATAGTCAATTAACAAAGTACATTCTTATTGGCCCATAAAACTAGTTAAATCAAGCTGCAGATAATTTAGAAGAGTCTAGGCAGTATAGCTTAGTTAATCTGGGGGGCTCTAGAGCCACATTACCTGTATTTAAATTCTAAAAAACAATTTACTAGATGGATGACTTTGAGTAATTTGCTTAAACTTCATTTACCTAAGTTTCTTCATCTAGAAAATAGATTGGTAGATTCTGGGAATTAGTACTTTCTCAGATGCAGTTTTCAAATATTTTCTTCATTCTGTAGGTTGTCTGTTTACTCCATTAATTGTATCTTTTATAATCTTCTGCCATGCAGATTTTTAAATTGAGTCCTATTTACCTATTTTTGTTTTTGTTGCATTTTCTTTTGAAAATTCAGTAATAAATTATTTGCCTAGTGCAGAAGTTCTTGTTTTTAAGCTTCAAGTCTAACATTTAATCCATATGAGTTAATTTTAGAATATGGTGAGAGGTAGGGGTCTAATTACTTTTACCTGAATATGGCTCAGCAATTATCCCAGCACCATTTGTTGAATTAGGTTTCCTTTCCCCAGTGTATATTTTTTCTGGCTTTGTGAAAGATCATTTGGTTTTAAGATATGTGGCTTTATTTCTGGGTTTTCTATTCTGTTCCATTTATCTATGTGTCTTTTATACTAGTATCATGGTGTTTTGGTTAATATAGCTTTGTAGTGTAATTTGAAGTCAGATAAATGTGATACCAGTAGCTTTATTCTTTTTGCTTAGGATAGCTATGGCTATTTAGACTCTTTTTCAACTCTATTTAAATTTAATTTGTTTTCTAATTATCAAAGAATGAAAGCAATTTGACAGAAATTACACTGAATCTACTTTGGGCAGTATGCTCACTTTAATGATATTGATTCTTTCAATCCATGAGCATCGAAGTTTTTCCACTTGTGTAATCTATGATTTCTTTCATCAGTATTTTATAGTTCTACTTGTACTGATCTTTCCCTGGTTAAATGTATTCCTAGGCATTTTGTATTTGTTTTGTGTAAGTATTGCAAATGGGATTGAGTTCTTGATTTGGTTCTCAGCTTGATGATTATCAATGTATAGAAACACAACTCATTTTTATAAGTTGATTTTGTGATATGATTTTTTACTGAAGTCGTTTGTCAAATCTAGGAGGCTTTTGGAGGAATCTTCAGGGTTTTTAGGTACAAAATCCTGTCATCCATGAACAGAGATAATATTCCTTCCTCATTGCCTATTTAGATGTATTTTATCACTTTCGTCTGATTACTCTGAGTAGGACTTCAAGTACTATGTTGAACAAGAGTGATGAGAGTGGACATCCTTTTCCTTCTCCAGGTTCTTAAGAGAAATGCTTTTAACTTTTCGCATTCCAGTATCATGTGGTCTATGGGTTTGTCACGTATGGCTTTTACTATTTCGAGTTATGTTCCTTCTGTCTGTAGCATAGCAAATGATTTTCATCAGGAAAGGATGCTGAATTTTATCAAATGCCTTTTCTGTAGCTATTTATATAATCATATGGTTTTGTTTTTAATTCGTTTATGTGGTGATCACATTTATTAATATGCACAGGTAAAACTAATCTTGCATCCCTGTAATAAAACCCACTTAGTAACAGTATATTATCTTTTTGATGTGTTGTTTGATTTGGTTTACTAGTATTTTTTTGAGGATTTTCACATTTGTGTTCATCAAACATATTGTCTGTGTTTTCCTTTTCTTTATATTTTCTTTGTCTGGCATTAGTATCAAGGCAATGATGGCTTTATAAGTTAGGGAAGATTGCCTCCCCTCAGTTTTTGGGAACAGTTTTACCAAGTTTACTATCAGTACTTCATGGTACATCTGATAGAAGTACATCTGAAACTACCTGGTCCTAGGATTTTTTTATTGTTATTTTTATTATCAATTTACTTCCACTACTCATTATTGGTCTGTTCAAGATTTCTACTTCTTTCCGATTCAATTTTGGGAGGTTGCATGTTCCCAGAAATTTATCCTTTTCTTCTAGACTTTCTAGTTTGTGTACATAGAGATGCTTGTTGTAGTCTCTAATGATGTTTTATATTTTTGTTGTGTCAGTTGTAATGACCTCTTTATCATTTCTGATTGTGCTTATTTTAATCTTCTCTATTTCTTGGTTAATCTAGCTAGTGGTCTATCAATTTTGATTATCTTGTCCAAGAAACTATTTTTCATTTCATTGATTATTTGCATTTTGGGGGGGGTCTCCATTTCATTTAATTCACCTCTGATTTTTGTTATTTCATTTCTTCTGCTAGCTTTGAATACAGTTTATTCTTGTTTATCTGCTTCATTGACAGGCAACATTAGGTTGTTCATTTGAGTTCAACATTTTTCATGTAAGAATTTAAGAATATAAAGTTCTCTCTTACCACCACTTTTGCTATATCCTAGAAGTTTTGGTATATTGTGTCTGTATTTTCATTTGTTTCCAAAAACGTTTGATTTCCACTTTAATGTCATCATTGGCTCAACAATTATTCAGGAGCAGATTAATTTTCACATATTTGTATAGTTTTAAGCCTCTTGGTGTTGACTTCTAGTTTTATTATTTCAATTTTTCCAAATTTATTGAGACTTGCCTCGAGACATGATATATGGTCAATTTTTGAGAATCTCCTATGCACAAACAAGTAGAAGGTATATTCTCAGGTTGATGGGTAGAACATTTTTTAAATGTCTTTTAGGTTTATTTGTTCTAGAATCCAATTTAAGTCCAGATTTCCTCTGTTAGTTTTCTACATGGATAATCTGCCTAATGTTGTCAGTGGAATATTCAAATCCTCCCTTATTATGGTGTTAGTGTCTATCTGCTTTCTTAAATCTAGTAGTATTTGTTTTATGCATATAAATTTAGAATTGTTACATAGTCTTATTGAATTGATTCCTTTATATTATATAATTATCTTCTTCATCTTTGTTTTTTTTTTTTTTTTTTTTTACTATTGTTCATTTAAAGTCTGTTTTATCTAAGTATGTTTACTTCTGTCACTTGTAGTTTCTCTTTGCATAAAATACCTTTTTGCAACCTTTTGTTTTGACTCTGTAAACATATTTACCAGTTAGGTGTTTTTATATTTAATGCAACATATGATTTGGTATTGGCTTTTATCCATTATATATATCCAGTTTATATCTTTTAAGTAAAGCATTTAGTCAATTTATGCTTAAGGTTACTATTGATATGTGACCTTTTGTAACATAATGTTAATGTTTATACTGTTAAAATTGCATGTTAATTTTTATCTAATTACTTTTCATTCTTGATTGTGTAATTGATTTCTACTACCTGGGAATTTTATACTTTTGTGTATTTTTTGATAAGAAGTATTACTTCTTTTGTCCATGTTTAAAATTCCTTTGAGTATGGCTTGTAGTTTCAGTGACAAATACTCTAATTGTTTGCTTGTCTGGAAAAGACTTTTTCTTTTCATTTTTGAAGCTTAGTTTGACAAGATACTAAATTATTGGGTAGCATTCTTTTATCTTTAGGAAGACTGAATGTAAGTCTCAGTCTTTTCTGGCTTGCAAGGTTTTGGCTGAAAATTTTTCAGTTAGTCTGTTAGGATTTCCTTTATATTTGATTAGATACTTCTTACTTGCTATTTGTATACTTTTTTTCTTCCCATTAACTTTAGATAATCTGCTGACTATATGCCTCCATGAGGTTCTTATTGCAATGTATTTTTCAGGAGTTCACTGAACTTTTTATACCTAGGTAACTAGATCTCTAGTAAGAACAGAGAACTTTTCCTGAATTAGTCTCTCAGTGTTTCACACTTTATATTTTCTTCTTCTCCCTCTAGAATAACTTAACTTGTAGTTCTTGCTGCTTTACATAATCCCATATTCTTCAAAGTTTTGTTCATTTAAAAACAAATCTTTTTTTAATCTTACAAGGTTAATTTGGGAAAAAAAAAAAAAAAAAAAAAAAAACTGTATTCCAGGTCTAAAGTTCACTATTCTCCTTGGTCAGGGCTATTTGTGAAGTTAAGTGTATTTTGTAATTCCTTCAATGAATTTTTTCACTTGCAGAACTTCTGTTTTGTTATTTAAAATAATATCTATCTCTTTTTTTGGTTGGTAGGCTATTAATTGCTGCCTCAATTTCAGACCTTGTTATTGGTCTATTCAGGGATTCATCTTCTTCCTGGGTTAGTCTTGGGAGAGGCTAAGTGTCCAGGAATTTATCTATTTCTTCTAGATTTTCTGGTTTATTTGCATAGAGGTATTTATAGTACTCTCTGATGGTAGTTTGTATTTCTGTGGGATCCACGGTGATATCCCCTTTATCATTGTTTATTCTGTCTTTTTTATTCTTCTCTCTTTCTTCTTTATTAGTCCAGCTATCAATTTTGTTGCTCTTTAAAAAAAAAAAAAAAAAAAAAAAACAGCTCTTGGATTTACTGATTTTTTGAAGAGACTTTTGTCGCTAACTCCTTCAGTTCTGGTCTGACCTTAGTTATTCCTTGTCTTCTGCTAGGCTTTGAATTTGTTTGATCTTGCTCCTCTAGTTCTTTTAATCATGACATTAGGGTGTCGATTTTAGATCTTTCCTCGCTTCTCATGTGGTCACTTAGTGCTATAAATTTCCCTCTACAGACTGCTTTAAATGTGTCCCAGAAGTTCTGGTACATTGTGTCTTTGTTGTGATTGGTTTCAAAGAACATCTTTATTTCTGCCTTCATTTCATTATTCATTCAATAGTCATTCAGGAGCAGTTGTTTCGTTTCCATGTAGTTGGGCAATTTTGAGTGAGTTTCTTAATACTGAGTTCTAATTTGATTGCACTGTGGTCTCAGAGACTGTTATGATTTCCATTATTTTGCATTTGCTGAGGAGTGGTTTACTTCCAATTATGTGGTTAATTTTAGAGTAGGTGTTAGGTATTGCTGAGAAG
Organism: Saguinus oedipus; assembly: GCA_031835075.1. NCBI lineage: Eukaryota > Metazoa > Chordata > Mammalia > Primates > Cebidae > Saguinus > Saguinus oedipus. Next base: position 43,583,597 of record CM063183.1, read on the forward strand.
AATGTATATTCTGTGGATTTGGGGTGGAGAGTTCTGTAAATGTCTATTAGATCCACTTGGTCCAGATCTGAGTTCAAGTCCTGGATATCCTTGTTAATTCTCTGTCTCATTGATACAATATTGGCAGTGGGGTGTTTAAAGTCTCCCACTATTACCGCGTGGGAGTCTACGTCTCTTTGTAGGTCATTAAGGACTTGCTTTATGTATCTGGGTGCTCCTGTATTGGGCGTATATGCATATTTAGGATAGTTAGCTCTTCTTGTTCCATCGATCCTTTCACCATTATATAATGCCCTTCTTTGTCTCTTTGGATCTTTGTTGGTTTTTTTTTCTTTTTTTTTTGAGATGGAGTTTCGCTGTTGTTACCCAGGCTGGAGTGCAATGGTGCGATCTCGGCTCACCGCAACCTCTGCCTCCTGGGTTCAAACAATTCTCCTGCCTTAGCCTCCCGAGTAGCTGGGACTACAGGCATCCTGCCTCAGCCTCCCAAGTAGCTGGGACTACAGGCACACACCACTATGCCCAGCTAATTTTTTGTATTTTTAGTAGAGACGGGGTTTCACCATGTTGACCAGGATGGTCTCGATCTCTTGACCTCATGATTCTCCTGCCTCGGCCTCCCAAAGTGCTGGGATTATAGGCATGAGCCACCGCGCCCAGCCCAAATCTTTGTTGGTTTAAAGTCTGCTTTATCGCAGTCTAGGATTGCCACCTCTGCTTTTTTTTTGCTTTCCATTTGCTTGGTAAATCTTCTTCCATCCCTTTATTTTGAGCTTATGTGTGTCTTTTCATATGAGATGGGTCTCCTGAATACAGTACACAGATGGGTTTTGACTCTTTAACCAATTTGCCAGTCTGTGTGTTTTGATTGAGGCATTTAGCCCATTTACATTTAAGGTTAATATTGTTATATGCAAATTTGATCAGACAGGTCCACAGCTGAATTGCTACCAGAGGTACAAAAAGGAGCTGGTAACATTTCTTCTGAAACTATTCCAAACAATAGAAAAAACAGAAAATCCTCCCTAACTCATTTCATGAGACCAACATCATCCTGATACCAAAACCAGGCAGAGCCACAACTAAAAAAGAAAATTTCAGGCCAATATCCATGATGAACATTGATGCAAAAATCCTCAATAAAATACTGGCAAACTGAATCTGACAGTACATCAAAAAGATTATCCATTACTATGAAGCTGGCTTCATCCCTGGGATGCAAGGCTGATTGAACATAAACAAATCAATAAACATAATCCATCACATAAACAGAGGCGGCCTTTGACAAAATTCAACAGCCCTTTATGATAAAAACTCTCAGTAAACTAGGTATCAATGCAACATATCTCAAAATAATAAGAGCTATTTATGACAAACCAACAGCCAATATCATACTGAATGGGCAAAAACTGGAAGAATTCCCTTTGAAAACTGACACAAGACAAGGATGCCCTCTCTCACCACTCATATTAAACATAGGATTGGAAGTTCTTGCCATGGCAATCAGGCAAGAAAAAGAAATAAAGGGTATTCACATAGGAAAAGAGGAAATCAAATTGCCTCTATTCGCAGATGACATGATTTGTATATTGAGAAGACCCCATCATCTCAGCCAAAATCTCCTTAAGCTGATAAGTAACTTCAGCAAAGGCTTAGGATACAAAATCCATGTGCAAAAATCACAAGAATTCCTGTACACCAATAACACAGACAGAGAGCCAAATCATGAGTGAACTCCCATTCACAATTGCTCAAAGAGAATAAAATACCTAGGAATACAACTAACAAGAGATGTGAAGGACCTCTTCAAGGAGAACTATAAACCACTGCTCAGGGAAATAAGAGAGGACACAAACAGATGGAAAAACATTCCATGTTCATGGCTAGGAAGAATCAATATTATAAAAATAGATTCAATGCCATCCCCATCAAGCTACCATTAACTTTCTTCATAGAGCTGGGAAAAAAAAGCCACCTTAAATTTTATATGGAACTGAAAAGAGTCCATATAGCCAAAACAATCCAAAGCAAACAAAAAAACAAAAAAAAAACAAAAAAAAACAAAGCTGGAGGCATCATGCTACCCAACTTCTAACCATACTGGAAGGCTACAGTAATCAAAACAGCATGCTACTGGTACCAAAACAGAGATACAGATCAATGGAACAGAACAGAGGCCTCGGAAGTAATGCCACACATTACAACTATCTCATCTTTGACAAACCTGACAAAAGCAATAGGGAAAGGATTCCCTGTTTAATAAATGGTGTTGGAAAAACTGGCTAGCCATGTGCAGAAAGCTAAAACTGGACCCCTTCCTTACACCTTATACAAAAATTAACTCCAGATGGATTAAGGATTTAAACATAAGACCTAACACTATAAAAACCCTAGAACAACACCTAAGCAATACCAATCAGGACAGGGGCATAGGCAAGGACTTCATAACTAGAACACCAAAAGCAACAGCAACAAAAGCCAAAATAGACAAATGGGATTTCATTAAACTTAAGAACTTCTGCACAACAAAAGAAACTATCATTAGTGTGAACTGACAACCAACAGAATGAAAAAAAAATTGCAATCTGCCCATTTGACAAAGGGCTAATATCCAGAATCTACAAAGAACTTAAACAAATTTACAAGATAAAAACAACTGGGGCTGGGTGTGGTGGCTCAAGCCTGTAATCCCAGAACTTTGGGAGTCTGAGGTGGGTGAATCACGAGGTCAAGAGATCGAGACCATCCTGGTCAACATGGTGAAATCCTGTCTCTACTAAAAATATAAAAAATTAGCTGGGCATGGTGGCATGTGCCTGTAATCCCAGCTACTCGGGAGGCTGAGGCAACAGAATTGCCTGAACCCAGGAGGCAGAGGTTGCAGTGAGCCAAGATCGTGCCATTGCACTCCAGCCTGGGTACAAGAGCGAAACTCTGTCTCAAAAAAAAAAAAAAAAAAAAAAACCACCCCACCAAAAAGTGGCTGAAGGATATGAACACTTTTCAAAAGAAGACTTTTATGCAGCCAACAAACATATGAAAAAAAGCTCATCATCACTGGTCATTAGAGAAACGCAAATCAAAACCACAATGAGATACCATCTCATGCCAGTTAGGATGGCGATTATTTAAACAATCAGGAGACAACAGATGCTGGAGATGATGTGGAGAAATAGGAATGATTTTACAGTGTAAATTAATTCAACCATTGTGGAAGACAGTGTGGTGATTCCTCAAGGATCTAGAAATAGAAATACCATATGACCCAGCAATTCTATTACTGGGTATATACCCAAAGAATCAAAAATCATTCTATTGTAAAGATACATTCACATGTTTGTTTACTGTGGCACTATTCATAATAGCAAACACTTGGAACCAACCCAAATGCCCATCAACGATAGACAGAATGCAAATTCGTGAAGCGTTTCATATTTTATTAAAAAAAAAGAAAAAAATGTAGCATATATACACCATGGAACACTATGCAGACATCAAAAATGATGAGTTTGTGTCCTTTTCAGGGACAGGGATAAGGCTGGAAACCATCATTCTCAGCAAAATGACACAAGAACAGAAAACCAAACATTGAATATTCTCACTTATAAGTGGGTGTTGAACAATTAGAACACATGGACACAGGAAGGGAAACACACACTGGGGCCAGTCAGGTGACTGGGGAGTAGGGGTTGCATAGCAGTGGGTAGGGGAATTGTGGAGGAATAGCATTAGGAGAAATACCTAATGCAGATGATGGGGTGATGGATGCAGGAAACCACCATGGCACGTGTATACCTATGTAACAAACATGAATGTTCTGCACATGTACCCCAGAACTTAAAGTATAATAAAAATAATATCTCTTTCTTTATATCCTGAATTTTTTTTTCTTATTTATATGTGGATTTTTTTTTCCCAACTTTTTCTTTAATATCCTTGAGCTTCTTTAAAGTTAATATTTTGAATTCTTTATCTGGTATTTCAAAAATTTCATTTTGGTTAGGATTCATTGCAGGAAAGTTAGTGTGATCTTTAGGGGGTGCTGTGACTGTCAGTTTTTCATACTGTCTTAATGATTTTTCTTGTTTTCTTCTCATTTAAGCTATCTCTCCTTATTTTTGAATTTATTTTCTTTTAGATGGTATTTCTCCCCTCCCTGACCCCAAGGATGTGACTATAATCTATGTTGTGTAGGGTCCCTTTGTTTTGGTTCTGGGTGCTTTCAGTGGCAAAGACCCTGTATAGGTTCTTTGGTTATATGTGGCACTTGTATAGTGTCTTTCTCAGATGCTTGATGTAGTAGCAATATACTAGGTGCATGAGTGGGCTCACTGCCTCCTGCACGGCCAGTATGGCAGAGGTGTCAGGAAGCCTATTTCTCAGTGCTGTGCTCTTGTGCCAGCAGATTTTGTATTGGGCTGCACAGTTCATTCTCTAGGCCAGTGGGTACTGTATATGGATAAGAGCCAGCTGTGGCCAATGCAGATTGGTATATGCTTGATCTTCATTTACTGTGAGATGCTTTTTTAAAATTAGATATCCTATAGAATTCACAGTGGTCTGTGTCCCTGCTCGGTCCCAGAGAGGGAAAACAGGCTGGGTGGAACTGGACTGGGCAAGTCCATCTATACATCCCCTAATGGCAGGTATAAGCACTAGCTTCATGAGGGTGTCTGGGAGGCAGTAGCCAAGTGCCAAGAGATATCCCTAGGCATGGAGTAGAGAAATCTCCACTTCCTCAAGTTCTCTGCCTTGAAATGGCCAGGCAGCCCAGACTCCTAATCTAAGAAATAGGTGCTTCAAATGCCTGGGGATACGTTCAGTCATGGAGCGGCAGCGGGGGGCGGGGGGGGGGGGGTTGGGGGGGGTGGGGGGCGGACCACACCAAGATCTTTGTACCTGAAAGGAGGGGTGGCTCAGGCTGAGCAGGTGCACTGAATGCCTGGAAATATGCCCTGCTGTGAAGTATACAGGGTGCTGCTGCTTCAGGATCTCTGCATGAAAAATCAGGGGCAGTTCAAGCTCCTATAGCAGGTCAGTAAGTGTGACAAAGGTCTGAGAATATGCCTGGGTATGGGGTAGAGAGTGTGCAATGGTGTCAAAATTGCTGCACAGGAAAGAAGGGGTGACTCAGATTCCTAATCCAGGCAAGGGGGTGTGCTGAATGCTCAGAATTATGCCCAGTTATGAAGCAGAGTAGACACCACTGCATCAAAATCTCTGCACAGAAAAGGAAGGACAACTCAGGCTCCTATCCACATGAGTGGATGTGCTGAATGCTTGTAATTATGCCTGGGTGTGAGGTGGAGAGGGCAATGCTGCACCACAGTCTCTGCACAGGAAGAGAGGTGTGGCTCAGGTCCCCATTCCAGGCCACTTGGTAGGCCAAGTGCCTGGAAATAGGTCCCCCAGAAAGCAGCAGAGGAATTTCTGTGAAGCAGAGTAACTGCTGCTGCAACCAGGTCTTTGCAAGGGAAAGGAAGCAAATCTCAGGGGTGGGGTCTGCCTCCCTCTCACTTCTTAAAACTTGTGGGGACTGACCAAAGGAGCAGACTACCCAGAAATGTCACACACACACTAGACCCAGCCTGCAAAGCTGTTCCTGGCCACACAAATCAAGCCACCCAGAGAATCGGTGGCTTCAGCAATTCTCCTTCTGCTCCAGTATGATGACAGGAAAACAGCCTGATTCTACTGCCTACTCACTGGGGTGCAGGCTACACTTTCACTCATCACTCAGTTCTGGTTGTGACTACCCTTTCCCTGCTCCAGAGTAAGTGCTCCGATCTCTAGCCAGAGTCTAAAGTGCCTATGGCAGCTGCCCCTGCTGGGTCACCAAAAATTACTGACTTTGAATGAAACTAGATTGCAAATGGTGTCCTTCCAGTCCCAGGTCTGGGAAAATACCCGCAGCTTTTCATGGCATCTTTCCCTCATACCATCTCCCAGCCTCTCCCCAAGTTAGCCCTTGTTTGCACCAATCTCTAGTTAAAAAGTGAATCATAGATGAAGACTGCCACTTTCATGCACTGAGACGTCACCCAATTTTATCCAGCAAATGTTACCACACAGACTGCTTGTAAACTTTCTCTTCCCCAGTATGTAGAGTGTCCTTCAATTCTGGGGTGAATTCTATATTCCTTCTTGAATAAAAGCTCAGAGTGTTGCTCTTTAACACACTATTTTTGCTATTTCCAAGTGAATGAAGCACACTAAAAACTTCTAATCCATCACCTTGGTAAAGAAAAAAACAAGAAGAGCTTCAAATAAAAAATGATTGGTCAAGTTATGGTATAAGATTCCTAGCTGTCATAACACACACTGCCCTTCTGGATATCGTCACTGTTTTCCTAGATCATACAAAGTATAATATGATTATCTAAAAACAATAGTTGAGGTGTTCATTATGTAAGCATTGATTACTAAATGAAAAGTGGTGAATGATCACAGAATCACTTGAATCTAAAATTGATTGATAGTTATAAAGATGGTAAGATTATCTTTGAACTCACCTCTAGTGTCCATTTTCTACTGCACTTTCACAGACATAATGTCAATTCAACAGCTCTTTTTGCATTTTTGGAGGATCTTCAAACGCCTTATTCACAACTACCATTAAGGGATGTATAGATGAACTTTCCCAGCCCAGCCCCACCCCGCTTGCTTGCGTTCACCCAGTTCAGCCTCACTTAGCTTGTTTTCCCTCTCTGGAACCAAGCAGGGAGCACAGGCCACTATGCATTCTATAGGATAGCTCATTGCCTGAGGCAACAGAGAGCATCTCACAGTAAACAAAGGTCACTTCCTACATGGGTAGCAGCAGGCAAAGAGAGAGCTAGTAGAGAGAAACTCTTGTTTTTAAAACTATCAGATCTCATGATAGTTGAACTACCTGTTCACTATTACAAGAACATCATGGAAAAGACCTGCCCGTAATTCAATCATCCCAATCATCCCACAACACATGGGAATTATGGGAGTTATAAGATTGGGGTGAGAACAGAGAGCCAAGCCATAACTTTAAAAAAAAATTGAATCAACCCTAAGGCCTCTTATGCCACATCTCTATGTATGATTTCTATCAATAGCATAATCCTTCATAATCCTTATTCCTCACAACAATCAAACCAACATTAAATGGCAGAAGATGAACAATATGTTTAGCAATCCAACAACATTCTTATTTTGTCTGTCTCATTTCTACTTCGTCACTGACAACAAAGGGAGACAAAAGGAATTTCCTTCTCTATTAGTCTGTTCTCACATTGCTATAAAGATACTACCTGGCCGGGTGCAGTGGCTCACGCCTGTAATCCCAGCACTTTGGGAGGCTGAGGCGGGTGGATCACAAGGTCAAGAGATCGAGACCATCCTGGTCAATATGGTGAAACCCTGTCTCTACTAAAAATACAAAAATTAGCTGGGCATGGTGGCGCACGCCTGTAGTCCCAGCTACTCGGGAGGCAGGAGAATTGCTTGAACCCAGGAGGCGGAGGTTGCAGTGAGCCGAGATCACACCATTGCACTCCAGCAACTGGGTAAAAAGAGAAAAACTCTGTCTCAAAAAAAAAAAGATACTACCTGAGACTGGGTAATTTGTAAGTAAATGAGGTTTAATTGGCTCACAGTTCTACATGGCTGGGGAGGCCTCAGAAAACTTACAGTCATGGTGGAGGGTGAAGAGGAAGCAAGGCATGTCTTTACCTGGTGGTAGGAGAGAGAGAGCCTGCAGGGGAAACTGCCACTTTTAAACAAGCAGATCTCGTGAGAACTCCCTCACTATAGGAGAACAGCATGGGGGAAACCACCCCATGATCCAGTCACCTACCCAGCAGGTCCCTCCCTTCACACATAAGGATTACATTTTGAGATGATATTTGGGTAGGAACACAAAACCAAACCATATTACCTTCCTTTCTCTGCTTCTCCTTAAAGAAACCCTTTAAAACAGTAAATGACAGATATGTAAACATCTTGAGGGATCTACCTTATTTAATACTTTTCTCCAAGTTATTTAGATGCTAAAGTCCTACTGAAATGCTCTGAAAAAGGAAAGTCAAGTATAGATTTTTCAAAATTAAGTCTTATATAAACAGAGTAGTCAAATAGTTGACTTCCTAGCTCTTCTGGCTTATTCTCTTTTTATTCCAAATTATTGATATTCAAACACCTTGTCTTTGGCTATCCCTCATCCCACTCTCTTTTCTTGACTTTAAGTTGGCTTTAGAGTATACTGAAAAATAAATTCTATAGTTTTTGTTGGTAAGAAATTACAATTCATACATCATGTTTAAACTAAAGTTATAGAGCAAAGTCTTCTATAGAGAGATAAGCCACTATTTCAAGAACCTGGATGCCTAAGGACAATCACAATTATATATTTCTCCCAATTTGTTTACTTATATGTCAGAATTATTTCTGGAAAATCAGACTCCATGGGAGACATATTCTGAATGTCAAGATATTGATTCTAAAAGACAATGCATCTAATAAAAGGCAGAAGTAAGTCACTTTACCTAATGCACGTGCATGCACACACACACACACACACACACACACACATACACCGCTTCTATATTAAAAGTGGGGTTTGATTACAGAAAATTTGAGCCTCTGACCAAATAATAATTTACCCAATATCATGAAGGAATAAGGTAGAGCTTAATAGTCCAGCATGAGGTTAGAAGGTTTGCAAAAGAGGAACAATACTAAGAGAAAGCTGGTGGGTCCATCCTGTACTGCACATTCACCAGCCTAGAAGATACGAAAAACTAGTAGCACCAGCTAGCCAATGACCCTTTATTTCTGTTCAGAGCACAGAGTTCTCCATCTAAAGACAATTATACAAAATGGTTTAACTGCTAAAGAATTATGAAGGGAAATTTAATGCTAGTAGAAGTTTAAAGGGAAAAACTATCAGAGCATATTCAGACTTTTTTTTTTTTTTTTTTTTTTTTTTTGAGACAGAATTTTACTTTTATTGCCCAGGTTGGAGTGCAATGGCACAATCTCGGCTCACTGCAACCTCTGCCTCCCGGGTTCAAGCAATTCTCCTGCCTCAGCCTCCCAAGTAGCTGGAATTACAGGCATGTACCACCAGTCCTGGTTAATTTTGTATTTTTAGTAGAGATGGGGTTTCTCCATGTTGGTCAGGGTAGTCATGAACTCACAACCTCAGGTGATCTGCCTGCATTGGCCTCCCAAAGTGCTAAATACTTTACTGCATTTTTTTTTTTTTTTTTTTTGAGACGGAGTTTCGCTGCTGTTACCCAGGCTGGAGTGCAATGGCGCGATCTCGGCGCACCACAACCTCCGCCTCCTGGGTTCAGGCAATTCTCCTGCCTCAGCCTCCTGAGTAAGCCGGGATTACAGGCACACGCCACCATGCCCAGCTAATTTTTGTATTTTTAGTAGAGACGGGGTTTCACCATGTTGACCAGGATGGTCTCGATCTTTTGACCTCGTGATCCACCCGCCTCGGCCTCCCAAAGTGCTGGGATTACAAGCTTGAGCCACCGTGCCCGGCCTGCATTCTTAAACTAAAAGTGCTGGATGAAACAGAATTTTATTGGTGACTTAACATCATTGGTATTGCATGTTCTAAGAGCGAGAACACTAAATTTTTTTAAATCCTGTATGGCGTTTTGCCTCACATCTTGATTCACAGCTCTGTCTGTCCAGAAGTTTACGATTGAAAGAAATCTAAATCCCAAAAATTTTCTTCTTAACGCTAATGTTACTTTTAGAAATTCATGAGAAAAGTAGTTTCCTTTCAAAGCCCTAAATAGGAGAATATATTTTATTCTGATAACTTCAGTACAAAGTGAAAAAAAATGTGACCTGCACTGGGAATAGAGAAACAATCATGTTGAAATAATCATAGTTGAAAAAAAAATTCTCAAATCTCGAGTTGTAATAAAAATGTGGATCATCCTGGGAAATAAGAGATAGCCAGGAGCAAGTAATATTTGTCGCTATTTAAGGTTAACTGAGAAAAAATGGAGGTCATAGGCAAAGCATCTGAGTTACTGGCAGATGATTTCACCCCTCTAGAAAGGCTTTCACATAAGAAATTAATAGCTGGGCAGATGACGTATCAAAGGAATTTAAAGTTCATTCTGGACTCAAAGGATAAGACCCTCCAAAATATGTATTTTGAGGTAAAGCTTGACAAATTTATTAGTTTGGGGGACAAATTTAAAATAGGTGGTCCAGACCACATCAGAATTAAATGAGACACCACACAAAATAAAATAAAATAAAAAATAACTCTGTAGTGGAGTTTCACAAAGATACCTGGCAGGGGTTTTCTTCTACTGCTGAATTCCAAGATAATCGAGCCATGAGGAAAGGGGTGAATGAAGTTCACATTTCCGTTGGAAGCAGGAAATTAAAAACATCACAAAGAGTTTTGTGTTTCCTGTTAGGGAAGAGGGCAGGTAGATTCAGGAAAACGTGAACCGGGAGAACCATTCTCCATAGATTGCTGCATTAGGGTAATGCTATCTGATTTACCTATCAAGAAGAATGTGTTTAATTATTTTTGGAAGCTGGTGGCAAAATAACTGTTTTAATGATAAATAATGGACTATGTCAGGCTAATCTAGAGTTTTGTATTAAATATAACATGTACTAAACCAATTTTATATTAAAAAGTTGAAATCATTTAAACAATCGCAATTAGCATATAATTAGCATATATGTTAACAACGGGTGCTAGAATGTGGATGTAGAAAACAGCAGCAAGCAAATGCTTGATTGGATTTCAAGTTGGTGGGAGGGAATTAAATTTAGAATTGTCTCAATGTTCAAGGCCATAATTTATAACAATTAGAAGGCAAGCTCTTGATGGTTAGAGTATATTCATCTTTAATCTGTACTTAAAAAAAAAAAGTAATTTAGCTTTTCATTGGTAAACTCTTTTACATTTTTCAGAAAAGACTTTTCATAAAGCAACAAGTATTTCTAAAACAATGCTATGTGCCTAGTACCAAGATAAATAATATGAGCTGGGTGCAATGGCTCACACCTGCAATCCCAGCAACTTGGAAAGCTGAGGCAGGAGGGTTGCTTGATATCAAGAATTCAAGACCAGCATGGCAACACAGTAAGACCCAATCTTTACAAAATTAAAAAAAAAAAAAATCTGAGTAGGGTGTTGTGTACCTGTAGTCCCAGATACTTGGGAGGCTGAGGTAGGAGGATTACTTGAGCAAGAAGTTTGGGGCTGACTGCAGCCCACACCGGGCAACAGAGTAGACCTCATCTCTAAATAATAATAATAACAATATAAAATGTAAAGGAGAACTGTGAGATAAACACCTTCTGTCTTTGATCCAAAGTTGGTGTTACAAAATTATTGGAATGTGCTAAATGTTTAAAAACAAACTGGATTGTAACAGTTTATAAAACCAGAAGGAAGTACAAACAAGGAGTCCTCAGAGAAGCTAAGGACAGACAAGGAGAAGATATTTGCCTCCACTGAAGAGGTACATTTTGACGTGAGTGTTGTCAGCAGAAATGTTCTAGGAGAAGTTGGCTGCAAATACCATGTAGAGAGAGATGACATGTTGAAGAGCCCATAGGCAAAATAGGAAGATAAGTTGGCTGGAAATACCGTGTGGAGAGAGGTGACATATTAAAGATCCCATGGGCAAATTAGGAATGTTATGAAAATGGAATATATTGGAAAATGGGCCCCATTCTGCTACAGAAATCATTAGGAAAAAAATAAATTATTTTTCAATATTAAAAATTTATTATTAAAATATAGCTGAGGACAATAATGTGTCCAAAGCAGACATGCTCAAAAATCTCTATGTCATCTTCATTTTACACTAGTTTTCCTAAATCAGAAGAGAGTGGTTCATTCTAATGCTGAGTGTCATAATGAAGACTGTTTCTAAAAATTGTTCCCTTGTAATTTACAGGGAGGACTTCTGGACCATTGTCTTTTCTAGTTCTATGGGTTGAGTCTATTTTCAAATGATAAACTGACAGATTCTTGGATAACGTTTCCCTCTTTTTCTCTATCTCATCATCTGGTCAGTTAAACCCCCTCTAGAGCTCCCTCTATTTTTTTTTTTTTCTTTAGTTTTACTTTAAGTTCTGGGATACAAGTGCAGAACATGCAGGTTTGTTACACGGGAATACATGTGCCACAGTGGTTTGCTACACCTATCAACCCATCATCTAGGTTTTAAGCCCTGCATGCATTAGATATTATGTATATTAGATACTAATGCTCTCCCTTCCCTTACCTCCCACCCCCCAACAGGCCCCAGTGTGTGATGTTCCCCTCCCTGTGTTCTCATTGTTCAATTCCCACTTAGAAGTAAGAAGATGCTGTGTTTGGTTTTCTGTTTCTGTGTTAGTTTGCTGAGAATGACAGCTTCTAGCTTCATCCATGTTCAGGCAAAGGACATGAACTCATTCCTTTTTATGTCTGCATAGTATTCCATGGTGTATATGTGCCACATTTTCTTTATCTAGTCTATCATTGATGGAGATTTGGGTTGGTTCCAAGACTTTGCTATTGTAAAGAGTGCTGCAATAAACATATGTGTGCATGTGTCTTTAGAGTAGAATAATTTGTAATCCTTTACGTATATACCCAGAAATGCAATTGCTGGGTCAAATGGTATTTCTATTTCTAGATCCTTGAGGAATCGTCACACTGTCTTCCACAATAGCTGAACTAATTTGCACTCCCACCAACAGTATAAAATTGTTCCTATTTCTCCATATTCTCTCCAGCATCTCTGGTCTCCTGACTTTTTAATGATCAGCATTTTAACTTGCCTGAGATGGGATCTCATTGTGGTTTTGATTTGCATTTCTCTAATGACCAGTGATGATGAGCCTTTTTTCATGTTTGTTGGCTGCATAAATGTCTTCTTTTAAGAAGTGTCTGTTCATATCCTTTGCCCAATTTTTAATGGGTTTTTTTTCTTGTAAATTTAAGTTACTTGTAGATTCTGGATATTGAACCTTTGTCAGATAGGTGGCTTGCAGACATTTTCTCCCACTCTGCAGGTTGCCTGTTCACTCTGATGATAGTGATTTTTTTATGTTTTTTTTTTTTTTGTGTGTGTGTGTGTGTAGAAGCTCTTCAGTTTAATTAGATCTCATTTGTTAATTTTAAATTATCAAAAGGTGCTTATCAGCTTAAGGAGTTTTTGGCCTAAGATGATGGGATTTTCTAAATATACAATCATATCTCCTGCAAACAGACAATTTGACTTTCTCTCTTCCTATTTAAATATGCTTTCTTTCTTTCTCTTGCCTGATTGCCCTGGCCAGAAATATCAATACTATGTTGAATAGGAGTGGTGAAAGAAGGCATTCTTGTCTTGTGCCTGTTTTCAAAGGGAATGCTTCCAGCTTTTGCCCATTCAGTATAATATTGGCTATGGATTTGTCATAAATAGCTCTTATTATTTTGAAATACATTCCATAAATACGTATTTATTTATTTATTTTTTGCATGAAGGGATGAATTTTATTGAATGCCTTTTCTACATCTATTGAGATAATCATGTGGGTTTTGTCATTGTTTCTGTTTATATGACAGATTACATTTATTGATTTTTATATGTTGAACCAGACTTGCATCCCAAAGATGAAGCTGACTTGATCCTGGTGGATAAGCTTTTCGATGTGCTGTTGGATTCGGTTTGCCAGTATTTTATTGAGGATTTTTGCACTGATGTTCATCAGGGATATTGGCCTGAAATTTTCCTTTTTTGTTGTGTCTCTGCCAAGTTTTGGTATCAAGATGATACTGGCCTCATAAAAAGAGTCCCTCTTTTTCCATTGTTTGGAACAGTTTCAGAAGGAATGGTATCAGCAACTCTTTGTACCTGGGGTAGAATTTGGCTGTGAGTCCTTCTGGTCCTGGGCTTTTAGTTGGTAAGCTATTAATTACTGCTTCAATTTCAGCACCTATTATTGGTCTACCGAGGAATTTGTTTTCTTCCTGGTTTAGTCTTGGGAGGGTGTATGTGTGCAGGAATTTATCCTTTTCTTCTAGATTTTCTAGTTCATTTGCGTAGAGGTGTTTATAGTATTCTGTTAGAAGTTTGCATTTCTGTGGGATTAGTGATGTTATCTCCTTTATCATTTTTATTGTGTCTATTTTATTCTTCTATTACTCTTGCTAGTGATCCATCTGTTTTGTTAATCTTCTCAAAAACACAGCTCCTGCATTCATTGATTTTTTGAAGGATTTTTTTGTGTCTCCATGTCCTTCAGTTCTGATCTTAGTTATTTCTTATCTTCTGATAGCTTTTGGATTTGTTTTCTCTTGCTTCTCTATTTCTTTTAATTGTGATGTTAGGGTGTTGATTTGAGACTTTCCAGCTTTCTAATGTAGGCATTTGGTGATATAAATTTCCCTCTTGACACAGCTTTGGCTGTGTCCCAGAGATGCTGGTACATGGTCTCCTTATTCTCATTGGTTTCCAAGAACTTCTTTTTGTCTGCCTTAATGTTGTTATTTACTCAGTAATCTTCCAGGAGCATGTTGTTCAATTTCCATGTAGTTGTGTGGTTTTGAGTAAGTTTCTTAATCATGTGTTCTAAGAAAACTCCTCTTTCTCACCTTCCAGAAGATTTTCCTGGTTTCAGTTAACTATGTATCACATATTTTATCTGAGATTCCTTAGCCTATTTTCAATCCATATTTTAATAGTTATGGTCCAATGTCTTCTCTGAGAGAGCCCAGCTCTGTTTTTCCACAATATAATCAGGAAGAGACACTGGAATTTTACCAGTTTCAGCCTTTTAATTTGGTTTTTATTTATTTGTGTGTGTGTATGTGTGTGTTGTTTTTTGTTGTTGTTGTTGTTGTTTTGAGATGGAGTCTTGCTCTGTCACCCACATTGGAGTGCAGTGACCTTGGCTCACTGCAACCTCTGCCTCCTGGGTTCAAGTGATTCGCCTACCTCAGCCTCCTGAGTAGCTGGGATTATAGGTGCACACCCCCATGCCCAGCTAATTTTTTGTATTTTTTAGTAAAAATGGGGTTTCACCATGTTGGTGATGCTGGTCTTAACTCCTGACTTCGTGATCTGCCCACCTCGGCCTCCTAAAGTGCTGGGATTACAGGCATGAGCCACCGTGCCTGGCCAAATTTGGTATTTTGATCCTCTCTAGTATGCAGCCCAAACTAGTGTCCCATCTCAAACATTCCTGTGAAATATATCTTGGTTGTCCAGGCATGGTGAATACTCAAATGAGACACAGGAAAGAACAGGGAGGAGGAGGGAGAGGGAGAAGGAAGGAAGAACAAGAGAGAGGGAGAAGGAGAAAGATTTTTTATTATTATTATTAAGACAGGGTTTCACCATGTTAGTCAGGCTGGTCTTGAACTCCCGACCTCAGGTGATCCGCCTGCCTTGACCTCCAAAGTGCTTGGATTACAGGCATGAGCCACCACACCCAGCCGGAGAAAGATCTCAGTTGCTCTACTGAGCAATTTCAGAAAGTGTGCGGAGACCTGACTGTTGAGGAAGCCATGTGTTTTATGGCCATCTCTGCCACATCAGAGAACTCAGAGAATGACACAACTCTTCGTTTACAATTTAACACTTGGAATCAGGTTTGTAAAAACACTCATTTTTGGTAAATATTTTAATAAACAATACCTTTTAAAAAAACTTTATTTATAAGCTTACAAATTATTTGAAGATTTGATTATACGCAAGTCCATAAGAAATTAATAAAAATAGAGGAAGCAATTGAAAACAAATAATTTTTAGACTCTTATCTGTGTAGCATGAATTTTTTTCTAGAGAATAAATATTTTCATGTGTCAGAAATTCAAATTTTCAAAGATTTCTGAGACACTTTTATTCAAAAGGCCAATGTTCTTTTGGCTTAGGAACTCCACCAGTTTGTTATGAATTTGACATAGGAAAAAAACCACTGTTCTTTCTCATTTCTCCTGCACCAGCCATTGTCAGAGAATTCCACTAATCTCTATAAAACTAGATTCTACCTTTCTCAAATTGATAAACTTTTTATTTCACAAATATTTAGAGCATGCATGCTGCCTCACAATCATGATATGATCGGCATTACAGATTACATGAAACTGAATGTGGCTAGGTCAAAGTAGATTCCTGGCATAGTGGGCATCAGCTCTACAGAATTTTTTCCCAGATCTATCACAGAATAGCCTGCAGTCTTGGACAAACTACCTGTATCCTTGGTGTCTATTTCCGTATTAATATCTAGAGTTAGGTGACACTAGTAAGAATATATTATATAACACATAAAAAAATGAATTTAATGTTTCCATTAAAGTAAATTAACATCTTAATATTATACCATTTTTTGGATATAAGTTCAGCACTGAATGCTTAATGTTACCCATAAAATCCATCCACTGGATTTTATGTAACATCCTAACATTTTTGTACTTATAAGCAGAAAAGAACATCAAAACTTTCTTTTGAAGTGGCAATACCTACTGCACTACGTTTCGTACTTGTTCAGAGTACTTATAAGAAATCTTCTAAAATAATGAAGTAGAGGAAAGCTTTTTTAAAAAGTTTAGGAATATTGTGTTACACATTAAGTTGTGAGGACTGTAAATCTCACCTATTTACCAAAATGGATTTTTTAAAAATCTGGCAACAATAAGCAGTATATGTTAAAATACTGAAACGAGGAAACTCTACAGGGAAAAGAAAGTCTAAATCAAGACAGAATAATATTAGTTTCATAACTGAGGTACATTTCAGGCAAAAGAAAGAGACTTTCAGATGAGCAGATGAATAACTTTGCAAAATTCCAGATCTGATTTTGCTTTGAAGTATGGACAGAATATTAATATATAAGAAGAAAGAGCATTCCAAAAGGAGAAGCAACCTTCTGGTTGAAAGTGGGAGATGAAGGATGAACAAAAATGACCTGGTAAATAATTTCCATTTTTCTTCAAGATGTAGGCCCAATGTACATGAATACCTCAATATTTAACAATGAAGAATCATATGGTTTAGAAATGGTCATGTACTCTGGGTGATCTCAGCAGAAATAAAGAATGGTATTGACCCCCTTGCTTCACCTGCTTCCTCTAGCAAAGAAGCACACAGGGACCTCTTGAAGTAGCTGCCAGAGTCAACAAGGGAAGATAAACATTGTTCTGCGATCCATAAAAAGTAGAGAGAAAATTAGAGTTTCCTGTGCTTTTATTTTCTTCTTTTCACTTAATGTGACTTACCAGGAAACTGTTTCACGCTCTCAGACTAAATCGAATATTCAAGCCCCTAACACGCTGACCAAGTTCATTGTTTCAGATAAGTAAATGCATTGTTTAGGGGTCACTTCATGTCTTGGCCTAGCAATTTTACTGCTTTGAGACTTGTCCTAGGAACAGGAGTAGGGAGGTGGCGCGGATTGACTAAGATTTTAGCCTCCGGCTATTAACAAAATCTGCAATCCTCAAGTAGTTCTCTCGTTGAGGACTCACTAACCTAAATTTCTTTGCTTTCGTGAGTTTGAAGCCACATATTAATAATATTGTGATGATTTTCTTCATGGGGTTTAATGCACCATTAGTTTCATATTAGGTGCCGTTAACTAAATGTATCTACCAATAATTGTTTTAAAGGGTAACCAATTGTTTTGACAGCTATAGGGCAAGGCTTTCAATAGCTAGAGGAGCATTAAATTAGAGGTTTGTAAAACTACCAGAATTGAACTTTGAAAGTACATATAGTGTTCAAGTGTACCCTGAAATGCTCTCATGCTAAGTGGCTTATTATTTCCACTACTGTAGATACAGGGATCAGATCGCCTCTTGGTTTTACCATTCATTATGATGGCATCATCTAGCACCACCATGGCTAATTTCCCAGGCTTCTCTCTCTCTGCTCACTGTAGGAATTTGTGGGGAAATGCCATTTCTTTTAGAAAATGTGGCAGTTATGAATATATTCATCTGTTGACTCTCATGTAAATGCCTTTCAATGAAATAGATAAAAATCAACTCTATGGAAAAGACATCTTATGCTTATGACACTTAGGAGGATACCTATGCTAACAAGACCAACAGAGCAATTCCTCTGTTAATGAACAATATGCCCCCTAAGAATACATTCAGATAGATATTCTGAGCTGGAAGTAACAGATACAATTATACAGATGGCATCTAGAAAGAATTATCACTCCTGCTCTTTCTATGTTCCCTTCATGTAGAGCAACACTTCTCCCGACTTCTGCAACCCTATAAAGGGAGTGCTTCCACTTCACTCCTAGCAACCAAAAGCAGACATGCTGTGGATCCCAGGTCTTTCTTTAACTGGATCAGCATCTTGGCCAGTCTAGGGTGGTGTATGCTTAGGACAGGGCCAATGTTATCTCTTTTCCTGCAGCTTTTTGTGTAGGCTGTGAAGCAAGGAGGCACCCTTAAATCTTCCTATGTCTGCTAGTTACTGGGAAATAATAACAAAAACAATGGCAGTAGTGAAAACAACAGCTATTATGGGATTGCATGTGTCATGGACTGATTGTTTATGGCATCTTGAAATCTGGATGTTGAACCCTTAATCCCCCATGTGATGCTGATATTTGATGATGGGGTCTTCGAGGAGTAACTGGGGTTAAATTAGGACATGGTCCTTATGATGGGATTAGTGAGTGGCCTTTCAAAAATAAGATGATCTCATTTATGTACTGAGGAAAGCCCATGGGAGGACACAGAAAGAAGGCATCTGTATACAAGCCAGAAAGCACGCCCCCTCCAGGGACAAAATAGGCTGGCACCTTGATCTTGAACCTTCCAGCCTCTAGAACTGTGAGAAATAAATTTCTGTGGTTTAAATCACTTAGTATAAGGTAATTTTTTATAGCAACCCAAGTAAGACAAGGGAATAGGAATCTGGCATTCCTTTTCCAATGGAGGAACATCAGCTGATACCCTCCCTCAGTCCTCCTCAGAGAAAGAGAATACTCTTATCTGATTAAAGTGTTTGAAAAAAGATGCTAAGCAGGTTGACTAAGAGCCGTTTGGGTTCCCTGTTTCAGAGCCTGCCTATTGACAGAACACAGGTGTTCTGGTGCCCTCTCTGCTGTGTGGTAGGAAACTGTCCCTGGAAGAGATATTTCTTGTGCATAGTTCCAGGTGAGAATTAAGTTAATTCTGGAATAAAATATTACCAGTTACTTAGCTGCAGCTCTAAAGCTACATTTCCAATCAGTGCATTAGTAATAATTGTATCTGTACCTGACCCTTACTCTTATTTTGCATTGACTCTGAACTCAGTGGGGCAACAGGGGTGTTTATGAACCCTCTAAATAATCTTTAGATGTATCATTGATAGCATCTCAGTCTCACATTTATACCATTTACTATAATCTGGATACTATACTGAAAACTCAGTAGTATAGCACAAGTGTTAATTGCCCAGACTCTAAAGACAGGAGGATGGGGTTCAAATCTCTTATGTCATACATTCTGTAATTTGAGATAAATTACTTAAGCCTCGCTGTACCTCACTCCACTCACTTGAAGAAATCAGAACAATATTAGAACTATTGTAAAAGTTCAATAGATTACATATTACATGCTTAGAAAAATATCCAGCACGTGCTACATGCATAATGGTTATCTAGCATTCCTTACTACAACTAATATAGTACCAAATTTGTCTCAATTTTATAGATGAGTGAACTGAGACTCAGAGAAGTTGAATGTATTTTTCCCAGAGTTCTCACAGTTAGCAAATTGTAGGGTTGGGATTTAATGCCAGATCTCGCTAACTATGTATTTTTTTCCCCAGGAGGGATATTTATCAAGACAAACCTCTATCAAATTGGAAAAAAAGGTGGAGGGTAAGCTATGATTCCTTCATCTATCTGATTTGTCCATAACAGGAATATCCACTCTTTCACATTGTAACAATCTTCCTTGCACACTCTTTAATGAATGTTGTCCTTTCTTACCGACTGTGTATAATCAAACACTTACAACATGTTTCAAGAGTTTCTCACTTCAGGGCTATCACTATACTTACATTGAAGCTATTATTCAGATATGTCTAAGAAGTTTCCATTCTTAAAGACCCTTACCCCTCAGCTTTTGTCAATATGAGAAAAATTATAAAGATATTCTTTATGGTTAGAAATTTTGGAGTATGACATTGCTATTTTTAACAAAGATCTGCTAAATCATTTAAAACAACTCTTAGTAAACCACTTACTTAATTTTTCCTATAGATTCCAAGTCCCAAATAGGTCAGATAATTTGCAATCAGAACATTTTTCTGTACCGCTTTACTTCTAGATGGAGCATTATTTCCAGTTTGGTGGAACATTTTAAGGACAAAAATGGTCCATAATGAAGGGAAATGCCACGGGAGTATAGACAAGAGTCTTACACAGAGACATAAACTCTCACTATATACCCCCTGTTCCCAGTCCTGATTCACAATGAATTTTCCCAATTAATTCACTATCAACCTATTGAACTGTAGCAGCAAGAAAGAGTATTATGAAAGGCTAGATGATACCAGCAGCAAATTCATCACCCAGCAGTCAGGGAGAAAAATCTATGCTAGCCTGATGAAGAAATTATAGGTCCATTTGAATCTGAAGAACACTCTGAAAAACCAGAGGGGACCAGGTATAAACAGTATGGTCAAATCAACTCAAATAAACGGAGATGCCAGCAACCCAGAGTCCCATCTAGTTGCCTGAGATATTTCTGAGGAAACCTTGACAAGTTATGCATTATTTATTCCATTTGTGGTGTATTTTTTGCCAACTCATATACCAATGCATGTAAGAAACTTTATTTCCTCTATGGCATTTCTAATCGTTTCTAAGTAGCTCTTTCCAAAACAGAGAATGGGGCCGACAATGTTGCCTTCCTAAGGCAGAGCTGGGCAGGACGCAGCAGCTCCCCTAACTTGATGCTACTGGCTTTCACTCACAGGGAAACTTGAGCCTCTGCCTCTGAAGCTGGAAGTAGAAGCTTGTCACCAAAAGTAGACAGCTGGATTGCCCAAGGTTATTAAATATGTTATATCTGACAGTAATTGTTCCTACTATTTATCTCTATCTGAATAAAAGGACTTCTTAATTAGTGCCTGAGAAAGTAATTGAGGGTGCAACTGACAGAAACAGTATGCACAGTTTTGCCATAATGAAGCCAGTCATGTAATGAAACCTAAGTCAGTTTGTTATTCTATGCAAAAGGAAACTCCTAAATTTCCCCTGTAGATCCTTTCTGAATTTTACCCTTCACCATCATGAAAACTGTGGGACATCAGCATGCATATGACACATGAAATTTTCTTCACATTCCCTAATTTCAGCTTGTGCATTTTTAAATACAGTTTTATACAAGGATAAGACTAAAAAATCTCAATGAATAAGGACAAATTAGTATTCCGCATGTAAAAGGTTAAAATTTTTACTTAAGAAAATGACTTAAGCCAAGTCATTCTGCAAAGCAATGAAGAAAGTAAGCTTAAATGAATGAAGCCACAAAGAAGATAATAGAGAAAGATAAATATTTAAAGAAAAGAGTAACATTGAGGGTTTTTTTCCAGTTCCATGAGGCTTTCCTTACTCTAACAGAATTCTCTTCTCTCAACCTTCTTGATGGAAGGTAGATGATCTCTGACAATCTCACAAACTGTCTATCATCTTCAGGTCTCTAAGTGCCAAAGAATATGTTGGGAGGTTTTTCTTTTGTTCCTTCTGGATGAAGGGAAAAAGAAGTCATGATACGTTTGGCGAGATTTTCAATGAAGTGTCATTTCTACAGAATTTTTTATTTAAGGAGAAGAACTACTTGTTAACATTAGAATTGGTCAACACATATCCCATATGTATTTCTGAATGAGTTTCACTGAGATATATGATAAAGGTAACAAACATGAAAAGCACCCGCCTTTTCTCCAATATCCACTCCTATAGCTCAATAGGCATCTGCTCTTGATTCAACCAGGAAATGTTTATGTCTCCTCTTTTCACTTATTGATAGCAGTAACCTTACACACTATCCTGTTTTCTCATCTATATCATAATACAGAATACTATTTTTAACTTTATTGTTTTATTTATGGTGCTATGCAAATTTATTGTAAATTATTTGTAAGGAAGTTCATATTATGGTACATTTCTTTTGTGCTGCCAAATATACAGGAACTAATAAGTCTTTTGAAACACATGTGCTTAATACATTTATATATTAAAATGCATTTACATTAATACTTTGTTCGAAATTCTAGAACTAAAGGATCACCATATCTGCCTTACAGAAGGTTGGTATTTCTCTCATTCCAAGCACTACTAATGTAAATAACAAAATATTTAATGCAATTGAGTCTAAACAGATCCAAATGCTTTCCTAACATAATATTTTTTAGAAGTTTTGATCTAGAAGTCACCTTGCAAAATATTTGAATGAGTTAGCTTAGTTTTCCTTTTTTCCAGACTGTAGGAAAAGTCTGATGATCATAGATAATTATAATTTGATCACGGGGGCAGATTATTAGCAGTAGATCCAGAATTAATACCCAAACTTTCTTACTGATTGTTGCTAACAGGAAGCTCTTCTTATTCTAATATTCCTGCCATATTACAAAAGGTCTTATACTTATTTTTTAAAACTAGAGATTTTAAAATGTATCTTAAAATAAAATTTGTTGACAATTATCACATCTCTCAGAAACAAAAAATATTTTTGATATGTAGCTCCAGCATTTTCCTTATATATTATAGCTTAATATTCAAGTTAATATCTCTTCTTAATTGCATGGTTTTGACTGTCTTTGCTATGGCAATATTAAACATAAAAGGAAAACTCCAGCTTATTGTGATGGGTTTATTTCTAACAGAAATATATTGCATAAGAATATTTAAATAGTATTAAGCCATGCAACTATTTCTTACATAGAAACCCAAACTATTCCACAGATTTAAGAAATGCTTTAATCGGAGCAGAAATAGGAAGCTTTGACCTTCACCCATTGTCTCCTCTCACACTGAGCTTCAAAAACATCTTAGAGTAACTGCAGAGCTGTGGGAACTTGGCTTAAAAGCCATTACCACAGGGGGGTCTGAAGCTGATGCATGTTGATGATGCTTTCAGTCTCTGTTCTGACCCTTTTATGAAAGTTCTGCTCTTTCACTGCGCTCGCTTTTCACGGAAAGGTGATGCTGAAACTAAGCTTGACCTGTGGCCATGAACAGCTTTCTGATGCCAAGGTTATTGAGGCCGTTTCTTCTTCAGGGCATGTGGCAGTTATAGAACAGAAAGGAAAAGGATTCTGTAGTAGCAAATTCTTAGATCAAAATTGGCATATTTACCTGATATATGTTGTCATGACATTTCCAGTAAGACTAATAAAACAACATGAAACATTTCATAGCCACTTCTCCTTGTCCTTGAAAATAGGCTGGGTGTGGTGGCTCACGCCTGTAATCCCAGCACTCTGGGAGGCTGAGGCAGGGGGATCATGAGATGAGGAGTTCAAGACGAGCCTGGCCAAGATAGTGAAACCCCGTCTCTACTAAAAATACAATAATTAGCCAGGCACAGTGTGGCAGGAGCCTGTAATCCCGGCTACTTGAGAGGCTGAGGCAGGAGAATCGATTGAACCAGGGTGGCAGAGGTTGCAGTGAGCCAAGGTGGAGCAACTACACTCCAGCCTGGGCAACAAAGTGAGATACTGTCTCAACAACAACAACAACAAAATAATTGTAGACATAAATGATACACATCATGTGACAATTTTTTAAATTATATCATTAATTTATTATATCTTTTTTTTTTTTTTTTTTTTGAGACGAAGTTTCGCTCTTGTTACCCAGGCTGGAGTGCAATGGCGTGATCTCGGCTCACCACAACCTCCACCTCCTGGGTTCAGACAATTCTCCTGCCTCAGCCTCCTGAGTAGCTGGGACTACAGGCATGTACCACCATGCCCAGCTAATGTTTTGTATTTTTAGTAGAGACAGGGTTTCACCATGATGACCAGGATGGTCTCGATCTCTTGACCTCGTGATCCACCCGCCTCAGCCTCCCAAAGTGCTGGGATTACAAGCATGAGCCACCGCGCCAGGCCCAACTTATTATATCTTAAAGCAACTGGTTTAATACGTAGGAATTTGCACTTCTTAGGGATATTCAGAATATTTTTAAAAATAGAATATAAATAAACAATAAAGCTTGCTCTCTTGTTCTAGAATCTAGTTATTACTTCAACATCTCTTCCATGGATTACTCATCATTTACATAAACTACTGCCTGAAAAATACTCTTGTAACTACAGGTAATTATAAGAAAAGCAATACTACGGCCGGGCGCGGTGGCTTAAGCCTGTAATCCCAGCACTTTGGGAGGCCGAGGCGGGTGGATCACGAGGTCAAGAGATCGAGACCATCCTGGTCAACATGGTGAAACCCCGTCCCTACTAAAAAATACAAAAAATTAGCTGGGCATGGTGGTGCGTGCCTGTAATCCCAGCTACACAGGAGGCTGAGGCAGGAGAATTGCCTGAACCCAGGTTGCGGTGAGCTGAGATTGTGCCATTGCACTCCAGCCTGAGTAACAAGAGCGAAACTCGGTCTCAAAAAAAAAAAAAGAAAAGCAATACTACAAGTCAAGGCCACCAAATTCCTACATGTTCATGGGTATTAATCAATTTAAAACTAAAGACACCGGTAATTATATAAAAATTAAAATAAATTTAAAACTCTATTAGGAATATGTATGCTATAGATTTGAAAGGTAAATAAAATATTTACCCATGGAACCAATCAGTCGCTTTAGGTCAGCAACAGAGTTTCTCTATCTCAGGATAAAGGCACATAATTTTATGTAGGATCTAGGTTAGGGAATAAAGAAAAAAGAAGTGTCCTATAAAGCTTCAGGGGTTAACATCCTATGTACTGATAGTATGACTTTCTCCTGGAAAACTAAACATGTTGCTATTTCAAACTCACCACCAGACCAGAGAGCAAAGATGCCACTCAGATGAAGAAACTAGTTAGTCCCTGGTAAGATTCTAAAATAAAAACCAAATACTCTAAATCCCAATTAATTCTTCATACTTCTTCACACTGTTATCAAAATACCAAGGGGTTCAGTCCAGGCCCTGCCGCTCGCTGCACAGATATCCAATGACCGAGAAAATGAGCAAAACACTGAGTACTGCCAGGGAAGAAACCGTTAAGTGCTGCGGCCAGTCTCATATCCATCTCCCTGGGGGACTAAAACCTGTTTCATTTCTTCCCTGGAGTAGGGAAGAAATGAAACAATGTGCAAGAAAACAGGAACTAGGGAGGGGAAAGGAAGCAATCACTGTGAATGAAGGGCCCAAACTCACTGTCCAGATATGATAATCTGGTGAATTTCAGTTATTTGATACTTTTTTTTTCTGAGAAGTCTAAAGATCATTTCCTAAAGAAGAAACTCCAATAAAACAAATATAAATTTCAAGTTTTAAGACCAGAAGTGTCCATTTCTATGTTTATCAAAAAAAAACAAACAAAAAACCATCTATGGGATTACTGACTTGATTTCAACATCACCAAAGCCATCTAAACCATTGGATTTTTAAAAACTCTATTAATAAATGGTTGGTTCAAAACAATGAGATATCACTTTTCTAGCAGCATTTATTTAAAAAATGGCTTAGTTTTTGAAAATTTGAAATTTTTTAAGGGAAAAAATAAAATTTCTGGTAATCACACCCTCTATAATGACTGTAATCAAAATGACAGATAATAAGAAGTGTTGACAAGGCCATGGGTAAATTGGAACCCTTATATACTGGTAACATAAAATGGCATGACTACCACTGGAATCATTTCCTTTAAGTGGAAGGCATAGAATTAGCAGAAGACTAAACAATTTTATTTATTGATATACACTCAAATGAATTAAAAACACAACAACAAATGTTCATAGCACTAGGAATTATAATAGTAAAAAAAGTGAAAAAACTCACCTATCTATTTACTAATGTATATTCATTCGGGCATGAAGAGATGAAGTACTGATACAAGCTACAACATCAGTGAACTTTTGAAACATTAAGCTAAGTGAGGAAAACACTCACAAAAGATCATATATAATATAATTCCATCTACATGAAATGCTCAGAATAGGTAGTTCTAGAGAGACAATGCAGGTAAGTTGAGGAGAAATGGGAAATGACTATCTGAGGTTTCTTGTGATGGTGATAAACATGTCCTAAAATGAACTGTGCTGACTGCGTACTTTTGTAAATGTACAAAAACAAAACACTGAATTCTACATTTAAAATGGCTGAATTCTATGGTATGTAACTTGTATCTCAAATCTATTTTGAAAAAAGTAGTTGATGTTAGCAAATTAAATGCCCATTTCTTCCACATTTATTCCATATTTTTAACTTACTGGGAAAATAAATCAGAAGTGATTAACTACATCACTGAACTCAAACTGTAAATTGATAAAGTTACATTTTCTTTAAATGGTCTCTAGTTAGTACCAAATCACCTAGAATTAAAAGCCAAAATAATTTCATCAACCACTCAAATTGATCTAGAAAGATGTTTATCATGATGAAGACAGAATGAAGAAGAAAACTAAAAGATTACATGGGTACTTCCATATATTCCAGAAATTGGATCTCTATTAGGGAATTAACATGGCTATTTTGGGAAGGTTTTAATTTGGATTTTTTGGTTCCAGCATAACGTCATAGTCTGACATTTTTTATATGCTATACAGTGATTTGGAGATTATTTTTCTCCCAAAGTTCTTTAAAGGAAAACCAATAAGGAGTACAGAGTCACTTGCTAGATGCCTGGTTGATTTGTTTCATCATAACCTTTAAGCCATCTCCAAGGATACACACTTGCTATATAAAGTACAAGTGCTTTTTATGATCAAAAAGCCAAGTTTCCATCCATGATTAGAAGTAACTGACATATTTACAGTCCATTGCCAATTTACTTTAGAAAACTGGAATATCAGAATTCATTAGGATTTATTCAAAAGGAATTATTAGCAAAGTCCTTTCAGAAAATATCTGATAAGTTGAAAATACAAAAAAAAAAAAAAAAAAAAAAAAAAAAAAAAAAAAAAAACAATATTTTGCAGGTTGTGTCTGAATACTTTAAATGCATAAATATCTTTGTTCAGCCTAATTTTAAAAGTTAGCTACAGGTAAAAATATATGTAACTGGCGGAGTGCTGAGGCTCATGCCTGTAATCCCAGCACTTTGGGAGGCCAAGGCAGGCGGATCATTTGAAGTCAGGAGTTTGAGACCAGCCTGGCCAACATGGTGAAACCCCATCTCTAGTAAAAATTCAAAAAAAAATTAGCTGAGTGTCATGGCAGGCACCTGCAATCCCAGCTATTCAGGAGGCTGAGGTAGGAGAATCTCTTGAACCCAGCAGATGGAGGCTGCAGTGAGCTGAGATCATGCCACTGCACTCCAGCTCAGGTGACAGAGCAAGACTCTGTCTCTGTAGAGGGGAAACAGGGGAGGGACAGCAGGGGGTGGGGAGTTGAGGAGAGATAGCATGGGGAAAATGCCAGATATAGGCGATGGGGAGGAAGGCAGCAAATCACAGTGCCATGTGTGTACCTATGCAACAATCTTGCATGTTCTTCACATGTACCCCAAAATCTAAAATGCAATTAAAAAAATACACTTAAAACAGAAAAAAAAGTGAGAGAAAAATTATTTCAAGAAAACAATAACCCAAAAGAAAGCTGGTATAGACACAATTCACCTGACAAAATAATCTTTAAGTAAAATTTAAAAGGTATTTATTAGGAAAAAAAGCACACAAGATATAAAAATTCTAAACTTCAAAATAATAAAATATAGATAGATAGATAGATAGATAGTTATATATTTAAAAACACAATAAGAGATGTAAAAGTGAAAAACACAGGATTTGAATACCAATTTTTAGCTCTGTGATTTTAGACAAAGTATTTAATCTTATTCCAAACCTCATCTGAAAAATAGGATTAATAGTATTACCTTACACACAGCTGAAAAACAATGCCAAATGAATCTAAATAGTCAACATTAAGCTTTCTAAACATCACTGAAGTGAGTCAAGCCTCCACTCCAATTATTGAAAACAGTAGTTTCTTTTCTCTTCATACCAACAGCATAGGTATGATAGTTCATCTAGAGTAACAAAAATGCTATTAATCATATGATACTAATATGAAAATGTAAGGCTTGCAACAATCATAAATACTGGTCAAAAGTTAGAAGAAATCCATTGGCTGTTCAAAATGTCATTTTAAATAGTTCTTTAAATCTTTCAAAAAAATTGAACTCTACTTAATCTTTTGAGTATCACTTCAAATGGCAGCTGAGTTATAAATGGCGGACCTGTGGTCAGAGAGAATGAACTTTGATGAAAATTAATTTCAAAGTCAAGATTAGTATTAAACAGATTCACTCAAAACATTGGATGAGGCCTCATACTTGTATTCACTTTATTAATAAGTATCAACATTCTCATTATAGAGAGAAGGCTTTAGAAAATACTGTTGATGGTCAACACGTTAAAAAAAAAAAGATAAAACAAATTCCAAGGTATAAATTGTTTCCCCTTCCATAAAATTTTCAAGTACATTTTTAATGAGGAAGATGTCGTGACACTTAGTAAATATGAAAACCCCTTCTCACAACATCATCATTAAAATGACATTCCAGATTTGATTTTAGAGTGGTATTTTCTAAATAAAAAGTAGCTGGAAGAAAATATAAATATGTATTACTTGATCTAAATGTGGGTAAAAACCTCTCAAAGCAAAAAACAAAGTGAAAAATTATTTTAAACAACGGAAAAAAGTTACTATACTCATTCCTTTTAACTTATATATTTTGTAAAACTCTATAAAATGACCAAATACAAATGTGCAGAAAAGTACTTTAAATCTATGTCACATGAGTTGAAAATGCAAATGAAAAATTCAATAGAAAATTTATTAAGGTTATAAAAGTCAATTGAACTGATAGAAAAAGAGATAAAGAAGAAAAAAATACAAATGGTTAATACACTTATAAAATATTTAAACTAATTGATCATGTTAAAGTCTTAAAGTTTACTCTGCAATTAGCAAAGAGATACTTTACATAAAAATGCATATAATTAAAAATATAAGAAGAGTAGAAATATGGTAGCTATGGACGAGGTACAATGCTATTTTTAATAGATTTATAGAGATATGATTTGTATTTCATACAATTCACTCATTTAAAGTATATAACATTTTAAATGGTTAAATGGTTTTTAAAATATGCAGAGGTATGTACAGCCACCACCACTGCCAATTGTAGCACATTTTAATCACTTCTAAAAGAAATCTCATACTCTTTACCACCCTCAGATTTTCCCATCCCCACTGCCCAACTCTAATCAAGCACCAATCTACATTCTATTTCTATAGATTTTTCCTGTTCTAGACTTCCATATGAATGGATTCACGTACTATGTGGTCTCTTGTGACTGGCTTATTTTAGTTAGCAAACGTTTTCAAGGTTCACCATGTTGTATCTATCAGTACTTCATTCCTTTTTATGGTTGAAAAATATTCTCTTCTATGAATATACACCATATTTCGTGTATCCATTCATTGGTAAATTTTTTTTATTTAATTTTTAATTTTCATGGGTACATAGGAGGTATATATGTTTATAGAATACATGAGATATTTTGATGCAGTCATACAATGCATAATAATCACATCAGAATAAAGGTGGTATCCATCACCTCAAGGCTTTTATTAGAAATGATACAAATATACTCTTTTGTTTTAAAATGTACAATAAATTACAGTTGACTAAGTCACCCTGTTGTGCTGTCAAACACTAGATCTTATTCATTCTCTTTAACTATAATTTTGTACCCATTAACCATTCTCATCCCCTCCCACCATTATTCTTCCCAGCTTCTGATAACCATCATTCTACTTCCTATCTCTATGAGGAATTGTTTTAATATTTTACTCCCACAGATGAGTGAGAACATGCAAAGTCTGTCTTTCTGTACCTGGCTTTTTTCACTTAACATAATAACCTCCAGCTCCATTCATGTTGTTGCAAATTACAAGATTCATTATTTTTTTATGGCTGAATAGTACTGCACTGTGTACACTACATTTTCACTATCCATTTGCCTGTTGAGGAATATTTCAGTTACTTCCAAATCTGGGCCATTCTGAATATTGCTTTAATTAACATGAGAGTGTAGACATCTCTTTGATATGCCAATTTCCTTTGATACACTGCATCTGGCAGTGGGATTACTGTATCATATGGTTCTAATTTTAGTTTCCTTGTGAATCTCCAAATCCTTCTCCATAGTGGTTGTACTAATTTGCAATCCCACCAACAGCGTATGAGAGTTACCTTTTCTCCACATCCTCTCCAGCGTATAAGCCATTTTAACTAGGATAAGGTATCTCATTATAGTTTTGATTTGCATTTCTCTGATGATCAATGAGGTTGAGCACCTTTTCATGGACCTGTTTGCTATTTGTATGTATTCTTTTGAGAAATGTCTATTCAGATCTTTCACCTATTTTTAATCAAATTGTTGGTTTTTCCCTGTAGAGTTGTTTGAGCTCCTTATATATATTGCTTACTAATCCCTTGTTAGATGCGTAGTTTACCAGAATTTTCTCCCTTCTGTGTGTTGTCTCTTCACTTTGTTGATTGTATCCTTTGCTATGCAGAGGCTTTTTAACTTGATGTGATTCCATTTGTCCATTTTTGCTTAGGCTGCCTATGCCTGTAGGATATTACTCAAGAAATGTTTGCCCTGAACAATGTCCTGGAGAGTTTCCCCAATATTTCCTTTCAGTAATTCTATACAGTAATTCTTTACACTCTATAAAGTGTAAAGAATATTGGTCTTAGATTTTAATCCATTTTTATTTGATTTTGTAAATGGGAGAGATAAGAATCTAGTTTTTATTCTTTTGCACATGGATATCCAGTTTTCCCAGCACCATTTATTGAAGAGGTTGTCTTTTCCCCAGTGCATGTTCTATTGCTAAATGTTTTTGATGTATTATCTCTCTTAATGCTATTCAGAATCCTATAATATTCCCCCATTTTAGTCATTGAAAGATTGCAGTAACTTGGTATATTACAATGGATTAGTGGGTGGAGTTGTGAGATTTAAATGTACACTGCCTGCCTATCTCTAGAACCTGTGCTCTTTAGCTTCCACCTCTTTAAATATGTTTATCATAAACTGACCAATAATTCCACTTATAGGAATTTTTCACAAGAAAATATAGAAATATTGGTATATAACTATTATATAAAGACCATTTATAGAAATGAAAATTTGAAAATTTGAGCACAATTTTATCATATAATGACTGTGGACTTGTTAAATTAAGGTATGTCAACACCATGAAATATGCAGTTATAAAAATAATTTTCCAAGATCAATAATATAGAAAATTAAACAGATCATAAAGTGTAAAGAAACATTGTGAAATACTATATATAACTATGTACAGCAGATTCAATAGTTTACTTGTTCATCATTTATAAAAAAGGTATAATAATAAGGCTGGCTTCATGGGGATGTTGAGAAGATTAAATGTGTTTATATATGCAAAGTGCCTTATTAGTTTATGTACACTTTTATATAACTGGCACACATGCAGAGAAATGCACGTACACACAAACACCACAAAACACACAGATACACACAAAAATTCAGAGAAGAAAGATTGTGGGTGATCTTGATACTGTCTCATATTTTTCTATATGTTCCCCTATTCAACAAGAAATCCAAAAAGATCCAAGAGTGTAAAGAAATGTTTAAAAATAAAGCAGTAACACAACAAAACAAAGAGAAACATTTTATTCAACCTTTGTTCCACGGGATTTAAGCATTTGAGCTAAAGTAACCACTTCAGGTTTATCGTGGAACATGAGGCTATAGAAGTAAGAATCATTCGAAGACTCTATCTAACCTATATCTCTAAGTGTGAAAAAGTGGTTTCTGTTTATAGGCCTAGGCCTGCTTTGAAAAGCAGATAATCAAAATGATCCCAGTTAGAAACAGATGCTTAGCAATCTTGAAATGAATGGTAGGATATGTGGCAGAATTCTTTGCCACCGTCAGATGTTGCTTATTAACCCCCCACCTAGCTAAGCATGCCGTTAGACTACAGAAGAGCCTGCAAAACTACTTTCTTCCCGGATACAAGTTGTTGACATGTCAGCTGCAGAAGACAGTTTTCCAAAATCACTCATACAGTCTTTTTAATAGCCCATACTTAATTAACACTCTTTGTCCTTCCATTTTAGACAATATAAGACAGTTGCCATGAAGTGATTTAACTTCAGCAGCATTTCACTAGAAACTAAAAGCTTTTATATCACTTTTGCATCACATAGATACACAAAAACAAAAAAGGAGTCTCCTAAAAGGAATTTATTTTCACATAACCACCTGCCTATCAACTGACATGCCAACATTAGCATAGGAGGCACTTCCCTGGTTAAGACTTAGAATGGCACGTCCCATTTCTTTATCTAAATAAATGTTTTGCAGTATATTATTCTCTGATTATAAAATCAATACAGGTATACAAATTTTTATCTGAAATTCAAAAAACTGATCAATCAACCTTTGAAAACAAGGATTTTGCCACAACTCATTGTGAACAAAAGCTGGCCTGAACTGAATTACCATAAAGCTGTATTAACATCACTTACTGTGAATATTAACACATTTTGCTGCAAAATATCAATATGCTTGTTTACAGAAGGCTGTCTTGGACCCCACTGAAGGTGTAACCTAACATAAAATGTATATATCACAAAACCATCCTAGAATTTAACAATTTCTCACTTCCAAAACATATTTGGTTAGACTGATTTTGAGAAGGGGAATGTAGACCTGTATATTCTCATCCGAAAACATTATATTAAAAAAGTGTAAGAATTAAAATGAAGGTAAGTGTTATGTCACCACTCAGAGCTGACAAATACGAATATTTTGGTGAACACTTTTTACTGTTTTTTCCTATAGTTACATGTGCCTAAAGGATGAATAAACATGCACTCTTTTGTCATTTTTTTTTACTGCATTTAATACTGTATCATGAACTTCTTTCACTGTAAATATAGATTATGTCATCAAAATAAAACATTGTGTTTGCGTATTATGATATATGTAAAGAAATCTGTTTTCTAAAGATACTTAGGTTGTTTCAAAGTCACCATTACCAACAACAATGTGATAAATATCCTTATACATACACACCATCATTTCAGTAGGATACATTTTAGGTCCAGGTTGATAAGTAAGATAGTATGACTGTAATAATTTTGACACTTATTTTTCAAATTACCTTGAAAAAGGACAGCACCAATTTGCAACTCCATCCACAGTATAAAACAAGGCTCATTTCTCACACCATCATCAGCACTGGGTATCAGAAATCTTTTAAATAGTTTGCACAAGCCAAGTACAAGCCCCCCAAAATAATATTTTATTATATAATAACCTAGAGGGCTTAAATAAATCAGACAATAGAGTAACTTAGGGAAAGAAATCTAAGGAGATGACAATGTAGCTTGTTTCCTATTCTGTACAATTTTTGAAGACGAAGTCTGTTTTAATTATTAAGTGATACATTATTTTCTACTGGATTTTTAAAATGAGGGAAGCATTAGTGAATATCTGTGGGACTAAATTCCTTCAATATCCAGTTCTCAAAATTGATTAACATATAAGAAGTTGTATCAGATACACTAAAAAACTATCTCCAATTTGTACAACAAAATTAATTCACTCAGGAAGTGCAAAGGTACAAACCTCTCAGGAAAAGTATGTATATTTGTATGTTAGGGATGATTAGTTGTGGGAGACTGAAAAAAGTGGTGACAAAAGGATGAGAGAAATTTCACTAAAGATGTCTGTTTCTTAATTTACCTACTGTTCGATCTTGATAAAAAAGACACAGACTTTTTCTGTGTCTCAGAGTTTTACAAGTGAAATGAGAACAATTTAACCAATATTTCAAGATAAAGTGAAGATAAATTTGCTTGACCTTTTCTATGTTTCAGAAAACTTACAGGGGAAATGAGAATAATTTAACCAATATCACAAGGTACTATGAGGTTTAAATGAGTATCATATATGAAAACAAATAGTTCTAAAAAAACAATAGTGCACAACTACTAGCTTAATTTAAATAAAACTGGGTTCTCAATTTATTTCATTCATTCAACAAATATTTTTTGTGTATATTTATTACTATTTTGGTGTTAAACTCATTTAACTCTATTCAAAAACACTGGGGGAAATACAGATTCTGTTCAAATTGCTGCTCTGCTCCTTAAAAACCTGTCCACCCTAAGTTCCTCACCTGCATGGTAATTTTCGTGCCTATTTCAAAGAGTAATTTTAGGAATTAAATGAAGTAATGCATCTAAAGAACTGAGTGTGATGCACATAGTCAGTGCCATCCCACTGCCTCCCACAGAGCTGGAGCCATTCAATGTCAATTTACTTCCTTCCTACTTTTTCACATTGGTTCATAGTCAAAGATTATACTACATACCTGGCAAACCATTACAAGAGTAGAGGACCTGACAAAAAACCTCAATGACTGGTGAGAATTAATCAGCTATAAAAGTCTCCAACCAAAAACAAAAACAAAAAAAATTAAAAATATATATTTTTCTGAGAGCAACCCGTTCTTTATTACCATACATGATAAACATACAGGAAAATAATGAAACATAAATAGACTGTGAAAGAATGTTCCATGATTGTCAGAAACCTCAGATTAAAATTTCATTGAAAATAATTATTTTTAAAATAGGTAATCCTCTCACCACCGGAAAAAAAAATTAAACCGACACTTTCAGTATAGTATTTTGCTCTTTAAGTGAACTATAAGAGTTATAATTAAGTAATTATACTTTTCTAAAGACAATTTATTCTAAGTTCAAATCCATGAATTTCAAAATAATTTTTTTTAGTTTTGTGTCTCTTATTCATAATGACTATATATTTGACAATTATTATTTTACACTCTAAAACTGCAGTCATTGATATTTAAAAAGCCACACCATATCATCAAATAAAGCACATATTGCTCAATTATCTGGTAAGGTTGAGTGCACAATGACATTCAATCTAAATCATTATTGCAAAAGAACAGTAAAGTGATTCTAGAATTCAAGTGTCTTTAAAGTTTGGATTAACTGTCTTCATAGAAAAAAACAAAGCCCCAATTTATTTATGGAAATATTACCTCCATAAAGATCAAGGGTGAATCCCCAGGGAATCAGTTGCTCAGCTAGCCTCATAAATTGTTTTTACCCTTTTAACTTTCTCATTCTGAGCCACAATGGGACTGGGTCATAGGACAAAAAGGCACTAACGAGGACTGTCTGTATAGTTTCAACAGAAGAGAGACAGATAACTTGGCAGGGCAGCTGTGACATTAGGAGCATTAGCCAAACAACTCTGTAAACTGTTTTAAGGAGAGGAAGAGGTACAGTTCTCTGGAAATAAAAACCTCAGATTTCCCTTAGTGTATGTGGTCTCACCTGCTTTTTCCTGACATTTTGGCATTTGGATTTGTTCATGCAGCAGTAATAGGATTATCAGTTATGTGAAAAATGCATTCTGAATAATTGCTGGATATGAAAAACAGCTTCAATATTTTAAGACTCTTAAGGTGGAAGTACTCAATTCTTTCATTTAAGAGACTGATGTGCAAGTTGCTACTATGTAGTCATCTTCAGTAAAATGGATGGTGGTTAAATAATATATTTACTTTATGAATTTGATTTCTATATCTAAACCTCATCCCAATTTTTGTAAAAGAATTTTGAAGCATGTGAATTTAATGATTCAGGAATTGAGTGATTAATAATCTTGATAAATCACAAATGAAGTAGTTTAGACATAAAATGGTACATAAGCAAAGCTACAATATATTAATATTTTTTCCCTTATGTGAATTTAGGGAGATTCAGCCCTATCTTCTTCCACTTGAGATCACTAGACTTATTCCTAACATCTGAATTGTTAGGAATTCAGATTAGGTTTAAAGGAGTTTACTCTACTTCCCCTCATATTGTTCCCTTTATAGAACTATAGATGGAAATCAGGACAAGGAAATGGGCTGAAATGTCAGATAAGCTTTAGAGGCTGTTGACTGTGCACATGGAATCAGCCTGGGTGCAAGCTGGTAATTTCCACAGGAGGAAAGAGAGGCAAAGGTCAAGGAGTGAGTTAAAAGTTCTGAATACCACCTAGTTGATGAGGACAGTTTAGCACCCTGACAGCGGGAGGTGGGGGTGGGGGAGATGAAATATAATCCTCAAAGGCAAAACACACTCTGTTAAGGAAAAAAGGCCTCCCCTCTTCGTTGTGCAGTAGAAATGAATAATCCTAACCCACCTAGAGTTTTCTGAAAATCCTAAAAATTTACATTGCTCTTCCTTTTTGGCTTTGTGGCTTACTCTCATTCTTAGGAGTCCCAACATACTATTTGGGAAAAGGATTTATCTTTCTATTTACCTTAAGATTGATTTTCTCCTCAGTCCACGGGCAGAAGTGTATTTCAGAGCCAGAACCCTGTTTTACCTAGACAAGCTCACCACAAAATAGCAGACCATTCTATAATACATTAAGGGACTAAATGTCAAGAGAAAACTGCTAAGAAATTGCATTCCAGCATAAGTCACTAACCATATCTCTTCTTTCAAAATGCTACCTCTTATAAGCTATCAAAATCAAAAGTAACTATCTCAAACATGTTACTAAAATAAGAGGAACTTCATTCACTCCAATTAAAAATATACTTAGAAAAAACAGTATGTTAAACCATAAAGATAGGTACCGGTTTATAGTTGTGTCATGCGATGGCCAGCTTTTCTCCTTACATTCCCCCTTTCCACCATTCCAGCCAGTAGTTAAACGTCTGACCTCTGAACCTTGAAATAGAGACAAAAAAAGTGTTGAATTCATGAGGCAAGACATACATCTAAACACCAGACCTTAGCAAATAATTTGTCTGAATCAGTGTTATAATTTTTATAGAATGAAAGGATTCCCCCACCTGGAGTCAAATGTTTGCTGTTCATTCCAAGCACCTAATAACTGTTTTGCCAGCTGGTAGCAAGTAAGGGAGTGGCAAAGTCAGCTACTTGTTAGATCACAGGCAATAGCAGCTGCTGCAACTATTAGCAACATCAGCTGATGTTAGGGGCCAATCAATGTAGGTAGGCAGTTAGAATAACCAGAAAGAGAATGGTCTCAGATGAGTAAAAAATCGACTTTAGTGAGACATATACACTAAGAATCAGGGCCATTTATCTGCTGGTGGCTGTATCTTCCCGGCCACTTAAAATGAACAAATGAGAAATTCTTGGGTTTTTTTGTGGCTTTATGTATAAGCTAATTGTCTGAAAGAGACCATGATAAGGCAATAATTGTCAAATTTGAATGATTATTAGAATTTAAGGATTCCCCAAGTTTTAAGTGATATGATCCTTTGATAATTTTCTTTTTCTGGATGAATATAGCAATGCACAGCGAGTGTTACATCTCACTAGCAGCAATCACTTTGCTTCTGGTTCTCTCTTTTCTCATTTCACTGGCCTCATATCACAATACCCCACTGGGAACCCAGAAATGGACAGGAGGAAGGGAAATACTAGATAAAAAAGGGTGAGGTCCCTAGCAAAGGCTCCAGCCTCAAGTCTGGACCCACAGCCTTAACTGAGAACATGCATTTCTGTTTTCCTGCCCAAATACTGCTTTTATCAAAACCACCCTGGCCTGCCCCAGCCCCATTCTGTTCCCATAAAAACCCCAGGTTCCACTGGCAGAGGGGAGACAGGGCAGCAGAACGGTGCAGCAGAGGAAGACAGAAGAGAAGGATAGAAGAGAAAAAGCATCTGAATATCAAGAGAAGCAGCAACTGGTCACTGGATGTTATGGTCAGAGAGGAATTCAGTGGGGAATAGTCAGAGAAAGGTTCAGCCGGGAATGTCAGAACTCCTGAGAAAGACCACCTTCCTGCTCCATCCCTGTTCCTGCTCCCCATCACGCTGAGAGTGATTTCTGCCCCTCAATAAAATCCTACACATTCACACCTACCAATTTGTTCCTGAGGCCTCATTCCTCTTGGATGCTGGACAAGCACCCAGGTGTGGGTGCAAGAGGCTGCCACCCTGACTCCCACTGAGCGGTTTAACACTTAAGCCATTCACATATGGCAAAGCTAAAGGAATACGCTGTAATACGCACCATCTGGGGCTCTGGGGGTTGAGGGCAACCTCTAGACACTGCCACGAGGCCGTAAAGAGTTCTACTCCTGCAGGTGTCCAGAAGCACTCATCCCAGCCTATGCACCCACTCATCTGCATGCCCCTACTCCCACAAGGGGTTTGAGATCTGCAGGCTGAGTGAGTCACCCCTTCACGAAGTCAAGGGAACTATCACAGCTGAGCAGTATATACTTTCTTTGCTGTAACGTAGATAAGACGCTCCTGGCCTAGGCAGCTACAATTACAGTGTCAAGATCCCTTTTTGCCCACAATCCTTACCTTTCTTCTTATAAATTCTCATTAACCAGTTTATAAGATATTTCTAACTCATTATTCCTCAATTTTTTGCTTAGGATATATTAATATTGTCTCATGAGATTTGTCTGCACTTTCTGATAGTCTACTTACCTTTGTTTCTACTTTCAAAGAAATTCAAGACCTGTTT
Source organism: Saguinus oedipus (assembly GCA_031835075.1). Classification (NCBI taxonomy): domain Eukaryota; kingdom Metazoa; phylum Chordata; class Mammalia; order Primates; family Cebidae; genus Saguinus; species Saguinus oedipus. Next base: position 43,622,352 of record CM063183.1, read on the forward strand.
TACTGATGTAAGAATAAAGAAAGACATTTATCAAACATCATTTTCCCGTTTTCTACTTTCATTAGATTTCCAGGCATTTGCCACAGAACTAAAATTGAGAATGTAGATTTTTAAGTAGACCTGGGTGGGAGAACATTAGCTTAGACATTGCTGATATATCTCAACTGAACCCTGGAAGTTTTGCAAAAAATGAGAGTAACAAATACTTGAAACAGCATTAACTTTTATATTTTCATATACCACAAATATCTAGTCCGTCACTCAGATTACATGACTAAAGCAGAGAATATTACATGATTCTCTATTGTTACCACTTTCTCAAAAGCAATTGAAATGGAGAGTAATAAAAATCATACTGAAAAGAATTCAATCACTCTTTAAAGTTTTTTGGATTAAAAGGAAAACAACTCACTGGGATTTAGGTAAAAAAAAAAAAGAACACTTGAGAAGAAATTAAAGCAAATTATTTTCTTCTCTTTTAATCAAAATAATTGTTAAACACTCAAACACATACAGATACCCACCTTTTTTTTCCATTTGCAGACAGATCTTTAGAGTCCTTTATATAACCATGTTTCCACCTAATATTCACATTTCAGGTCCAGCCATTTCCAGTGGAGTTTCCATATATCATAGAATTCTCATAGCACTATAGACCACTGATCTGAATCCTCAGAAACTGTAGAACTCTGACAGCAGATAGGAAAAATCTCTTAGGCTTGTGAAAGGAGTCTGGTGAACTATACTTTAAAATGGCGTCTGAATCTATTATCCCAGAGCTCAGAGCCATCAAATGAATCTGATTTGAATGTCAGTGTTTTCTATCATAATCACCTGTACTCTTCACCTGGGTTCCCATTTGTTCCCTCAACATTTTTTCTTTTTGCTAAACTTTTGCTATCATTTGGGGGACAAAGTCTTTTTAAATCCTTTTCGGGGGTCTTACTTACACATATATTTCCCTCTTGATTGCATATTAAGTAAATATTACAAAGTAAATGCAAATCATTATGTAACCTCAAGTCATTATGGAACCTCATTTATATAAAAGGCAGTAAAGGCAACACAAGATATCAACTGGCACAAAGGTGATTATATAAACTTCTCACAAAGTTATCAGAACTATAGCTAAATTAAAATCCAGAAGCAATAAATTTACACCCTGGCTGAAAGCCAGATATTCCTTTAAATAATCGAGGCTTCTAGAGATTTTATAGGAACAGGTTTTTAATTCCAAAATCATCTGTGTAAATCTCCTCCAAAACTACTTTGCTCAAAACTTCATAGGTCCTCTTTCTGTTAAGAATAGCATCATTCAACTGGCCAGGGCGGCTCACACCAGTAATCCGAGCACTTTGGGAGGCTGAGGCAGGTGGATCATGAGGTCAGGAGTTCGAGACCAGCCTGACCAACATGGTGAAACCCATCTCTACTAAAAACACAAAAAAATTAGCCAGGCATGGTGGCACACACCTATAATCCCAGCTACTCAGGAGGCTGAGGCAGAGAGATTTGCTTGAACCCTGGAGGCAGAGGTTGCAGTAAGCCGAGATCATGCCACTGCACTTCAGCCTGGGCAACAGAATGAGATTCCATCTCAAAAAAAAAAAAAAGAATATCATTCTCCCAACCACCCAGGATTAACACTACAGACTCAAATTTGCTAGTTTTTTGCTTCTCAGTAGGCTGTAAAATTAATCAATGATACCTATACAAAATAACTTCTTGCCATCTCTTCCTCTTCATTTTTACTAAGCTGTTTCAGGTCACCCCGAATCGTTACAGTATGTCTAAAATCTAAGTGGCATTCAAAGTATTCTGTTCTGCCTCTCAGTTCTGTATTTCTAATCTATTCAGCAAGCAAACTACTGTCGTTTCTTTCATCGAGGCCTTTGTTATTTATTTATTTATTTATTGCCCAGAATAAACACCTATCTCATTTCCATTAGTCTGTCTCTCATCCATCTTTCAGATGGCAATACAAATACCATGACACTGGAAAGCCTTCCCCAATTCCCACAAATGACGATCATCACTCACTGCTCTGAATTCCTATGCACTTAATTATCATAGGCCCCACTCTCATTATAAATATTTGCCTATTTCTTTTTCTGGTAGACTGTAACACCCTTGAAGGCAGGAACAATGATCAATTCAATTTCTCTTTTCCATTATCTTTTGGAACATAATGAATATTCAACATATTTGGGTAAAAAATACATATGTAACATTTTAGTGCTAACATTTTAATAGATAAATGGGTCCTTGGTGCTGTCTAGGTAACAAATGGATTCACATGAGCAGGGAATGAATCAGCACAGTTGATGGGATTTTACTCTGCTTTACATTACCTGGTCACCTTTGTCATAAATGCTCTTTGCCATTACCTGTTACTCAGTCACCTTTGTCATAAATGATCTTGGCTCTACTCCAAACAGATCAGAAAGATGTGAAATCCCACCATTTAAAACAGACATTTAAGAAAACCTTTTCGGGTATAAAATTCAAATAGAGTAAGGTGACAGAAAAGGAAACTTACTTCTTGTTCCACATGTCTAGTCAACATGACAGTCCCTTTAACTCCATGAGTTAGCCTGAAACTGCTTTTTCAAGTGGAATGCTATTCACTGTGGACTTTCAAAATCAGCATTCTAGTAGTCTTTTCACCCACCCATTTCACACCTGATACAACTTTTTGTCCTTCAGAAAGACCAGCAAATCCAGCAGAGAGTTAACAAACTAAAAATTTCTTTTAACAGATTTTACATTGATTTGCAAGTTCAATGAAAACTGAAAAATCAACTACAAAGAATAATTTAAAATTGGGGGGAAAGGGAAGAATATAAAGTGGCATGTTTCTAATTAAATATAACATATAAACAGGGTGAAATGTCAAAAAACAAACCTTTTCACCTGGCAGGAGCTGCTCCTCTAGCAGCCCTGTATTATCAATCAGAAAAGTGCCAATGGCTATTTGAAGAAGAAAAACAGAAAACAAACTTTTTCACGAGACGATATAAGGGCAGTTTATTAAGGAATGTAATTTCCAGATGCCTCCCTTGTATGGAGTAATGAAAATCATTTAAAAAATTAAATAGAGCTCTTGCAGACAAATATGACTTTTCTGTAGAGGCAGGGTATAAGAACTAGGATTCACCTTCAGTCGAGGATATGAATGGGAGGAAAATAAAAACCACAGAAGAAAGAATTTCAAAACCCAATGAAATTCAGTGGCACACACAAAAGCTGGAAATATGCTTACTATATGAATGCATAATGATTTCTGAGTCTTGCTTTTATTATTACACTTCTATTGTTGCCATCCTACACCACAACTTTCATTTCAGAGAAAAATATAATCAGACAAAGGTTTTTATTTTCTTGAAAGCTAAATAGCAACAAAGAGAAAAAAATTAAAAGAGGAAAAGAGAAAAAAGAGAGAGAGAACCTGTAGAGTTTAATGGGAACTGAACACTTCGGTAAAAAAATAGATTTGCTTGCAAAAGAGAAAAGTGAAAAGTACAGAGTGCTAAGTTAGTATCTTCTGGAAGTACTGAGGAAACTTCAAGTCAAATAAGTATAACTCAGTATTACTAGAATAACTTGTGTCCCCTCTCTATCTATCTATCTATCTATCTATCTATCTATCTATCTATCTATCTATCTATCTATCTATCTATCTGTCTGTCTGTCTATCTGGTACATATATATAAGTACTGAAGCTCTAGACACCAATGTGACTGCATCTGGAGACAGGGCATATGAAGAGGTGATAAAGGTTAAATGGGGTCATAACCTGGATACCTAATCCAACAAGTTTGTTGACTGTGCTGCTTAATTTTATATGTCAACTTCACTGGACTAAGAGATTCCCAGGAAGCTGGTAAAACATTATTTCTGGATATGTCTGTGACAGTGTTTCCATAAAATACTAGCATTTTAATTGATGAACTGACTAAAGTAGATGGCTCCCCACAGTGGGCTGGGGACCGTTCAATCTGTTGAGGGCCCAAATAGAAGAAAATGGCAGAAGAAGGGTGAATTATCATTCTGTGTTTGAAAGATATCAGTCTTCTCCTGCCCTCAGACACTCCAGGACGTTTACCACACCCACCTTCCACCCCCACCCTCCCCACACCCCTCCTCCTCAAACCTTTATCCCGTGACTGGTATTTATACTATTGGCTCCCCTAATTCCTGGGCCTTTAGGCTCAGAATGAATTACACTATTAACTTTCCTGGTCCTCCGGCTTGCAGACAGCAGATCCTGCGACCTTTTCATCCTCCATAATCATATGAGCCAATTCCCATTATACAGATCTCTATCAATCTATCTATTCATCTATCTCTCTTTCTATCTATCCACAAGGTTCTTTTTGGTAATGTTTCTCTGGAAAACCACAACTATAATATGGTATGATAGTGGCCTTATTTTTTTGTTGTGTATTTATTTATTTTTCTTTATACTGGCCTTAGAAGAAGAGAAAGAGAGCTCCCTCTTCCTCTCTTAATTCTGTCATGTGAGGACACAGTGAGAAGGAAAAAACTGGCCATCTGCAAGGGTACATTTTCTTTTCCTCCATCTTGTATTTTTGATTAAAGGTGGTCTACAGGCCAGAAAAGGAGCCTTCATCAGAAATTGAATCAGCATACTGGTCTTGGATTTCCCAGTCTGTAGAACTTTGAGAAATAAATTTCTGTTATTTAAGCCACCCAGTCTATGATATTTTTTATAGCAACTCAAAGTTGAGTTACACACACAGATGAACTGTTAGCCTTAAGAAGGGAGAAATTAGAGCTTCTTCCATCCATGCAATAAACAAATACCTACCAAGTTTACTAGGTGTCAGTCATTCTGCTTGGTACTGAGATTTAAATATAAACCAAAGTGCAATGTTCCCTATCTTCAGGAGCTCACAGCCCAGTTAGGAAAAAATACTATTTAAGTACTCACAGAAAGATAGTTACCAGTGACAGTAAATGCTTTGAGGAAGAATTAAAAGGAGATTATAGGCAGGAAAAGCAGTAGGGACTAATCCATTCTGAGTGTCCTGGGCAGTCTTCCCTGAGAAGTGAGCTTTGGGCTGAGAAACAGTGTGAATCGATATGACTAAGGAAAGCGCGAAGGGAGAGGGCAGGAAAGATGGGGGAAATGGCCTGTGCAGAGTCCCTGTGAAGGAGGTGATGCATTTGAGGCTATTCTTGTCCTCACAGATTTTATAACTTAGTATTGTTAATCAAAGTATGGAAAACAAAAGCTTCTGAGAAAGTAAAAATATTTCTTGTATCAGGAAAAACAAACTGCCCTTTCTTACTAGGCAAGAAAATAAAAAGATCTCAAGATTTATCTCAGATAGCCTGAGGACTCAAGGACAGTGTGACCTGCAAGGCAGTGGGTAGCATCTGGAAATGATACCAAATAACACAAAAACAAAATGGATCCTCTCAAGTTTCACTGCTTTTGTGAGCTCTTAACCCAAGTGGCCTGTGTTGTTGTCATGGGAATGAATCTCAGCAAAAGAAATCAATGAGTTAAAAATAAGAGTGAGAGAAATTATGAACTTAATTTGCTTCAGTATCTGACCTCTCTAGAACATGACAGTATTGCTGGAGGAAGTGAGAGAAGGGATGAACATTCCTCCCAAGGAGGGAATCTGTTTGCCCCAACTCATTCTAGGACGCCAGGCTAGACAATGTGATTACTGTCAAGCATTATAATAAAACAGGTGTTGAAGCATTTCCTTCCCAGGATCCAACATGATTACAAGGAGTGGAGTGGGATCCCGAGACTGTTTCTACAGTTAAGGAGGAAGATTTCATTAGAAGCTGTCAGGAAAAGCAGTGATTCAAATCTAGTACAGTTTTACACAAAGTCAGTCACACATGATTTTAGGGACCTTTTAATTCTGTCCAAATAATAATTAAAAATGCAGCTCTAAAGATACCACTGAAGGATCATTAATTTACCTTGAGGTTTTATCTATTTAAGTTCAGATACTCCTTTTTAAGAATAATACTGAAAGTCTGATCAATCATTTAATCTTAATATGAGATAGTGTCTTAGATCTTTCCTTGAAAAGAGATTTTGAAAGGAGTAGGGTAATTTATAGGTCATGTTGCTGAAGTTTAAAGATAAAATAAAAGAAGGCTGAAGAGGTATAGATTGTCTTCATACACTAAATCATTATGCATAGGAGGAGCGATTCCATCCCCTAATATACTCATCTTTTCTTATTCTTGGCCTTCCTGATATATGCTTTAAAAAGCAATCACAAAGTTTTTGCAGCAGATGTTTTGTTCAGAGACCTACTTTGAAATGTTAACTTCCTTTATTTTCAGGAGCAGAACTACAGTTCCTTTTTAAAAAGTCAAAACAGGCCTCGTTGGAGACTCTAGTGCCTCTGAATCTGAGGCATCCACAGAAAAGAAAGTACTCTAGGAGATAAATCAGGTCTCAGCAGTTTTATTTGCAGCTTATTGATTAACGGCAAAAAACAGAAGTAAAATGGGGCCCTGTCTCTGAAAATGAACACCCAGGAAAAGTCAAGTGGCTGAGCCTATGTTCAATAATGCAGAGCAGCAGTAGTGCATGGAAAATCTGTTCCACAGCCTATGCTTTTCTGGCTGTGCACCACAGAATAAGAAAATGAACATTTTGTCTCAACCCAGTGGCCTCTGTATCAGCATCAATGTATTAACTACTTGAAAAATAGGTCACTAAGCTAAAGAAAGCGGCATAGAGGATGACATGGAAAACACAAATGAAAAGTAAGAATTTAATATATCTTGGGCCTGACTTCTTATTAACACTAAAATAATTCACTTCTAAGAAGGGCTCAGCAAGCCTACTAGATCAGAATTAAGAAGAATCACTAGATCATTTTGTGTGGTATAAGCCCTAATGCTATTCTACTCTCTGTAGCCAATTTTCCTGCTCCCTGCCTTGTATTAAGAAAGGAGGAAGGCAGGTGGCTAAAATCAAGGAAGTGGGCAACTAAAAATTCCTTGCTATACGGGTTACTGAGCTTCCTCTGTTATCCTCTTAGAATGTCACCCTTTAATAGTGGTACTTCCTTAAAGCCTGGCTAATTCCTTCACACTAACTATAACTGTGCCATTTAGGAAGAATCATTCTGAGCCTCTAAGCTTCAGCATCTTTACCTAAAAAAAAAAAAAAAAAAAAAAAAAAATCTGGTGTATATGTCTAAATGTCCTTGAACTCTATAATCATGTAAGGAAAACATATCTATTCAACTATAATAAAAGGCTGATTGCATAAGTGCAGGAGCAGCTAGCATTAACAGTTATTGCCGGGTCACTGCCACAACTCTATGAGAGGGGTTCTGTTATCATCGTGATTTGACAGATGAGGGCATGAGGTTTAGAGATGTCAAGTGAAGTTATTCAAAGTCATACCGTCGGTCCAGAGGAAAAACTAGGATATAATTTGCTTTGGTCTACTTCCACTGCTCACATTCCTATAGGAGAATAAGGAAAGATTTAATGAAATCAGGGCTTTACTAGAAAGAATAAATTAGGATTTAGTCATGCAGAGATGGGTAGAGAAACTGCTCCTAGTAGCTCATCAACTTAGCATGATGGAAGCAAATTTGCTTTGGAAACAGGAATCCTGCTTTCAAGTTCCAGCTTTGCATGAAGCTATCCAGGAAAAGTAAAAGACAAGATAAAGAAAAATTGATTTTATTTTGGCTTCACAAAACAATGCAGGATATAGAAAACTAATGTTTCTAGGCATTGGAATTAGCCCTTGAGTGTGGTGGAAAAATATAGTATTTAAACAATCAATGTCTAAAGTTTGTTCTTTACAATGAAGCGTCATCAACTCACTTGCTTTTGAGTAATGGCAAAGAAGGGGATGGTAGGTAGATGGTGTTAAGAGTCTAGTGTGTGGTTGCCCAAGGTTTTCTGTACACAGGGATAGCTTTTACTGTCAGAATCTACTCTGGGCCAAGCCATCAATTTTTTTTTAAATGTTTACCACTGTCTCAAATGTATTATCTATGTTTGGTATCATCTATTTTACATTTCTTTGAACAGAGATAAACACTCACTTACACTAACCCTATAGAAGATAGAAGATAGCACTAGGAATTCCTAGGAATCACATAGTGAATCTCTCTATGAAAGTCATTAATATCTATAGTTATCTCACTATTCCTCTTTGACTTCTCTGATTTGGACAATGTGAGGAAAAAAGAAAGTATAGACAGCTACCAAGTATGGACACTTCTTTCATTTACTTTCCAGAAAAATACATTACTAGGATAGAAAGTATTTACACATTAAAAATAGAATTATTGTTCTAAAAAGCATGTGATGAGATTCTGTTTAAGTATGCCTGCTTTTTCTGTCAAAAAGGAAAGAGATTTGATAGCTTGTGAGAAGCAATAGGAAAAAAAGAGAAATTGTTTTTCATTATCCTTTTTAAAATAAGTTAATTTGGATATATAAGGGAGATTCTACAGTATTCAGGTTAAAAAAAGACACATAAATCTTATTTTAAAACTATGAATGCCCCAGATATAGCTCATCTAGAGCAAGCACATGGCACCTTGCCTCTCCCACTGAATGCAACCATCTGAGGACTTTGGAAAAAAAATGGTAGCAAGTAAATCGGGGAAAGTAGTTAAAACTCAAAAGTACAAATGATCTGATCATGAGTGTGTATTTTTTCCCTTCCTCCCATACTTTCCTGCTTATATGTATTCAAGGCAGTGCACATCTCAGAACTATGCATGAAGTGTAGACAGAAATAGCTCCAAGGTAATCCCATATACTTCTGGTATCAAGAGTAGAAGGTCACGCCTGTAATCCCAGCACTTTGGGAGGCCGAGGCCGGTGGATCACGAGGTCAAGAGATCGAGACCATCCTGGTCAACATGGTGAAACCCCGTCTCTACTAAAAATACGAAAAATTAGCTGGGCACGGTGGCACGTGCCTGTAATCCCAGCTACTCGGGAGGCTGAGGCAGGAGAATTGCCTGAACCCAGGAGGAGGAGGTTGCGGTGAGCCGAGGTCGCGCCATTGCACTCCAGCCAGGGTAACAAGAGCGAAACTCCGTCTCAAAAAAAAAAAAAAAAAAAAAAAAGAGTAGAAGGAAGGCCATAAAATGTAGGAAAAATTCCTGTTATGTTTTTTCCTTTTATTTTTATTTAGCTTCCGTTATGTAAAGTACACAGCAGAGTGTGTACTTTGGTCAGTTTTACATACAAAGGACCAGAAAGGAAGAGGGAGATGCATATGTAGATTTAATTCATGACAACTAAAACTTAAAGGTGATGGCGAGCTAAAGAAACATATGACTTTAAGTATCTACATGCTGTTTGAAATGGTAAAATATTCATTCTAAATAAACTCTGAAAGTTTAAGTATGAAGCTACAGAGTGTTGAGAAAAGAGCAGAGAAAAGGATAGTTGGGAAAGAAATCTTGTAAATCTGTGAATGAATTCATAGGCTTCCCCTGAGCTGCACATGCATGAATCTGACCTTAAAAAAAATGCAGGGAGCTTTGAGAAAAGAATCATGGAATAGACTACCATTTCTGTCTAAGACAGTCCTTTGGGTTGCATATATTTTGAGACAGATGCAAACAGAACTGCAATAGGTTTTGAAATCAACTAATGGAATCAATGTGGTTTGGAACTCCTAACCTCAACTTAACTGGGCCAAATTGTTACTCTAAAAATAATAAGTACATTCTTCATAGGATTTTAAAAAGATACACATCTCATAGCACAACATTCAAAGTATCTGAAATACAATCAAAATCTAATCAATATTCAAAGAACCAAGAAATTCTGACAAAATCTCATGAGAAAAGATAATTGACAAAGCAATCCCAAATAGATCCTGATGTTAAGAGGCAAAGAATTTAAAATGTTTCTCTAAGAACAAAAGGCACATACTTCTGAAGCAAATGAAAAATAGAAAGTCTCTCCAGAGAAGTAAGGTATTAAATAGAATGATCATTTTGGAATTGGAATTTTAGAACTGAAAAATACAATAAACAAAACCAAAAATTCACTAGATGAGCTCAATAATAAAATTAATATGTCAATGAACTTGAAGACAGATCAATAAAAATGGCCTAATCTGAACAAGAGATATTTTAAAAACTGAAAAGAGAGCACTTCAGATACCTGTAGGACAAGAATATATCAAGGTCTAAATTTGGTGTCATATAGGCTGTAAAAGGCCCTGAGAAAGAATGTGATGCAGAAAACTTTTAAAGAAATTAAGGCAGAAATCATCTCAAATTGGTAAAGGCATAACTTTAGAGATTCAAGAGGCTCAGCAAAGCCCGACTAGGAAAATTACAAAGAAATACATGCCCAGGAAAATGCTGTAATTAAATTGTAATTAAAAGGCTGAAACCCAAGGAAAAAACAGCTTAAAAAAAGGCAAGGAAAAATGTTTCTCTAAAAACAAAGAAAAATTTTAGAAAAATGTTTCTCTAAGAACACATTTTATACAGGAAAAGGACTCTTCAAATTATTACTGATTTCTTAGTGGGAACTATAGATACTAGAAGGTAATGGAACATTTGTTAAGTGCTAAAATAAAAGAATGGTCAACACGGAACACACATCGGTATAAACATCCTTTAGGAATGAAGATAAAGTACAAACATCCTCATTCTTAAATGAAAAACCTAACAGAAATTTTCACCAGCGGATGTAATCCAAATAAATGTTAAAAGAAGTTATTTTGGCAAAAGGAAGTAATACCACAGGGAAACTTGGAACATGGGGGATACAGAAAAAACAACAGAGATGCTAAATATTCCAGTGGATATATTAGCACATTTATCTCATTTTTCATTCTTTAAAATAAACATTATAGTAGAAAACAGCAGATCCAAGATAGCTGATCGCTAGCAGCTCAGGATTGTGGCTCCCAATGATCATTAAAAAATCTGGAGACAACAGATGCTGGAGAGCATGTGGAGAAATAGGAACACTTTTACACTGTTGGTGAGAGTGTAACTTAGTTCAACCATTGTGAAAGACAGTGTGGTGATTTCTCAAGGATCTTGAAATAGAAATTCCATTTGACCCAGCAATCCCATTAATGGGTATATATCCAAAGGATTATAAATCGTTCTATTATAAAGACACATGACACGTATGTTCATTGAGGCAGTGTTTACAATAGCAAAGACCTGGAACCAACCCAAATGCCCATTGATGATAGACTGGACAGGGAAAATGTGGCACATATATACCATGGAATACTATGCAGCCATAAAAAACAATGAGTTCTTGTCCTTTATAGAGACATGGATGAACCTGGAAACCATCATTCTCAGCAAACTGACAAACAGAAAATCAAACACCACATGTTCTTACTGATTGGCAGGTGTTGAACAATGAGAACACATGGACACAGGGAGGGGAGCATCACACACTGGGGTCTGTTGGGGGTGACTAGGGGAGGGATAACATGGGGAGAAATGCCAGATATAGGTGATGGGGATGGAGGCAGCAAACCACATTGCCACATATATACCTATGCGACAATCCCGCATGCTCTTCAACAATCCTGCATGCTCTTTCTTTTTTTAAAAAAAAAAGAAAGAAAGAAAAGAAAGAAAGAAAGAAAGAAAGAAAAAAGGAATGAAGAAAAGGAAGAAAGAGGAAGAGGAAGATGGAGAGAGAACGAGAGTGTTGCTTTATTGCCCAGGCTAGAATGTAGTCTAAAAATGGGTATTGAAAACTCTTTTATGCCAATAATTGTGCTTATAATGGCCAACCAATATTTCATTTAAACCTGTGAGTAGGTGTGATGTGGTACTGGTAAGAGCGTATATTTTGTGTATTTAAAGTGGAGAGTTGTATAAATGTTTATTAGGTTTACTTGTTCCAGATCTGAGTTCTAGTCCTGGATATCCTTATTAATTTTCTGTCTTGTTGATCTATCTAATATTGATGTTGAAGTCTTCCACTATTATTGTGTGGGAGTTTAAGTCTCTTTATAAGTCTTATGTATCCTGTATTGGGTGCATATATATTTGGGATTATTAGCTCTTCTTGTTGCATTGATCCTTTTACCATTATGTCCTCTTTTGATCTTTGTGGCTTTAAAATCCATTTTATCAGAGGTGAGAATTGCAACTCCTGCTTTTTTTTAATTAATTAATTTATTTATTTATTTATTTTTGCTCTCCTGGGTTGGTAAATCTTTCTCCATCCCTTTGTTTTGAGTCTTTATGTATCCTTGCATGTAAGGTGGGTCTGGATGCAACATACTGATGGGTTTTGGCTGTATCTTTTGATTGGGGGATTTAGTCGATTTAAATTTATGATTACTGCCATTTGATGTTAGCTGGCTGTTTTTCCCATTAGTTGATGTAAATTCATCATTATGTTGTTGCTCTTTACTTTTTTGGTATATTTTTAGAAAGGCTAATACTGGTTGTTCCTTTGTATGTGTAATGCTTCTTTCAGAAGCTCTTGTAAAGCAGGCCTGGTGGTAATGAAATCTCTGAGTACTTGCTTGTTCACAAAAGATTTTATTTTTCCTTTGCTTGTGAAGCTTAGTTTGGCTCGATATGAAATTCTGGGTTGAAAGTTCTTTTCATGAAGGATGTTGAATATTGACCCCCACTCTCTTCTGGCTTGTAGGGTTTCTGCTGAGAGATCTGCTGTGAGTCTGACAGGCTTCCCTTTGTAGGTAACCTGACCTTTCTCTCTGGATGTCCTCAGCATTTTCTCCTTCATTTCAACCCTGGTGAATCTAACAATTATGTGCCTTGGGGTTGATCTTCTTGACGAATGTCTTTGTGGTGTTCTCTGTATTACCCGGAGTTGAATATTGTCTTGCCTTGCTAGGTTGGGAAAGTTTTCCTAAATAATATCCTGAAAAGTATTTTCCATCTTGGATTCATTCTCTTCATTGCATTCAGGTACACCTATCAAACGTGGATTAGGTCTTTTCACATAGTCCCATATTTTTTAGAGATTTTGCTCATTCCTTTTTATCTTTTTTGCTCTATTCTTGTCTTCTCATTTTATTTCATTAAGTTGGTCTTCAACCTCTGATATCCTTTCTTCTGCTTGATCAATTCAGCTGTTAAAACTTGTGCATACTTTGCGAAGTTCTCATGTTGTGTTTTTCAACTCCATTAATTCACTTATATTCCTCTCTATATTGTCTATTCTTGTGAGCATTTCATCAAACCTTTTTTCAAAGTTCTTAGTTTCTTTGGATTGGGTTAGAACAAGTTCTTTTAACTCCCAAAAGTTTCTTATTACCCACCTCCTGAAGCCTACTTCTGTTAATGGAATACACTAGTTCTCCATCAGGCCTTGTTCCATTGCTGATGAGGAACTGTGATCCCCTGTAGAGGGAGAGGCATTGTGATTTTGGATATTCTCAGCCTTTTTAGGCAGGTTTCTTCCCTTCATTATAAATTTATCCATCTGTCGTCTTTGTAATTACCGCCTTTCTTATTAGGTTTCTGAGTGGATGTCCAATTTGTTGATTCCCAACACTGGAATCTGAGCAACCCACTGTGCCAGCTAAAACAGTGGCATTAAGATTCCTGGTGCTTTTCTACCTGGGAATCTCTGGTCTGGCTTCCTTCTTGAGTCCCTTTTTCGATCAGCTGAATAGGCAACTGTGCCTTCCCGGAGTTCCAAACATCGACCAAAAGGTGACCCAGTCCCGTTTACTCTGCACTGAGACCTGCCGTGCCAAGGCACTGGCAAAACCGCCATGCCGGCCACAAGAGTTGTGATGGCAACCCGTGGGGCTCCTCTGCTGGGAATCTCCTGGTCCATGAGCAACAAAAATTCGTCTGTAAGTGTGGCGTCCTCTCATTCTCTGAGCTTTCACTGGGAGCTACAAACCTGAGCTGCTAGTAATCAGCCATCTTGGATCTCTCTCTCATTTTTTTTTTTTTTTGAGATGGAGTTTTGCTCTTGTCTCCTAGGCTGGAATACAATGTCTCAATCTCAACTTACTGCAACCTATTCCTCCTGGTTCAAGCAATTCTTGTGCCTCAGCCTCCTGCATAGATAAGATTTCAAGCCTGCACCGCTATGCCTGGATATACTTTTTTTTTTTTTTTTTCAGTAAAGATGGATTTTCACCATATTGGCCAGGCTGGTCTTGAACTCCTGACCTCAGGTGATCCACCTGCCTCCACCTCCTAAAGTACTGGGATTATAGGCTTTAGCCACCATGCCTGGCCCAATTCCATATACTTTTGAAACATGTTCTCTCAGGACACAAGCATGCCGCCAAGAATAACTCAATTCTCTTGAAATATTTCCTCTAATTATTTAAGAATTATTCATTCTTATTCATGAAACAGGTATATTAGAGATAAGAGTAATTCTTTCATCAGTGTCTCCTCAGCTCTGAATACGTGACAGAATTTGCAACAGTCACCTGGCAATGCCTAACTATGCCTGGCACAAAGACTTTAGATTCTATGAACTGTAAATCATAGAACTATGTGATATTGGCTCCTTTTATGTATAAATGCAGCAAATAGTTTATGCTTAACAATACAAAGGAAGCATATATTCTCTGTTTTCTGTAGTACAATCTTTGCCCTGGAAATATCTGTTAGCAAAAGCCCAGTTTACAAATTAAGCTTTGGTTACTTACAACTGTTAGGAGTTCATCTGGGCTCTCTGTACTTCTGCTAAGAAGCTTTGTGATTCCCATGCATCTCTGCTGTGGCCACCCATCTAAGCCATGTACCTCGGCTGGCACCCTCTTACTTTTCCCAGACTCTTTGGTGTCCTTGCCTAAGGCCTGAGCAGCCTTATAAAATTGGGCTGGGGCTTTATTTTAGCTGGCAGTGTGAAGTGAAGTTGTAGCAGCTAAAGATTGGTCATTGACTATAAGTTTCTAAAAAACCTCCAAGGTCAGAACACCATGATGACACATAGAAGTCTAGTGTCCAAAGACAGAGCTGTGATCCCATCAAAATCTTCCTAATGTACATTTTTCACTGCAAAACTCTACTCCTTTCTAAATTTTCAGTGCCTGTAGCCAATGTACAAAATATTGAGGCCCTTTAGAAGTTTTAATAAAAAGTTTCCTTCTTCCATACCCAAGTTCTAAATGCACTGAAAACTGGTATAGAGGCTAGCTATCAACTTTATTGCTTATAAATTATGAGTGAGAAAAAATAGCTTGAGTATAAGGACCTAGTGTGCTTTCTTACACAGAACCCCAGAATTGGGTGGAATTATACAGTCATGATACCTAAAGACCTTCCTGTCCTTACACCAGTTTGCTGCAGAGACAGAGCCTCACCATGTTTGAGCAGCAGAGTATGGACTCACTCTGGAAATCTCCTTAGAAAAGTAACTGCTGAGCATGGCCTGTCTATTCTTCTGAAAATTGTCCAGCAACTAAATCACTTCTTGCCTATCGGGTAGAGAGAGTAAAATAGTAGAGAGTACAAAAAGATTATATCAATTGAGCTTCTTCCATCTGGAAAAATATATATTGGGTGCAGAAAGTAGGCCGGGTGCAGTGGCTCACTCCTGTAATCCCAGCACTTTGGGAGGCTGAGGTGGGTGGATCATGAGGTCAAGAGATCCAGACCATCCTGACCAACATGGTGAAACCCTGTCTCTACTAAAAAACAGAAAAATTAGCCAGGTGTGGTGGTATGCACTTGTAGTCCCAGGTATTTGGGAGGCTGAGGCAGAAGAATCACTTGAACTGGGAAGCAGAGGTTGCAGTGAGCTGAGATTGTGCCACTGCACTCTAGCCTGGTGACAGAGCAGCAAGACTCCGTATAAAAAAGAAAGAAAAAAAGAAGGTAATTAATTATATCATTTAACAGAGACTATTGACCATTTTTAAATTTTGCCTTGTGAATGGTCTGTTCAAGTCCTTTGCTCACTATAATTAAATTGTCTTCTTATTGTTGATTTGTAGCAATCACTTATATATTCTGCAAATGAGTTGTCAATTACATCTATTGTGAATATGTTCTCTCAGCCTATGACCAATCTGTTCCTTTCTTAATGTTTTTTTTTCTTCTGATAAGTGGAACTTTTGCATTTTGATAATTATCATTTAATCACTTTTTCTTCTTAGAATTACTGCTCTCTGCTTTCTTCTATTTAAGAAACCTTTTCTTAATCACACATTATAAAAATATTATCCTGTGTTTTCTCCCAGAGGCTTAGTATTTTTAATTTATTCATGTGGGTTATTAATTAAATGATTCATTTAAAGACCCAAATGAATAATAAAAAAATAATTTTGTGCATGGTGCAAGGTAGATGTCATATGAATACAGACATACAATTCTTCCAGAATCATTTGTTGAAGAGATTTTCCTCTCCTTCCTCCATGTAACCACTTTTACACCTTTGTCAAAAATCGACAAATGTATGTGTCATTTTATAAATGATTCTTTTTACCCATTTGTCTATTCTTATATTAGTAACAAATAATCCTACTTAGTGTTAATTGGTAAGTCCTGAAATCAGCTAATGTATATACTCTGACTTAGATTTTTATTTTCAAACTTGTTTGGTCTATATATGTCCATTGTATTTCCATATAAATTTTAAAATCAGCTTATCAATTCCTACCAAAATGTTCTAGGTACCTTGTTGGAATTAAATAATACCTGTAAATCTATTTGGAAAAAAATGGCTTTTTAACAATTTTGAGTATTACAAACCATAAACATGGGATGTATCTCCATTAGGTCTTATTTAATTTCTCTTAGAAGCAGTGTTTTGTAGTTTTCAGTGTAGAAACTTGAAAGCCTCACATTAAATTTATCTCTACACCTTTCATTATTTTTCCATGCTGGTATAAATCAGATCTATTTCATCATTTTTACTGTTTATTATTCATATATAAAAGTTCAACAGATCTTTGCTATTGGCACTTCTTCCATTAATCTATTAAATTTATTTATTAGTTCTAGTATTTTTTGGTAGATTACTTAAGATTTTTCACACTGACAATCACGCTGTCTACATATAAAACTGGTTTCAATTTTCCCCTTCTAATCTCTATGACTTCTATTTACTTTACTTGCATTGTACCTCTAGTAAAATAATGAATACAAGTGATGAGAGTGTGCAAATCTTGCAGATTTCCAAATTTATCAACTTTAGAGAAAAGAGTTATTTTTTCACCACTAATTTTGATGCTAGCTCAAAGTTTTTCATAAAAACAATATTTCATTTTGTGGAAATTCAGCTTCATATCCAATTTGCTGAGAGTAAATACTATGACTGTTGATTTTTTAAATGCTTATTTTGCTTCTATTAAGATATACTTTTAAAAAATTTTAAATAAGTACTTCTGTCAGAATAGATGTAAGGAAAAACAATCAGCTTTAGTACTGTCTGTCATTTCAGTAAGTTTCCTTTTTCCAAATTGATTTTTGAGACCTCTTGCATTTAAATGGAACAGAATTGATAAGTTCAAAATCTTATACTTGGTAGAGTAGCTAAACAAAATTAGAATGGATAAAGCACAATAGTGAAGTATTAACAGCTTCAATGGAACAAATGACTAATCTTTTAAACAGCCTGTATTGTCAGTTTCGAGTTGGAGTTACCCAAGGTCATTCATTCTTTCATTCATGTTTTCATTTACAAAAAATCTATCAAGTACTTATTACATTTTAGTAATATAAATAGGCATTTATATAAAGAAAAGATTGCTGGAATGTTTATCAAAATGGTAATTATAGCTATCACTAGGTAGTGTGAGTAGTAGGCCTGGCTTATTTTCTTCTCTAATATGAGTCCAGCTCAGTGGAAGAGCCCCCCACCCAGGCGTCACTGAAGGAATTGAGAAGCAGACACCCAGAGAGAACAACAAAATGGGACTATCCGGGGGCCAGCAGCCTTCCAAGCTGAGAGCCTCAGGAGGCTGATGGCATTCCAGGCTGTAGGCCTCGAGCAGACTCTGACACACACATTTATTCTCTCTGAAGAGGTGATCATTATTAACAAACAAATGTTCAGTATTTTCTCATAACACAAAATATGCCAAGTAGGTACCTGGTGCCCACTTACCACTGATCACAGATAAACTAAAAAGTATTCTCCACGGGGAGGGAGGGAGCCACAGGGGCAGGATCAGATGTCCCACACTTAAAGAATTGTTTTAACCAGTGTATGATATTTATATATTGTCCTGCCACTTTAGAATGCCCCAAGTAGTTTTCTACTTGGGAGGGGGTGGCTAGGTTTTCCTTGCCATCATTCTTCCCAGCAAGCAATATATTCTCTCATATACTCAGCTTTCTCAACTCTCTAAAAAAATAGCATTTAATGGATTAGCTTCAAAAGCAAAGTTTATTTTTATAACTTGAAAAAAAGTCATTTTTAAAATCATTGTGAGATAAAAACAGTATAACCTCTCAATCTCAACATCACTTACCTAGGACAGGAATTTATGTGGTAGAGACTGGCAAATTGCCATGTACAGACACATAGCCTCTGCAGTCCCTAGTTTCCTGTGATCCGGAACAACATCCATTATGTTTATGCTAGATATCTGATATGATTTGGTTGTGTCCCCCAACCCAAATCTCATTTTGAATTGTATTTCACTAATCCCCATGTCATAGGAGGGAACTGGTGGGAGGTAATTGAATCACAGGGGCTGTTATCCCCTAGGTCTGCTCTTCTAATAGTGAATGAGTCTCATGAGATCTGATGGTTTTATAAATCAAAGTTCCCTTGCACATGCTATCTCACCAGCTGCCACGTATGGTGTGCCTTTGCTTTTCCTTCGCCTTGCACCACGATTGCGAGGCCTCCTGAGTCATGTGAAATTTGAGTCCATTAAACCTCTCTTTCTTTATAAATTTCTCAGTCTTGGGTATTTTTTCATAGCAGTATGAAAATGGACTAATACAATATCACACAACAACTTTCCCCTCCTTATTCCATTATACCTGGTAGTAAATTAAATGTTTAGCATATGACAAAAACAGGACAAAGGGAATGCAGAATCTATTTCTAATGCCCAAGCCCAGGATCAATGCATACTTATCCTCAAGTGCATCTAATTTTATATACTTTTAAGCCAAATAGACTTTCAGTAGAGAAAGTCATAATGTCCCATTATTTATGCCTGATTTTTCTAAACTGATTATATCTATTATTTAGAGCCCTTCTCATTATTAGCTCTATCCTTATGAAGGTATCAGAAGCATCAAGAATGTAGGAGAGCCTAATTTCCTTCAACAAGGACTTAATGTCCTCCTGGAAATATTCTAAGTATTCAGAATATACAGATGAACAGCACAGAGAAGACTCTTGCTTCCATAGAGTTTTTATTCTAGTGAAAAGGGGGAGATAGAATATAAAGGAATAGATTGTAATTCATTATGTATAACAAATAAAACAAACAAACATACCAGAAACTATTGAAGTACTGTCCGCTCTAGAAATGCTGATCAGGAAAGGCCTGAGTAGTGACATTTAAGCTAAATGATAAGAGAAAGTCAGGCATGAAAAAGTCTAGGTGACAGCATTCTGTGCATAAGGAATATAAGCACATAAGCACTGAGACAGTGAAGAGCTCAGTGTGTCAAGACATAGAAAGAAGGCTGGTGAGACCAAAGTTCAATGGACAGGGGGATGTGGTTTAAGAGGCAGACAAAGGTGGTCCCTCTATGATTTCCAAAATTACTACAGGTCATGACAAACCATTCATTTTCCTTTCTAGCCTTTTAGTTTCTTTACAGAAATGACCTCTTTCATATCTTCTAAACATAACTCATTACACTAATTCTAGGAATAATTATACAGCAGTACAAAAAGATGACAGATGGTTGAATCCATTCTATAGTAACACACAATAGAAGAGCAAATGATGGCCAAGAATCCAAATGTTTGTTTCATTTCTCCCTACTTTCAATTTTAGACTGTCCCATGTCTTTGCTACAGGTTCATGAGTGAGTTATTGAACCCTCTCTACACTTAATTTGCTGGTAAGTTAAATGTGGATAATAATTTCTGTAATAGTGACTGGGTAGTCATGATTTGAGATTTTAGTGAGATAATGATGTGAAAAAACTTTAAAGAGCTGAAAGCACTAAGCTGAGAGTGAGAAACTGGTATTAAAATAGAAGATGCTAACATATAAAAGACCTTTTGCAAAATAGAAACTAGAGTTTTTTTTCCCCCTTGCCATTGCTTAGGAGACTCTTACAACTATGAAATCACCACCTTGATTACTTTCCTACTGCTGCTATAGAAGATTATTATCAAACCTAGTGGCTAAAAACAACACATTTATAATCTAACTATTCCGGAGGCCAAAAGTTAGAAGGGTCTCACTGAGCTAAAATCAAGATGTTGGCCAGGCCACACTTTTTCTGGAAGCTTTAGAGAAGAACTTCTTTCCTTGCTTTTCCCACTTCTAAAGGCTGCTCACATTCCTCGATTCTGGGACTATTCCTCCATCTTCCAAAGCCGGCTTAGTCCATTGGATCTCATGGGGCTGGGTGTTCCCCATGCTGTCCTATGTCTAGTTCTCTCCCTTCTTCCTCCTTCCTCCACTTGTAAGTATTCCTGATTATATTGGCTTCACTCAGATAGTCCAGGATCAACTTTCCATCTCAAGATTGGCTGATTAACATCCTTAATTCTAGCGTTAGCATTAATTCCTCCTTGCTATGTAGTCTATTTGCAAGATCCAGGAATTATAATGTAGACATCTATGTGGAGCTGTTATTTGTCATCTCCCACCACATTAGAGTGGTTTATTATGTAATTCTAATGTAGACAGTCATGGACAGTGAGAGTTTCAAAGTGGGGTAAGATTGCAGCTACAGTTTCAGTGCTTAGATGAAGAGATAGTCCATATAAGCCTGAGACATACACACGGAGAACAAAAAGCTGTCTCAAGGGGAGAAGGAGCCAGTTGTCCATTAGTTTTACCTCTATCTATATGAAGAATAGTATAAACCATCTGGTGTTTAGGGCCTCATGACAAAGAACACATGTGATGGTTAATATTGAGTGTCAACTTGATTGGATTGAAGGATACAAAGTATTGATCTTGGATGTGTCTGTGATGGTGTTGCCCAAGAAGAGTAACATTTGAGTCAGTGGGTTGGTAAAGGCAGACCCACCCTTAATCCAGGTGAGCACCATCTAATCGGCTGCAAGTGTGGATAGAATATAAGCAGGCAGAAAAATGTGAAAAGAGAGACTGGCCTAGCCTCCCAGGCTACATCTTTCTCCCCTGCTCAATGCTTCCTGCCCTTGAACATTGGACTCCAAGAATTCTACTCGTCAAAAATTCTTTTGGTCGGCTTTTAATTTAGGAGTTGGTTAATTATAAGAAAAATTATTTGTGACCAAAATGTTTATAGTTGCTTTCCCTATATGGTAACATGACAAATAAAAATTCTCCCTAAATGACAAGGCTGCAAGAGACCAGGAACTTAAGTGTAACATGTGATTTGTGCATAACTAAAATGTATTAAAATCATCAATATAAAATATTAATCATGAGCACACTATCTACAGGGCTTTCTATATTAGGCAATGAAGATAAATAGTTATGAGATAACGGTTTCTGCTCTTAAAGGCCTGTCAAGCTCTTTGGTGTGACAAGATTCATATAAAATTATAAGCAAAAATGTAGGACAAAATGCCAAGAGAGTGGTTGAGGCAATGAATGCTACAGAATTTCAGAGAAGGAAGAAAAATTACTGAAAGAAAATTTATGGCAGAATTTATGGAGCTTAGTTCAGTTCATCTTGAACAAGTATAAAGAAACAAATACATTGTTCCAGGCAAGGAGAATACCTTGATGGGTACAAAGGTACACAGGTAAAATCACACATGATTGTTCTGAGTGACAGTGAGAATTCCATTTTGACTAACACAGGAGATACGTGAATAGGAGAATAGGAGGAGGTCACCTTGAAGTGTGACTACATAAGACTATGTTAAGGTAATACAGTAGATCCCTAGGTTTAGACAAAAGGTAAGAGTTTTTAGTAAGAGAATACCAATGCGAAGAGCCAGTTCAGGAAGACGATCTAACAGAATGTATCAGTGAGAGGATTTTATTATAATGATGAGTCTCTGATTAAATTATTATCCATTTCATTATCTCCATCTATATTTCTATATCTATACCTATACAGTCACGTGCTACATAATGACATTTTGGTCAGTGATGGACTGCATGAGCTACAGTAGTCCCATAAGATTAAAATGAAGCCGAAAAATTCCTGTGGCCTAGTGATTTCATAAGCATCATAATGTGGTAATGCAATGCATTTTCACATGTTTGTGGTAATGCTGGTGTAAACAAACCTACTGTGCTGCCACTCAAAATATAGTACATAATACTTGGCAATGACAATAAATGACTATGTAACTGCATTATGTGTTTACTATACTATACATTTTATTATTATTTTAGAGGGTAGCCCTTTTAGGTTTATTTAAAAAAAAAAAAAAAAAAGAATTAACTGTATAACAGCTCCAGGTAGGTCCTCAGGAGGCTTTCCAGAAGAAGGCATTGTTATTATGGGAGATGACAGTTCCACGCATGTTATTGCCTGTGAACACATTCCAGTGGGACAAAATGTGGAGCTGAAAGAGAATGACATTGATTATTCTGACTGTGTGTAGGCCTAGGCTAATGTACATGTTTGGGTTTAAGTTTTTAACAAAAAGTTTAAAAAGTAAAATACACATTAAAAATAGAAAAACAGAAAAAGATTGGTAGAATAAGGATATAAGGAAAAAATAGTTTTTTATAACTGTACAATGTGTTTGTGTTTTAAACTAAGTTTTATTACAAGAGTCAAAGTTAAAAGAAGTTCATAAAGTAAAAAAAGATTCCGGCATGCTAAAGTTAATTTATTATTAAGAAAGAAAAAAAATTTTTTTGAGACAGTCTCCTCTGTCACCAGGCACCAGGCTGGAATGCAGTGGAGCGATCTCGGCTCACTGCAACCTCCGTCTCCTGGGTTCAAGCAATTCTGCCTCGGCCTCCCGAGTAGCTGGGACTACAGGCATGCACTACCACACCCCGCTAATTTTTGTATTTTAGTAGAGATGGGATTTCACTGTGTTGGCCAGAATGGTCTCCATCTCCTGACCTCGTGATCTGCCCACCTCAGCCTCCCAAAGTGCTTGGATTACAGGCATGAGCCACCGTGCCTGGCCAAGAAAAATATTTTTTTAAATTTATTATATCCTAAGTGTGAAGTGTTGAAAAAGTCTAGTGTAATGTAATGCTTTAGGCCTTCACATTCACTCACCACTCACTCACTGCCTCACCCAGAGCAACTTCCAGTCCTTCATGCCCCATTCTTGGTACGTGCCTGATACAGGTGCACCCATATAAAAAAATCTTTTATACTGTATTTTAAATAAAGCTTTTCTATATCTAAATATACAAGTATTTGCCATTTTGTCACACTTACCTATAGTATTTAATACAATGACATGCTGTACAGGTTTGTTGCCTAGGAGCAAAAGACTATGCCATATAACATAGGTTTGTAGAAGGCAATGCCATTTATACTTGTGTAAGTACACTCCATGATGTTCATATGATAATGAAATTGCCTAATGATACATTTCTCAGAACATCCTATTGTCATTAAGCAATACATGACAATATACGAATTTATGATCATCTATATATCTTTATTTATTTATTTATAATTTGACCTATTTTCCCCATTACATAATAACTTCCTTGGTCAAAAACATGATGCTATTTTGTTTTTCTCAAGCTGAACCTTGTCTTTCTTAGTAGCAAAGAAGTATTAAGAAAAAATATTGGCCTTTAACATGTGAGTGTATTGTCTAATATGGCTGCAGTTGAAAACTGTAAGAATAATGCCTTCTGAAGCTGACTGCCTTACTGACACTGAAATACTCCTCTGTAAATATATTTTAGTGGACACAGTCTCTCGGGAACAAGGAGAGAAACTATACTCTCAATACCAGGTTCCAGTGGCTACATGACACACTCCACTCCCTGAATTATGCTCCTTGCCACCTTTCTAAAACTGAAGGAGTCATGTGGGTATATGGATGTGGGTCTTAACTAAAAATGCCTTCAGCTTTCGTGGTTTAGCTCTAGAAAAGACAGCGATATGTCTCAAAGAGATGAATTCACTAAGAATCAAGCTAAAACACAATAGTGGTTGAAAACACAATCTGAAAGTTAATAGATTCTGTGAATAAACAAGCAATGGAAAATAAAGCATTACCAGTGTCTCTGAATTTTTATAAAGCTTTAAATTTGAGAAGGATTATTTTGTTCTTACATGTGGCTTCTTTTCCTAATAATAATGGTAAAATAGTACACAAAATTAAAGGAACAGTAAGTGTATTAATAAAAATATTAAGAAAGAGCATCACTTTTCCCATTCAAGGCAAAAATTCTTATGTTTTATACTTATAACTAAGATATTATTTTAAAAAAAATAGTGTCACACTTTAGATATAGATAGATGATTGATTGATAGATACATATGTACATAGATAGATATTTCAGATATTAAGCTACACAGAGTACTTTATATGTGCCTAAGATAATCAAAATAACCCTGCAGATTAGACAGTAAAGATTTTATCAGTTTTCTTCTATGAATGAGAAAAACTTTTACAAAGAAAGTGAATGACTCACCAAGGTCATATAGTCAGTCAGTTAATAAAATTATACTTACATGTGTAAGCACACAGACTTTTCATTCTAATATATCTTTGGTAGGATTCCTTTCTCAGTCCCTTTCTGTTAATAGCTGAGAAATGTTCAAACTGAAACTCCCTGAGTTTCACTTTCTTCATATCCAAAGTAGGACTACTATCTAACATATAAATTTTGGGGAAGATTAAATTAGATAAGGAACATAAAGTTTTCAGCACAGTATCTGGCACATAATGAGTGCTCAACAAATGTAGATATTTTGGTTTATAGTTTCTGCATAACAAAACATCCAAGATTCAGTAGCTTATAACAACAAAAATCATTTATTATCCCTTGAGAGTCTATAGCTTGACTGTATTCCTCTGGATGCTTCTGCCACAGGCTTCCTGAGCTTTGGCTGGTGAATGATCCAAAATGGCTTGCTCACATGACTGACAGTTGAGGCTGGTGTATTAGCATGGAACACAGGTGGGGCTGTGGGCAGATGACCTCAATTCTCCTGTATCTTGTCTCTATGTGACATGAGCTTCTCTCAGCGTGGTCAAAAAAATTTTCCCAGTACATAAAAGCAGAAACTGATGATCACTTCAGGCTCAGTCCTTGAAACTATACAAAACTATTTTCTTATTCTGTTCATCAAATAAAGGCATAAATTCAGTCTAGATTTAGGAGGAAAATGAATAAGCTATGCCTTCCAATAAGAGGCGTGGCAAAGAATTTATAGCTACTTTTAATCCACCATATCCTTCTCTATGGCCAGAAATTATTTACATTCTTCCCACAGGCAAAAATACACACACCCTGTGTCAGTTTTCTAGGACTGACATATCAAAGTGCTTCCAAATAGGTGGCTTAAAGCAGATATTTACTTGTCTCTCATTTTCGAAGGCTGGAAGTGAGAAGTCAAGACCTCAACAGTGCCCTGCTACCTTGGAGACCTGGAGAAGAGTATATCTTCTTTCCTGTTCTAAATTCTGAGTTTGTCTGAAATCCTGGGTGTTTCTTGGCTTGTAGGTGTCTTATTCCGATCTCTTCCTCTTTCATCACATGGCCATCTTCTCTGCATGTTGTCTTTTTTCTTAAAAGCATACCAGTCAGCCTGGATTAAGGGTTCACTCACCCTATTCCTTATGACTTTATCTATCTCCTTATGACCTTGTCTACTTATGATCTCCTATGAACTTATCTTAACTAAATACATTTACAGTGACCTTATTTGTAAATAAGGTCATATTTGAGGTATTAGTGGTTAGGGCTTTAATATATGTTTTAGGGAACGCAATCCTACTAAAGCATAGACCTCCCAATTTCCTCCAAAGTCTGAGTCCATTACAATATCAGACTCTGGCTCAGCATGAAGGATTATATATATATATGACTTCATATATTATATACAATGGACTTTATATATCTTTTATATATTATATATATTTTATACATTATGTATTATCTATATTTATATATACATATACACATATATATGACTTCATGTACATAAAGGACTATATTTTTATATTACATATATAAAGTTTTATATTGCATATATATTTATATATTATATCATATTATATATTATTTATATTTTATATATATCACATAAAGGCCTTTATATATTTATATCTATATATATAATATGTATAAATTCCTTAATATACATGATATTATATAAATACATAAGGAATTTTTATATATTTTATATATGTATAGTTCAGATTCTTTTGGCTTATATTCTTATATACTACTCGATGAATATAGTTATTTTCACTGGAAGACCAGGAAACCAAACGGACAAATTATTCCACCTGAGGACAGCTCTCCAGGCGACCTTGACTGACCCAGTTCTCCCTCATTTCTTGCTTATAGTTCCCGAGAATAACTGTAGAATATGCTGGGAATGCAATATCCTGAGATAATGGAATCTGTTATTAGGTTATGTTTCAGTCACTCACTTCCCATCACCAACAGGATGTCCTTCTTCAGTGCTTTAGCTCATTGAGTCAAGTGACCCTGAGGTATATTACCCAAGAAGGTAAGTTTCTTTTCTGGGTTCCTCATCTGTGGTTCAAGTGGGGCACATGCAGTTAAGATCCTATCTGCCCCAGGGAGCTTTCTGTGCCTTGGAGGATGAGCTCACCATAAATCCTAGGCTTCTGTTGTCCCTTGCTGCCTATTTGTAAATAACAAAATCCATTTTATGCAACTTGCTGTACATAACTGGGTGATATCTCATTGGACTCAGATATCTGAGTTAGTAACCCATGCACTGTGGACCTGCTTCACACCACCCACCCCTCATCAGACATAGCACACAGAGAGAAAATGAAGTTAGGATTATTACAGTAAACACTCCTGTTAAAATAAGGGGAAATGGGAGGCATAGGACAGTCCTTGGTTCACATCAATTGTGGTATCCAATTGGGTACTTTTTTTATCAGTTCCTCCTGCTCTAGGGGAAGGAAATGTTCCATATCATTGCTGTTTTGTCCACTAATAGAGTTTCCCTCTTGCTCACAGCTCCAGCTTCTGAGTCATGTTTGTAACTAGGTTTCTCAGCCTTCTTCCTTTTATTTTCAATTTGTTTCTGTCACTTTTCATCCAAGATGGTACAATTCCTTTAAAAACTCTATGGGTTTTCTATGCAGAAACTTATAAATCACTCTATTAGGCAAAGCCACACTTAGTAAAATCCTCTTCAAATCAGTCTCACCTCTAGTTTGGGATGGGAGTCAGAATCCTTCGGGAAGACATTCCTAAGAGTCTTAGAGGCCTTTTTGTTTGGTTGAAAGGGACTAAGCGGCTTTGCTGTAAATACTGGCAAAACATTAAAGGCATCCTGGATTTGATCATGATCTTGGGCCACATTTCACTGACACTGCCCTGGACTGGATCTTTGTCCTGGGGCAATTTTCACATTGAGAAACTTGGTGGCTGGAGACACAGCCTTGAGCCCTCTATAGTTCTTTTATAGTCTGCCTGAAAATTATATGGTGCTTTCTTGTGCTTACCATAGGTAGCTTAAAAAATCCAGCTGTGACCTTCCAGATCCTGCTTCAAAAATCTTCTTAGCTAGATCAAAAGTTGATTAGGTACATTTTCTGTCCTCCCCATGGGCATATAGAACATTTTTTTCATCAGTACGTAACTATTTCATTATGCAAAGATAATAGAAAAGTAAAATAATTACCTATTTAGCTTGTTATTATGAGTTAATATGGGAAAATAATGGGTTTGTAGGTAATCTAATGTCCATTTTTAAAATAAAGCATGTCTAGTAAAATTCCTCCTCATTTGCAAACTGATCTATAATCTGGGTCATTTTCTTACAATTATCCTTAATTTGTTTAAAAATAAATTTGGAGCTAGTGATTTAATGAGATACTTTATAATATTTATTCCAAATCTACAATTATTATTTTGGTAGCCTATAATAATATAATTGTATGTTTTTAATCTTAATCCCAAAGAAACTACATATATACTCTTAAGGTTTGGGTATGACATTCCCTCAACAAATACTTTTAAAATAATGAAGATAATAATAATAACAGTTGTCATAAGATAAGTGCATACTATGCTCCAGAGATTCTTCCTTGCTGTTTGCACTAAATAAATTTAATATTCAATACAACCTAAGAGGTAGGTAGTCACTATTATTTTCTTCTACTTTTTACTGGTAAGAAAACTGAGGCACAGGAATGTTAAGTAATTTGTTCAAGGTTACACAAATAAGAAATAGCAAAGTCAGGATTTCAACACAGATAATTTAGGTACAGGGTTCACAACTGTAACTTCTTGTATTGAATGAAATTTATATGCCAGCGAGCGCTTTGCCAAAATTAGTAATGCAAAAGAATGATTAAACAGATCCTCAGCTCCCTAGGTGTTTACATTCAGAAAGAGGTTACATATCTAATGCCACCTATAATTCAGTATTATGCTTGAGGAAAGAAAGTTAGGTATAAACAGAGTTACAAGAGTGTGGAAAAGATATGCCAAACTCTGCTAGAAGAATGAGCTGGAGTTTGGGATTCAGACAAATTTTATGTTAAAGAAATTATGTTTGAATTCAGTCTTAAAGAATATGCAGAAATTCACAAGGCCTACAGAGATAATGAGAACATCTTAATCAAAATATGTGAAGCAGATATTAATAATGCTATTTCAAGAGTAAAATACTAAGAATCACCAAGTATCAGTGAGTATGCATCCATTTAAAAGCAGTTTAAGTAACAAATTTAAATGACTACCCCAGGCCTACAAAACTCCGTGAAAAGTAGATATGCTATATTCAGTAATTTTTTTTAAAAGGCAAGATATAAAATTTTATATTCATTGATTATGAAATAAAAAACAATTCATGGGAAAACAGACTGGAAAGAATCATAAAGTATAGTGCGTAAGGGACTTGATTTGCTTTTTTGTTTAAAAATGTAATATCATAATGAGATTTACAAGGCAAAATATGCATACAATAAAAAATAGTAATGGCATGAAGGAAGATAGTTATACTCATCTCTTAAAATGCAGTGTTTCTCATTTATTGCAGTATGTATAAACTTAAAATATCAAGGATATTAAATACTATTATAAAACCAAAGTTTCACAGATGGTGTGATGATGGGGATGATTAGAAGAAAAGATTACAACAGAAAGTTATAAATAGACTCGATGTTATAAAAATATACTATGGTATATGACAAATGAAGCATCACAAAAGAATGTAAAGAAAAAAGGATTTGTATAAAATAAATGAAAGCCAAGGGAAAGATGACTCTATACACATCTTAACTCATATTTAAATGGAATTTTATGAGAAGCAGTGGATATACATAAAATTAATTAGAACATTAGAGATTATAGAAGCCAGTGTGAACCAAAATAGCATGTTGACTATTTTCCTAAAGGGATCAAGATAAATTCAGGTTAATGTTCAATCAATCATATACCTCACAAGCTTTGAATTTATTCTGATATCTAGGATATATAAATTTAAAAGTGTATGTCTGAGACTTGTTCTTTGTATTAGTCCATTTTTACACTGCTATAAAGATACTACTGGGTAATTTATAAACAAAGGAGCTTTACTTATTGCATTGTTCCACAAGCGAAACAGGAAGCATGGCTAGGAGGCCTCAAGATACATTAAATCATAGTGGAAGGAAGCGGGGAGGCAGGCACCTTATTCACAAGGTAGGTAGGAGGGATGGGTGTTAAGAGCAAGGAAGTGCCACACTTAAAAAAGTATCAGCTCTTGTAAGAACTCACTCACTATAAGGAAAGAGCATGGGGAGACTGTCCCCAAGATTCAATCACCTGCCACTGGGCCCCTCCTGGGACACAAGGATTATGGGGATTACAACTCAATTGGAACATTCTATAGCAGGGCAACCATCAATTCCTGAATAGTTGGCTTTGCTAGTTTGGCAGCTACATTTCTACGGGAGACAGGGAGAGAAAAGTAAGATTCAGGAGAAAACAAATGGAGCATAATACATGAGGGGCAAAGCTGGGCAAGAAGAGCAGCGAGAAGGAAATAGAGAAGGGGAAAAGGAGAATGGGAAGTCAAATTAAGAGTTTTGAAAATAAAATTAAGTTTCTAATTAATACAACAACATACCTATTCTAAAAAACAATATTCTACATGAAAATAGAATCAGGCATAAGTATTATTAATATTTTAATAAATATTCTTCAAACATGCTAAACAAAGGAGATTTTCAACACACACACACACACCTACACACACACACATACACACAAGCACACACAAACACACACACACACGAAGCCTATTTTGCATGAATGGAATAATTATTTTTTTGTTTTCTGTTTTCTTTCTTCAGCTCTTTGTTGTGTACCCATTCACATGTTAATAAACATAAACATATATAATCAATTATAATAGCATAGATCTTTAATATCATTTGTTTTGTACAGTTTATAACAAAAGTAGATAATTCTCAAATAAGTATCTTTTCATGAATATTCTTATATTCCTACGCAATTAGTTACTTTAGATATAATTCTAAAGGTAGAATTGCTAGTTGAAGAAAATGCTTTGTACTTTCATTGTTTCTAATTCTTCCCAATATAAAATGTGAAATATTTAGTTTATATTTGTGGTCACCAACAATATTGAACATCTGATTCAATGGTTATTTCAAATTTCAATATCTTTTGTAAATTCCATGTTTCTACAGTAACATTATATATATTTCTTATTGATTCATTAACCAGCTCTATATATTAGAAATACTAGCCTAACAATATATATTTTGCAAAAATTTTACAAGTTTGTTGTCTGTAATAATTTTATTTGTAGTATACATATGCTTTTAATTATTACAAAACAATCATTACAAAATATATAGAGTAGATTCCAATTTTATATACCTAAGTATAGGGTGATCCTCAGAAGATGGTAGGAGTGGCAACATAGTATTATAATTTGCTGAGTCTCTATATAAACACTTAGAACAACAGGATCGTGCAGGGTGCAGAGGTAGTCTGTAAGACTACCCTCTCTTTTAACACCAATTGCAAGTTTCTAGTTTCCCAAGAACATCTTCATTTATGATAATTCACTAGGAGGAATAATTCACAAGGAGGACTCAGAGAAAACACTGAAAGCAGTCATACTCATGGTTGTAATTCATTACAGTGAAATAATGAAGATTAAAATCAGTCAAGGGAAGAAATGCATGAGAAGGAGTCCAGGAATGGACCACACGTGGAGCTCCCAGTTGTCCTCTTCCTGGGAAGTTACTGACAGCATTAAATTCTTCCAGAATAACATGTGACAATATACTTGGAATACTGCCAATCATGAAAGCTCACCTGAATCCTGGGTCAGAGATTTTATTGGGGTTTGGTAAAACATATGGTTGACTGTTCACATGACACGATAGAAGTCTGCAGCTTCTCTGGGGGCCAAGCTGATACCACATGACTCAAAGTCCCCATGAATGAATCACATAGTTATACTAGGGTTTGGTCCAAGGCTCCCAAGTAAGCAAAAACACTTATAAGACAGGACATTTCAAGGGTTTAGCAATCACCTCAGAGGAGTAAAGAGTAAGAACAGAGCTATCTTTTGCTAAGGTTAATTTTTTGCTACACAGATAGCAAAACTAAAATTCCAAAGCAAATATTTCCAAAATGACTGAGTAACAAGGTATCACCATGAAGCCATCTCTGTACAGGAGAAAACAAAGGAAAGCAAGGGAATATCTGACAGACCTGAAAGCTGTAAAATTACTGATGGGTACTCATTTGAAACTCAACCTAAGGACAGCAGATGAGATTGAAAGGAGTTTGGATTTCCCAGTAGCAGTCGGGTACAGTTAATCCAAAAATATACATCATTATGGGATACTTAACATTTTCACAGGAACACATGCTTGGACCTCTTAGAGAATTAGATTCAGAAAGCCAGAAAGAACCACAGATGCACTGATATAAAGATATAAAAATACACATTCCATTAAGAGTATAAAAATGAAGACACCATATGCCAAAACTCTTGTAACTATTTCGTTATTATTTTAGTGCTAGCAATGGTGTTGTTACTCCGAAGCTATTTTTGTAATGCCAGATAAAATAAACAAGGAATTATATGACATACAAATTCTATGAGTAAAGACATCTGTGAGACTTATTTTCTCTGTGGAAGCAACAAATACAGACATAGATAGAGGAAGCTAAATAAATATCCTATAATCATATCTGAATTAAAAACAGTGACTGAATAACAACCAATGAGAATACCTAACATCCAGATCATGGCCTTGATATATACATTCCTACAAAATGGAAAATGGAAAAATGTCGAATTCCAGACTGAAGTAAGAATAATACAAAATATGCCTAGAATGTCTGTAATATTTGATAGCAAGAGACTATCAAAGACTAATAGAGTTGTATTTAAAGTATAATTGCCCCTGAATAAAGATGGGGAATATGTGAAAAATTGATTCGAGGACTCCATGCACACCAAAATCCCCACATACTCAAATCCATCAGTTGGTTCTATCAAACTGGCTGATTTGAAAAGTCAGCTCTCCATTATGCAAGTTTCACATTCCCAAAATACTGTGTTTTACTGTGTTTAGACCTGCATAATTCAAACTCATGTTCCTTAAAGGTCAACTCTATATTGTTGTAAATTAAAGAGACTACACTGGCCACAGAGGAGCAAATTGAGCACCAATACATAAAATCTCTGCAAATGATCAAAACACATAAAATATGTTTAAATCTATCAATTCATAAGGATACTAAAACTCTAGTCAGTTTGGAGGAGGCAGGGGAACAATCTTTTTATTTTGAGAACAAGTAACTAACAAAAATAATTTTTTAAAAATTACCCTGACACTCCTAACCAAACTGCAACACTAGATAACCACATAAAAAGTAAGATAATGTTTCTCCTTGAAAGTGTATTTCAACTAATAAATGACGAAATAATGATAGAGTTGGAATATCATTATTTGGCTCTCTTTAATAAATTAGTGGCTTGAGTCAGTAAGATCCAGTGTCTTCTGACATTACATGAAAGAAGAGATAATCAGACATTATGAGTTAGCTTTGTCCAGAAGAAACATAATGCAGAATCACATATATAATTTTAAATTTTCTTGCAACCTCATTTAAAAAATGTATTAGTCCTCAAAATCCAATGTATATCCTACATTAATCATATGCTTCAATTTATGTATGAGCTCCCATTTCAAGGGTTCAATAGCCATATGTGATAATCAGTACTATATTGGATGGAGCCATCAAGTTATAATACAAAAAAGTAAAGCCCTTAAAAAGAAGCATTATCAAGATAAATTGAACTGTAATCTTACTGAGATTCCAGATCCAAATATACAGAAACTATAAAAAACAAAGGAAGACTGGCATGGCACCACGTACATGAAATCACTAACATGGAGGCTGTGAGAAACTGCACAGAACAAGTAATATGGTTGCTTTAAGAGATAAACTGTGTCCAGGCACGGTGGCTCATGCCTGTAATCACAGCACTTTGGGAGGCTGAGGCAGATGGATCACAAAGTCAGGTGTTCAAGACCAGCCTGGTCAACATGATAAAACCTGTCTCTACTAAAAATACAAAAATTATCTGGCCATGGTGGCACATTCCTGTAATTCCAGCTGCTTGGGAGGCTGAGGCAGGAAAATTGCTTGAACTGGGACCCATGAAGTGGAGGTTGCAGTGAGCTGAGATTGTTCCACTGCAATACGGCCTGGGCTACAGAGTGAGACTCCATCTCAAAAAAATAAAAATGAGATAAATTGCAAGGGCAAAAAATAAGGCATTACAAACAGGCAAAACTCAAGACTTCTGGAAAAGATGGAACCATACTTACTCTTTCACCTGAAACACTTGAACAAACTAACATACAAACAATAGTTTTTAAGACATTAGCCATTAGGAAACAAACGGCAGTGGTTCTTAAGAGAAAGGCAACATAAGTTAAGTTCAACTATTGAAAAAAAAGAAAGGAAAAGATACACAGGTTGCCAATATTAAGAATGGAAGAGGTAACATCAATATAGATTCTCCGGATTTTAAGAGAAGACATGAAAAGATCATCAACAACTTATGCCAGTAAATTTGACAAATACTTTAAAAAAACTTATCAAACTTCACTCAAGAAGCAATAGCCTATGTAGTCCAATAATCTATTAAAAATGAATGAAGGAGTGTAAACTAGTTCAACCACTGTGGAAGACAGTGTGGCAATTTCTCAAGGATTTAGAAATAGAAATTCCATTTGATCCAGCAATCCTATTACTGGGTATATACCCAAAGAACTATAAATCATTCTACTATAAAGACACATGCACATGTATGTTCATTGCAGTCCTGTGTATAATAGCAAAGACCTGGAACCAACCCAAATGCCCATAAATGACAGATTGGACAAAGAAAATGTGGTACATATACACCATGGAATACTATGCAGCCATGAACAAGGATGAGTTCATGTCCTTTGCAGGGACTTGGATGAATCTGGAAACCATCATTCTCAGCGAACTGACACAAGAACAGAAAACCAAACACTGCATGTTCTCACTCATAGGCGGGTATTGAACAGTGAGAACCCATGGACTCAGGGAGAGGAGCATCACACACTGGGGGCAGTTGAGGGGTGCTAAGGGAGGGACAGCAGGGGGTGGGGAGGGATAACATGGTGAGAAATGCCAGATTTAGTCAAAGGGGGAATAGAGGCAGCAAACCACCTGGTTATGTATACACCTATTCAACAACCCTTCATGACTTGCGCATGTACCCCAGAACCTAAAGTAAAATAAATTTTTAAAAAACTGAATAGTTAATACCCTTCCCACAAGGAAAACGCCAGGTCTATACGGCTTCCGTGAAAAACTTGGTCAAAAATTAAGGAAGAAATAATACCAACTTTACACAAATCCTTCAAGAAAATTGAAGAGTAGGAAATATGTTAAAACTCATTCTATGAGGCCAGAATTTTATATCAAAATAAGAAAAATATATTACAAGAAAACTGTAGATTTATAATCCTCATAAGCATAGAAGCAAACATTCTTAAAAAAATGTTAGCAATATTTTTAAAAATGGAGCATAAGCAAGTGGGGTTTACCAGGAATGCAAGATTGACTTAACATTTGAAAAAATTAGTGTTAATGTTATTCACCAAATTAACAAACTAAATTATAACCATAAATCATCTGATAGACACAGAAGAAGCATCTGTTGAAATTCAACAAATAGTTCTGATATTTTTTAAGTAAAATACAAAACAAAACACACTGAAAACTAGGAACTTCCTCAGCTTGATAAAGGCCATCTACGAAAAGCTTCAATTAAGATTATACTTGATGGTGAAAGACAAATGCTTTTCCCCCAGAAAAATGGCAGATATCTGATCATTCCATTTTTATTCAATATTGTACTGGAAGTTTTATCTAGTAGAACAGAAAATAAAGGAAAATAAAGAAAAAAGGAAATAAAATCCATACATGAAAGCGTTTTAATTAGCAGATAACATAATAATTAGATATAAAGAAAATCATATGGAAGCTAAAAAAAAGTTATTAGAACTTGTAGATAAGTTTAGCAATTCAGCAGAATATAGGTAAGGAAGGAGCAATAAGGTAAGGAACAATAATTGCTTTTATTTTTATATACTTCAGTGAACAATCAGAAATCAAAAATTTTAAAGGCCACTTATAAGAGCATCAAAATATGATATACTTAGATTTAATCTAGCTAAAGATGTGCTATATTTCCTTGCTGAAAAAAAAAAATTCAAGACCTAAATAAAGAAATGTACCTTGTTCATGGATTAGGGATTCCAAATTTTTAAGATTTCAATTACCCCAAATTTATCTATAGATTCAACACATTCTCAATCCAAATTCCAGCAAGTTTTCTTTTTGGTAGAAATTGACAAGCTGATTCTAATACTCAGATGAAAATGCAAAAGGATATCGAGCAGTCAAAACAACTTTGAAAATAAACATTTGGGGGACTAACATTACCTGACTTTAAAGTCTCTTATAAGCTATAGTTATCAAAACTGTGACATATGTTCTTCAAGATAAAGGACAAATAGGTCAATGGAACACAGAGAGTATAGAAATAGATTTATGTATATATGTTTAAATGATTTTTGGTAAAGGTACAAAAGCAATTCAATAGAAAAAACAAGAAGATTCTCTTGAATAAAATTGTGTTAAACAATTAAATATCCATAAGTTAAAAAGTGAACTAAAATCCATACATCACACCGTATACAAAAATGAACTCTAGATGGACTGTAGGCCTAAATTTAACACCTAAAACCATAAATATTCTACGCGAATACAGAGGATAAAATCATTGTGACCTTGGATAAGGCAAAGATTTCTTACATATGATACCAAATGTATGATCCATAAAAGAAGAACTCTATCAATTGGACTTCACCAAAATTAACACCCTTTTCTTTTCTAAAAACTTTTAGAAAAGCCACTACTTTGAAAAAATATTTTTAAATCATATACCTGATAAAGGACTTTTTTTCTAGGATAAATTGTCTCAAAACTTAGTAATAGAAAAACAAATAGCTCAAATTGTTAAATAGGAAAAATTAATCCGATTCTTCACTAAAGAAGATGTGTGATTGACAAGGTAACTACATGAAATAAGGTGAACATCATTAGTCATTTAGAAAAGGCAAATTAGAACTGCAATGAGATATAACACACTTATTAGAATTGTTAAATTTGAAAACACCAACAATAAGAAGTGCTTTCAAGAATGGAGAGAAACTGAAATTCACATATTCTGCTATTGGGAATGTAAAATGCTACCATCACTTTGAAAACAGTTCAGCTGTTTCCTAAAAAGTTAAACATACACCTACATGTGATCCAGCCTTTCCACTCCCAGATACTTACCACAGCAAATAAAAGCTTATGGCTATATAAAATCTTGCACATGAATATTCATAGCAGCTATATTTGTAATAGCCAAGGACTGAAAACAATTCACATGTCCATCAACGCATAATGAAATTGTTGATAAACAAAATACAGTCTATGCATACAAGGCAAAACTACTAACAATAAAACAAATGAACTTCATACATGCAAAAACATCAATGCAAATATCAATTATCATGCTGAGTGAAAGAAACCAGACAAAAAGAATATATACTATATGATTCCATTTATATAAAATTCTAGAAAATGCAATCTACTCTACAGTGCTGGAAAGATCAGTTGCCAGGAAGTGCAGGTGGCAGTGAAGGGTGTGGAGACAAAGAAATGAAAGGGACATAATGCAAATTTTGGTGCTGATGGATATATTTATTATCTTGATTGTGGTGGTGCTTTCATGAGTAAAATTACACGTAAAAAATCAAATTGCACACTTCAACTATGTGTAGTGAATTATATATCAGTTATACCTAAAATAAACTGTTAAAAAATAAGCTACAGGTTAGACGTGAACATTTGGGTTATAAAAACTACAAAGACAATTAAGGTGGTTTCCATAGAAATCAGGATGCTGATTATCCTTAAAGACAGAGAAGAGGCTAGTTTTAGGAAGGGCACCTTGAGGGCTTCTGGAGTTGATGACAAGGTTACATTTCCTGAAGTGGTAGCGGCTATTCAGGTGTTGTATTTATTTTAATCCATTCACCTGCATACTTCTTGATATACTTTGGATATTTGTCCCCTCCAAATTCCATGTTGAAAGGTGATACAATGTTGGAGGTAGGGACTGATCAGAGGTGACTGGGTGATGGGGGCAGATCCCTCTCCCTCATGAATGGCTTAGTACCCTTCCAAACATAGTAAGTGAACTCTTGCTCTATGAGTTCCCATGAGATCAGATTATTAAAGAGCGCCTGACACCACCTTTCCCTTTCTCTCTTGCTCCTTCTTTCTCCATGTGACATGCCGACTTTCCCTCTTCTTCCACCACTGTTGAAAGCTTCTGTTTCCAAGAAAGAGATATTGGAATCATACTTGTACATCCTGTAAAACTGTGAGCCAATTAAAGTTCTTTTTTTTTTTTTTTTTGAGACAGAGTTTTGCTCATGTTGCCCAGGCTGAAGTGCAGTAAAATCTTGGCTCACTGCAACCTCTGCCTCCTGGGTTCAATCAATTCTCCTGCCTCAGCTTTCCGAGTAGCTCAATTACAGGCATGCGCCACCACCCCTGGCTAATTTCATATTTTTAGTAGAGACGGGATTTCTCCATGTTGCTTAGGCTGGTTGTGAACTTCTGACCTCAGATGATCCGCTCATGTCAACCTCCCAAAGTGTTGGGATTACAGGCATGAGCCACTACACCCAGTCCTAAACTTCATTTTTCCTATAATTTACCCAGCCTCAGATATTCTTTTTAGTAATGCAAAATGGACTAATTCACTTGTATTTGCTGTCATCTGTTTCTTGTGAGGGCCTCAGAATGTTTTCAATAGTGGCAGAAGATAAAGGGAAGCCAGAGCGTCTCATACCAAGAGAGCAAGCAAGAGGGGAGAAGGCGCCAGGCTCTTTTTAGCATCAGATCTCATGGTAACTAATAGAGTGAGAAATCACACATTACTGTGGGGAGGGAAACAAAACCACACATGAAGGATTCACCCCCATGACTCAAACACTACCCACTGGGCCCCATTTCCAACATTAGGATTCACATTTTAACATGACATTTGAAGGGGACAAATATCCAAACTATATTATTCTGCCCCAGCCCCCAAATATCAGTCATTCTCACATTGCAGAACACAATAATTCTTTCCCAATATGTAGTCCTCAAATGTGTTAACTTGTTCTGGCACCAACTCAAAACTCCACAGTTCAAAGTCTCATCTGAGAATCAAGGCAAGTTCCAGGCCGGGTGCACTGATTCATGTCTGCAATCCCAGCACTTTGGGAGGCTGAGGTGGGTGGATCACTTGAGGTCAGGAATTCAAGACCAGCCTGGCCAACATAGTAAAAACCTATCTCTACTAAAAATAAAAAATTAGCCAGGCGTGGTGCCACATACATGTAGTCCCAGCTGCACAGATGGCTGAGGCACAAGAATCAATTGAACCCAAGAGGCAGAGGTTGCAGTGAGCTGAGATATTGCCACTACATTCCAGCATGGGTGACAAAGCAAGACTCCATCTCAAAAAAGAAAAATAAAAGAAATCAAGGCAAGTTTCTTCTAGGTAGGAGACTGTTTAAGATAAAAATCCAGTTAGTTACTTCCAAGATAAAATGGTAGTACAGGTATGGGGCAAGTTCTCCCATTCCAAAAGGGAGAAATTGACCAAAAAAAAAAAAGGGGGGACAACAGGCTTCCTATAAGTCTGAAACCTATCAGGGCAGACATTGAATCCTATAGCTCCAAAATAATCTCTTTTGACCACATGTCTCATGTCCTGGGCATACTAGTGCAAGGGGTGGGCTCCCAAGGCCCTAGGCAGCCCTGCCTGTATGGCTTTGCTGTGGCTTATTTCATAAGTTAGAGTTGGATACTTACAGCTTTTCCTGGCTAAGGATGCAAGTTGCTGGTGGCTCTACTTTTCAGGAGTCTGAAGGGCAGAAGCCTTGTTCCCACAGCTTCCCTAGACAGTGCCCTGAAGCAGACTGCGTGAGGGATTCATCCTCACATTTCCTCTGGGCACTGCTCTAAGTAGAGGTTCTATGTGGGGGCTCTGCTGCTGTAACAGGCTTCTTCTACCTAGACATGCAAGTTTTCTGATACAGTCTTTGGAAATCTAGGTAGAAGCTGCTATGTTTTCACTACTCTTGCATTCTGTGCACTTGCAGGCTTAACACCAAATGAAAGTTACCAAGACTTATGGCCTTTTCCCTCTACAGTAGCAGCCGGAGATATACCTGAAGGCCTTTGAGCTGTGGCTTGAGCTGGACCTGCCAAGAGGCAGGGACCAACATCTGGAGATGGTGCAAGCCAACAGTGCCTCAGGCCTGGCCCCTGAAAACAGTCTGAATTCCTAGGCCTATAGGCCTGTAATGGGAGGGACTGTCCCAAAGATTTCTGAAAAGCTTTCAAAGCCTTTTTCCCATTGTCTTGGCTATTAGCACTTGGCTGGCTTTCAATTATGTTTTTGTTTTGTTTTGTTTAAAAGACAGGGTTTCACCTTGTTGGTCAGGCTGGTCTTGAACTCCTGACCTCAGGTGATCCGCCTGCCTTGGCCTCCAAAGTGCTTGGATTACAGGCATGAGCCACTAGGCCCAGCCTCAATTATGTTAATCTCTCTAGCAAGTGTTTGTTCCATAGCCTGCTTGGATTCCTCACCTAAAAATGTTTCTTCCTTCACCACCACATGGCCAGGCTGTGAATTTTCCAATTATTTAATACTCTGCTTTCCTTTTAATTGTAAGTTCCAACTTTACATCATTCCTTTGCTCCCATATCTGATCATAGGTTGTTAAAAACAGCCATACCACTTTCTGAACATTTTGCTGCTTAGAAGTTTCTTTTGCCAGATATGCTAGTTCACCATTCTTAAGTTCAAACTTCCACAAATTCCTAGAGCATGGACACAATGTACTCAAGTTCTTTGCTACAACATAAGTAGGACAATCTTTGTGCTGGTTTCCAATAAGTTCCTCATTTTTTTTGAGACCTTGTCAGCCTGGCCTTTGCTATCCATCTTTATTTATTTTATTTGTTTTGTTTTGTTTTGTTTTGTTTTGTTTTATTTTGAGATGAAGTCTCACTTTGTAGCCCTGCGGGAGTGCAGAGGCACAATCTCGGCTCACTGCAACCTCTGCCTCCCAGGTCCTGGTTCAACCAATTCGCCTACCTTAGCCTGCCAAGTAGCTGGGATTACAGGCATGAACCACCATGCCCAGCTAATTTTTCTGTTTTTTTTAGTAGAGATGGGGTTTCACCATGTTGGCCAGTCTGGTCTTGAACTCCTGATCTCGTGATCTGCCCACCTTGGCCTCCCAAAGAGCTGGGATTACAGGTGTGAGCCACTGTGCCCAGCCCACTGTCCATATTTCTATCAGCATTTTGGTCATAACCACTTAACCAGTTTCCAGTAAGTTCCAAACTTCACTTAATCTTCCAGTACTCTCTTCCAAGTACCCCAAACACTTCCAACCTCTGCCTGTTACCCAGTGTCAGGCTGCATCTATATTTTCAGGTATCTTTATTGCAAAACCTCACTCTTGCTGTCAATTTTCTGTGTTAGTCTATTTTGCTTTGCTACAAAGGAATACCTGAAGTTTGGTGATTTACAGAGAACAGAGGTTTATTTGGCTAGGGTTCTGCAAGCTGTACAAGAAGCATGGCTCCAGCCTCTGCTTCTGATGAAAGCCTCAGGCTTTCACTTACGGCGGAAGGTGAAGTGGAGCCATCTTATTCAGGGATCACATGGTGAGAAAGTAAGCAAGAGAGAGACGGAGAGGTGCTAGGCTCTTTTCAACAACCAGCTTTTATAGTAACTAGTAGAGTGAGAACTTACTCAATCACTGTGATGAGGGCACCAAGCCATTCATGAAGTATCCATCCTCATGACCCGAACACCTCCTATTAGGCCCCACCTCCAACATGGAAGGTCACATTTCAACATGAGATTTGAAAGGGAAATATATCCAAACTATATCAACACTTTTAATGTAGTTTTTGTGTTATATATAAGAATTTCAATATTCAAAATGTAAACATTCCATATCATACATTCAGTAACACAAAAAATGTATTTTGGAGTTGTGACAGGAATTCAACAAATAGCATATGTTTTAAGTATTTTAAGGAATACACTTTTCCTTCACATTTTGATTATTACTATGTTTATTCTATTTTCTTCACTGTGCTGTATAAAATATACCATCATTGTGAGAGATTTTAGTGTTGTGGGGTATAATTTGTCTTGTTTAGAGATATGGATTTAGATAAACTGTCTTACTTGCCTTCCCTCTTCACTGAACTTCATTTTTTTCATAATAATGTTTATCCTTCACATAACATTTTCTATTTTATTAACAATTTGAATGTGTTATCAAATTTGAATGAGTCAAAATAGAATTATTCTTTGATGTAGTAATTATTCATGAGTTTTGCTTAATTAAAAAAAACCTTTTCTCAACTAGATAATTAATTTAAAAACTATAAAAAGCATCATTTTCAGAAATATTTGTAATAAAATATTTCTTTTTTCATAATTTCCAAACTGTCTACAAAGAGTATGACAGTAATAAGATTTCGTAAACTCACTGAAGACTAACATCATGAAATACTGATTGACTCCAAATTGCTGACTAAAAGTTGGATCTGTGCTATAGTGCTAACTGTATAACATAACATATGGATATCCACAAGGTCTAAAAGGAAATATTTTGACTAAGAATGTTTTTATCCCAGAATTGGTGACTAGTGCCTAAAAGGTAGGAAGAAGGAAGGATAAATTCCTTGTAATCTAAAACTCACTCAAGAAATTTCTCTGAGTTAATGTTTCCCAACAGACTCTGGGTATTAGCCCATTTTCAGACTGCTATAAAGAACTTCTGAGTAATTCCTAAAGGAAAGATGTTTAATTAACTCACAGTTCTGCATACCTGGCAAGGCCTCAGGAAACTTACAATCATGGTGGAAGGGAAAGCAGGCACATCTTACATGGTGTCATGCAAGAGAGAGAGTGTGTAAAGGAGAACCTTGCCAAACACTTATAAAACCATCAGATCTTGTGAGAACTCACTCATTGTCACAAAAACAGCATGGAGAAAAACAGCTCCATGATCCAATCACCTCCCTCCCTTGACACATAAGGATGATAAGGATTACAATTCAAGATGAGACTTGGGTAGAACACAGAGACAAACCATATAATTCCACCCTTAGCTCCTCCAAAATCTCATATCCTTTTTACATGTGAGTGATCCACATGGCCCTAGCAGAGATTCTCCATG
Source organism: Saguinus oedipus (assembly GCA_031835075.1). NCBI lineage: Eukaryota > Metazoa > Chordata > Mammalia > Primates > Cebidae > Saguinus > Saguinus oedipus. Next base: position 43,665,441 of record CM063183.1, read on the forward strand.
GGGGCTTAGCCCCTGCAGCAGACTTCTTTCTGGATGTCCAGGCATTTCCATAAATCTTCTGAAATCGAGGCAGAGGTTCCCAAACCCCAATTTTTTACTTCTGTGCACCTGCAGACCCAACACCACATGGAAGCCATCAAGGCTTGTGGTTTGTACCCTCTGAAGTAACAGTTCAAGCTGTACCTTGGCCCCTTCTAGCCACAAGGGAAGCTGGAGTGGCTAGGATGCAGAACAACAAATCCACAGGCTGCCCAGAGCAGTGAGACCCTAAGCCCAATCCAGGAAACCATTTTTCGTCCCTAGGCCTCAAGGCCTGTGATGAGAGGAGCTGCCTTAGAGATCTCTGACTTGCCCTGGAGACATTTACCCAATTGTCCTGGTGATTAATATTTGACTCCTCATTACTTACGTAAATTTCTGCAGCTGGCTTGAATTTCTCCCTAGAAATTGGGTTTTCTTTTCTATTGTATTGTCAGGCTGCAAATTTTCCAAACTTTTATGCTCTGCTTTCCTTTTAAAAATGAGTCTCAATCTTACATCATCTCTCTCAAGTTCAAAGTTTCACAGATCTTTAGGGCAGGGGCAAAATGTCACCGTCTTTTTGCTAAAGCATAGCAAGAGTGACCTTTGCTCCAGTTCCCATAAGTTCCTCATCTCCATCTGAGACTATCTTGGCCTAAACTTCAATGTTCACATCACTATTAGCATTTTGGTCCAAACTATTAAAAAGTCTTTAGGAAGAAGTTTCAGACTTTCCCACATCTTCCTGTCTTTTTCTGAGGCCTCCAAACTGTTCCATCCTCTGCCTGTTACCCAGTTCCAAAGTTGCTTCCACGTTTTCAGGTATCTTTATAGGAGTATTCCACTTTCTTGGTATCACTTTATTATATTAGTCCATTTTCACACTGTTATAAAGAAATACCCAAGACTCGGTCATTTATACAGAAAAGAGGCTGAATTGACTCACAGTTCAGCATATCTGGGGAGGCCTCAGGAAACTGACAATCATGGCAGAAGGGAAAGGAGGCATGTCTGACGTGGCGGCAGGCAAGAGAGTGAAAAACCCAGGGGAAACTGCCATTTATAAAACCCTCAGATCTCATGAGAACTCACTCATTATCATGAGAATAGCATGTAGGAAACCACCGCCATGATCCAGTTGCCACCCACCCTTGTCATATGGGGATTATGGGGATTACAATTCAAGACAAGATTTGGGTGGAAAAACAGAGCCAAACCATATCACTCTGTAACCCCAATCATCACTCTAGCCAGTCTTTGCCTGATCTATTCCAAAATACTAGAAGGCAGAAAGAGAGGTACTGATGATGTAAGATACATCATCTTCTTTATTAAGAGAATCACCGCACCCTGACCATCACCATCACAAAACTAACTGAGAGGAATCTTTGAGAGAAAAATTTGTACAGGTGGGAGGTACTTTCAAAATGAGGAGATGGGCTGACTACACCTGACAGGTAGGTTACTGAGCTAATATTAGCAGACCCACCCTGGAGTCGCTCTTGGTGCAGCCACAGGGGCACACCCAGGTATAGGGATAATGTTGTCAAGAACTTGGTAGGCGTTCTCAGAGTGTTAGGGACATTTGTGGAGGTAGAATATGGAACATATCACTCATCTGGAGATTTCTTAAGATGAGAGGTTTGAGGAAGTATCCCTCTGGCTAGGGCCAAAAAAGAATTGTAATATAATGGGCCCAACACAAAATGTCCCTCATGTCCCTTGGAGGTCATGGAAGAGGAACCCTGTGTTTTTCATGGTTCCCTATAAAGAAGCACAGTTTGAGGAGATGAAGATGACATACAAGTCACCCTTAGATATCGAGGAACGTATGCCTCCCTTTAGTCCATAGCATTGAGTTGAGGCTGGGATATGCATAATACATCATCAATGGATTTTCTAATGCCCTTTGCACATAGCCAGATAACTAAGGTCTTGTCAAGGAAATGTAAGCCAAAGTAATGTGTGCAACTTTTGCTTCACTTTCTTAAAAGGAAGTTTCTAAGATTACTTCTTGATTATGTTCTCCTCACTAATGGCAAAATAGCAGTAACCATGGGAAGCTCGTGTCCTGTACAGGGGCATACCAATCCATGTGTATAAATGACTTTGGAGCTGTCTTGGAATATACGCTGGACCACTGTACAAGACAGCAATAGCCATAGAAAGCTCATGTCCTGTACAGAGGAATACCAATCCATGTATATAAGTAACTGTGGAGCTATCTTGGAATACACACTGAACCATGGTACAAGAAGGAAATAAACTTTTGTTTGAACTACTGAATTTTAAAAATTCTTCATTATAGCTCTTTTGAGTATGTATACTCTCTAATCCAGACAGCATAAGCTACGGGCCAAAAATCAGATAAGATAATTGGGCTACTGGTGAGATGCAAAGATGTAAATGCCTGCTCAAAATGATACATACTTCGGTATTTCTAGTAAGGTGAGTCTACTTATGAAATCAAACCACTGAGATACACATATTCTTTTGAATATTTAAATATTATATTGCTTCCAATTGACAAATCATTATAAAATGTCTCAAACATTTTATAGCACACGTATCCTAAGTTCTAACTTGGTTTGCCCTACAAGGTTATGGAGAACTCCAGGAGGAGAGTAGGGAGGAGAATAAAAATCTCCAGGGATGATACCAGTCATTAAACTGAGAGTTTGTGTTTGCAGAGCCAAGACACAGCTACAGGGGAATACCACTGAGGAGCATTAAAGAAACATCAGACTGGCTAATAATAAGAATTTCCATCCAAATCCATCTGTCAAATCAAGTGAATCTGCAATAAATATAAATCCACATGCAGTAGTGTCTCTCTAGGGAAATCTAACATTTTCCCACCAGACAGGATTGTTCTGCATAGCAACCATTTTATGGGGAGGATGACAGCTCGTCTGTCTTTGCCCACTGAGATCAGATCAGAATGTCAGCTATGCTACCAGTCAAGGCTGCTCTTCAGGCTAAAGAAGGTGCCAATTTGCCAAAAGGGAACATTCTCTTAGCCATACCGTCAATGGGCAGGACATTAAGAATAAGTTAAGCCAATACAAATGCAAAGAAGTCTCTTAATACATGTATAGAAAACTTTTTAAATTCAAAGTTCAGAACAAAAGCACGCAATTTAAAGATGTTCTTTAGTAACAAGATACCATCAGTTGGATTAGTGATTTATTCAAGAATAATTTGTTTCACTATTACTTAGAGATAGCCAGAAATAGAGTTGTAGATAATTTTTTGATGCTTTCCAGGTTTGAAATATTTTGCATCTTTAGCCAGGAATCTCTTTTAGTAAAACATAATAATAGTAATTATTTCAATATTTGGGGATCAGTTGGTATTGAAATGAAGATGAAAGGCTCATTTGGTTCTTTATATTATTCATATCTTCAGAAGAGCTTCTCCTTTGTGATTATCTCGAATAATATATTTTAAGCTTTCTAGACTCAACGTTATAATGAACCACTGATATTGTTGTCATATATTATGTGTCAACATGCAAATGGCTTGGTTTTTGTTCAATGCCAAGGAATAATATTAAACAATTAATACAACAAAACTTTCTCTGGAAATCTCTTTCCTCCTGCTCACACCAAGAGCCCAATTAAAGTATTCAATTAGGAGGAAACTAAATTTCATTCATGTGTTTACTGCAACACTGTTAGAAAAGTATGGTTCTATGTAGATTCTTAGTTAACTTGCCAGTGAGATGCACACAACCCAGTGTGAACTAGAATTAGCATTACAACTAATTTTTTGTTTTTCTTTTTGAGTTTTTGGCTTATGTTTATTTTTCACAAGCTTGATGGTACATTTCTCTTACGCAAGAGCAAACATCACTCTCCTTCAAGTAATAGAAAACCTTCCAACGTAAGTATCTTTCCATATGTAACATTATGAAGAAAAAACGTTTTTAACTAAGATATTGGATTCATTGTGTACTAAGAACTCATTAATTTCCCCAAACATTTAGTTAGGTTTTTATTGATTAAGTGAGGATGTGGGCAAAAGGCTAGACCTCAAGCAGAGGTACAGCACAGTAGAGATTACTTATAAGGAAAACTAAACTGTATTCCGGAGGAATTTATCAGCACATGTCAGTGTGCTGTGAAACAAAGGTGTCAGCTAATGGAAGCAGTAATATTCACAATGTGATTTCATATTTCTATAATTTTTAATGGTGTTATTAAATAATATAAGGGCAGAATAACACTTTCTCAAAATTGGAAAGAAAAGTTAAGAAGATTATTTGACTATTAATTGTGCTATAATATTTTATAGGCACTAATATTAATCACCAGCTATAGATATCCTCCTTATCTGCCACCTGATAATATTAAAGCCTGTGGAGTCATCGAATTGTGAAGACTAGAAAGTGAAGACTAAAAATTCTGAAGGCAACAAACGAACAACAAAAACATATAGGAACTTCAAAATTGCATAAATGTTCTCTTCACACAAAATTTTCCAAACGTAAATGCAACTAAGCATTTTTGTTCTTAATGCTTTACCTCTATAAAGCTTCTAGAAAAATCATCATACATATTGGTTTACATATTTTAAAGTTTTTCTTCCTTCTTACATGGAAATAAATTTTGTTCATTTGAAAAAACTTAAAAGTGCAAATAAGAACATATAAACCATCTCAAATCCCATCACCCACGTTGTTCATGAAGATGTACGCTTGAACTCTCACTTAGAAAGAAATCCTTTCTTCTGCTCCTGGGGAATGAAAGACTTTCTGGAGGGATGCCTTGCATACCACACACCTCTGTCCTCTATATAATCCTTCCTTCACTCAATCTCTTGGAAGCAGAGTGATTGGCAAATAAGAATAAGTTGGCATGTTTATCTCACATCCTCCTGCCCTCACGTTCTGATGCCCTTCTGGTAGAGTGAGGGGAATCACTGCCCTGGTCCAGTGCGTACATCTGCCTAATCTTGGGATTTAGTTCACAGACCCGATGACTCTGATATTAAGCCACACACTCCCATTGGGCCATAATCAATACTGAAAGTGATGCTAGAGCTACCTCTCTTAATTCTGTTTCTCAGCTTACTCAGAGCCCAGGAATACTTATAGATGTGCCATTCAATTGGCTCCCTAAGAGACCTGAACTCTTAGCTACACTTTTATGATAATAGAAACAAGTTTATAAATAACATAGTAACTTATAAACTGGTCATTACAGTTCAGAGAAGTTTGGTAATTACCCTGCTCTGTAACCCTAGTTAAATAACAGAAACCCTACAGGCTTCTGACTCTTAACACAGGAGTTGGGAGACTTTTTCTATAAAGAGCCAAATAATACACATTTTAGACTTTCTGCACTATTGAGTTTTTGTCACAACTACTTATCTCTGTCTTTTTAGTGAGAAAACCTCCACAGTCAATACTTAAACCAATGGGTGTGGCTGTGAGCCAATAAAATTTAATTTACATAAATAAGTTGCCTACAAATTTGGCCTGCAGAAAGTAAACAGTTTGCCAACCTCTGAATATGAACTGAGAGAACTGAAAGACATGGGCACTAAAGACTCTGCCCAATAAAATATGGCATTTTATTTCAATTCCTGAATAAACTAATTGTTATTCTGTCTCTGGATTTTTTGTTTTCCCTTTTACATTATATTATTTTTAGAAAAGTAGCTGAGTAAAATATGACATTTGGGCTCTAAGAAATTAAACTGTATAGCATGTCGGATCCTGTCATTTCAAAAGAAATGAAATAACTTGGGCAATGCTGTAATGCCCTCCTGTAAATAGTTCTGGGTCTAGCTGAGAAATCCAAACCCATGAAGTGGATTGCTGTCTGCTCAATCTACAGGATAATTTGGGCCACAGAACGGCTGAAATTTCCATGGCAGGGTCAATAATTTCAAAAATCTCCCTCTTAGTTGGCACTCACTCTTAGCAGACTGGACCTGATAATACCGATGAAACAAGTCAGGTCTCTACTACCCTGCTTTCATAGATTTAAGTCCAGTGACATCTTCCGCTTCATGTCCTTTTTTCAGTCTCTGTAGAAAATACCTTTAGCTCATCCTGGTTTAATCTGGGGGCTGACCAAAAGCAGGAGATAGCAAGGAAAAATTGCACGGAACAAACTCAAGACCACTGCAATAGGGGAAAGCAAATGAAGTTAATTCCACTGAAACAGAAGACAGAAGGGTTTTTAAGCGCTGGGGTTAGCTAGTGGAAAAATATCGGAGAACATCGGGGGAGAGGTTGATCAATAAAATGTGTTGAACACATTGTGTTACTCTGAATTTGCCAATTTTTTTTATATGATGAGGCCATCAGTGTTTGCTGATAGGTACCCATTGAAGTTAGGCTCCTGTCTTCCCCATAGAAACTGAGAGATCAAGGTGTTATCTTCCTTTAAAGCGATGATTCCCTGGTCTTTGAGAAAGACATTCCTGGTTGTAAAACTAGCAAGAGGCAGGGAGAATATTTATACACATTTCAAAGAGGCTCAAAAAGAATTTGCAATTACAAGTTTTCTGAAGTAAATGTTCTAAGAAAATGAAGGTATTAGTGTGATATAGCTAGCCTAGAGTTAGAGCCTGTACACTGCCATTTTATAAAGGACAAAACTGTTTCCATTCTCCTCACAATGACTGCTAACCTTGGCTTCTGTAAATTTACCTGGCAAAATGCAAAGAGAGGTAAACGCTGCATACTTTCTCTTATCTGTAACTGCCAGAATTGCTGGCCTCTGTTTACCGGTAATGGCCAGAGTAAGCACCCCCGATAATTCCATTCTGGCGCCAAGTAACCCCTACCCAGATGATGTGTAAGCAAATGGTTATCTTAACTTCTGTAAATCTCTCCCCTGGCCCTTGGAATGTCCCCTCACCCTCCTCGCTGCCCAGGAGGTGATTTACAGACTTTCATCTCCACTCCTCACCCCACTCCCAAGGTGGTTTTGTGGGTATAAAAAAGGTCTTGTCACCCTTCTTTCTCTGCCACGGGTTGGAGAGACGTGAGTCATTCGTGGTCGCCGGCAATAAACCCTGCAATTTGGCATACTTTTGTCTTGGTGTTGACTTTCTGTGCTCGGTCCGATACAACATTAGAGTTAGAACTAGAGTTAGAAAGAAGCCCATTTAAAGTTTAGTCAAGTGAGGAGAACATGAAGATTGTCTTGACCAGAGCCAATCAACTAAATTTAAACTTCCATAACCTTGGGAGAGTTATTCAAAAGCTTTACTATGTATGTAACTGCCCATGTGTGAGATTTTTATATTTGTTTTTTGTTTATGTAAACAAAAAAATAGCAAAACAGATCCATTTCTGTTTCTTTTTCACAATAATTCATTGATTGGTACTATCATCTCCATTTTCTGAAGAAAGAAATTAGAATAAGGTACATCACAAGGCTATAGCACTAATAAGGGTAAATAAATGAAACTTTTATCCCACATGTAAATCCATATCTTCTTTCATCACTGCACCAAGTTGTTTCTCAAAGAGAAAAGTTATTCTGGGATACTTCTAGAACATAAAGAAAAATAACAACGAAGATATTATAAAATCAATATTTCCCAGCTCTTGTAGAGATAATTTAGAGCTGTTACAGAAATCACAGTTCTGTTTTACAGTGAGTTTCTCAGCCTTGGCACTGTTGACATTTTAAGTCAAATAATTCTTTGTTGTGTGGGAGCAGCCCTTGTCCTGTGTAGAATGTTTCACAGATCCCTGATCTCTACCAAGTGGATTCCAGTAGCACCCCTGAGTTGGGATCACCAAAAAACAAAACAAAACAAACAAAAAAAGTCTCTAGATATTGTCAGTGTCTCCTGAGGGTAAGATACGTCCTATTGAGAGCCAATGATTTTGAGGAATGTTCTTCTATATTATTTTCAGTGATGGAACCCTTTAAACAAAGACATATTTTACAGAACACAGATATTTAAAAATTAAATGGATGAAGAGGATGCCCTAGAAGACAGAGCACTACTCAATCATTTTGTTCTCTCCTTCTCTCATCAACCTTCTGAGAGACTTATATCAACATGACTCTAGAAATGGCTGCTCAAACAAAACTGACATCCTTCTCCTGAGATGTTGCCAGACACGGTTCTACAATACATTCTATCTACACTTCGCCTCATTAAACATAGATTTGCCTTTTGGTAGGGTAGGTAAACAGAGCCATTATCAGATTGTTTTTGTTTTTGTTTTTAAAACCTTATCCAGTCCAGCAAAAGGATTCCAACTGTTCAGGAAAATGGCTGTTATATTCACTTGGGTGAATCAAGTAACTCACTTGCTACGGAGCTATCTCCAACAGTGTTGCTCCCAGCATGCAATGGTTCTGGCTCAGATTTCATGAAAGGCAAGATGAATCCTTGGCTCAGCTGGTTCCCAACTTAGTCTGTAGTTTATACACATTTTAGATGGAAATCTACCTTTTCTTTGTGGTTGTTGTTTGATAATGGCTTTTTCTTTCATTACAATTTAAATATTCTACCACTACCTGTTTTACAAGGTGAAAAATCCATCGAGTAGGTGAGTTCCTATGGAAAGAATGTTTTACACTTTGCCAATCTTCAGAAATACTGGTATAAATTAAATTTCATGCTAACTGGCTAAATCCAGAAAGGTCAATAGTGCTTAGTATTTGGTTATTTTTGTCCAAAGCTTATTCATGTTACTAGACCCATATTCAGTGTTCCTGTTATAAAAATCATTTATTTTAAAGTACTTCATACAGACCACAAAGTGAATATTGTGAGTAAAGACAAGACAGTGGTACTACTCACAAAAAAATGCAGTTTATAGGATATAATTTGATATAATAAAATGTCCATGTTGATCCCTAAATCAAGAGTTAATGCTAAACTGCCATGGTACCTGAAGTCATTAAAAAATTTATTTCCTGGAAGGGATAATATGTTTAGCCACTAATAATTCAAAGTGAATGAATATACTCATTTTCTGTTTTTTCACTTCTCAAATACTTGATAAAATACAAGAAAGTTTAAAAAACAGATGAATTATTTGTTTTGAGAAAAAAGGGATATGTATTAAGTACCTACAGAAGTCTCAAACAACTGTCTTGAATAAAATTGAAAGTACTAGAACCTTTTCTTCTAAATTTAGCAAAATTAAGGGAAGACTTTCATTTCTTCTCCTTTATCTTTTGAATGAAAAATTTCTAAAACAAATATCAAGTGGCCCACGTTTGAGCCACTTGAAGAATTCTCAATTATTATTTTATCATTGTTTTTAACCTAGAATAGAAAGACTGAGTTGAAAGAGTGAAGAATTAGAGGCTAATGGTCATTGGAATTCACTAAGGCACAAAATAGAAATTAGCTTTTGATAAATTTGATAAGATTATTTTTCTGTAGCTACTTCTTTTTCTGAAAGTTTGTTGGTAAGTTTTTGTTATTGTCTTTATCCGTTTAAATCCCAGATTTGAAACTGTCAATGAAAGATCTCCTACTCATAACTCAATAAAATCAATTATGCTTTTGTTCACAGGGATAAAGCTTACTCCCAGTGAGACCAACTCAGGCATACAATCAAGTCAAAAATCTTTATTTTCCTATTAACCTCTACTTCATCTTTCAATTGCTAAAAAGTAACTTAGATTATAATCATGACTTTCATATAACTATAAAATTAACTCATGTCAAAGATTCTGTTTAACTTATTAAAGAGTGTATCAGAACAATGTCATAATTGGTTCAAAGAAGAATTCAAAGTCACATATGCTGGCAGATAAGAAATGGTAAAATGAACTTACAGTAGATAGAAAACTGACATATTACACAGTAGGGGAAGGAGAATTGTCCATTGTAATACCACCCAACAAAATGTATTTGTATGTCTGTGAATAAGAATTATTTGCATCCTTATCAGTTACAGTTGTAAAAAAAGCTCAAAGGCAGTGCAAGGCAAAAAGATTTATAGAATCAGACAACCTGAAAGAGTGTTCCCGGACAATACCATATTTTCCATAGAAGAAAACTGGTCATTTTTTGGTTCCTAGTAAGGTGTTTCACAATATTTTCCTATACAAACATCTTTTTTCTTCTTTCCAGACAAGCATAATAAAATCTGAAATGAATATTCTTCTTTACTATGTTTTTAATGAAGGAACTCGTACTTGAGTTAAGCTATTAACTGCTTGGCTGGCAGCTGATATGAAAAGGGACTGGATAAGGTGAGAAATAAGGGCTCATTTTTCATCTGGACACACTGAAAGAATTTACAATTTTGTCAATGACACTTTTCCATTTCTTACTTAGCCACAAAGCAGACACACAGATTTTGTATTTTAAAATTCTCACTGATAAGTGTTGGCCTCAATGTGTAGTCATGTATAAGAATTGTTTGTGTAAAACATTTGTAGAAATCAAGTGCCTGACTTTGTCACATAGCTTTGAATCTAGAGGTAACCACATGATCCAGTTCTGCTTAATGAGATGCAAGGTCAATTATTTTAAGAGAATAATTCTGGGAAAGCTGCTGATTTTCTCCTAAAGGACACCACACATGGTGGGTCTTACTATTTAGTCTTTTTAAAAATCTACCTTAAATGCAGATGTAATGGCTAAAGATCTGGTAGCCATCTTGCCACTGTGATGAGACAAGCACAAGGGTAAAAACTAACAGGCTAAGCATGACAAAGCAGAAAAATAGAATCAACAGCCCCTATAGCATTGTTCAATAGCTGAATCAATGCCGGAAGCAACTGCCAACATACAGATTTTTTCTAAAAGAAATTTTTCCTTAAGCCACATTTATTTTGAATTTAAACTACTGTGATCTGCAGCTGAAAGGATCGCTTAGTGATGCATGTTGTTTTCTACTATGCATGGCTTTCTATACTCATTCCTACATAATAAAATCAAAATCTGCAGCACAACAATTGCCACCCCTAACATTCTTAAAATTTGGTCTCTCTCTCTTGCCCTCTCTTCTTCTGTCTCTTTCTGTATGTGTATGTATATATATATATATATATATATATATATATATATATATGCACACTCACACATAAAGAAATTATATTGATAAATCAGACTTTAAGCATAGTCTTGCAACTTGATTTTTACTTTGTATTTTCTTTATATACTACATTCTAAATTCTAAAATATAACTCTTAAAGCCTACTATTCTATTATATGGATGGATATTAATTAGATTAGCCAATCTTCTATAGAAGCTTTGTTTCAATTTTTTGTTATCCATGTTAGTATAAGGTCAATCTTACATTTAATCTTTGTGAACATCTGTAAGTATTTTCTTATAATAAAATTTTAGAAATGTAATTAGTGGAAGAAAAAATAGGCAGGATTTTGAAACCACTATGAAATTGAGTCCAAAAAGTTAAGGATGATTCTATAGATTTTCATATCCTCTTCATTTTACCATTAATGAATAATATAATGTTGTCATGTTACAATTAAATTATTATTCTATAATATTCCTTAAAAAATCTGACATAATAAAATTCCCATTCCTTAAAAGTCATTTCAAATGAGTGAATTTGAATATAATTTAGAGTTTTACAACATTTAATCTTAATGAAATTCAATAACGTATCTATTTTTGTTGTTTTCATTTCATAAATCTACAACATATTTTCTTTTGTTCATTCTTTGGAATTCTTTTATTTTGTCTTATTTCATACTTTAGCCTAAATTCTGTTCTGATAGGAGCATTGCTTTCTTTTGGAAAAATGGCCTGTTTGCCCTCCCACTGTCAGCATAGGTATTAACCTAATTATCTTCTCAGATTATAATAGAGAGGATTGATAGTATAATTTCAAAACCACTCTGCTACCTGATAGCATTTGAAGTCCATATAGCCTCAGCAGAGTAACTTTTACCACTATCTGGCCTCCATGCTTTGTCTTCCCCTTCTCCTTTGTATAGTGAAACTGTTATGCTTGAAAATAGCTTTGTTTGAACTCTACTAAAACATTTATAGTCCTAAGAGAATGTCCATATTCTGATCTGATCTCTCTAATGTTCAGGATGGCATCTGAGCTATGTTTTTAGAAATAAAGGGGTAAGATCTAACACAAGAAGTTCAGTTGAAAGTATTTGTTAACCCCCTTTGTTCCACTCTTAAGTTTTTAAAAGCTTGCTTATCCCAAGGTTCAAACCTCTGTGATTTTTACACATGATAAGTAGTTTTCTTATAACTTATGTATTAACTTTAACATTATTGATGGTATAGCAGGAAAGGCCGCAGGAAATGGATCTTCCGAACACGAAATACAGGAGGAAGAAGTTTATTATAGCCAGGAGCTGAGGAAATGATTTGTCCAAATTCAGCTCATCTAACAAAGGAAGGTTCTGCCTTTATATAAGCTTATGCTTTAGATATTACACGTGGAAGAATCTTAGGTTTATAGCTTTAGAAATAACATATGAAAAGGGTCTCCGTTTACAGCTTCAGGATTCACATATGAAAGGGTTCCAGTTTACAGTTTTAGGACTCACACGTGAAAAGGTTTCTGGTTTGATCTTGTTTTAAGTAAAAATAGTGCCTTCTGGAGATTTCCCCAAGATCAAGCCTGCCACCTACAGGAAGGTGAGACAGGAGGCACCAGTGGGTCAGCCTTTTCTTCTATTGAAATGCAGTGTGATAGTCAAAGGGGAAGTTGATCTGAGATGCTTGGGTCTCCCTCTTCAATGGAAGTGCTATCTCAAAGTGAACCCTCATGAATATGTAGCATGGCTTAACTTATGATAAAAAATGGCTCTTGCGCTTTGTTATTGACTTATTAGGACTCACTTAGGGCATTCCTCTAAGGAAATAGTTCTTTATTAGCAAAATGAAAGAGCATTTGTATTGATCTTTGTAATTTTTAAAAACATTTTTCTGACTGGATTTAACACCAAAGCAAATATGGCTAGGCAATGCTAGGTATCAGTCATTATAGCTAGTGCTAGGGATCAGTGTATTCCCATCTTTGATCTTCCTTTTTCTATTAACTGATGTATTAGAATTACCAGCTAATACAGAGCAAACACAGGGGCATGGTAGCTGGGAAATAATTTAGCTTTGGGCCTTTTCCCCTGTCTTTCTTGTAAATCAACATAGTAATATAGAATGGTGATAATTATTTGTCAATAAACACCTGCATAATGAGTCACCTACTAGAAACTTAGTAGAGGAGTGTACATAAGAAATCATTCCTCTTTGGAGAGATTTCCTTTATTTAAACACAGTAGTTGTTGAGTTCTAGGTGGCGTAGGCAACAAACTGCAGTCTATGATAGATATTTATATCCATGCGAAAGCAAATTGAAAAAAGGAAAGGAAGCTGGTATTCTCCAAGCTTTATTGGCTAATTATTGGTCCAGGTGTTTGCTGATTGTCACTTGCAGAGGTTAGCCTGCTATCCTCCCACAGACACTGGGATACAGGGACCCTATCTTTCTTTTGATTACATTTCAAAAGGATAGGTCTCAGGTCCTAGAGAAAGACATTCTTGGTTTGTTACATCTCAAAGGAACAGAGAAAAGATTTATAATCCCTTACAAGTTTTCTACAGTAAATACTCTAAGGAAAGACAGGGCGCCTATATTAGGAACAAAGCCATTTAATTTTATACAAGCTGAGGAAACATTAAGCCTGCCATGGTCACCCTATGATCGCTGTGGTTCACTCTGGTTTTATTTCTGACCAAATTAGAAATGGCAACAGCAATAGCGAGGTTCAGAGGGAAAATATATTAGTGTCCAGAAACAAAAATGGGAATAAGACAGTTAGAGTTAATATCAATATTCCCAAGATCAGGACCCAAAAAATACATGAATAAAAGAAGAGAAAGATGAAGATTCAGATAACTAGAGCAAAATGACTTTATCTGATAAAAATCAGGGATTTTATTTTACTGATATTAAAAACTTTGCTTCAAGTTGATAGCCCCTTCAGGATTTATGCAGTAATGTATAAGGTGACTCTAGCCTGTTTCCTTGCTAATTACAAACAAATGACTCATCATTGATGAATGAGTTTATTACAGACACTAATGGTTCAGTTTTATTACAAGGAAAATGGCAACAATAATAATACCTCCCCCATAGTCATTCTGTAATTGGCTCCTCAAATACATGAATGCCAAATCTCTAGCAAAGACAATCACCTCAACTAAAAAATATTTATTGAAGACCTACCATGTGCAAGTTACTATGTTGTTCAAGTCGCTATAGTGTTAGAAGCAGAAAGATTAAAAAGATGTATTAACACTCCTCAAATAACTTACAGTACTATAAGAGAGATTGTACATATTACCAAGGTGGGGTAGTTTGCAATATATCCCATAAATGCTTCCTCCTTGGAATCAGGGTGGGAGAAGAGAGGCCCTCTGGGTTGACTAGAAAGAAAGTCATGGAGAAAACATTATATTTAAGCTAGACTTTAAGAAAAAAATTCAAGGACATGAGCAGTGGCCAAGAATCAGAGAGCTCATGTCATGTTTAATTAACATTAGTGTCAAGTTTCCTAAACTGTAGCATTGAGTATCGTTTTAGTCAGTTCTGGCTGTTATGACAGAATGCCATACACTAGGTGGCTTAAAAGATAGAAATTTATGGGGCTGGGCGCGGTGGCTCAAGCCTGTAATCCCAGCACTTTGGGAGGCCGAGGCGGGTGGATCACGAGGTCAACAGATCGAGACCATCCTGGTCAACATGGTGAAACCCCGTCTCTACTAAAAATACAAAAAAAAATAGCTGGGCATGGCGGCGCGTGCCTGTAATCCCAGCTACTCAGGAGGCTGAGGCAGGAGAATTGCCTGAACCCAGGAGGCGGAGGTTGCAGTGAGCCGAGATCACGCCATTGCACTCCAGCCTGGGTAACAAGAGTGAAACTCTGCCTCAAAAAAAAAAAAAAAAAAAAAAGAAATTTATTTCTAACAGTTCTGGTAACTTAGAAATCCAAAGTTAAGGTGTCAGTAGATCTGGAGTCTGATGAGCGTTCTCTTCCTGATTTTCTGATAGCATATCTACAAGACAGTGTGTGTGTGTGTGTGTGTGTGCGTGTGTGTATATATACACACACGCACACACACACACTATATATATACACACATACACACACACACATATATATACATATACATATATATGAATACGTACACACACACATATATATACATATACATATATATGAATATGTACACACACACACATACATTCATACATATATATTCACATATACATATATTCATATATATGTATATGTGTATATATATGTGCGTGCGTGTGTGTGTGTGTGTGTGTGTGTGTGTGTGTGTGTATATAGTCTTATGTCCTCACCTGGTGGAAAGCAAAATGAGAAGAAGCAAGTACTCTTCTGTTTCTTCTTATAAAGGACTAATCCCACTATGAGGACCACACCATCATGACATAATTACCTCCTGAAAGTCTCATCTCCAACACCATCACACTGGGGATTTAGGCTTCAACATATGAATTTTGAAATTCACAAGCATTCAGTTCAAAGCAGTATACATAAAGGGACACAGGGGCTAAAACCAGAAAAACGGGCAGAGCAAAAATGTTAAAAGCCTGCCAGGTCAAGCTCAGAGGCATTTTGGTTTGTTTGCTTTTGAGTGTGCGTGTGTGTGTGTGTGTGTGTGTGTGTGTGTGTGTGTGTGTTCAAGTTATAGGGAGTTCTTAAAGGTTTCTGAGCAATATTATTGCGTTAATCAATGGCATACACTGAAAAGTATTTAACTTTTTAAAGTATAGAGGAGAAAGGAGCTTCAAAATAGCTGACTAGACACATCTGTTTAGTTTCTCCCCTGTTGCATTGAGAGGACCTATAGTGGTAAATAGATAATTACAACTTGAATAGATCATTTAAGAGAGCACACTGGAATTCAACAGAGAAGTGACAGGAAGCACCTAAAGGAAGGGGAGGAAAGTGAGGCAGCCTGTTCCTCAGGGATTAGTGGGGGTCTGAAGGCTCCCAATTGCAGGAAAAGGATAAGTGTGAGACCTCTCCAGCAATCGACATTCCTACCACAGACTCATGTGGGAGAGCCCTGGACCCTGATGGGCCTGAAGAATAACAGAGGGAATTCCTTGGAAACCATATAAAGGCATTGATCCAGAGAGAAAGTTCATACTGAGTCTCGTAGATCCCCAAGATGTAAGCAGCTGTAACATGGTGCCATTTTGAGAGCCCAGGACACACCAGACTGTGTCCTGTTCTGCTGCTGGTGCCAAGGTGAAAGCTGGAGGCAACAACCTCCACTATGCAGCAGAGGGGCAGACACAGCCTAAGGACAAATTTCACTGCCCACTATGGCTGCCACTGTTGACTGCTGTGAGTTAAGATGCAAGCAAAGCACTCTCAGCTTTCTGCCTATTGCTTTTCCCAGGGAATGCCACCCTACTTTTTCCAGTAGCAGGACCACACAGGTGCTGCTGCTCTCACCTGAGCAGTATTTCAGTGGCTTGGGAAGCACTCCATCTTTGCTTATCATAGCCAGCCACAGCATGCACCCCTTGTGGGCTTAAGAGGACCATCCAGTTTAACTCCACACCCCTAAGATCAAAGCACAGTATTCAGGCATCTGAGAATTGCCCAGCCCAATCCACATGGTGGCATCTGAACACTCCTGCTTGGTCTGAGGTCAGGCACACTCAACCTGCCACTACCCCCACAGCTGGAAACCAATGCAAGTACCTGTGGGTCTAGGGACTGACCCACCCATATCACAGCCACTACCAACACTAGTGCAAACCACATGGATCCCAAAGCACTGTCCCATCACTGCTATTGCCATCACTGATGCCATGTCTGTTGCCTAGGGGCTTGAGAACCCACCCATCTACCAAGCCCACTGCTGTCATTGCTAGCACCTAAGCAAACTACCTGGAGGCACGAGAATTGGCCTGCCTGGACCGGTTAACATTAGTGCCAGTGTATGCTAATCTGGAGCCCAAGGACAGGTATGTCAAGCTCACCACTGCCACCCACTGAGGCCCTAAGACTGGCATACCTGGTGTGCTACATCCCAAGAAAACTTCACCAATCTTCATTGATAACAAAACCCTAAGTTACCAAAGAAATCACAGATGCCACTGACACTATTTATAGCATAAGAAACTATATAGAAACTACACTCCTGTACTTATCCAAAATCAGAAGTGCTTAACAACAAACATCACAGATACATCTTCAGGAAAAAGTTCTGTCTTATGAAAGCAAATTCAAAATACTGAAAGAGGTGACTGTTACAGTATATGTGCATATATCAACATAAGGACACAAGAAACATGAAAAAGCAAAAAACAAACAAAATCCTTGTCAAAAGGGACACAATAATTCTTCAGCAACAGATTCCAAACAAAAAGAAATTCAAGAAATTCAGGAAAAATAATTCAAACTATTGATATCAAAGATGCTCAGTAATATACAAAAGAATCATGAAAAAAATAATATAGGTATTTAAAAATATCATTACAAGAATGAGAGATTTATAAAAAAGATAGATATCAAAAGAAAAAAACAAACAGAGAATCCAGAAGTGAAAAATATATTGAAAAATATATTGAAAAAAATATATTGAAAAAAAAACAAAATACATGTGAAAGCTTCAACAGTAGACTATATCAAGCAGAAAAGAATCTCAGAAGTCAGACAGGTCTTCTAAATAACAGTCTAATTAAAATAAGGGAAAAAAGGAACAAAAAGAAACAAGCAAAATCTATATGACATGTGGGAAAACATAAAGTAACCAAATATATGAAGTATTAGTGTTTGTTCCAGAAAGTTAAGAAAAACCAAAAGTATTACAAAACCTATTTAATGAAAAAATAGATAAAAATGTCCCAAGTATAGCATGAAATTTAGACATCTATTTACAGAAGCAAAGAGATCTCCAAACAAATACAATGCACAAAGTTCTGCTTCATAGTACATTATAGACAAATTATCTAAAGTCAAAGACAGAGAGAATTCTAAAAACAGCAAGAGAAAAGCATCTAGTCACCTATAAGGGAATTTCCATCACTCTAATAGCAAATTTCTTATCAGAAATCTTACAGGAAAAGAAAGAATGAAATGATATATTTAAAGTGCTAAAAGAAAAACTTGCTAGCCAAAGATATTGTGTCCAGATACTATATCCAGCAAAAATAACCTTTATAAATAAATACAAAATAAAGTATTCCCTAGACAAGCAAAAGCTGATGAAATTTAAACCTGCCAGACCAGCTCTACAAGAAATGCTAAAGGGAATCCCAAATTTGGAACCAAAAGAATGACATCTAGCAAAATGAAAACCCACAAGAGGATAAAACTCAGGCAGAGCAAACACACAAATCAGGAAAGGAAAGGACTCAAATGGTACTAGTATAGTATACCACCGATTCACAATGACACATAATAAGAGAACAGAAAAGGAATAAAGAATACATAAAGTTCTAGAAACATACAACCTACCAAGAATGAATCAGGAATAAACAAGCAACCTAAACAGACTAGTAACAAGAAGTAAGATTGAATCAGTTATAAAGTCCTCCAAGAAAGTAAAACTCAGGACTGAATGGATTCACTGCTGCTAAAAGAAAAAAAAAAAAGGAGAAATAGTTTCAATATTCCTCCAATTGTTTTTAAAAAAATCAAAGAGGAGAGAATATTGTCTAACTTATTCTGAGGCAACTATAACTCTGATACCAAAACCAGAAACGAAATGGCAAAGAAAACTAGAGGCTAATACCCTTGTTGGATGTAGACACAAATATTTCCAACAAAACACTAGCAATCTGAATTCAACAGCACATCAAAAAGATAATATGAACTCAGATTTATCCCAGTGATGCAAGAATGGCTCAACATACACAAATCAATAAGTGTGATGCAACACATCAACAGAATGAAGGGCAAAAATCATATGATCTCAATAGATGCAGATAAAACATTTAATAAAATTCAACATCTATTTATGATAAAAACCTCTCAACAAACTTGGCATAGAAAAAACATGCTTCAAAATAATAAAGGTTATATGTGACCAACCCATACCTAACATTAGAATGAATAAGGAAAATTTGAAAGCATTTCCTCCAACAACTAGAGCAGAATAAGGATGCCCACATTTCTTCAATAAACTATAGGAAGTCCTAGCCAGAACAATCAGGTCAGATACTAAAATAAAAAAGGATCCAAAATGAGAAAGAAGAAGGTAAACTATACCTCTTTGCAGACGGAATGACCTCATATTTAGACAAACCAAAACACTCTACCAAAACCTCTTAGAACTACCAAACGGATTCCATAAAGTCACAGGACACAAAATTAACATGTGAAAGTATCATTTGCATACACCGATAATAAAATAGTAAAAGAAAATTATAAAGGCAATCTCATTTAAATAGCTACAACAAAACCCAGCTAGGAATAAATATAACCAAGATGGTAAAAAAATTTCTACAGAAAAAATACAAAATACTGATGAAAGAAAGTAAAGAGGATAGAAACAAATGGAAAATCATCTTATGCTCATGGATCAGAAGAATAAATATCACTGAAATGACCATACTACCCAAAGCAATCTACAGATTCAATGCAATCCCTATATAAACACTAATATCATTTTTTTTCACAGAAATAGCGAAAAAAATTCTACAAGTCTGATGGAATCAAAAAAGAGCTTAAATAGCCAAAGCAATCCTGAGAAAAAAGAAGAAAGTTGAAAGCATCACATTTCAAAATACATTATATGACTCTAGTAACCAAACAGTATGGTATTGATATAAAAGCAGACATGTAGACTAATGAAATAGAACAGAGAATCCAGAAGTGAATCCTCATATTTACAGCCAGCCAATCTTTAACAAAGCTGTCAAGAACATATGTTGGGGAAAGGACATGCTCTTCAATAAACGATACTGGGAAAACTGGATAACCATATGCAGAAGAATAAAACTGGACTTCTATCTCTCATCATGTATAAAAATCTACTCAATTAAGTTAAAGACTTAAATGTAAGACTTGAAACTACACAACCACTAGAATGAAACCTAGTGAACACTCTTGGACATTGGTCTAGGCAAAGATTTTATAGCTAAGACCTCAAAAGCACAGACAACAACAATAAAATAGACAAATGAGACTATATTAAACTAAAAAAAGCTTCTACACAACAAAAGAAACAAGAGAGTGAAGAGACAACCTCTTGGATGTGAGAAAATATTTGAAAAATCATCTTACTGAAAACTAATATGCAGAATATAGGAGAAACTCTCATAACCAAATAAAATACAAATAAATCCACATTTCTCAAAAGTAGACATTCAAATGACCAATAGGTGCATGAAAAAATGCTCAACATTACTAATCATCAGGGAAATGTAAATCAAACCCACAGTAAGATAACATCTTACCTGTTAGAATGATAATTTTTTAAAAAAGACGAAAATATAACAGATGATGATGATGTGGAAAAAAGGGAACTCTTGTATGCTGTTGGTGAGAATATAAGTTAATATAGCCATTATGAAAAACAGTGTGGAGAGATCTCAAAAAATAAAAGTAGAAGTGCCATATGTTCCAGCGATCCCACTACTCTTTATTTATCTAAAGGAAAAGAAATCAATATATCAGAGGGATACACTCCTATGTTTATTGCAGCACTATTGACTATACCCAAGAAATGGCATTAACCTGAGGGTCCATCAACAGTTGAATAAAGAAACTTCTTAGAACTAATAAACATATTCCATAAAGTCACAGGACACAAAATTAACATGTGAATGTCAGTAGCATTGGTATACACCAATAATAAAATAGTTGAGGCCAGGCACGGTGGCTCACGCCTATAATCCCAGCACTTTGGGAGGCTGAGGTGGGTGGATCACGAGGTCAAGAGATCGAGACCATCCTGGTCAACAAGGTGAAACCCCTTCTCTACTAAAAATATAAAAATTAGCTGTGCATGGTGGTGCACGCCTGTAATCCCAACTACTCGGGAAGCTGAGGCAGGAGAATTGCTTGAACCCAGAAGGCGGAGGTTGCGGTGAGCCGAGATCGTGCCATTGCACTCCAGTCTGGGTAACAACAGCAAAACTCCTTCTCAAAAAAAAATAGTTGAAAAATTGTGCAGGCAATCTCATTTATAATAGACACACACACACACACACACACACACACACACACACACACACACACACAAACCCACCTAGGAATAAATTTAATCAAGGTGGTAAAAAATTTCTATAAGAAAAAGCATAAAATACAAATGAAAGAAAGTAAAGACAACAGAAACAAATGATCTTCAACAAATTATACAAAACATAAGTTAGGTAAAGGACACTATATTCAGTAAATAGTGCTAGGAAAATCTGATAGGCACACATAGAAGAATGAAACTGGATCCTTATTTCTCACCACATACAAAAATTAACTCAGGATGGATCAAAGACTGAACTCTAAGACCCGAAACCATTAAAATTCTAGAAGAAAACCTAGGAAGAAGTTTTCCGGACATGGCCTAAGAAAGGGATTTATGACCAAGGCCCCAAAAGCAAATACAACAAAAACAAAAACAAAAACAAAAATAAATAAATAGGACCTAATTAAACTAAAAAGCTTCTACACAACAAAATAAGCAACAACAAAGTAAACAGACAACCTACAGATAGGGAAAAAAGGTTTGTAAATTATACATCCAACAAAAGACTAATACCTAAATTCTACAAGGAACCCAAACAAATCAGCAAGGAAAACACAAATAATCCCATTAAAAAGTGGGTAAATGACATAAATAGACAATTCTTAAGAGAAGATATGCAATGGCCAACAAACATATGAAAAGATGCTCAATATCAGTAATCAGCAGGGAAAGGCAAATTGAAACCACAATGAGATACCACCTTCCCTCAGAGAGAATGGACATTATTAAAAGGTCAAAAAACAATAGATGTTGACATGGATGTGGAGAAAGGAAATGCTTTTATACTGCTGGTGGAAATATAAATTAGTACAACCTCTATGGAAAACAGTGTGGATATTTCCGTCAGAACTGAAAGTAGATCTACCACTGCTGAGTATCTATCCAAAGGAAAAGACATCACTACATCAAAAAAGACACCTGCACACATATTTATCTCAGCACAATTTACAATTGCAAAGATATGGAATCAAGCTAAGTGCCCATCAACCGATGAGTGGATAAAGAAATGTGGTGTATATGTAGCATGGACTGCAACTTAGCCATAAAAAAGAATGAAATAATGTATTTTGCAACAACTTGGATGAAACTGAAGGCAGTAAGTAAATAACTCAATAATCAAAACCCAAATGCCACATGATCTCACTTATAAGTGGGAGCTAAGCTATAGGCATGCAATGGCATACGGAGTGGTATAATGGACACTGGAGTTTCCGAATGGGGAAGGTGAGGGCTGGTGAGGGATGAAAACTACATACTGGGCACATTGTACACTACTCAGGTGACTAGTGCACTAAAATTCCAGACTTTACCTCTATACAGTTCATCCCCGTAACCGAAAACCACTTGTACCCTGAGAGCTACAGAAATAAAATTTTAAGAAGAGAAAAAAAAATGTGGTATATATAAACAACAGAATACTATTCATCCAAAAACAAGAATGAGATCATGGTTTTTTTTTGTTTTTGTTTTTGTTTTTTGTATCAAAATGGATGGAACTGGAGTCATTATGTTAAGTAAAATAAGCTAACACGGAAAAACAAATATCACATGTTCTTACTTATATGTGGGAAGTAAAAAGTTGCTGACATGGAGATGGAGGTGGAATGACTAACACCAGAGACTAGGAAGGGTGCACGGGTGGCAGGATGGAGTAATGAAGACTGGCATGAACACTGAATTAGATAGAAGAAAAAAATTCTAATGTTTGATAGCAGAATTGGGTGACTATAATTGATAACAATGTATTGTATTTTTCAAAATAGCCAGAAGAAGTTGAGTATATTTCAAATATACTCAACAAATAAAAATGATAAATACTTGGATGATTAATACTTAAATAACCTGAATTGACCATTACACAATGTATGCATATAACAAATTTCACATGTACCCCATTACGTCTACAAATACTATGTATCAAAAATGAAAAAATGGTGAAAGAATAAAGTATGGAAAATTGATTCTTTGAGGCAGTGACTGATAGTAGGCTAGTATCAATAAAAATTTAAAGATATAGTGGACTTAAGTTATTTCAAGGAATCCCCATGACACGGATAATCAGGTGGATGAGCTATCTTTGGCTACACATAATAAATTGTATTTTGTCAGAAAAGTTGATATTAAAAGTTTCCATTAAGTCAAACTACTGTTTAATGTGCACGTATTGAAACTTTGCATAACTGTGTTTCTATAACTTTAGGTCAGATAATTTTATGACAATCCTTAAAAATTCATGAATTTGGATTCAAAGCAGCTACTGTTTCTTTCCCATTTATTGTTTTGGAAACACAAAAAAACTAAAATATAATTTTTTTAATACCAAGGGTGTTTGTTTATTGTTTTTGTTTTGTTATGTTTTGTTTCAGACTCAGGGTTTGGGGTTTTGCTTTGTTGCCCAGGCTGGAATGCAGTGGCACAATCATGGCTCACTGTAGCTTTGAACTCCTGGGCTCAAGTGGTCCTCCTGTATCAGCCTCCCAGGTAGTTGGGACTACAGGCATGTGCCACTATGCCTAGCTAAAAATATCAAGTTTTTAAATCATGAAACAACATCCATATTTCAAATTTGATGCTTCCATATTTTGAAGACTTATTCTTTTTTACCTTAAATGGTTCTATTTTAATACTGTCAACCTTCACATTTTTGTACTTTGAAATTTTTCAGACTTTGCACAAGAAACAGAAGTGAAAGTTTGAAAATTATTGGTTTTAAGAAGAAAAAATAAAATGTTAAAAATGTCTGCCTTGTGTACTGCTTAATTCAACACACACAAAGATAAATATGTATACAAACTTTCTCTCTCTCTCTCTCTCTCTCTCTGTGTCTGTCTATATGCAAACACTTCCAAAATTCTAGTTAAGAGGATGTTTCAAGGGAATAAATGAGATGAGCTGACAGGATCTACTAGAATTTTCCAATAATTTCTAATAATTTATAAAAAGTGGTCCTCCAGAGAAATATTTTTGGGATCCATTTGGCCTGGAATTATGAATTATTTTGATGAATATCTCTATATAGAGAGATTCACTGAGTCAGTATGTTGCTTGAGCTTTTGTTATTTAAAGTTAACCATTTTATTCTAAATTGCAGTGCAAAATTCTAAAATCACTCTAAAGTAAAATTCAATTGTTTTGGCCACCAGAAATTTCAACGTCTTCAATTTAATTAAAATTTGTATATAGACACATGTATTTTCAGTATAGCATACCAGCTAACTGCTTGAAGGGATCTGAAGCAGCGACATCAGTTACCAAATCAAATAATAATTTGCTGAAAACAAAAATAACCACATAGGTAATGACATAAATTGAAAAACTGGCTGCAATCTTTCTTTCCTCCTTTGCCCTGTGACTTTGGTGATCTATCTTCCCAAAAAGACATGGAGTCTGTTTCTCACTCCACGAATCTGATTAGGGGGTGGGCACTTGCTTTGGTGACGCAGCAGATTGCTAAAATTTTCAGCTACTCTGTAGGCTGCCTGGTCACTCTGATGATAGTTTCTTTGGCTGTGCAGAAGCTTTTTAGTTTAATTGGATCCCATTTGTCAATATATTTGTTGCAATTGCTTTTGGCATCTATGATATGAAAACTTTGCTGTGGTCTATGTCCAGAAAGATATTTTCTAGGTTGATTTCAAGGGTTCTACAGTTTATGGATTATCCTGCATCATGGGGGTTTCATTCTTCAAATAACTTAAGTCCACTACATTTGTTGGAAATTATACTTTTCTGATCTTATTTACAAAGCAAAATTTCTATTTAAAACAAACTTTTTACTTCTCAATAGTGAATATTATTGTTCCTGTTTGAGTAACTTACAAAGGGTGTAATTATAAATTACATAAAATCCAGACCAATTGTTTTTATTTAAATGATATCCACATTTTATTTATAGTGAATGGCAATATTATTTCTTCAGTTTATGGCTCTATCTAATCAAATAGTAGACAAACACACTGATAGGAAGGATACAAGTTCTAATCCTAGTTCTAACAAACACAAGCTATGAGATAGTCAATTCCTTTTCCCTCTGTTGTCTCATTCATGAGGGAAAGAGAATGAAGCCTCCTCACTAGCCTTTGAGGGTGGCTGTCAAGATAAGGTTAAATGGTACATCTTAAAGTACTTCAAAAAGCATAAAGGACTATGTAAATGTAAGGTAATGTCATTATTACATCAGGAGAATAGACTCTCCTAGGCTGCATAAATCTAGAGAGACAGGAGAGTTAGTCCCTACTTAAAAATTAATCACTTTAGTGTGATACAAAAAGCTTTTCTTGCTCTCCCTGAGAAGTTGTAGGGAGATCCTCTTGTGGACCCTCCAAGCACTTCACAATCAATCTTGCATTTCATTAATCAACTACGGGCATTTAAAAAGGCCACCTGTTTTCCAGTTGCCGCATAAAATGAAAAATGCTGCCCTAGGTGACTATTTTCTGATTAATCTGGATATTTACTGCACCACTTCTCACATGATCATCAATCCACACAAATATATAAAGTCAAAAGAGGCTTATAAAAATATTATGCTCAGTAAATACAACAAGAGGGAATGGAGGGGAGTTGAGTGGCGGAGGGATAGATAGAAGTAGAGGCACAGAAAAAGGTGAGATGGAGATAAGTGTCTGGAAGAGTAGAATTTTCAAATGCAATTCTTCTGGTAAATCATGATTTTTTTTAAGCAGGAAAGCAGATAATCCCTTGTTAACTTTGTGAACTTCATAATGACAAGATGTGTTTTTATATTCTTTGGTGGATCTACTTTCCTCAGAATGAAGTCCTGGTAAAATTAGAGTTTTAGGTATCTTGTCCACATGGGCCATTTTTTCCTTCTTATACTATGGCTTCACACTGAGCAGAGCCTCTGTGGTAAGAGTGTGTGGTATGAGTCCCAGTGGGCTCATAGTGGAATCATAAGGCCTATAGTGGATGGAATAAGTAGTCACATAAACAGCTATGAAGTCTGTAAGACCTGAAGGGTGTGCTATCACATATATTCTCTTTCTCCTCTCTCCTTTTTTTCTTTTCTTCTTTTTTTTTTGAGATGGAGTCTCCTCTGTCGCCCAGGCTGGAGTTCAGTGGTGTGATCTTGGCTCACTGCAACCTCTATCTGCTAGATTCAAGGGATTCTCCTGCCTCAGCCTCCTGAGTAGCTGGGACTACAGGCACGTGCCACCATGCCCGGCTAATTTTTTTGTATTTTTAGTAGAGATGGGGTTTCACTGTGTTAGCCAGGATGGTCTTGATCTCCTGATCTGCCCACCTTGGCCTCCCAAAGTGCTAGAATTACAGGACTCTTTTGTTTTCTTTCTTTTCTCTATCTTTTCTTTTCTTTTTTTTCCCCTCTGTTTCATTCTGTCCCCCAGGCTGGAGTTTAGTGGTGCCATCTGGGCTTACTGTAACCTCCCACTCCTGGGCTGGAGCAGTTCTCCTGCCTCAGCTTCTCAAGTAGCTGGGACTACAGGCATGTGCCACCATGCCCAGCTGATTTTTGTATTTTTAGTAGAGACAGAGTATCACCAGTTTGGTCAGCTGGTCTCAAACTCCTGACCTCAGGTGATCTGCCCACTATGGCCTCCCAATGTGTTGGGATTACAGGTGTGAGCCACTGTACCCGGCGCCTTTGCTCTCTCTCTTCCCCTTCCTCCTAATCCCTTCCTCACAGCTCACTAATGCTCAAAATTCCTTGACTCCCTTTACAGAGGCAAACTTTTGGGACACAGTTAACACTTCAAATTAAAATGCCCCTGAGAAAGTTAACAGAAATTCATTCTAACAATTGCTTAAGTATTCACTAATAAATTCTTCTTGAAAGCAGTAAAGGCAAAGAGACAGACGAAATTTTCAGGTATCTTGATGGGGAATTAAGAGAACAATGACAGTAAAACAGTGTCACTGATTTTTATGTCACAGATGGACTTAACAGACTTCACAGCTTGGGCAAGGAATTACCCTACCTAGGTGGTAATATGGTGGAAATAAAATAATTTCCAATATAGGAACAGCAAGCTGAAGGGGTGTGCGCACAATGGTGGATCTCTCAAGCCGTTTTGGTAGAGAGCACTGTGGGAAGCTTAGCAGCTTCTGGTATGTGATTTACTGTCCAGTCAATGACATTAATCAGCCCTCACCCTTCAAATCCACTTGATTAAAAGTTTGCCTTCAGTTACACAGAGTACTTTCCATTCATTTCATGAAGGAATCAGAACTGGGGAAAGGAAAAGTCAAATTATAAATTGATCTAAAAGGTTAAATCACCAGCAGAGGCCTGAAAGGAGTGGAAGAGAAGGCCCTCTGAGGACATTTGGTGTGAAATAATCTGAAAGAGATCTTCTTATTCACAATACAGTTACTGTCTACACTGTACTTTTCCAGCAGATAGTACCAGCAATTGCAGTTACTACAGGATTCAATCATTTCAGCAGAGACACTAGGATGTGCAATGGGTGCCGATTATGGTTGGCACGTGAATGGAATGTTCTTCTCACACATGACTGAAGATCAATTCCAAATTCAAGGTGTGGAGGTCCCCGGAAAAAAATCAAAAGCAAACAAAAACTTCCATCTTTGTTAAAATTTTTATAACAGGACCATATCTACTGTTTCTTGTGGCAGCTCTAAAAGCAGCCAATTAGAAGAAAACTCTCACTTCCCTCGTTAGTGCATCTGAGCAGTAATCTGAAGGGTAATTACACAAGCCCTATGGTGAAAGTTTAGCTAACAAGCTTCTTCCGCAGGGTGAAAAATTTATTCTGCTTGTGGCAACGTCTCAATATGAAGTAAAAAAAGTAATACCACCTATTCTGTGGTTGAATTAATCTAACCATTTGAAACTGTAATTCTGCCTGTGAAAGAAATAGCCCCTTCTCATTCATGTCTTGTGATTTTTTTGCCATTTTTAAAATTTAACTTCACACTACAACTTTATGTAAAGCAGAGACTTCAGAGTAATATATTGACTCTTTCTGCACTTCAAAAAGGAATGATTTAAATAGACCCCAAAGAATTAATAACCTCTGCCTGTAAAAAATCTTACAAATGATTTTTATATATACTGACATACTTTGAACCACATCAGAAAGTTCACTTGACAGAAAATAAGCAATATTTCTCATTAAATCAGTTTCTAAAAAAGATTTTGGAGATGAAAATGTGTTTACTTCATCTTCAGTCATTTTGATTCTATTACTTATTCTTCTTTATAATTCATATAGAAAAATTGGCTTACCTTAAAACATGATTTCGTTTGACATAAAGATCACATTGAATATAAAAGGTATTTTGGCCTGATTGGAAAAGTAAAAAGTTAGATAGTAAACCTACATCCTAAAGTTGGATAGTTTCAAAAGAAAATAATAGAATGTTCTGGGGCATCAAGTGCTTCATCTGAAAAATGAGAAAAATAATACCAAAATTATTGTGTAAGGTAAATGATATAAATTTCAGAACATATTTTAAAGTTAAATCTACAGTATGGGTACTGATAAGATGGTACTTTTATTATTTGATGAAACAGTATTTTTATTAAAATGCCAAAAAGTAGTTATGTTTTTTATTATATAACTGGAACATGCTTTGTGCTAGAGTTTACTAGATAAGTATAATCAATGATAAAAACATGTACAGGCTCTGTATTTATATATTATATAAGGAATAATTATTTTAATAATTTTCATGTCACAAGTGTATTCTGAAAATTTTTTAAAAACACAATTTTACCATGCTGTTCAGGTTTTAATTAGACAAAATATGGACACCTTAGCCAATGGCAGTAATCATTAATTTTGCCAAAGGCCTATGGGAAATCTCACATTGGAACTGTTTCCACAGGAAGTTTCTCTATATTAGATAACAACAGACCCATCAATCCAATCTTGTATGACTTACAAAGAAATGATCACAAAATGGTGACATGGAAGCTGAAGTACCCACTAAGTGACATCCATAGAAGGAGGGAAGGAAGGGAAAGAATGGGGAGGAAAAGGAAGGAAAGGAAGGGAGGAAGGAAGGAAAGAAAGGAGGAAGGGAGGGAGGAAGGGAGGGAAGAAGTGAGGGAGGCAGGGAGGGAGAAAAGGAAGGAGGAAGGGAGGGAAAAGGGGGAAAAAAAAAAGAAGGTACTAGGCATAAACAGGTTGAAGCCATAAGAAAGCAAAGGCAGAGGCTGAGAAAGGAGTATGGAGTTCAGTGGTTGAGAATGAGAGCATGAACCATGAGGAGGGTTTACTTGTTCATAGAAAAAAAAGGAGTAGTGGAAGCAGAGATGGAAACTTCTCATCACAGTGTGAAAGCATAAGGAGTTACAGACCCTTGGTGCTCAAGGAACAAGATAACTTACTTTTTAAAACTGCAGCATATCATAATCCACATCTACTGTAATTGGAGTGTATGGCCTTTGAGCCAATTCCTTGTTCTTCATCACCATTTTTCCTTTATCTTCATATATTAGGCAATAATATCACAAATTGAGGCAATGTCTCCCTTATTCTCAGCCTACAATAACTTAGCTTGGCACTATGTACTCAATGAGATCAACATTTTTTACCTCAGTTAGACAATCCATTCAGTTGCCTCAAAATTAGAAAGTGAGACATTCAGGCATCAGATTTTAGCTTTTCCAAGACAATTATTTACCTTCTTTTCAATTAAATTTAAAAACAAAACAATTACAACCTCAAAATATCTAATAAATTCTGTGTTGAGCCTTCAATTATGATCCTTGCCCTAATTTTCTTCATTTCTGTATAATCTAAAGTCACACCACTACCTTTTAAATACTGGCAAAAACAAATCAAAAGAACTAAGATTTAAATTCAATTCCTTGTATCATCAAAATGATAATTATTCAGAATCAATCTTTTCAGAGGGCTACAATGTGGATTAAGTTACAGGAGTATAATATCTCATATGTATAACTCATTATATTATATGAAACACTTATGCACACACTTATACATACACATGCTATTTTTAACCTCATTTGCAACCATGAAAATAGTCAAATTGGGTTGTCTTTATTATCTACTTGTCAAATAAAGCAGTACAAGAAGTTTTAATGCTTTGTCCACGGTCCTAGAACAACTTGGCTGAAGCGGAACTAAAGACAAGTATTTAATCCATAGTCAATTCCACTTCATGTGGTACCACATTCCCAGTTATGTCTGTTACAGCCAAGAGGACTTTGGAAGAATTTCAAAGATTACTTTTGGCAATATAGTAGACTTGAGCATGCTTGATTTGAAGGCAAGTGAAGAGATACTTTAAAAGATACAGCTCTGTGTAGAGGGAGATAAGAGGTTGTGTTCTTAGAAATTTCCATCCCCCTGGAATTGGAGAACATTACGCTAAGTAAAATAACTCAGATGCAGTTTGTCAAATACTGCCTATCCTAACTTACATGTAAAATCTAAAACCATTGAAGTTCTAGAAGCAAAGAACAGAATGGTGGTAACAGAGGTTGGGATGGAGAGAACAGGGAAGTGATGGCCCAATG
This sequence comes from Saguinus oedipus, assembly GCA_031835075.1. NCBI lineage: Eukaryota > Metazoa > Chordata > Mammalia > Primates > Cebidae > Saguinus > Saguinus oedipus. Next base: position 43,696,130 of record CM063183.1, read on the forward strand.
GTACAAAATAGAAAAGAGAAATATGTATTTTCTTGCTCTAAGTTACATTGCACAATGTGGTGAATATAGTGAAGAATAGAGTATTATACATTTCAAAACTGAACAGAGTAAATTTCAAATGTTCTTGCCACAAAAATAGTTAAGTATTTGACGTGGTTACGTTAACTAGTATTAATTAATTACTCCATATTTTATTCATAAATGTTGACATTATTTTGTACCCTGTACAATTATAAGTTGTCTAACTACAATTAAAAAAGAAATTCCCATCTCTCTACTCTTCATATAACACATATTGTGCTGTGAGCTGCACTTTCTTTAATAGATTAACTATCTGTGTCTCATGGGTTGTGGTCTTAATCCCAAGGCAGTCAATTTTAGGCCTGGGAACATTTTCTTAACTCTCTCTCAGTGCTTCCTTCCCAAGGGCAGGAAGAAAAAAGGATTTATTAATGAAAAGAGGATGGAGTGATCTTTTCACAAAGATGTGACTGTGTAGATATAGAACTCTGCCCAGGGAATCACAGATAACTACTGTGAACTGATGACGAGAAAACTTAGGGATCAACATAAAATGCTAAGCCACCATTCTGGGGGTGGGGGGGAACACAGAATAGTTGAAAAAATAGCCAGCATGAATTTTTCATTACTTTTGAAAGCACTACTATAGATCTTTAGCAGATGAATTCTATTGTGATAATTTCACTGTCTTTCAAATATGTGAATGGAGAAAATGGTTAATTTATTTTCAGTTTTAAAGATGCCAGGTGTTTCTGATATATTCAACCAAGTCAATCTGTGATACAATGAAACTTCTTTGATCCATACTAGTCTTCAAATGCATTGACCAATATGAGTTGATTGCTCTCTAGTTATGACATAAAACGGTGAACTTAGACTTTCTTTCATCAACAACTTGGAACTCACGTTCCTCTCTCTGGTATTGGATGCTGGGATTTTTCTATCTTGGATACTCTCCTACTATTGCCAAATAGCTTCCTGAAAAACATTCATGAAAGGTAATTTTTAAAGATCTTTTATCACTAAAAATATCTTTATTCTACCTTATACTAAGTATTAAGTATTGATATCAGTTACCATAGGCTAGGCATATGAAAGTGTTATATGATACCACAGTTTATTTAGATGTGAATACTTCTGGTCTGATTCTCTAATTTTCTTTCTCTTCTTTGCTTTTAACCAATACTCTCTGGGAGACCCAAAACTTACTTCGTATACTTTCTGTTGAGTTTTTATATTTTAAAATCATATTTCTATTCCCTGCAGCTCTTGTTAATACTCTTTAACGGCAGCAGAGCAACCCACTGTTGCTTCATGGATCTATTTTCTCTCAACTCTGAGAATATTAACAATTTTCCAAGTCTTCTTATAAATGCAGTATCTGCATTTCTTTCAAATTGCATATTATTATCTTGTTTGCTTTGACGTCTTTCCTCAATATTAAAGATCTTTCTCAACGTTTGGTGTTTCTTGGCTCACTACTTATATTTACAGATAGGAAATGAAAAGTTAGCTGAACACCAGGAGTATCCCATGAAGTCTGTCAACTGTGGGTATTTCAAGAGGTGACTGAACTTTTATGCTAGAAACACATGACTATACACATCAGGTCCTTTCTCTTGGGCTAAGCTGATCCCAGGGCATAATGATAAAAAAAAACAATTACCTGGTATTTATTACATGCCAGATTTCCAAGTACTTATAAGGTAATATTTTATTTAATCCCAACAAATTTATGAGAAAGGTGCTATTTTTATCCCAGTGTTATAAATGAGGATACAGAAATAAAGAAAAATTGAGTAACTTGTCCAAGGTCATACAGCTAACTACTAGCACACAACTCAGCAGACTGGCTCCAGCACCCAGAACACTACATTGCCTCTTGTCCTCCCATTAAGAAGATATAAGCTCAGAGTTACATGGGTGAAAGGGCTAGGATTTCAACATTCTTTATGTGGGCAGTTTTTCACTTAATCTCCCCATATTCCATAAACAGCCTTCAACACTACTTGGTGTGGTTGCCTCTTGTACTCACCCAGTACAGAATCTCTGTGTTTACCCTTTCTAGAGGACAAATCTTGAGGCTTCCCCAGGATCACAGAAAGAAAGTTGTCCCACTGCTTGGAGGGAAGGTCTGAAGTCTAAAGACTTTTTAAAGAGATTTTTGACCAATGTTTCCACTATTATCACTATCTTCTCCTGACTTTTAGTGGATCTAGTGCCATGGATTCATAAGATTTGATGTGCATGTGTGCAAATCATGGTGCTTCGCAGTTTTTATAATTGCTAGCTTAGAATTTAAACCTTCAGATGGGCCAAAATATTTACCATACATTATTTTGGTTTCTAGTTCCCAAAATTTTATCATCTCCTTTCCCATTTCTGAAAATGATTTTCTTTTCTCTCTTTTTTTTTTGAGACAGAGTTTTGCTCTTCTTGAGCTCTACTTTTGTTCCTGGCTGGACTGCAATGGTGAGATGTCAGCTCATTGCAACCTCCGCCTCCCGGGTTCAAGCGATTATCCTGCCTCCACCTCCAGTATAGCTGGAATTATGGACACGCACCACCATGCCCAGCTAAGTTTGTATTTTTAGTAGAGACAGGATTTCACCATGTTGGCCAGGCTGGTCTTGAACTCCTGACCTCAGGTGATCCGCCTGCTTTGGCCTCCCAAAGCACTGGGATTACAGGCGCAAGCTACTATGCCTGGCTCAAAAGTGTATTTAGAAAATAATAATAATTTCCTTACTGTTTTAGTCAGTTATTGGTAGGGAGCAGAGGCAAATTTTATATCGAATAGCCTATTTCAACTAGAACTTAGTTATGTCTTTTTCATTTGGAAACACTATTTTAGATGAAGTACTCTCCCTAGGCAAGCATTGGAACTTATCTTTTGTAAGCAAATTCAGTTCCAAGGTATCACACCTGGAAAGGAGAATTATTAGTTGCTGAGAAATCACCTGTATCCCAGGCAATGGGAATAGACAATTTAATCACCTTCCCTTGTTAATTTATTCATTCAATAAGCATTAATATGCCAGACTGGGGAGATGCTGTCCTCAGGGGGATTTGGCAATTGCCTGAAGACATTTTGTCACAATTGGGTGAGGGGTGCTCCAGTATAGCTTCTAAACATTCCACAATCCACAGAACAGTCCCTACAGCAAAGAATTATCTTGCACAAAATGTCAGTAACACCAAGGTTATGACATTGTAATTCAAAGTCTTGCGAAAATGATAACCAACTGAAATTGGAAAGACCTGGTTTCTCCCACCAGCACTGCTTTAGCTACTCTGATATTTGTGTCTTGGTTCCCTTTGATTTTATCAAAAAGGGAGCCTCAAATTGCATTGCTCTGAGCATGTGACTTCATCTACAGAATGCTTTTCTGCTCAAAGAAGGGAAGTTTTCCCAATTCCTTTACTTTTGACTTTTATCAGACTGAAGTAGAAGACTGGTCTCCTATAGCTAAAAATCTTCTACAGCAACAGCAATGAAGATCCACAACGGTGATGACCTAAGACAATCTGCTAGCCTCAAGAATACTGGCTGGGAAGTGTAGGGGAGAAGTGACTTGGCGAGAGCACTTCTGCTCTCAGACAAAACAGGACGTAGCTTCCTCCCCTAAAGAAAGCTAGCTCTTGCAGGGACTGTGAATCCCCACATTACCTCTTGTGAATTAAAGAATTGGTCTCATTGTGCCAAACACTGAAAATTGATTCCACATCTGAAGGTTTCCAAAGTTGTTATACTTTTTGAAGAACATCACATGGGAAAAAGTTTTTCTTAAGCAAAAAACATACAGTTTTCTTCAGTCATAAAAGATTTATTGTGTGAGGGATTTGCTATACCAGAGACTGGAGATACTGTAACAAAATTCATCTGCCACAAAAATGTACAACTACTTTAAAAGGTAATGAAAACTTCATAGCTCAGTCTTTTCTTTAACTGAGTTGGTATCATTTTCGAGTAGAGTGAGAAGGCATATGTTCTACATTATCTTCAGTTTTAATATGGAAAAGAAAAGTGTTTTATTTTTCTGTGAAACTAGGTGATAGTTTATTTCTACATAAGTGCCGCTTCACCACTCTGTACTGACCAACCTTCCCCTCCAATTTACTTCAGTCATTAAGGGCGTCCACATCTTTCCCATTCTGCCCTTTGGGAAGTGGGTCTTTATCACTAGTGTGTGTGTGTGTGTGTGTGTGTGTGTGTGTGTGTGTGCACGAGTCCTGGAGTGGGGAAGAGGCATGTATTATTTCTAGAATTCCAAAAGAACAAGTAACCAAGTGCTTTAAATGTATAGCTTTGTCCATGTTGCCCTATTTCTCTTGGATTTTAAAATACAGGCTCATTATATTGACCAATTTTCACAACACTAACAGCAATTGTGAAAATAGTATAGTCACTTTTTTGTGTGTGTGGAGACCTCAATTAAGGTAAATTCTTCTATAATTATGTCACTTACACTTTAGCTTATTTTCTAACTTCACTATAAAAATGAACATAGAATTACCTTCTACTGTCTTATCTAAATCTTTATCTTTCCCTCTTAAATACACTACCAATCTCGTGAGGGCTGTTGCCCATTAGAATATGGTAAAAAGCAGTTGATTTTCTCCCTGCAGAACAGATATTTGAAACAACACAGTGGGTACTTAGGCAAAGCCTATTATTATCTCTAAGCTGAACTTGAGAGTTGCCAGACCAGGCAAAAAACAGGAAAACAGATTGGTGGTGCTTCAGGTCAAAAATACTTAAATACTTAATCATTTCAAAATTTTAGCTAACCCTTTGGAAAAGAAATGCATTTTCTGGAACTTCCCATAATTCAAGTAATGCACTGTTTCTTAATATCTTTTGCTACTTAAGTGAACATGAACATTTTCCTAAGACATATTAAATGAATAAATACACAGAAAATTTAGATTCATAATTGGATATTATGACAGTGTTGATATAAAGATGAAAATATAAGTATATATTCAAACATTTTCTTAAAACAAAAAATTCATTTTTTTCTGATTTAAATAATGACAATATTTTCATGGGCCCCTAACAGTACCACAGGCCCTAGGCTCTGTGCTTGCTTTGCCTGATGGGTAAGTTGGCTGTGACTTCTGCCCTTCTCTGTTGGTCAAAGAAATCACAGGGCTTACTAGATTCAATGGGATGGAAAGTTCATCTCTACTCTTTGGTGAGTGAAAGTCAAGGAAACATTTCAGAAGAGTATGGGGATGGGAGATACTGTCACCATTATCACTGGAAAATAAAATCTGTCAAAATGAACATGCTTCTGAGAAACATGTGCCCTTTTGCTTCCTTTCTTGGAATGTACATGTATAACAACTGAATATCTACTATTTCCAAAATCACTGAGAAGGCTTAAAGTAATATTTCCTGGTACTCAGGATTTTCAAGGAAATGTAAATCAGCCACACTGTTCACAAAATTTTGGTATACAAATATAAAGATATATTGTACACTCAGGAAATTTTTACTGAAACAATTATAACCTTATAGATGTTTTTGAAAAATCTAAGTGTGTTTATGAAAAAATAATTTCATAGACCAGTCAAACATGATACTAAGGAAACTGATGTTATGTTGCTTCAATTTCAATGGAAAGTAAAAGCCTAATCGAGTAAACATGTATCCATATCATATAATCAAATGAATAGAAGAGTTATGAGTGAGTATCCATGTTGGTTTAATGGACCTGATTGTCTTGATGTATCTTGGTGCAGAAGACAATACCTGCAGTGTCCTGAGAAATTTGAGTCTTTCTCTTTCTCTGTCTCTGTGTGTCTCTCTCTCAGGCATGAAGATGCATACACACAATCTATCATGTCCAAATTAACAGAAAAAAAAATCTTAATAACCAAAATACCACACATAGGTGACAGAGTAGAAATTCAGTATATTAAAGATTAGCCTGGATATTTTTCTCTCTCTTCCATAGAAACACAAGGCTATTTTTATTAATGCGTGGTAATATACTAGACCATGGTTGTATAAGTCCACATACTCAAGGCTATTTCAGAATACCAATTATAGCAGCACAGGGTTAGCTTGGAAGGCTAGAATGAACAGATTGTCTAGTCTGTGGAAGATTGATTTTACATGTATAAGACAAAAACTATTTAAGTCAAAATGGACAGTAACACAATATCATACAAAATAATTATTTCAAAAACAGAACATCTAAAAATAGACTATGCTCCTATATACTTTTTGAAACATTATAAAATATAAATTAATTTTTAAAATGGTAGCAATAATTTAGACACTAATTTTGATATTCCAGATGTAGAAAAAATACTTATTAATCATTTTGCCTATGTTAGCTTATCTAATCTTTTCAGTAGCCCTAAGAAGAGATAATACATGTAAAAGTCATACTTTACAGACTGAGAAAACCGAGGTACAGAGAACTTGCATACTTGATTGGGGTTACACAGCTAGTAAGTATCATATTTACCAAGATTAAACCCAGGCAATCTCATAGCAGAGCATGTGTCCTTCACTATTATGTCATTTTATCTTTAGGGCATCAAATTTGGAAAAAGCAAACATGACAGGAAAACTCCAGGGAGAATATTAGTAATGATTACTTGTAATTTGCTTAAAGGGATTAAGTTCATTACAAAGGTTCACAAATCATGCTTATTATAATTAAATCCTTAGTTTCAAATATTTAATGAATATAAATTACATTATTTTGGAAGCTATTATGATATACATACCTGTTTTAATCTGTTTTGTGCTGCTATAAAGGAATACCTGAAGCTGGCTTATTCAAAAAGAAAAAAAAAAATTTAATTTGTTCATGACTCTGACAACTGGAAAGTTAAATATTGGGCATCGGGTAAGAAACAGCCATAAACCTTCTAGTTGTCAGAGTCGTAAACCAATTAAACACTGAGCTGCTTCCAGTCATGGCAGAAGGCAAATGGGGGCTACAGTGTGCAGAGACATGGCAAGGGAGGAAGCCAGAGAGAGATGATGTACCAGCTCTTTTTAACAACCAGCTCTCAGGGAGCTAGGAGAATGAGAACTCATTTACCCATGAGGGAGGGCATTAACCTATGCATGAGGAATCTGCCCCCATGACCCAAACACCCACCATTAAGCCCCACTTGCCACCTTGAGATCAAATTTCGACATGAGGTTTGGAGGGGACAAACATCCAAGCCCCAGCAATACCATATGAGCTTTTTTATTGGGAACTTATCCATGAAAAAGCACCTTTTCATTTTACTGGAATTAAGGTAGAAATTAGTTTCTCAGCTTATTAGAGAAACTGTGTCTCACTGCTATAAAAGTAGCATAGAAATCTATAGAAATCTTCACTGTTCATTAATGGCAGATCTGTGTCTGATTACAGCCCTCACTAGGCTCTAGGATTTGGAGAATAGACATACTCACTTGTCCTCAAGGTTATCCAGAATAGAAACAAACTCTGGTTTCCAAAGGTGTCACTTTGAGAGTGGCCAGAGGCCTACACTTGTTTTGTCCATAAATCAAAAGCTCTGGTCTCCTGCGCTGTTTGCTCTATCTCTTTCTTGCTACTTTATTCATCCTAAACAATAAATCAATAGGCCAATCCTAGCCAATCCTTAAATGTTTCAGCAGGACAAAGAGCAATGCATTTTTTGGTGTTAATCTTTGTGCTTCTTCCATGCTCTTTGGAAACAAATAATACAGCTCTCACTTTAATGCGTGGGGTTAAGAGAGAATACTTTGTAAGTATATATGACACATCAGAGTCTGTAAAATAAAGTCACTGGTTTCCTTGAAATTGATTCTAAAACTGATAGTATAAAATAATCTGTAGGTCCTGAATAACCCAACTTTGGTGCCTCCTGTGATCTTTTTATTCCAGAAGGCTGCTTATATTGTGTCTCACCTCCCACTTCCACTAGGGTCAAACTTTTGATTCTCAGGTGAGCTCCAAAAGTCCAGACTAAGTAAAGCAATGAGAGGACTGATTTTTTCCCCCATGATTACTCTCTGAAGGGAAGAAGCCGGAAATTGCTCTTCATTGTTACACTTGAAAGAAATTAAAAACAGTTCTCTTTGAGTAACTCTAAGAGTCATCTTCCAGGCTAGCTTCCTTTCTAAACATTCAATTCCTTTCTGGTTGTACCAGGTAGAATTAAATACTCAAAGCACTATAGGACATACCACTATACCTCTGGAGTTATAGCATATAAACCTCAGCCTTTTTTATCAGTATCTTAGCTTTCAATTTGCTAAAAGAACTACAGATCTATACTAACATGTTTCCTGAGCTGTCTTTATCACTCTCCCCGTGTCATTGTAAAATTTCTACCTTCTGTTGACATTCCTTTACTGGTTCAAACTTTCAGTTTTATTTTTCTAACTATTTGCAATGAGTAATTCATTTCTTATTGTTATTTTTTGTTTGTTTGTTTTCCGTATATTGTGATGTTTTGACATTTCAAAAGTCTTTCTGGCTAGGGAAATACAACTTCTCCCAAGGACAGCTAAGAGGCAGTGAAGGACCAAGCCAGAGCATGCCTTTGTCATGAAAACTAACCAATTCAGAGTCATTCCCTTCTCTATCTGGCCCTACTCTCTAAGCAGCAGTGTTTCTTACCTTAAACATCCCAGTATTAGGTAGCAAGCAAGTAGGCACCATTGTAACATCTTCGGCCTTGTTGAAATTATTCAAACCAGCCAATTCTAAACTGTTTACTCTGCCCCGCCTTGACTTTTCTGTGGAAACAACAAAGATTTGTTTTGTTTTCACAAATGAAGTTCAGATACTGTCAGGTGTTGGAAGTGTTCCTGCTATTCAGTAATGCCTTTGGAGATACAGGCTCTTTTTACCTTTTGAATCCATTCTCTTTGTTATGTGTGTCTTTGGCCTCAATATTAAAATCTTGATAACTATATAAGAGTTATAGCTCTGGGTAATTCGACTCTTCAAAGCAGGAAGAAGACAAAACATGTTTAGGAATGGGCATCTGAAAGAGGGCAGCCTCAATAACAGGTTTCACAAAATAATATATTGGGGGCATTGTGCATATGAGTTATTCCTTAAGTATCCAAGTGAGTGATATGTTTCTCAGAATAGATTTCCAGCATAGAGAATGATATTGATGATTAGAGCCATGGCAATAGATGGTATCAACTGGAGTGTGATTCTGAGACAAAGGAGAAATGGAAGAATAGGGGATACATCAATATGTAAGATACTTAAGATACTTATCAAGAAGAGAACCCAGGTGCATTAGTCTTTTCTCCAGTTGCTAATAAAGATTTATCCAAACTGGGTAATTTATAAAGAAAAGGAGGTTTAATGGATTCATGGCTCCAGAGGCCTTACAATTATGGTGGAAGGTGAAGTAGGAGCAAAGGCACATCTTACATGGTGGCAGGCAAGAGAGTGTATGCAGGGGAATTGTCCTTTGTAAAACCATCAGATCTCATGAGACTTATTCACTACCACAAGAAGAGTATGGGAAAAATCTACCCTCATGATTCATAATACTTCCCACTGGGTCCCTCCCACTACATGTGGGGATTACGGGAGCTAAAATCCAAGATGAAATTTGGTTGGGGACACAGCCAAACCATATCACCAGGTCTGAGAACCAACAAAGAAAGTATGGGAAGAACTAGAAGACAGCAGTATAAAAAAAATCTAAAGGAAAATTTTCTTAGGATGAAATGGTCAAGAGCATCACATTCTACAAAGGGGCACAATAAGAGAAGGAATAAGAGCAACGTGGCAGTTAGGTGAACTTTTGTAACTTTTATAAGAACAGTTTTCACTGAGTGTGAAAAGAATTGCTAGCTTACAATATATCAAGGCATGAATGAGAAGCATTAAATCAAAACAGGCTGTAGACAACATCCTCCAAAAGTTTGGTACAAAGGAGAAAGGAGGAGAAATTCCGAATCAACAAAAGATTTTTTTTTTTTGGTAGTTTGGAAGACTGAAGAACACCTGTAGGCTGAGGCAGGAAAACAGTGAAGAAAATGATTGAAACTAGAAAAGACAGTAATTTATCCAAGTCCCATTAGAACTGTGAACATTCAGGTCCAGAGTGCAGGTAAGGTTTTGGGCTTCAGAGAAAGTTCAGTTTTACTTTTTGTCAATTTTGTATTCCTTAAGTTTTCACAAATAATCACATATCGCAGATATAATAAAAAGAAAAACAAATTATTTTTATGTTCAGCTTATGTAGAACCGGAATTCAAGTAGAGATGATGCATGCAGAAAGCCCCATGCACTGCCTGGCATGAGTTCATGTAGTTTTGCTTCACCCTTCTACTGAGATGAAAGCAAATGGTAGATGATCAATGCATAATGATTTAGATACTCTTAGAAATGGGCACAAGAAAATTTAAAGAAACTCAATAGCTATGGTTTTTCTATATCTTAAGTGATGCTAGGCTTAGAATATATTTAGGCAAAAAGCAATAACAAATTAATAGATTCTCTGATTCTTTTCAAGAAGGGATTCATCTATTTCTGTGTAGTAGCTTTAAAGTAATGCTTATGATTTAGATCTTATGAAAGTACAATTCAGTTCAGTGAACTAAGGGGCTGGAATTCCTAGATACGTGGCTGCAGCAGTTCTGACCGTTTCATCAGAGCTCTTCAGCCCCCTGTTTTGGGAGCTCAGATCCTATCCCTTGAGAAAAATGCCAAAGGCAGACTGCCTTATTAATGTTTTTCTTTTTTTTAATGCTGTAACTAAAAATAACCAAAATAATACCAAAATGGTTCTCTTTTAGTAGTATCAGTTTCCCTGGGGGTCAGAGAGATACCATATTCAGATTCTTGAGAGGGAACAAATAACTTCCAAATTTCCAACTGTAGGCTTATTAAATTCTAAAAGCAAACTTAAACAAAAGATTCCAGGCCCTAAAGAATGTTAAGACACATGTAGTACAAAATCCAGCCCAACCATTTCAAAATGCCTCAATAATCTTCCATTATACTTTACACTTTGGTCTCCAATTACCTTTTCATAGCTGCATGGGATAAGGTAAGTGTCCATTTACTTGAGAGGTATGATACTTCTACATTATCCACAAAATGCTATCTCTTGAGTGTGCTACAGGATTGCTAGCTGAAAATAGCTTTCTTTTAGAAAAACAAGGGATAGAATTCCTTTTATTTTTTCAACCTAGTAGGTATCTATTAAATAGACCAGGGAGGAAGATACAGGCTTTGTTTTAACCATTTTTTATAACCAATCTGTAGAGTACCTGCTGTCTGATGCTGCAGTGAAAGCAATCAATAATAACAAAATGCAAATATAATCTTGTTGCTCCTCCTGAGAGGATATCCTTCACATTCTGGAGTGAACCATCCCATACTACCAACTTCCCTTCAAGTCTTTCTATATTTCACAATGAAATAATCTTTATCTTCTTAAGTAGAACTAAATTAAGCAATTGACCAAGGCATTTTAAACTTTCTCCATGACCAAAGTACATGTGATGAAACTGATCATAAATACCGCACCTGTACTCTCTGTTGCAGTCCTCTGTATTTACAGTTAATTAGGAAATACAACAGCCATGATAAGCTCCATTTGAAAGAATTTCTTGAGATACAGAATGGTAAAATGAAGAATCATCTTTACTAGAAATTTATTCACATAAAATTGTACATATAACTGATATATCCTGGTTTAAACATACGTAGAAAATAAGCAGATCGACATATTTCTTTCTTTTTGTGTGCTACCAGGAGAAGAGAAGGAGCTACCTTTTAAACGATGCGATTAAACTCTTTTGCAGATACAACCTGGCCCTTTGGGAGAAGCAAGCATTAATAGGATTAAAAAATGCAAAGATATTAGAAAAAGTTTATTAGATAAAAATGTACACAGTTTCTAGAATGTATCAGCCATTTATGGCAGCCCCCAACTTTTGAAATCCCTCTCCCACTCTAATGGTTCACCAATATCATGAATCTAGCCTTCCCCAAATAGAATTCCTATTTATGATTCTTAGGGTCCATTGACTTGAGGTGTAAACATTTGACTAACTTCCTCAACATTAGATGTAAACATTTGACCAGCTTCCTTCCTCCCTTTCCAGGAGACAGGAAAGACATAAATTTGATTAAAAAATTGCTATTTTTTGTCAATCTTATTTTTATGCCTTTGATTTTCCAATCACAAAGGGACATTTCTTCATAATAAAATATTATATTAACATAAATATGATAATTTCCTACAATTTTTCCATGGGTGACTCACTTCTCCCAGAGATGTATTCTTTCAGAATAAATTATTATTTCGTGTTTTAAAATTTTCAAATATTACTATATCCATTTCTATAATGACTTTATCATACCTCTAAAATACCCATATCCTGAGTCTCTATGAGTAGGTTCACAAGACTTTATTTATAACATCATGCTACCATCAAGTGAAATTGAGTGTCACAGGGGATAATCCCAGCAGCAGTCCTATGATTATGCCCCAGAAGAAAATAATCACAGGGGAAAAAAACCCAGACATGTCCAAATTACCTGCTGTACTACTTCTAATACCATATGACTTATGATTTATTATGTTTAATGTTTAATATCTACCCCGCTAGAATGTAAGATTTGTCATAAGGGCAGGAGTTTTTGTTTTGATCATTGATGTAACCCCTGTCCCTAAAATAGTATTGGAACACCTTTGAACGAAAACGGTTGGCCGCTTTGAGCCTCCAAATAACTGGAGAGCTACTATATCCACGGCTTACTCTTAGGTCAAAATCCCTTACTTGATAAATCTTATTCAAAGCTGATCCCAGATATGTATTCCATAAATAATAAAGAGTTCTCACTCATAGGCGGGTGTTGAACAATGAGAACACATGGACACAGGGAGCGGAGCATCACACACGGGGGTCTGTCGGGGGGAAATAGGGGAGGGACAGTGGGGGGTGGGGAGTTGGGGAGAGATAGCATGAGGAGAAATGCCAGATATAGGTGATGGGGAGGAAGGCAGTAAATCACACTGCCATGTGTGTACCTATATAACAATCTTGCATGTCCTTCACATGTACCCCAAAACCTAAAATGCAATTAAAAAATAATAATAATGAGTTTTCTTCCATTATCACTCATGTTTGACTGCCAAAAGGGTGAAAATAGTAGTTGAATATGGAGCATCATTTTAAAACATTTTTAAACATATTTTTAAAACTTTTTCTTATATTCTTAAAAATTATAATTCAGTTTAACATGAAAAACAAGTAAAATGAAAATAAATTTGCACACTCTATGAGCACTTCTGCATATTTATGTTCATTTTATGGAAGTTTGAATTGAGAATTTTCCTTCCTAGTGTTGCATTTTTCCCCCTCCACTACTCAGTGTGGTATACTATAAACAATGTTCAGTTTATTCTGTAGCCTGTCAAGGCAAACTGTGGCAGAGACAGGAGAGCAGGGGTTGATTTTTAAGTACAGTCATACTTCTGACTTCTGGTGAAACATTGTTATGAAAAACCTGAACATAATACACTTAAAAAACAACAATGACAGTTTCTCAAACTATATACTTTTGTATACATTAGTTTATTCAGTGCTGACAAGAGCCTATTGGCAGAGGTATTATAAGCCAAACTTTTAAAGATATAAATGGTAGCCTGTCCTTTACTTTTACACAGCTTTTAAACACATAAGATTTTAATACTGATATGGTATTTAATTTACTCCAAATTTGAAGTAATTTTATTACTAACTGGATTTGTCATTGTAAAGCCATAGGGCAGTTCACAATTTGTCAGCTGGTTTCATCAGAGTGATCCAATTAGAAGAACCAGAGAGAGAATTCCAGCAAAACTGATAAAAATTGGTCTTTGGTAACCTAATTGTGGAAGTGATACTTCATCCCTTTTGCCGTATTCTATTTATTAGAAGCAGGACTTTAGTTCCAGCCCACACTCCAGAGAATATTCTAAAGGGTGTGTATACCAGGAGGTGGGGATCAGTGGGAGTCATTTTGAGTCCGGAAATACCTGTGAAGGAGTATTTTAGAGATTCCTTTCTTTAAAGACCTGTCTCAACTTCTTTCCTCTCAAGGGGAAATGTAAGAGATGAGCACAAATATGATGCTTCCCGTCACAAGTCCTGTCATGTTCTCATGACCTGCCACCAATATGAGCCTGTTGCTCATATTTACTCTGCATCTCATCACTCCACATTTTCTCAGTTTTATGCTTCTTGTGCCAGTAGATGGTTCTACCTAGTACCCCAGTATCTACTCGCCTTAGGCGACTTCTTGTCTCTCATATAGAAGACTCCATTACAGAATTGAGTCACAAAAAGGCACATACTCGAACTTTTACTCAGTGCTTTGGGTATCTTCTGGGCTTTGGGCATATCAACCTCAAATGCAAAACCCATAAAGCAGAAGGGATCATTTTCATTTTAAAGATAAGCAAACAAAACTTGTAAAAGGTAGGTTATGTCAACATCAGGCAGCTAATGAGTGAAAAACCTGGATTCAATCACAATCACAGATGTATGGGAATTCAAACTGAGGCCCTTTACCTCTGCCTTGTTAGTAAATCTTGCTCTTGGTGTACGTTTCATATGCTTTCTTTCTTTTTTTTTTTTTTTTTTTTGAGACGGAGTTTCTCTCTTGCTACCCAGGCCGGAGTGCTATGGCGCGATCTCAGCTCACCGCAACCTCCGCCTCCTGGGTTCAAGCAATTCTCCTGCCTCAGCCTCCTGAGTAGCTGGGATTACAGGCACGCACCACCATACCCAGCTAATTTTTGTATTTTTAGTAGAGACGGGGTTTCACCATGTTGACCAGGATGGTCTTGATCTGTTGACCAGGATGGTCTCGATCTGTTGACCTCGTAATCCACCCGCCTCGGCCTCCCAAAGTACTGGGATTACAAGCTTGAGCCACCGTGCCCGGCTCATACGCTTTCATTATATCTTACATACTGGCAAATAAAATTTACTTCTTTTGTATCAAAAACAATTCCACTTTGATAATAATTGCCTAATAACTGCATTGAGTTTAAAGTGATTCTCTATTTCTGACCCATTGTGTTATATTTGGGCTTATAAAAATCTTCACTTACAAATGAAGGGCAAAAAGACACAAAGGGATAAGTAATTTGCCCATTTTGACACTGCTATTTTTGCATAAATTGTTAGTTCTCCCTCACTTCAACATATTTGCTCTTTGTACTAATAGATGCTGCCTTTTGATCAGCTTCTTCTTGCCTGTGAAATATCAGCATGACTAAATGACATATGATAACTCTGGCAACTTCACCGTGTCACCTTCCAGTCTATCCTTCATTCATTACCTCTTTAATTGGCTAAGCAATCACATATTTGCCCTTACAATGTGGCAGTATAATTCATGCCAACTTCTCTCCTTAGGGCTGGTGTGACCTCAGTGCCTAATACAGCCTCCATCTGTTCCATTTCACACACTATTCTCTATTCTAAAACCTTCTCAGCGATTACTGACTGACCTCAGGGCCCCTCACACTGGCCATTTGTGATATGCAGTGCCTTTCAGTTACCTGCAAAGTCAGGGTTTGAAAGGCATTTTTATTACCATCCCTCCCTATACTCTACCACAGCATTACCCCTGCATGCTAGCCAGGGACTGTTTTTTTTTCTTATCTCTGAAATGTGAATGTCCTGGGGAGAAGGCAAACCATGCCACTCCATTTTAACTAGCCTTCTGGGACCCAGTTCCCCATCCTTAAACACTTCAGCTTCATCTGTTGAATCTATTAGGCATAAGGCACTGTGAGAGTCTTTAGAGAGCATCTCACATTGACCATTCACTACCCAGGCAGCCAAAGAACCAGGGCAATGTTATATATTGCCATGGCATTTATTAAGCCTGATTCTGTCCACAGTGTGCAGGGGAGTATCACTTACAGTTAAGAATAACCCAAAGTTGCCATTTATCTTACCCTTTCTCTAAGAACTCTCAGAGTTTCTGCTTGAGTTTTGTGGAATTGCTACACTCTTTACAAATTATTTTCTACCTACCTCCCTGCTTCCCCTCCCAATCTCTATTATTCAATACCATTTAAAACTGCACCCAACACAATCAGGGCATCTGAGAAATACAGCTAACACCAAATGTTTCATCCTTCAGCTATTCATGTGAGTCTGACAATTGATTCATTGTCCTCTTATTTCTCTAGTCTCCAACCATATGGCTTCATATGTTAATAAAATTGACTCTACCTGTTCAGGTTAAAGCTTGGGTGGGTGCTTTCAAAGACTTTAAAAAGAGCTGCACCTCTCTGTGACAATTTTCTAGGATAGTAAGAAGAACCTTTTAAGGAAAAGGTTTCTATTTGCCTCCACAAAGGAGAGTGCAATGCAATCATTATAATTTTCATCTGGCAAATCAAATGCTAACATCTTTCTGAGGGTAAACATGGAGTAACTGTGTAAGTGGTAGATGTGAGGCTATCTTACAAAGAATAGCTTGTTCACATTACTACATACTATTAATTTCTATCAAGTTGACCAACTGAATTGGTTTTATTTTAATTTCTTGTCCTCTTACTGAGAAAATGACCCTAATTAGCACAGACCAATGCAGTCTCCAAGGCAGAAGAACACAAGCTAAAACTGCACATTTCTGAAACGGACTCTCCTATTTTTTGCTAGAGGATGCAGGTAAGTCGAATACCTTTTCTGAGCCTCAATTTGCCCATGTAAGAAAAGGGATTAATGATATTGCCCTCACATTGTTGTGAAAATTAAATGGGTGAAATTAAACAAAGGGCCAAGTACAATCTCTACCACAAGAAAGTGTCCCAATATATGCTCCCTCTTTTTTTTTTTTTTTTTTTTTTGAGATGGAGTCTCAATCTGTCACCCAGGCTGGAGGGCAGTGGCACAATCTCAGCTCACTGTAGCCTCCACCTCCTGGGTTCAAGCCTTAGTCTCCTGCCTTAGTCTCCCGAGTAGCTCCCTTAGTCTCCCGGGTGCCACCACACCCAGCTAATTTTTGTATTTTTAATAGACATGAGGTTTCACCATGTTGGCCAGGTTAGTGTCGAATTTCTAACCTCAAGTGATCCACCCGCCTTGGCCTCCCAAAGTGCTAGGATTCAAGCATACGCCACCATGCCCAGCCAGCTCTTTAATGAGAGATGAGAGGAACAATGGAAAGCCTCTCACTCCCCTAAAGTCTCCATCGGAGCTACGCTATGTCTCTGAAGTACTGAGAACATCTCTCCCTGTAGTGGCCTGGACACCTTTTCTGGATAAGGCCAAACAGTGCCGGTGTCTCTTGGGTCCTATATTTTGGAGCACTGGGCTGATCAGATTAGCCTAGGTTGCAGTGGACTCCGTCAGTGGGGTCCCACGCCTACTTCAGATCAGGGAAAGGAACAAACCCTCCAGTAGATTCAAACGTATTAAATCATTCTAGTAGATATGTTACATTATTGCCTTTTTCCCACAGCAGAATAGGAACAAAACACACCATCTCAGCCAACCCTGGCAGTGAGCATGCCAAGCCTCTTGACCAGACCCACATACATATGATTCTACAACTTGAAAAGCTCACTAGGTAGACCTCATGAACTTTATTCACTGGAAGACTGTAAGTATCCTTGACATCAGAGGCAATCAATACCCCCCAAAAAGACAATCTAATACAGGTCAAGAAGCAGGAGCTATATCCATGACCCAAGGAGCAGAGATATTATATATCCCTAACTAAGAGGGATCCTAACACCAGGGATTTACTCAACTCAAATGAAAGACAACAGGATAGGATGAAAAGAACTGGGCCAGGGCCCAGCTTAACCACTAATTATGTATGTGATCCTGAGTAGTCGCAAGGTCTCCGAGCTTCCACGGTCTTAGTTGTAGCCTGAGAAGATCAGGCTAAACAAGCATTTTCAAAGTGGGTTCCACACACCACCAACCCAAAATGGATTAATCATAAAAAAGCAGGTTCTTTGGATTGTTAGTTTGGGAAATGCTGCATATTAAGTAATTTCGGAGAAAGCTATTTTGGGAAAGCTACAGTGCCTCTTCGGGCACAATCCTTTAGGCTGTTAAACCTTGTATAAGCCAGCATTTTCTAGCCTATTTGAACACTGTACTGATTGTCAACATTTTTTACAGCTGATGCTCGATAGAACATGCATGATAGACATAAGTCACCTCGAAAGTATCCAACCATGATTCCAAATCAGTTCCTGCTGTAAGAGATTTCTGATTTTGATTTGAACTAATCTCCAGGGCAGAGGGATATGTCACCAAAGCAGGTATAGTCAATACTCTGTCACTCATCCCTGTCTGCCCAAATGCTACTTACTGGGAGCACCTCAGACTCTTTGACTAAAGACTTTTTTCTACTGTGGGAACAGACTCAAAAGAAAGAGCAAGCCTGAAAAGGCAGAGTTAATATCCCTGGAATCAGCTCATGACACATGACAGAAGGAGATTTGGTGAATACATGTTCCAGCCTTATCCCCCTTAAGTGAAATAGCTCTGAGGCATGATCTGCACTGACCCCCAGAATTTCCCAGTAGGATTAAGCTCCAGCTGTCCTCAGTAGTAACTTTGTGAATGAAAAATGATATCATGTCATGCTTTGTTTCACTTATCTTCTCCCCTAATGGTGTTTCTTGGGATCACCTCCTAAATGAACTATTGCACTAGAATCCTTGTCATCAGTGTCTGCTACTGGAGAAAACCAAATAGACAACCACCGTCCATGATTAATAATGTCGTCACATTGAAGTGCTATATTGACAAAGGTATAAAAATGGGTCAGCAATAGTATGAGATTATAAAATAAGTTCAAACTTCAGGTTCTATAAGCAGCCAAGACCATTAGCATTACACCAAGTAGAAGGTGGTAAACAGATAGTGTCCTTGAAAGATTTTTAAGCATCCTGTTAAGCTCGTGGGCCCTAAGAGAGAATGTAACAGAGTCCTTGAGACTGCCACATATTTGACACTTCTGCTTCTCATAAGTGTCCACAAATATTGGAAGGAGAATTGTAGAGTAAATTACAAGGGAAGCTTCAGTTATACAGAACATTCTGATCAGAAGGGAAGCCAAAAAGATTTGGAGGCAATGGAATAAAAATGAGGATAACAATCGTCTCAAAAAAAAAAAAAAAAAAAAAAAACCAGATAACTTTACCGAAGAAAGTTACAAACATCACTTACATCCCACTAATATTAACAATAACCTGATATGAAGAAGTATTGCTTTTACCAACAAGTAATTATTATAAGTAATCTACCTAAGTAAATATTTATAAGATCAGGAGATAGAAGCAGCATAACAATTTCCAAGTCACTAAGGTTACATGGTACAAAGGTAACAATATTGGAAACAATATCATTGCTGGAAAGGTCTTACTAAACTTTCCATACTAAAACCTAACCACTATAAAGCCCTCTTTCAGATAATATCTACAGTGATGAGTGACTCAGCCCATTTAATTGAGAAGTGATTTTTCTTAGATTGAGGCAAAATCTGCCTCTCTACGTAGCCCATTGGTTCTTATTCTAGGGTATTATTAGAGATGCAATTAGTTTTCTTCTTCTTCTATTTGATGGCTCTCACATTACATAAGAAAAAACATCATTTTTCTATATTAATAATCTGCTGAAATTATAATTACATATCAGGAAATTCTAGTTCTATTTTTATATTGAAAGTGCTATTGCTATTCCCTACTTCCCTTGAATTGGAAGTAATATTTAATGGATGATTGTTGTAATTCTTGATTGCTGGTAGTATCATTTTAAACTTAGCATAATGATAGGCACCTAACTGATAAGAATTCCAAGAAAAGGCAAAGACATCCTATAACTTCACTTAGCCACAGAGCCTTGATCTTAACGGTGCTATGGTGGTCTAACTCGCTGTCAGTTACCCAATTTGATACTTTGAAAACTGAGATTTCAAATAGAAATTGGGAATGATTGCTAAGAGCCTCATATAAAGGGAATCTGCAGAACACTAATCAGGCACTTTTAAATAGATGAATTGACCCTCCACAAGTTCTATAATTAATTATGAGCTTGAACCTCTAAGCTTCATCACATTTAGAACCTTTGGAGTCAAATGCTTGCCCAATAGTGTGCTACTTTCTGTAGCCTGGTTCATTGCCAGCAGGGTCATGGGAAGGTCACCAAAACCGGCAAAGAACTAATGGGATGAGTTTATTTTCTGACTGAAGAATTTGAGTCAATGGTAAATGATGGAAAGAGCACAAAATTTAAAGACAGAATACTTGACTTTGGGTTACAATATTACACTTCAAAATGTGATCTTGGAAAAAAGTAAGTGTGTGAGCCTTGGTTTCCAGATCTGTACGATGAAAATAATTTTTTTTAAATTGTCCTTATTATGTCAAAGTTATTTTTAATGTTGAAAACAAATAGCATATTTAAAAACATTATTACAAATTACTATGCAAATACACACTATTTTTCAACTTAAAAGCCTCTAATATCATATACCTCATGTAACGTTGCTTTCCTTAAAGAAAGAAAACTGATCTGATTTTAGATAAGAACTCCATGTATCTGAAATTCATTAATTTTCTATTTTGAAGTCTTGATATTTGGATTATTTTATTATTTTTCCTAAGAGATGTCACGAACAATTTTCATCGTCACACAGTTACCCTAGGATGCTGTGCCAGGACACAAAGGTCAGGATGGGTTATGGCTTTTGAAACTGAGTTTTTCCCTGGGACCTGAAAGGCAACATTCCAAATGGGTGAAAGAGAGATGGGTCCTTCCTGGGTTCATATTGAGGCTCCAAGAGCCTTTTGAGGATAAATAGTGATTATTTTGAGGAGAACAGTGATTGAAAAATGAAGATGTGCACACTCCTTGTTAAGGGATTATGTTTTGTAACAGGTAAAAATCATTACTTCTCCATCTACCCTTGTTTTATGTGGCAGTAAAACATCAACGATGTCACCTTACTCTAGTGTCTTCAAGTAACTTCCGCTTGCCTTAAGGCCACTAGGCCAAGCATGTGCTTAGTGAACTAACAAACGATGGTCACCACAAATTGTCTTGAAGTACTATGCAAATACGTAATACAATATATTTTGACTTAAAAGTAAGCATAAAAAAGGCTAAAATATTGAATATTCTTTCTTAGTAGGTCGGGAATTGGGTCTGGACTTTTTTTTTTTTTTTTTTTTTTTTAGAAAAAAAGACCTCTAAATTATTCCCTAATGTACATGAGAGTTTAAGAATCACTGTTTTTCAATTAGCTTTCGATTTGTTCCATTTTTCAGCCAAGTCTCCTTCTGCCTGTGATTCAGATTCTTTGAAACAATTATTTTTGTTATTACCCAGAAGTGCAAATTTTCTCCTCTTTTAAACTGGATTAAATAAGAATAGAGGATAGTAAAGGGATACAAATGTCATAATAATGGAGTAAATAATGATAAGGGAGATATTGACAAAAGAGATTTCAACATATTTTTCAACAATACAAATCAAAATGGGGAAATGTAACTGCTAAAGGAGTTGGAGGAAGATGCAGCCTAGACAATATCCCAAAGAGGAGTTAGTGAGAGGGACAATCAGATTGCTAAAACCATGGAAATCACCAACACTCATCAGGGTAAGAAGGTACTCTAGAAAACTGGAGTGAGAATAGTTCTTCAATGAAAAGAGGGCTTGCTATTAAAACTGAAAATAGTGTTTGCTATTAATTTAACCACAGTTAAATTACGTAACCCTTCATACATAGTTTTTCACAGCTGTCTTATCATAAGCAAAAAGAAAAAAACTTTAAGAAATATGAATTTGCTTAGAGAGAAAAAAAAAGCCTTCATAATCTAGCAGTGTAGAGAGACCCACAACATGATGAATGGTTTCTCACCCACACACGCTGTAGCAACCCCATCAGTATCCAAGCCCTGCCAAGGGTACACACATTTATCACTCAGCTTCTTTTTTACTGCTTCCTTTTAAAATATAATCAGATAAGCAAGTATACTCTAATATTTTATGAAAACCTACACTTTAAAACATATTTAACATGAATAAAAAAGAATGACTCCTCCCTAAATAGACCCATCAAGGAACACAGATAACTTAGAAAAAAAATCCAGTGGAGAGAGGCATGATCCAAGAAGATGTTTCATCCATAAATTAAAATTACTCTGCCATGTGAAATAAACCACAGGAAACCAAGGGCTTCTGAAAAAAATAAAAAGAATCACCAGAATAACAAATTAATCAGAACAGAGAATTAAATCAAGCTTATTACCTCAAAAGTCTTGGAGGAGGGGATTTTTTAAAAGGAATACAGAGCACTCTAAGAGTTATAACTTCTAACAGGAATTCTAGAAAAGGAGAACAAAGAAATAGAGAGAATTACACTATGAAATAATGAAAGAGAAGGCATTCTTCAGATTGAAAGATGGAACTAAGTACCAAACATAATTAATAAATATACCTACCTGTATAACTGTAAAATTTCAGGACATCTAAGGTTAGGAGAATCTCTTAACTTTAGAGGTAGAGAAGGCTAAGGTTAGGAGGTCATTTCCTAAAGAACAAAAATGGGAGCAGTAATGCTGCATGCTAGAAAACAATAGAATAATTTCTTGAAAGGGCAAAGGAAAAAATATTCTCAACCTATTACTTTCTACCCAGTTGAATCAATATTCAGCTGTAGTGCTATGAGATTCAAAAGTCAGTGGACTCAGAATCTTTAAGAGGACAGGGAAAGAAGCTCCAGAAAGAGAGTTGTGTCAAAGGTTTAGAGAGAAACCATCACGGACTGCAGAAGGATAATTCATCGCTCTGGGTAGAGGTCTCCAGAGTAAAGAAAGAGCAATAACATACCTGATAGACTGTTTGAATGAAGAGACTAAGGATCAAATGTAAGAGAAAATAAAAGCATGTGGAAAATCTAGGAAAAACAACTTGTACGAAAAGAAAGAAAAAAGCCTGGTACACAACTTATTTCTGAAGTGAACCAGACAATTATACACATAATAATAATGTATTCTAATCTTGGGTTTACTGAATTAACTAAATGGAGATATAATTTTATTGGAACATAGAGTAGGAAATACAAGATGTGGTGTAAAAAGCTGAAAGTAATCTATTTATCATGGCAGAAAGCCAAAAGATCTTGTCTAAAATCTTAATCTAAATATTCTTAAAGATAGTATTTAAGGGTAAGAAAGGACTACCTAGTATATTTCTATAGGAGTCCAAGTGAATGCGTTTGGAGACGAAGGCTAGGAAATGGCTGAAGCTGAAACAGGAAAGGCTTGCTTTCCATAAGAAATCATTAGTAGTTGTTGATTTGTTTTATGTGCATTTTAGTCACGATTTGAAAGCTACATTATGAAAATATAAAGTACATATGACAGCTCTAAAAGAGTGGAGGTGTGAAAAGGCTTCCAGAAGCTACTGCAGTATACTGGGTAGGAATGGCTTTTGGCATTCATCTATGACATATTTTAAACATCATTCAGATGATATAGCAAAAAATTTTTAGATGGATTTACTCAGGTTATATGATACATAATTTGTTTATCAATGTAATTTGCCTTATTCTTTATTTTTATACTTATTTAGAAACAATTCTAGATTTACAAAAACAAAAAAAATTAACAGTACAAAGAGTTCCCATTATATACTTCATCCCGCTTCTTTTAATGTTAACATCTTAGACAACCAATCGTACAATTAAAGTATAGAAAATTAACATTGATTCAATAAATAGAATCTACAAACTGTGATCTGAGACACTAAAATAGACTTCCCTTTGTCAGTCAGGGAAGACCCTTCTAAGAGAACAAAAGTTAAGCACAGGCCAAGGGGCTTGGCTAGCACTGCAACTCCCTAAAATCCTGTGGCTACAAGAAAAACCACATCCTTGCTAAACTCCCTAACAATAGGGATTATTAGGTAAATTATCAAACCCTTCCCAACTCTGATTTACAATTCAGGTCACTACCACTCTAACTGGACAAAGGACACGTCTTATAAACACTTCTTATTTTTTGAGAAGGATTCTTGCTCTGTTGCCCAGGCTGGAGTGCAGTGGCACAATCTTGGCTCACAGTAACTTCCACCTCCAAGGTTCAAGCAATTCTCCTGCCTCAGCCTCTCATGTAGCTGGAATTACAGGCACCAGCCATGTCTGGCTAACTTTTTTTTTTTTTTTTTTGAGATAGAGGCTTATTCAGTCGCCCAGGCTGGAGTGCAGTGGCGCGATCTCGGCTCACTGCAACCTCTGCCTCCTGGGTTCAAGTGATTTGCCTGCCTCAGCCTCCTGAGTAGCTGGGATTACAGGTACATGACACCACACCAGGCTAGTCTTTGATTTTTTACTAGAGATGGGGTTTCACTATGTTAGCAAGGCTGGTCTCTAAACTCCTGACCTCATGATCTGTCCGCCTCAGCCTCCTAAAGTGCTGGAATTACCGGTGTGAGCCACTGTACCTGGTCTAATTTTTGTATTTTCAGTAGAGACAGGGTTTCACCATGTTGGCCAGGATGGTCTGGAACTCCTGATCTAGAGTGATCCACCCGTCGTGGCCTCCCAAAGTTCTTCACAGGAGTAAGCCACCACACTCAGCCACAAACACTCTTTCTTTTATAGGTAACTGTAGACTTCAAGCCAGTTTCAGTCAGCTTATAGGGACTGTGCACAAACTGTCTGTGTGTCTTATAGTTTACCTTCTGATGTAAAGAGCCAAATCTCACTTCATTTTAATACTGAAAACCCCACTTGAAACTGAACGTGGGATGTACATTACACATGTTTCCCTATTGCCCATGTGCTCAATTCACCTCATAAATACATATAACTTTTCCCCAAACCTGCTGAATATACAAGACTGTATTGCATTATATATGTATTTACACATGCAAGGCATAAAACTCAACCTATTTTTTCCGTGAAGAGAGAGCCCACTTGATCCACACTAGAGAATGTGTCTTCTTAGTCTGCAAACCAATATAATCAATAAAACTCTCTTTTCTACTATTAAGGCATCTTGTTGGTCTTTGTGATAATGAAACCTTATTTGCACTTAACCAATTTACTCACTAATATGGTTTTTTTCTAGTTCAAGATCTGTCCAGGGTCCCAATTTCATTTGACTATCAAGCTTCCTTGCTTTTCCTTATTCTTCTTATATCAGTCTTCCTCTGCATTTCATGAACTTGATGCTTTTTAAAGAGCCAGGGATTCTATAGAATGCCCCTGAATCTGGGTTCATCTGATCATAACTAGATTGAGGTTATGCATTTTGGGCAAGAGTATCACAAAGTTATACTGTTTCCTTCTCACTCTATCAGATTGAGAAGAATATGGTCCAAGTGTCTCTTAACTGATCATTTTACTTGGTTGAAGTGGTATCTGCTGGGTTTTTCCAAAATAAAGTAATGATTATTCCCTGTGTAACTAACAAGTATCTTGTAGGAAGAAGAGGTCCTCAGCGTTTCTTAAATCTATCATTTAATCTGTCATTATACGCACGATGCCTTAAAATGATAGTTATTTAACTGTCTCTATTATGGGAAGCCTTTTACAATGCTTCCTCAACATTTATTCATTCATTCATTCCATAAGTATCTTTTTAATTATTCAAGATACTCTCCATAAAATCTTACCTTCAGACTGGTGGTCATTTATGCTGTTGACTGTAGTCGGCCCAGGCTAATCAAAACTTGACCCCATCCTGTGTAACATCTGTAGATAGGAACAGTTGTTCCAAACATCTTTTGGCCTGGCCTATGATAATGATACGGGGATATAGATGATTTTCTCAGCTTCTCAGTGGTGACTGTTATGGGGCTGAGGGGGGCATTTGGCTACCCTCTGGTGAGCTGCACATTATGAAATTCATGCATGATAAAGCAGATCAGAGATACGTAAATTTTCCTTAGAATATTCTCAGATCAGCTTTTCTTGGCTGCAAATTGATTAAATGCATTAACCTACTTAAGGAAAGAATGTGTCAGTCAGAAAGGGGCCAACCGGTCTATGGAAGCACAGAGAAAGTCACTTTACAAACCTTAGTGGCATCTATCCAAATAGGTTACAAAGGAGAGAGTTTTGGTTTCGTTTATGAAGGCTTCATTCAGGCTTGTTGCAGTCAAAACTCTAAGGACTAAAATTAACTCCTCTTGTTTTGAACCCAGCAGAAAAATGTGAACTTTGGATACCAATAAAACAAATGTCAAAAAGAAAGAAAAAGTTTTAAAAGAATATAATATTTGATATTTCAATGAAGATTTAAAAGTTTTGTTGGACTTCCTTTCACATCTTTGTAGTTTTTGTTGTTTATATTTTGAATAACATAACGAAGTTGGGAGGCATACTAAAATGCTTGTGGCTTCTAACGGTCTTAATCTTGCCTTTTTGATCACATGATCACCAAGCAATCTTTGTGCTGTAATTTAGCTTCTCATATAGGTGTTGTTATATGGATTCCTGGAATGGAAAGCTGACATTAGTATTCCAGTCCACGTTACCTCTATTTTTCTCATTGTAAATCAGTGCATAGGCATTCTGGTTTTATGTATTGGTCTGTGAGTTTAATTTGAGACTGCCCCTGAGTTATGGTATACTCTAACTGAATGGCAGTATCAGGTGTCCAGGTCTGTCAATCCAAACCTAAGAGTCTGGTCAATGAAACAAACAAAGGAAGTCCTTGCAGAAGCATCATTTACTGCCTCTTAAAGACACATTTTTGACTTAATTTCTATTCATTAACATCCATCTACATTTGAGGATTAATTCTTCAAAATGTAAGTTTTCTTCTCAAGAAAGTACTATATGTTCATTTTTGAGAAGATAGAAGAAATATAAGGGCCTAGTAAGACAAAACAGTGTGGATTCCAGGTCTCTACCTGCAGGGTTGGAAAACTCTTAACTGACCTCTTAGGAGCAAGCTAAATTCAGAAAATAAACTTAAAAATAAACACTAAAGTTATGGGAGTTAAGAGAATAATTCCTCCAATGCCACTATGTAGTGTTTTTGTCGTTGTTGTTAATCTCTCATTTCAAGGAGTTTAATATTTAGAGAACAAGGTAACTACACATGCAAAACCCATGTCACAGAGATATTTTCATATCTGTGATGAAATATAGGCTGAGAGGAGCCAGTTTCATGTAAAATAAATCTCTTGAGAAGAGCATAGATATAGAGCAGAGTTAAGGTTTTTGAAGAAGCAAAGTTCAGTTAGAAGAGTGACGTGACAGTCTCAGAAATACTCCTGGACGGTTTGGAAACTGGATTGAGATGTAGAAATGATCAAATGAAATTCAATACGTGTGAAAGCAAGAGACTGCAAACCTGATAGTAATCTACAGGTTGATAATGAATAGTCTTGAAGTCATGTTTGTGATCTTGGCATTTCACAGTAGAAGCAAATGGGAGCTCTATAATTGTCTAGGTAATGGATGCCTGATGTATCATAAATAGTCTCTTCTTTTTCCCCAAAAAGACAATAGTTTCTGTTAAGTGTCAAAACAGAGAGAAGGAGGTTGTAAAGGCAGAAAGGCAGACTAAAGTGTGGTGGTTTTTACAAAAATGTACATAAATATTAGTTTATCTTTTTTATGAGTGCCCAAAAGGCCTTTTTAAATCTTTTCTTAAAGGGAAATGTATTCCAGAAAGCAAGTGACCTTGCTGATCAATCTGCAAACTTTTATTGAGAACCTATTTTCTGGGCAATTAGTCAAGATGTAGAAGGGATAGTAGGAATTGATAAAATGGAAGTCAGCTGTTAATTGGTTTACATCTAGGCGAGGAATAAAGATTTATACATGTAAAAGGCTAACTAGAAATATAAGGCAGAATGTTAAAAATCTTCAGCAAGTGATTTCATCTCTCTGAGCCTTACTTTCTTCATCTAGAAACATAAAGCCTATTTAAAAGTTCTAGGATTCTGAAGTACCGAAAGAAACTATCACACAATTAGGAGTTCAGAGATGAGAGGTAAGTGTAAGGTGGGATAACCAGGGGACAATTTTGGGGTCTGAGTCTTGAAGACTAGGTAAACTGAGTTAGAAGGAAAATCAGAAGGACAAAACAGTGTTTGAGATGATGCATAATAATAATCTTTCTCTTTCTAAAAGAAAAAAAGTTGTAGCTTTTTAACATCCTACATCTACCTTGACTGTAGTTGACTCTTGAACACCCTTTTAAAAATAAACATATGCACACTATATTGTTCTAAACCAGACAGGTCTTTGAGGTCCCCTCTGTGATTTCTCTAACCTTTTGCTCACTATTTCCCTTGACTTCCTCTCCTCCTGCCATACCTAACTGCTCACTCTGCCTTGAACTCCACATGTTCGTCCTGCCTTACGTTTTACTTTGTGCTTCAAATGTCTCCCCAGGACACTTTGCCTGCCTGGCAAGTTCCTTCGTAATCATCCTTTATGAAGTGTTTTCTATTTTGTTAGTCCTCTCTTGGAGAGTTGATCGCTTCTTCCTTTAGTCATGACTGGTGGTGCACCTTCATATCTATGTTGTAACCTCATCTCATGCTTCATCGCAATGGCTTGCTTTAGTCTACCTTTCTGCGTTCAGAACCTCCTTCTCTCTGTTTTAACACCTAGCAGAAATGACTGTCTTTTGGGGCAAGAGAAGAGAGTATTTATGGTACATCAAGCATCTATTACCTAGAAAATTATAGGGCTCCCACTTGCTATTGCTACGAGAACAGTTCCCGTATTCTTCTGTGAGTTATCTTGTATTATGAGATGTATGTTATGTTTGTCATTTTCCTCTCAGTCTGTGGCAGCGTGCCCAATATAATAGATGCTCATTGAGATAAAAACATATGAATAAGTTAACTAAATCCTTCAGGCGGCTGTTACTTAACACTTTCTTTTTCACCTTCAAAATTAAGACCCCCCCCACCATGAGTTATATAAAGAATAAATTAAAGATCATTTGTTGCTATTCTTCTTTGGCCATACTCGTGTCTTGATACCACAAGTATTTGGTATCAAATACTTCAAAACATGTTTCAACAATAGATTGCTAAGTAGGCATAAATGAAAGAAAAATGAGAGCTCTGCAAAACCATGGCCTTTTTACAAGAAACAAATTTTATGAACCATTGCCACTTTGAATTTTTACCCCAGTATTTTGTCCTAAGGGCTCTCGTTCATTAATGACTTGGGGGGAAAAAACCTCAAAAAGAAAGTTAGCAAATCTATCAGTTGTGTTTACCACTAAAGCCATTGTCATTTTTCTCCTCACAAACATTAAATAAAGGCCAAGTCAGATTATAATTTAGCTAACTTTTTTTTTTCCTTTCAGGATGAGCAAAATAGATGCCAAGTAGAGCAGAAAGTATTGCTTTTCCCATTCTTTAATGGTTTGATGACTGCCTGGGAGGGCCTAACCAGCTTTCCGGAATCAGGCAACTTTCTCACTGCCCAGGACACGTCAGGCTTGATGCCATCCCTGCCATTTGAGGATAATGAACCATCATCCATTGTCAGAAATAAGAACTTAATGAATAGGAAAGCTGGCAATCATAAACAAGAAAAGTGCTTCAGTAGCATTTCACAGATTTGAAAACACATCCAACTTGATTCCTTTTTGTCCTTCCATTACATTCTTGCTTTTCCTCTAAAGTTCTTAACTGATGCTTCTTATTTCAGTAAAAGTTGTAACCTTTGCTCACCTCCTGCATGTTCTCTCATATTCTTTTTTAACCCTCCAACCGCTATCAAGTTTATAATTGCATGCCTACTCAGAGTAGAGTATTATAAATATTAGATCAATGACCATTTTAATCTCTCCACTATGATCCTGTGAAATAATCTTCAAACTACTTTGAAAACAGTAATTTAAGATTGTTTTACATAGAAATTCTATCTTCCCTTAAGAAGCAGTATGGCTCCAATATTCAGATTTCACTGTGAGACTCTTACCTAGGTAATTCATACCTATTTTCAGATTTTGTTAAAAGAAATTTTACACAGCCTACTCACTCAAATTTGGAAGAAAAACATAATCTAAGAAACAAACAAAAAATATGTGTGGAGAGGAGAAGTAGGTATATAACAACTTAAACAGTTTAAATTGCTAATTTGTAATACTATTTTATGTAATACTTATTGCAAGATTTAAAAAGATGCATTGCAACCATTTATAAACTTATATATGAGCGGTGTACAAAGATATTCCTGGAATACAGAAAGCACTGAAATCAAATCCCAGATTCACTTCTTCCTAGGAAGACTTCCTAAGGTTTAGTTTATTCATCCAAGATACAGAGCAAAAGCTTTCAAGCCAGGAAAACCAAGGATTAACTGCCAGTTCAACACGGACTAACTCTTTGAGTAATATGTTAAGCTTTCTGGGCTTCAGTTTTCTTCTTGTAAAATGAAGATTATAGCTGTACCTACATCATAAGGTTGTTGTGAAATGAGATAATACATGTATAGCACTTCTAACAGGACTTGGGACATGGTATGTATAATGTAAGCTTTTATGATTATTGCCTGTACAATGAGCATGTTATATATGCCCCATGCAATTTTTATGTGGCTTAAATTAAATTACAACTAGGACATTTGTTCAGAGTTTTAGTTTTCAAATCACTTTTCACATGTATACCAAGAACATATTGAACATGTTCATATCCTTTATCAATAATATAATGTGTCAATGTGCAAATTAAAAGAAAGATGCTTGGCTCTTTAAAGAATTACCTATACAAATCATTGTGCTATAAAATACAAATAAATGTTGTTGAAAATATGCTATAAAATAATATTTAAAAGACTTAACATTTATTGAGTAGCATTATATGCCCATAACCATGATAAGTGCTTTACAGGCATTGTCTTATCTAATCATCATATAAGCTTGTGAGGAACGTACTCTTAGTAATATAAAAAGCTAAGGAAATTACTCAATGCTATGCAGCTAGTTAGTCATAGATAAGGCTTTGAACCCAAGCATCCTGAATCCAGTTCTTATGTTAATAATATATCAATTCACTGGTCAGTGGTCAGGAAGTGCCTCTAAAACAAACCAGATAAACAATTCAAACTATATGTGAGGAAAAGATACTCATTTGAGTCAACTCGTTGCTACTTCTTGTTTCTATGACCATTGATATTCTGGATGCCTTTAAGATTATATTTTTTATCTTTGGTTTTTTGAAGCTGTATATTATGATGCACTTAAGTACGGATTTCTGTTTACTAAAGATTGTTGGGACGCCTTAAACCATAAAATGGTGTCTTTTTATTTCTTCTAGAACATTCTCAGCCATGCTCATCTCAAATAATGCCTCTATCCTATTTTCTTTCTGGGACTTCAATAAATATCAGGCCTTTTCTCTGTGTCCTCCAGGTATTTCATCCTATCTTTGTATTTTCTATCATTGTGAACCTTTAGGACACCTTTTAGATTAATGCTTTCTACAGTTTAATGTGCATATAAATCACCTACAATCTTGTAAAGTAAAAATTCTGACTGAAGCCTGGGGTGAAACCTGAATTTCTACATTTCTAATACAGCCACTAGTTTGTGCTGCTGGTCCATGGATTACACTTTGAGTAAATAGATTCTATGTAACTTCTGACCTCTCTTTCCATATGCTGATGCTCTTTTTAGCAGTATTTAATTTGGTCATCACCCCGTCTTTTTCAAAACTAGTGTTACCCAGGTAGTGAGCATAGTACCCAGTAGGTAATTTTTCAACCCTTGCACCCCTCCCTATCTCCTTTTGTACTCTCCAGGGCCTACTGCTCCTATCTTTATGTCCATGCATACCCAATGTTCACCTCCCACTTACAAGTGAGAATATGCAGTGTTTGGTTTGCTGTTCCTGTGTTAGTTCACTTAGGAGAATAGCCTCCAGCTGTATTCATGTTGCTGCAAAAGATGTGATGATTTTGTTCTTTTTTATGGCTGTGTAGTATTCCATGATATACATATAACACATGTTCTTTAACCGGTCCACTATGGTTCAGCACCTGGATTAATTCCATGTCTTTGTTACTGGGAATAGTGCTGCAATGAACATATGGATGCAAATGTCTTTTGGGTAGAATGATTTATTTTCTTTTGGGTATGTACGCAGTAATGGGATTGCTGGGTCAAATGACAGTTCTATTTTTAGTTCTTTGAGAACTCTCCAAACTGCTTTCCACAATGGCTAAACTAATTTACATTCCTACCAACAGTGTATGTATTCCCTTTTCTAAGCAGCCTCGCTAGCATCTGTTATTTTTTTGACTATTTAATCATAGTCATTCTGACTGGTGTGAGATATTTTCTCATTGTGGTTTGACTTGCATTTCTCTAAAGATTTCTAATGACAAGCATTTTTCATATATTTGTTGGCTGCTTGTATGTCTTCCTTTGAGAAATATCTGTTCATGTCCTTTGCTGCTATTTAACAGGGTTATTTTTTTTTTGCTTGTTGATAAGTTTCTTGTAGATTCTGGATATTGGACCATAGTCAGATGCATAGTTTGCAAATATTTTCTCCCATTCTGTAAATAAAGTGAATAAGATTATTTTAAAAATAGTTGTCTGACCATTCCAATCTAATTCTTTCTACTGCTTCTTTCCTATTAATATTTTGTTTCTGTGTGTGCTCAGTTAACTTTGTATTTGAAAAATAATCTATACAAATACTTGGAGGCTTTTAAGAAAGCTTCATTCTCACTGACAGCATTGTTGTTTACTTCTGTCTTTGGCTAGGGCCCTTACCAGTCTGAGAACATTTTCTAATTAAGCATCTTGCTACAAGTTCACAAAAGATGTTTACTAGCAGTTCAAGACACCCATGAAACTATAGCTATTCAGAGGATTAGTTTAACAGATAGACTCTCGACCTCAGATGACAATGCTTTAAATTTTATCTTCTTAGTTCCATAAAACTATCAACATGAAAGCTCAATTGCTTTTTAAATATATATATATTTAAATATAAATATAAATATATATATATTTAAATATAAATATAAATATATATATATATATATATATATAAATTTGATTTCTGAAGATAAGCTCCATGAAGATCAGGATTCTTTTTAAAGCAATGATAGCAGCCATTTAGTCCATCTCTAAAGAACAGAGGGTCCTGGGAATTTTCCAAATGGGAGAATGCTCTCAGGAAAATGATCACTATGATTTGAACCTACCTCTTTGGATTCTTTTCCACTCCAGGATTTTAGCCTCATAATTGTCTTTTTAAAAGCTGTTTGGTACTTTTTAGTTTGTCCTGGATAGAATAGTTATTCTAAATTCTCTAGCCTATTGTTATTAGAAACAAAAATTCTAGCTACATGCACTTTATCTCATATATCAATTTTTATTTTATCTTGAAGTTCAATGTTGCCTTTCCCTTGGTATAATATTAAATCTTTAAATAAACATGTATTACTGACACTAATATCCATCCCCAGCAATTTATTAGCGATCATGGTTATCATCCAACCCCTGACTTCGTATTCCAAAGATGTGGCACATAGCTCTTCAACATTTCTGTTTCTTGGCCTTTTTCTAGCTACATTTCTTCCAGGAAACCCTAGTAATGCTTTCAAGTCAGAAAATCGAAGACAGCAAATGGCTTCAAGAAGAAAGGGAGCCAGAGGCCACATGATATTTAAAATGATCTGAGTGAGTACTAATACTTTTAGGTGAACAGATAAAAATCATCTGTGTAATAGTTTGTACCTAAATATGCCTATTCTCTGGCTACTAATTCTCTGGATTAAGGCCATTTGCTTTCTGACTCAGTTCCATTCTTTAGACCTTTTATTCACTCCTCACTGACATGTTTCTCCTTGTGTGTTTGGGAGAAGGAAGTTTACATTAATGGAGAAAATCCTGATACCTGAGGATCACTTTCATGATAAACTTAGCAAACACTCAGGTTTTGACTCTGTCCAGTCCTGGAATACAAGAACACTAGTAGAACTATTTTAACTTGCTTAGTTCACCAAAGGTTAGCCATTTACCATGAGTCTGTTTCATATTAGAGAATTTAATTTCCATTGGTATTATTTTAAAATAATATATTTTTTATTCCATATACCAATTATTATTTTAAAGGAAGCAGTAAACATAGGATTTCTATCTTCATCTTTGTTAAAGTGATGACATACCTTGTTAGATTTTATTTAGCAACTGTTCATACTTACAATAAATTGCATGTTATATTATATAATTACCACTGATTTAATCCATTATCTGCTAAGCCCAAAACAGTAGATTTAATGAGTAACCAGCCAAATATATAGATACATATATAATTAAATCACTGTTTGAGAAATATTGAACATGCTGTAAAATAACTCATCAGTTAGTCACATTCATACACTTTTTGACCTGTCCACACACTTTTGACCATGAGCGTCCTTAATACCATTTAACACAGGATTTGCTGGACCATTACAGTGTGCTCAGAATGAAGTATAAAACACAATTTCTGTCTTTAAAAGATAAAATATGATTGACATATTGAAAAACAATATATGTACACAAATTAAGTGAGAAGAGATGAAAGGTGGCAGAGGTAAGTAGCTACATTGGGGAGAGTAGATTGAGGTAATAGATGAGGTACAGTATGAGTACAGTAAAATATTATGAGTACAGTAAAAGCTTCTGCTGAAGAGCAGTGGGACAAATGCCTGGATGAAAAAGGAGATCTGATGTTACTAAAAACTGAAAATTTTTAGCTATGGAATTTGTATTTGATCATCTATTTTGGGGGAAGTATAAATTTTCTGGATAAGAAAAAGCACAATAAGTAAGAGTTTACAGCCATTGGAGATTTTCCCAGTATTGACTGATAGAAAATAAAGAATCAATCAGTGTTGGGTATATCTTGAAGTTAAAAAAAAATTGTATTCTTTTAAAAACCAATTTTACAAATTAAATGCTTTTACTTAAATAGGCCTTGTAAAAATAGCATGAGGATGTCTTCAGAAAAAGATCACCAGGCCCAATTCCTAAATATTCAGATTTAGTAAGTCTGTGAATAGCTGGGAATCAGATAAACAAGTCTCGAATACACTAGTTGTAAGAAAAAAATAAATGACTGGTTTAGAATAGCGATAGTAGAAATAGAGAAGAAATTTATCAAAAAGAGTTTCCCCCAAATAAGCCTCATGAGTATTTGTTTTCTGGACATGAAAAGCAAGAGAGATAAATATCATATCAAAGATAACTTTGAAATGAGCATGTAGTAGGTACATAAAAAATGTTGATTGACTAAATAAATGTCTTTAACATTGAAGTTAACCTCAGTAGAATTATATGAGAAATAAATGTATTCAAGCCATTGGGCCTTAAAGATATAGTGAGAATGAAAGAGAGTAAAACTACAACAGAATAACCAACCCCCTGCTCTCCCCTGTGATGACTGACTGGTAATTTAATTATCACTGCTAATCAACCTCCTAGAAACAAACGAAAAATCTATAATCAAGGGAGGAACTGATCATATCTAATTTCCCTAGATACAAAGTTTAGCAGAGCAGAAATACCCAGGCATTATTATCAGGTAGAAATTATACCCGGCCTGATTTTGGAGAGACAATTATTTTCTTTCTAGAGTCAATCTTCAGTTGTGTTAATCTCAACAATGGGTCACTTCTAGAAGCAGTGAAGACAAACAGAAACATCAATGTGAAGTATATGACCATGAGTAAGAACATTCCAGCTCTTTTATTAACTCCTACTGAGTGAATTCCTTTTTGAAATGATGGAGGGGTATACAATCTCACTGGCTTATCTCAAGCAAGTCTCTTATTCTTCCTCAGACTGTTTCTTATAAAGTAAGAAAATGGAATTAAATATCCTCTAAATGTATTCTGGTTCCAACTTTGTTTTGAATTTTGTTATAGAGATGGTCAGTCAGGTGCAGCCACAAGGGAAGTCAGAGGAGAGGTTCAGGAAAACAAAATTTATTACACAGGTCCTAGAGATAGGAAGCAGAACATGCCATCCACAGCCTTACGGGAAAGCATCCAGGTAGTCAGGAGGCAAAGGACAGGAGTGAGGGGCATGTTTAGGGAAGAGCCTTTATGGGAGTTTCTGTAAGAAAGTCCAGGCAGGGCAGGGTGAACAGGTTAGGACTGGCTAGTTTGAACAAATTCTGCAGTCTCTACACTATCTTGGTGGATCCTGTTTGTCTAGTGCCTGCTACTGCCCTTATTAAGGCAAAGGAAATATTGCCTCTTGGGGTGTAAGGGTCAGATAGAGAAGGTGTGACTCTGGATTGATTAATTTACATATCAAAGTCATGTTCCTGGCTGGACCCTTGCTGTAACTAAGAACTGGTTGTCTCTCCTGGGGAAGAACACTCTCTCACTAGACAGAAAGAGTTTTTAAGATGTCAAAACAAATACACAGACATACATATGTACACACAAAGCACATATATTTTACTCATTTTAGTGTGTGTGTTCATGATCAGCCAGATATCCTGTAGTGATTAATTTATGTCTGAGAAATCCTTGAGAAAATTCAAGATTTACATTTGCTAATAAAATTTATATAACAGTATTTTTAAAAATAATTATGACAAATGCTGAATTGTCATACTCTTGAAAAGTACTGATGGCAATAATAATAATAATATCCTTTCTGCATTAATTACAACTAATTCATGAAAAGATTTATCGTATATCCCAGGCTTCTTATGAGCCTCTCAAATTTCTTTAATTCTAATATAAACAATATATTAAGTAATTTAAGAATATCAACCACTCAATTGATATTATTGAAACAGTTTTCAGTAACGGCTAATCCTTTAGGTAAGACACTGAAATGGGTAAATTATATTTTCAAGAGGGAAAAGATGAAAATGTAACTGACATAGTAATCTCGCTTAAACATTGATTTCAGTGAACTATGTATGTTCATACAGATGTGATACATAAACATATGTATGTCTTGCATCCACATGTTCAGTGTTACCACTGCATGTCTAGGCACAAAAGTGTCTCTACTAATAGCAAGGAACATAAAGGTATAGTCCACATCTCCTGGTTGTTGCCTGTTCTCATAGGTTTACTATTTATTCTTTTTTTTTTTTTTTTTTTTTTTTTTTTTTTTTTTTTTTTTTTAAATTTTTATTGCATTATAGGTTTTGGGGTACATGTGCAGAACGTGCAAGATAGTTGCATAGGTACACACATGGCAGTGTGTTTTGCTGCCTTCCTCCCCCTCACCCACACTTGGTATTCATCCCCAGGCTATCCCCCCCAGCACCCCCCGCTGTCCCTCCCCCATTTCCCCCAACAGTCCCCAGTGTATAGTAGACCGCCTCTCTGTGTCCATGTGTTCTCATTTTTCTCACCCGCCTATGAGTGAGTATATGCGGTATTTCTTTTTCTGTTCTTGTGTCAGTTTGCTGAGAATGATGTTCTCCAGATTCATCCATGTCCCTACAAAGGACACAAACTCATCATTTCTGATTGCTGCATAATATTCCATGGTGTATATGTGCCACATTTTCCCAGTCCAGTCTATCATCGATGGGCATTTGGGTTGGTTCCAGGTCTTTGCTATTGTAAACAGTGCTGCAATGAACATTCGTGTGCATGTGTCCTTATAGTAGAACGATTCACAGTCTTTTGGATAGATACCCAGTAATGGGATTGCTGGGTCAAATGGAATTTCTATTTCTAGGTCCCTGAGGAATCGCCACACTGTCTTCCACAATGGTTGAACTAATTTACACTCCCACCAACAGTGTAAGAGTGTTCCTATTTCTCCACATCCTCTCCAGCATCTGCTATCTCCAGATTTTTTAATGATCGCCATTCTAACTGGTGTGAGATGATATCTCAATGTGGTTTTGATTTGCATCTCTCTAATGACCAATGATGATGAGCACTTTTTCATATGTTTGTTGGCCTCATGTATGTCTTCTTTTGTAAAGTGTCTGTTCATATCCTTTGCCCATTTTTGAATGGGCTTGTTTGTTTTTTTTCTGTAAATCTGTTTGAGTTCTTTGTAAATTCTGGATATCAGCCCTTTGTCAGATGTGTAAACTGCAAAGATTTTTTCCCATTCTGATGGTTGTCGATTCACTCTAGTGACTGTTTCTTTTGCCGTGCAGAAGCTGTGGAGTTTGATTAGGTCCCATTTGTCTATTTTGGCTTTTGTTGCCAATGCTTTTGGTGTTTTGTTCATGAAGTCCTTGCCTACTCCTATGTCCTGAACGGTTTTGCCTAGATTTTCTTCTAGGGTTTTTATGGTGTCAGGTCTTACATTTAAGTCTTTAATCCATCTGGAGTTAATTTTAGTGTAAGGTGTCAGGAAGGGGTCCAGTTTCTGCTTTCTGCACATGGCTAGCCAGTTTTCCCAACACCATTTATTAAATAGGGAATCCTTTCCCCATTGCCTGTTTTTGTCTGGTTTATCAAAGATGATATGGTTGTAGATATGTTGTGTTGCCTCCGATGTTTCTGTTCTGTTCCATTGGTCTATATCTCTGTTTTGGTACCAGTACCATGCTGTTTTGATTACTGTAGCCTTGTAGTATAGTTTGAAGTCTGGTAGCGTGATGCCTCCCGCTGTGTTCTTTTTGCTTAGAATTGACTTGGCTATGCGGGCTCTTTTTTGGTTCCATATGAAATTCATGGTGGTTTTTTCCAGTTCTATGAAGAAATTCAATGGTAGTTTGATGGGGATAGCATTGAATGTGTAAATTACTTTGGGCAGTATAGCCATTTTCACAATATTGATTCTTCCTAACCACGAACATGGAACGTTTCTCCATCTGTTTGTGTCCTCTCTTATTTCGTTGAGCAGGTGTTTGTAGTTTTCCTTAAAGAGGTCCCTTACATTCCTAGTGAGTTGTATTCCTAGGTATTTTATTTTCTTTGTAGCGATTGTGAATGGCAGTTCGTTCTTAATTTGGTTCTCTTTAAGTCTGTTATTGGTGTATAGGAATGCTTGTGATTTTTGCACATTGATTTTATATCCTGAGACTTTGCTGAAGTTGCTTATCAGTTGCAGGAGCTTTTGGGCTGAGGTGATGGGGTCTTCTAGGTATACTATCATGTCGTCTGCAAATAGAGACAATTTGGCTTCCACCTTTCCTATTTGAATACCCTTTATTTCTTTTTCTTGCCTTATTGCTCTGGCTAGAACTTCCAGTACTATGTTGAATAGAAGTGGTGAGAGAGGGCATCCTTGTCTAGTGCCGGATTTCAAAGGGAATGCTTCCAGTTTTTGCCCATTAAGTATGATATTGGCTGTTGGTTTGTCATAAATAGCTTTTATTACTTTGAGATATGTTCCATCAATACCAAGTTTATTGAGGGTTTTTAGCATAAAGGGCTGTTGAATTTTGTCAAATGCCTTCTCTGCGTCAATTGAGATAATCATGTGGTTTTTGTTTTTGCTTCTGTTTATGTGGTGAATTACATTTATAGACTTGCGTATGTTGAACCAGCCTTGCATGCCCGGGATGAATCCTACTTGATCATGATGGATAAGTTTTTTAATGTGCTGTTGCAATCGATTTGCCAGTATTTTATTGAAGATTTTTGCATCTATGTTCATCATGGATATTGGCCTGAAGTTTTCTTTTCTTGTTGAGTCTCTGCCAGGTTTTGGTATCAGGATGATGTTGGTCTCATAAAATGATTTGGGAAGGGTTCCCTCTTTTTGGATTATTTGGAATAGTTTCAGAAGGAATGGTACCAGATCCTCTTTGTGTGTCTGGTAGAATTCAGCTGTGAACCCATCTGGACCTGGGCTTTTTTTGTGTGGTAGGCTCTTAATTGCTGCCTCAACTTCTGACCTTGTTATTGGTCTATTCATAGTTTCGGCTTCCTCCTGGTTTAGGCTTGGGAGGACACAGGCATCCAGGAATTTATCCATTTCTTCCTGATTTACTAGTTTGTGTGCATAGAGTTGTTTGTAGTATTCTCTGATGATGGTTTGAATTTCTGTGGAATCTGTGGTGATTTCCCCTTTATCGTTTTTTATTGCATCTATTTGGTTGTTCTCTCTTTTCTTTTTTATCAGTCTGGCTAGTGGTCTGTCTATTTTGTTGATCTTTTCGAAAAACCAGCTCTTAGATTTGTTGATTTTTTGAAGGGTTTTTCTTGTCTCTATCTCCTTCAGTTCTGCTCTGATCTTAGTTATTTCTTGTCTTCGGCTAGGTTTTGAGCTTTTTTGATCTTGCTCCTCTAGCTCTTTCAATTTTGACGATAGGGTGTCAATTTTGGATCTCTCCACTTTTCTCATGTGGGCACTTATTGCTATATATTTTCCTCTACAGACTGCTTTAAATGTGTCCCAGAGATTCTGGTACGTTGTGTCTTCGTTCTCGTTGGTTTCAAAGAACTTCTTTATTTCTGCCTTCATTTCATTGTTTATCCAATCAACATTCAAGAGCCAGTTGTTCAGTTTCCATGAAGCTGTGCGGTTCTGAGTTATTTTCTGAATTCTGAGTTCCAACTTGATTGCACTATGGTCTGAGAGACTGTTTGTTATGATTTCCGTTGTTTTGCATTTGCTGAGGAGTGCTTTACTTCCAATTATGTGGTCAATTTTGGAGTAGGTGTGATGTGGTGCTGAGAAGAATGTATATTCTGTGGATTTGGGGTGGAGAGTTCTGTAAATGTCTATCAGGTTTGCTTGTTCCAGGTCTGAGTTCAAGTCCTGGATATCCTTGTTAATTTTCTGTCTGGTTGATCTGTCTGCTATTGACAGTGGAGTGTTAAAGTCTCCCACTATTATTGTGTGGGAGTCTAAGTCTCTTTGTAAGTCATTAAGAACTTGCCTTATATATCTGGGTGCTCCTACATTGGGTCCATATATATTTAGAATCGTTAGCTCTTCTTGTTGTATTGATCCTTTTACCATTATGTAGTGACCTTCTTTGTCCCTTTTGATCTTTGTTGCTTTAAAGTCTATTTTATCAGAGATGAGAATTGCAACTCCTGCTTTTTTTTGCTCTCCATTTGCTTGGTAAATCTTCCTCCATCCTTTTATTTTGAGCCTTTGTGTATCTTTGTGTGTGAGGTGGGTTTCCTGAATACAGCACACTGATGGGTTTTGGTTTTTTATCCAATTTGCCAGTCTGTGTCTTTTGATTGGTGCATTTAGCCCATTTACATTCAGGGTTAATATTGTTATGTGTGAATTTGATACTGCCATTTTGATGCTATCTGGCTGTTTTGCCCATTGGTTCATGTACATTCTTCATTTTGTTGATGGTCTTTAGCATTTGGTATGCTTTTAGGATGGCTGGAACTGGTTATTTCTTTCTATGTGTAGTGCCTCTTTCAGGAGCTCTTGTAAAGCAGGCCTAGTGGTAACAAAATCTCTGAGTACTTGCTTGTTCGTGAAGGATTTTATTTTTCCTTCACTTATGAAGCTCAGTTTGGCTGGATATGAAATTCTGGGTTGAAAGCTCTTTTCTTTAAGGATGTTGAATATTGGCCCCCACTCTCTTCTGGCTTGTAGAGTCTCTGCCGAGAGATCTGCTGTGAGTCTGATGGGCTTCCCTTTGTGGGTGACCTGACCTTTCTCTCTGGCTGCCCTAAGTATTTTCTCCTTCGTTTCAACCCTGGTGAATCTGATGATTATGTGCCTTGGGGTTGCTCTTCTTGCATAGTATCTTTGTGGTGTTCTCTGTATTTCCTGGAGTTGAGTATTGACCTGTCTTGCTAGGTTGGGGAAATTTTCCTGGATAATATCCTGAAGAGTGTTTTCCAGCTTAGATTCATTCTCTTGATCACATTCTGGTACACCTATCAAACGTAGGTTGGGTCTCTTCACATAGTCCCACATTTCTTGGAGATTTTGTTCATTCCTTTTTGTGCTTTTTTCTTTAATCTTGGTTTCACGTTTTATTTCATTGAGTTGATCTTCAATTTCTGATATTCTTTCTTCTGCTTGGTCAATTCGGCTGTTGAAACTTGTGCATGCTTCACGAAGTTCTCGTGTTGTGTTTTTCAGCTCCTTCAATTCATTCATATTCCTCTCTAAGTTTTCCATTCTTGTTATCAATTCCTCGAATTTTTTTTCAAATCTTTTTTCAAGGTTCTTAGTTTCTTTGCACTGATTTAGAACATGTTCTTTTAGCTCAATGAAGTTTCTCATTATCCACTTTCTGAAGTCTGATTCCGTCATTTCGTCACACTCATTCTCCGTCCAGCTTTGTTCCCTTGCTGGTGAGGAGTTTTGGTCCTCTGTAGGAGGTGAGGTGTTTTGGTTTCGGGTGTTTTCCTCCTTTTTGCGCTGGTTTCTTCCCATCTTTATGGATTTATCCGCCTGTCGTCTTTGTAGTTGCTGATTTTTCAATTGGGTCTCTGTGTGGATGCTGAGATTGTTGATGATGAAGTATTTTTGTTACTTAGTTTTCCTTCTAGTGGTCTAGCCCCTCTGCTGTATGAGTTCTGAGGTCCACTCCAGGCCCTGTTTGTCTGGAGTATACCTGTAGCAGCTGTGGAAGAGTGAGGGATGATACCAGTTTCTTCTTCTGCTGTCTTTGTTCCAGAATGATGCCCGCCAAATGTCAGTCTGATTAGTCCTTTCTTTGCGGTGACTCTTTGGATATACAGGGGTCAGGGAGCTGCTTAAGGAGACGGTTTGTGCTTTATAGTAGCTCCAGTGCTGAGCTGTGAGCTCCGTTGTTCATTCAGTGTTGTTGGGAGGTTGTTTATGTCTGCTGTAATAGAACTCATAAAACACCACCCTTTTATTTCCCCCCCTTATATGCACTGTTTCAGGGAGTTGGGGCTTTCTTTATGAGTATCTGTTGTACTGTCCTGCCCCACTAGGTGGCAGTCTATTCACTATTTGCCTGCCGGGGCTCTGACCCACTAGCGCGGTTCTGCCCTGTTGCTGCTGGACTCCCTTCTGCTGTGGAGAGCTCCCGTCTCCTGGGAGTCTCTCTGTTATGGCAGGTTGCCTCGGCAACGGCAGGCTGCTTCGGCCCTGGGCGGTGCTTCAATAGGGGCGGATTGTGTCAGCGGTGGTGGACGCCCCTCCCTCACCGGGCTGCACCGTCGTAGATGCCGGCAGCAAAACTCTCAGTGTCAAGCATCTCCAGTCATTGCCCTGCTTGTCCCTGTGAGGGTGGGACTCGCTGAGCCCGATTACCCAGCTCCCTGCCTCAGAGTCTGTCCTCTCTCTCTCTCCCTCCCTCTCCGCAAGCTTAAAGTTCAACTCTCTCACTGGCGCCCCAGGAGCCTGCCGATAGGGCACTGGGAACCGTGTGATCTCCCGTGCCGTTGCCCACTTCACCGGCTCATATCACGCTTCCCAGGAAACTCCTGGTCTGGCTCACTGTCCAAGTCCCGTTCAATCAGATGGACGCGCCAATCTGCCCTTCAAACTCTCAGATTGCTGGTTTATCAGGGCGCCCAGACCAGTGAGTTCCATGCCGGGTCCTGCTGCGGCGCCGGCCGAAGCGGCGCCGGCCGAAGCGGCCGCGCCAAAGGGCTGCGTTAGCCGGTTTTACTTTACTAGCGTCCTGTGGGACTTTCAACGCTCTGTGGGCTAGAAAAGTCCATCCGAGAATGCGGCTAGGACTCACCCTCTGCGCCGTCACTGAGAGCTGCAATCCCGAGTCGCTTCTACGACGCCATCTTGCCGGGTCTCCCTATTTATTCTTATTAGTTCTCCTGTAGGAACTTAAGTCCTCACTTCCAATAGCCACCTATATTTTGATCTTACAATCCATTAGAGAATGTGCTCACCTCTGTTTTCCTTCCATGTCTCTTTGGACTACCTGTGTGCACAGGAAACCACACATATTCAGCCATAAACAGCTGGCTTTTGGGTCACTGGCCCTATCTGTTTTCTCCAGCCACTTTAGACAACATGTAAAACATGCCTATATACATTTGTGAGAAAACTCATGGAACACACTATTTTTGCACCTTGAATCATCTAAATAACAAAATATGTTGCCTGAGCCAAAAGTCAGTCAGAAAACTGCAGTTAGGCAATCCCTTAAGTTTTCTGTGTATGCTGAGCAGACTAACTGCCTAACTACTAGAAAATTCAGGCAACTTCCAAACATTATGAAATGGTAAAGGATGCTGAAATGGATGCCAGGGTCCTAGGAGATCAGTTAGAAAAACTTTGAATCTATTCCATAAATATTTTTCTGAGTTGTACAGTCTACTCTGATGGACTAAAGGACCACAAAAGAGCTGGCTGAAGGGAAATACACAGGAGTCCTTTGAAGTGAAAAAAAAAATGTGTGGTGCAGAGAGCCAGACAGATTGACAGAGCCTACCTGGCAGAGGGAGCAGGGATTCCAAGTATTTTATTAGGTTGGGCTACGTTCATCTTGCCCTTGGCATGTGGCCTCTGGGAGGAAGAACCTTGTGCAATGAAGGAAGGAACTATAATAGTGAGATTTAACAGCTATGCTGTCAGACTACTCTTAGGAAAAAGTGGCCAAGTGATGATCCCCCAGGAAACTAAGAAAGATTCAGTTCAGGAGTCCAGGGAAGGCAGGTGGTGATGAGCAGAGCCAATGGGCTTAGGATCGAGGTAGTAGAACCCAACAGAGAATGCTGACAATCCATCCCCGACTCCTGAGAGAGCCTGTGGAGATACAGCTTCAGAGCTATTAATATATATGTCATCTCTCCGTATTCTCTAGCACAGACACTGACATTACTGGAGAATGTTGGCCTTCCTGATAAAAAGAGATGAAAATTGCAGCATTGACATAAAGGTGTTGTGCCTTTCTATACCTTGCTGACAGATCAATCTCAAGGCATATTTGGTGGCGCATTCTCTATAGCTAGCTCAGTCACAATAACGTAACCTATCTTTTGAGATTTTATAAGGTTTTCAGTACTTTTCTAAGTGATTTATGTGAATTATTTACTGTAGTACTCAAGATTAAATGTTCACACTTCTGTGTACTTGA
The DNA here is from genome assembly GCA_031835075.1 of Saguinus oedipus. NCBI lineage: Eukaryota > Metazoa > Chordata > Mammalia > Primates > Cebidae > Saguinus > Saguinus oedipus. The sequence continues at coordinate 43,741,041 of CM063183.1, forward strand.
GACTACTCTCATTTTCTAAGAAAATTTGAGATACAAAGAAATTTGTATCTGAAATTTGAGATACAAAGAAGCGAAGTAATTTGCCCAAGATCACAAAGCTGCTAAAGGTGGAGATGCAGATGCAAGCCTGGACGTTCTAAATCCATGGGTCATGGTTCCATTCATAATATCATACTGTTTTCATGATTTATCCATTATGATTAATTATGAAATTAACTGAAAGAGGAAATAAAAACTGTTTTCCTGCAACCACACATTTTGTCTCTGCAGGTTGTATAGAGCAAATAAATGCAGTCACTTTCTTCCAAGTTCCTTTTCTCACTGCTCTTGACTATTATGCCTGCTTCTCCAATGTACCATGAATGTCACAGCCCATTGCATAATTCAAATGGCCCAGGTAGCCAGTTCATTAGTGGAAAGAGTAAAAATACAATTATCTCATATGAGTCCGCTACTTGCCCAGTGTCTGTTATTGTCCGAATATATCCAGCAGACATGTTTAACTCACATGTAAGTGTCTTAATTCCTCCAACAGGAGCTCTTGGGGACATGGAAGAGCATTGTCTCTTCTTGAGGTAATGTTCTTCTTTTCAAACAGCAGTTGATTAAGGAAGCAGTAGGCTAGACACCTTTATCACACAACTTTCCTTAATACATAGCTGCTTGGCACGATGTCACCATTGCTACCATTGCAAAATAAAGAGTAGAGCCCAGCATCATGTGTTTTGGGAAATGAAAGAATGTTCAAACCTAGCTGTCTCTGACACCACCTTCCCAAAGCCTGAGGCCTCACAGTGAGGCTATCCATCACCTCAAGTCCCATCCACCACACGTGGCTTTGGTAAGGCCAGTTGCAGCCAGCTTTGCTATTTTTGTGTAGTCAGTTTCCTCTGGACTCGTAAAGACCACAAAAGATAAACTTTTAGTTTTTTGCACCATATTTAAGTCTTACTGAGAAAAGAAGTTAAGGGAGTAAAAAAGAAACCACTCTACAGCTGTTTTCAGTTTGTCTCTTCCATTTCTCATGAGTTACTCTTAATGTCTATATCATGTATAAATTTTTAACCAAGGTGAGTTAGCAGAGTTCCACCTACAAATTTATGTTAAAAATCTCCTCTCACTGAATGGGTGTATCAGCCATGCCTTGAATGAAAATAGTGAACTCCCTCTTTACTTCTAATGGGACAAAATTATAATGTCAGTTTGCAATTCAGAGTTGGTGTTGCCGTTGTCTGCTGCCATATTCTGACTGGCATTGATGTATTAGAGAAAGAAGTTACTGAAGCCTTGTTTCAGGTACTTCAGTAGCCTTAGAATGTGAAGTGAATATAAGAATCAGGAAAAACCTCTCCAACAAAAGGTAATAAAAATTACAATTTGGTATTGTTTCACTTATGATCAGGCAAGGCAATAAGACTTTTGTATTACATTCCTCCAAATCTTGTGTTAAATATTCCAAGTGTGTATCTTAGGGAAAAGGCTGTTTTTGTATTTTCTTTTAAAATGAACAACTACATGCAAAGAATGGAATACACAGAGATTTCATATTCCCAAAGGCGGAGGCTTTAAGTACGATAGTGAGGCTATAATCAGTAGAATGGAAATTGTGTACTCCAGGGACCAGAAGGCCTAACTATAACACAAAGAGGTTTCCAAGTAAAGTAACAGAGATACTCATTTTTTAAGGTTTTCTGTTAGTATTATGGTAAATTTGGAACAGTCTTTGATAGCACCAAATCCAGGTGGATGTCAAGTTATAAATTAGTAACAAGGGTATTGGAATATTGATTTAATTTTTAATATAATGTGTTGCTGCCCAGGAGAGGAAGACAGAGTTTAGTATTGCTCTCAACAACACATTCCACTTTTCTTACTAAACTTACTCATTATATTTTATAGTATTTTGTTGATGTTGTCTTCTCCTCCGTCTTTATTCTCCTGAACAAATTGATTTGGAATGAGTTAATCTCATGGAGAAATTGAAATCCTTTTAATGAATGTCAGCTAAAAATTGTTTTTATTGCATGTGGCCACATACTGAGTGTCGAAAGTATGCCAGGAGCTTTATATATCTTTCATTTTTGCAACCCTTGGTGGACATTATTACCACACCCATTTTATAGATTAGGAAACTGAAGCACAGACCAATAAAATTAGGCTTTCACACAGCTAGAAAATAAAAGAGCATGCATTATGATGTACAAAGTCTGGTGTCAGAGACTGCTTTTAACTAGGGTAATATATAATTTATCATCCAAACTGAGATAATTTGGGATGTTAAAGGAGGCTCTATTCATATTTATGCTGGACTACAGGTGGAAGTTGACATGATTCCAGGCAAATCAGGATGTATGGTTACTCTACTCTTAATCTTATTCATTCTGTGCTGTCCCAAGCTTATTGCCATAGTTACTAGGTTGCCAAATAAGGCTTATATGTACGGTAATTGCAGCCCTGTAGTCAATACAGGCATTTCATCATTTACAAAAGCAGTATATGGTCAATAAATGTTTTTATCAGTAATGAACCAATTTCTCAGTTTCCACTGTAATGCCGAATATGAGCTGCTATTAAGCATGCCAGCTTAACTACATATTTTTAAGTGTCCCAACATCTCTGTTAGAGGAAATTAACTTCATTCCACTTAACTTAGTAGAGATCTATTGCTGTGGAAATGAAGTCCAACTTCATAAATTCCTATGGCATAGTCGCCCATCACAATATAAAGCTAATGGTGACAAGTCAAAACAAATTAAGCAGTGTGAGCTTTGTTACCCTTCTGTCACAAAACATTGTTTTCAGAATGCAGATCAGGCTAAATGATCTTTAAGGTAACATCACAACATGTTCTTGATGAAAATATATCTAAAATATATTTCTACCTCATTGAATAGAGTTATATTCCAAAAGACTGATGGAGTTGTTATTGAGGATTTAACTGAGAAAATCTCATTTACAGTGAATAAATAAAACTCAGTTGATGCCTGCAGAATTCAGCTACTCAGAGTCAAAGCATTTCTCACACATGGGAAATTTTCTTTAAAAGATACATATGAAACAGCCATACATCAAATGCAGGGTCGTTATGTGTGTAAATTAGCTCTAGAATAAAAAATTAGCTTAAAAATTTGGAGTTTTAAACAAACCAGTTGCAATAAATAGGCACATGAAGGAGGTTTAAGACTAATCAAAATGTAGATTCTACATTAGTTTACAGGAAAGCCCCTGAAAAAAAAGTGTATGCATAATCATCCTTTACTTTGGGCTTAGATGTCAAGACCTACTATATATCCTCTATATCCTGCTATATATATCCTATATATCCTACTCTACATATATATCCTATATATATCTCTACTATATGCCCTAGTTCAACTATAACAGATTGTCATTCTAGTTACTCTGCCACTCAGTGAGAGAAAGAGGGAGAAATTCACTATTTGTCTAAGCAATTATATGGCACATAATCTTTTAGTTAAAGGTTAGAATATTGATTGTCAGAAGATGTAAGCTAGAATCCTGAAGTAAAGGCCTATGAAAATCTATATCATAATATAAACACTAATAAAAATTATCAAAATTTACTGGAGATTGAGATATCTACAAGGACCCTTCTAAAGCTCTGAAACCCACTTAGGAATCTGGAGGGACATGTGCACAGGCAGAGCAGTATGTATGCTGAGGAAAGACGTAAGAAGGCCCTAAGCTCCCAGTACTGGCTGACCTTAAAAGCTGTGCAAGCAGGAAGTGAAAGCTAAGGCAGAATTATAACTGCTACTTGGAGTATTGAACGTACACCCCGACTACCGTAACTCCTATACAGCTCTCTGGTTCCTGTATGCTATTATTGTTACATATCACAGCCATATAAATTGTGCGCCTGTGAACACAGATTTACAGTTGCATTCTGTAATTATCTTTTAAATCAGAAGGAGAAGAATTACAGAGAAAAAAAATGTGTATATACATAAAACCTTTTATAGTCCAAATGAAATTCATATACATTAGGTATTAATTGTAATCTTCTGGGCAATTGCCAAGAAAACAATCTTTTAAATAGAGTAAAAGAAACAACAAAGAAATTAAAAGGTACAATTAAAAAGTATCTACTTAAGAAAAGTAAAAAGGAAAACAAAAATAAAATGTATAAGAAAACAAATAGCAAAATGAAAGACATAAATCCTACTTTATTAATCATTATGTCAAATAGAAATGAATTAAACATTTCATTCAAAAAACAGAGATTAGAAGAATGTTTTTTGAAAACTGATCTGACTGTGAAAGAATGGGAACTTCAGATCAAGAAAACAGCAAACAAAGAGAGCTGGACTAGCTATAATACTAACAGACAAAAGAAACTTTAAGAAAAAAAATATCACTGGAGAAAAAGTGACATTTCCTAATGATAAAATTATCAATCAATCAATACTATGTAACAATGATAACATATATAGATCTCACAACAAACCTTCCACATACACACAGCCATATCTGACAGAATTGCATGGAGAAAAATCTATTCAACAATAATACTTGGAGATGTCAGTATCCCATATGTAAAATGGATAGAACAATTAGACAGAAGATCATCAACTTGAACAGCAGTATAAACTAAATAGACTTAATAGACCTCTACAAAAGTCTTCAAACAACAACAGCAGAATACATGAATTCTCAAGTGCACATAAAACGCTATGGAAGATAGGCAGTATATTATTCCATGAAATAAGCCTGAGTATATTTAAAAGAATTTAAATAATACAAAGTATGTTATTTGGCCAAAATGGAAAGAGATTAGACATCAATATCAGGGAAGAATTTGGACAAGTCAAAAAATTGTGGAAATTAAGCAACAAATTCCTAACCAATTAATCAAAAAGAAAATCACTAGGAAAGTTAGAAAACGCTTTTAAATGAATGAAAATAAAAAGACAATATACCAAACTTATAAAATACAGCTAAAAGATTCCTGTCCACATGGAGTTTTTATTGCAAAAGATAGAAACAAACAATAAGCATAATAAATTATCATACCAAATAGTTTTCTTAAAAGTCACTGCTGTTGTAAAAACAGTCTTCTATTTATGCCACAATTTTATATCACAGTTAGGGACAATTCCACATAATCACATGGTCTGTTAGAGGAACAGACATTTTGGGAAAGGAAACATAAGACTTCAACTGCAAAAGAAGAGAGGCACTGGTTCTGAAGCCTCCCTCCTAGACTATCCTGCTGGACATGCAAAATGCACCATCATCCAGGGGAGAGATTCTTCCCCCTGACAATCCCTTCTTTCATAGCAAGTATGAAGAAAGCATCACTGTTATTGGAGGAATACTCAGAACACTTTGAACCAAGACATTCTGGCTTTTTGTGTCACATGTTTAGAATTTTTTCTGAGAACCTAGAACACTTGCCTGGTGTTGAACCCATGCTCCCAAACAATGAGGAGTTATAGTCTTTCCAATCTCCTTTTCATCATCTCCTATTTAAGGAAGGGAACCTCTGAGCCACGGGAAACTGACAAGAGTAGAAGGTCCAGGACTTGACCCTTCTAGCTCATTGCTCAGGCAACGTGGTGAGTAATTGTAAATTTCCAACAGTTTTGACTCAAGGAATTAAAAATGTTAACTACATCAATATCCTTGACTTCATTTTTATTGTTTTTATTAATTAGCTATTATTTTTAGCATATCTCAATGACTCTGAATATCATATTTTAAAATAAGGAAAAAAATATTGAAGAGTGAACTATGGGACTAAGTGAACTTCCCTCCCATCCTGAAAGAAATGGATTGCCATTTATGACAACCACAGACTTACAGGCTAAATAGATTCCAGCCTCAGACTCTCACTCTCGCTGGAAACAGTATTTTCATGGTACATTTAGCAAATGCTTTATTATAATTGAACGTCTATGAAACTACATATTATGCAAATAAATTAATTATCATTTGTAGCATTACAATGGCTAGTAAATCAATTCATAATTATATGACACTTAAAATAAATAGAATAACACTCTTTAAATTTCCCTGCTGAAGTGCTAATGCATAATATTCTCAGTCATACAGAAATAAAACAGTAAAAGGAGAGGCAATACCATACACCAAATCACGACCACTGAGTATAAAATGAAGCCATGGTGATTGCAAGCTTTGCTCTCTGTCCTTTCACATAAAAGCCTTTTGAATGCTCCTAATACCCTGAATACCTATAAATATATCAAATATATATACATATATATTTCATAATCAGTAACTGACATCTGAGGTCAGAACAGAGTATTTGTTGAAAATAGGCCTTCAAAAAGTTCATCCTTTCTGATCTGGAATATCATTTCCAAGAAAAATTCTGCATCAAGGGAATTGCTTTGTCACACCAGAATAATTGATAAGGCAAAACTTAAAAAATATACATAGAGCAATGGAAAACTCCTACCCCAGGGTTACACTTGCAAAACACACAGATTGGACATACTACTACTAGTGGTAACTCTCCTAAGCATTTCAGTGGAAAAAGCCTCCCCCAAAACCGAAAGATAATAAAATTCTGAAGCCATACAGATTAATCTGGAGTCTTGAAAGACAGTGAGCATAAAACATACAAAATCATTTCTTATTTTGTGTTTTTTAAATTTCTCATTGATGATACATGAAGATCCTGTAATTCAAAGACTGCAATCTGAATGTCCAGGGAGGCATTTGACTTATCCTGGGAGGCCGTGTATTTAAAGACCTTCAATAGGTAAAGAAGCCAACTTGGCTTATTTTATTTTATTGCTACAATGGAAATTTTACAGGTACATGTGCGCTAGGAGCAATGCTCTGAAGAGCAAATGTAATGTACAATGAGATGTGGCTTTGACATGCTTGGCTGGCAATGTTTTCTCCGTTTCATAGTAAATCACAAGAATGGCAGCAACATGCTGTCAGAATGTAAGATAAATAATAATTTTTCCAAGTCCCAGGCACTCTAAACCTGAAGAAACCATGAGCTGAAAAAAACCAATTCAGAAGTTGTTTTATTTTGAGGAGTGAAGACCAAGAGCACAGTGCTAACAACAGGGGCCCTAGACTCTCCAAAATGCTTATCTGTGGCTTTGGTAAACGTATTTAAATCTTCCAATTATAAAATCTGAGAAATTTGAAGATTTGAAAATTAACTGATTCACCTCTGATAAAATATTTTAAGTTTAATATTAAATAATATTAAAATACTAGCAATTATTACCAGTTTCTTACTGCACTACAATTATGAATAGAAATTTTGTTTATTGAAAGTCTATGCCAAACTCTAGGATGGTTGTTGAGAAAGATGTGAAGATGTATAGATTGCTTTGATTAAGAAAAAAACTAATAAGCTATTATAAGACCAAATGGTAATTTAAAGATTTTGCTTTGTAATGTAACAAGATGAAGTTTAAAATGGGTTCATCAAAAAGCTTATCCACCATGAGCAAGTAGGATTCATCCCAGGGATGCAAGGCTGGTTCAACATACGCAAGTCTATAAACGTCATTCACCACATAAACACGAACCAAAGACAAAAACCACATGATTATCTCAATTGATGCAGAGAAATCCTTTGACAAAATTCAACAGCTCTTTATGCTAAAAACCCTCAATAAACTCAGTATTGATGGAACGTATCTCAAAATAATAAAAGCTATTTAGGACAAACCAACAGCCAATATCATACTGAATGGGCAAAAACTGGAAGCTTTCCCTTTGAAATCTGGCACTAGACAAGGATGCCCTCTCTCACCACTCCTATTGAATATAGTACTGGAAGTTCTAGCCAGAGCAATCAGGCAAGAAAAAGAAATAAAGGGTATTCAAATAGGAAAGGAGGAAGCCAAATTGTCTCTATTTGCAGACAACATGATTATATATCTAGAAGATCCCATCATCTCAGCCCAAAATCTCCTGAAACTGATAAGCAACTTCAGCAAAGTCTTAGGATACAAAAACAATGTGCAAAAATCACAAGCATTTCTATACACCAATAACAGACTTAAAGAAAGCCAAATCAAGAACGAACTGCCATTCACAATTGCTACAAAGAGAATAAAATACCTAGGCAGACAACTAACAAGGAATGTAAAGGACCTCTTCAAGGAGAACTACAAACCACTGCTCAGTGAAAAAAGAGAGGACACAAACAGATGGAGAAACATTCCATGTTCATGGTTAGGAAGAATCAATATCATGAAAATGGCCATAGTGCCCAAAGTAATTTATAGATTCAATGCTATCCCCATCAAGCTACCAATGACCTTCTTTACAGAACTGGAAAAAAACACCTTAAACTTTATATGGAACCAAAAGAGAGCCCGCATAGCCAAGTCAATTCTAAGCAAAAAGAACACAGCAGGAGGCATCACACTACCAGACTTGAAACAATACTACAAGGCTACAGTAATCAAAACAGCATGGTACTGGTACCAAAACAGAGATATAGACCAATGGAACAGAACAGAGGCATCAGAGGCAACACAACATATCTACAACCGTCTGATCTTTGACAAACCTGACAAAAAACAAGGAATGGGGAAAGGACTCCCTGTTTAATAAATGGTGTTGGAAAAACTGGCTTGCTATGTGCAGAAAGCAGAAACTGGACCCCTTCCTGATACCTTACATTAAAATTAACTCCAGATGGATTAAAGACTTAAACGTAAGACCTAACACCATAAAAACCCTAAAAGAAAATCTAGGCAAAACCATTCAGGACATAGGAGTAGGCAAGGACTTCATGACCAAGACACCAAAAGCATTGACAACAAAAGCCAAAATAGACAAATGGGACCTAATCAAACTCCACAGCTTCTGCACGGCAAAAGAAACAGTCACTAGAGTGAACTGGCAACCAACAGAATGGGAAAAAAATCTTTGCAGTCTACCCATCTGACAAAGGGCTGATATCCAGAACTTACAAAGAACTCAAATAGATTTACAAGAAAAAAAACAAGCAAGCCCATTAAAAGTGGGCAAAGGATATAAACAGACACTTTACAAAAGAAGACATGCATGAGGCCAACAAACATACGAAAAAATGCTCATCATCACTGGTCATTAAAGAAATGCAAATCAAAACTACATTGAGATATCAGCTTACGCCATACACTGCTGGTGGGAGTGTAAATTAGTTCAACCATTTTGGAAGACAGTGTGGTGATTCCTCAAGGACCTAGAAATAGAAATTCCATTTGACCCAGCAATCCCATTACTGGGTATATATCCAAAGGATTATAAATCGTTCTACTATAAGGACTCATGCAATCTAATGTTCATTGCAGCACTGTTTACAATAGCAAAGACCTGGAATCAACCCAAATGCCCATCGATGATAGACTGGACAGGGAAATTGTGGCACATATATGCCATGGAATACTATGCAGCCATCAAAAACGATGAGTTCGTGTCCTTTGTAGGGTCATGGAAGAAGCTGGAGAAAATCATTCTCAGCAAACTGACACAAGAACAGAAAATGAAATATCACATCTCACTCATAGGCAGGTGTTGAACAATGAGAACATATGGACACAGGGAAGGGACCACTAAACACTGGGGTCTGTTGGGGGGAATAGGGGAGGGACAATGGGGAGTGGGGATTTGGGGAGAGATAGCATGGAGAGAAATGCCAGATATAGGTAAAGGGGAAGAAGGCAGCAAATCACACTGCCACATGTGTATCTATGCAACAATCTTGCATGTCCTTCACATGTACCCCAAAACCTAAAATGCCATAAAAATTTTTAAAAAATAGAAGTAATAAAAATAAAAATAAAATGGGTTCATATACCAGAAGCACATATATTATGTTTTCAATTTTGCTTGCACCTTCGTGTGGAACATCTAAGTCTAAACCAATTATTTCCAAAGTGCCCAGGGCTCTCCTCTTTGCCTTATGGAGAGCCATCTCCTCTTTCATGTGATGTATGTATTCACCATTTCTCTTGTTCAGGTGCTCTCCTCTATGGTCTTTGCTCCTGTGGCTAGGGAAAACACTTGAGAGTGACTCACCAAGACTCTGAGCATGGTTCTTACTGTGACAATATGTGTTTCTGTGCCAAAGTTTTCAAAAACCACTCACTAACATTGCCTACTGGGATCTCCCTCCATGCCCCAGACATGTTGCCTGCTAGAACCTCCACTTGTACACCAGAGCTAGGCAAGCACCCAATTTTTTCTATGATTGATGCCAAGTTCTCTTCCAATTAAAAAAAAAATTTGTTAAAAGAGTACTAAACCACTAACCTTCTAACAGCATCACAGGCCTGGATGCCTAAAAGAATAAAATGGTTTTGTGAGCTGGGCCCACAGCCCTTCTGCTGTGTGCAGCCTAAGGATTTGGTGCCTTGTGTAATAGCTGCTCCAACTGTGGCTAAAAGGGGCCAAGGTATGGCTTGGGCTGGGCCTTCAGAGGATGCAAGCTCCAAGCCTTGGCAGCTTTCACATCATGTTGAACCCGAGGGTGCACAGAAGTCAAGAACTGAGGTTTGGGAACCTCCCCCCTAGATTTCAGAGGATGTATGGAAACACCTGATGTCCAGGCAAAAGGTTGCTGCAAGACTGGAGCCCTCATGTAGAACATCTGTAAGGGCAGTGTCAAAGGAAAATATAGGGCCGAAGCTCCCACACAGAGTCCCCACTGGGGAACTGCCTAGTGGAGCTGTGAGAAGAGGGCCACCATCCTCCAGACAACAGAATGGTAGATACATTGACAGCTTACACTATGCTCCTGGAAAAGCTGCAGACACTCAATGCCAGTCCATGAAAGCAGCCAGGATGGGGGCTGTACCCTGCAAAGCCAAAGGGGCAGAGCTGCCCAAGACCATGGGAACCCACCTCTTACATGAGTATGATCTGAATGTGAGATATGAAGTCAATGGAGATCATTTTGTAACTTCAAGGTGTAATGATTATCCTACTGATATTTGGACCTGAATGGGGTCTGTAGCCCCTTTGTTTTTGCTCACATTAGTGGCATTGGGTAAATACATCCATTTGGAGAGGGTGTTTTTATCCCCATTGTATCTAGGAAGTAGCTAACTTGCTTTTAATTTTACAAGCTCATAGGCAGAAGGGACTTGCCGTGTCTCAGATGAGACTTTGGACTTGGGCTTTGGGTTAATGCTGGAATGAGTTAAGACTTTAGGGGGTTGTTGGGAAGGCATGATTGTGTTTTGAAATGTGAGGATGTGATATTTGGGAGGGGCCAGGGACAGAATGACATAGGTTGGCTGTGTCTCCACCCAAATCTCATATTGAAATCATAATACATAATCCCCACATGCCATGCAGGTACCCAGTGGGAGGTAACTGAATCATGAGGACAGGTTTTTCTCACGCTGTTGTCATGATAGTAAATAAGTCTCAAGTGATCTGATGGTTTTATAAAGGGCATTTCCCCTGAACACATTCTCTTGCTTGACACCACGTAAGACATGCCTTTGCTCCTCCTTTGCCTTCCACCATGATTGTGAGGCCTTATCAGCCATATGGAACTGTGAGTCCATTAAACCTCTTTTTCTTTATAAATTACCCAGTCTCAGGTATTTCTTCATAGCAGTATGAAATGGACTAACACAGCTAGCAAAACGAAAATGACCAAGGATCATGGGCCAATTATCATGTGAAAAAAGGCAGAGTTTTCCAGGGAAGAGGGACACTAGTTTTTTGTGTAGAAGTGCACAGAGTTTATGAGAAAATTTAAAATATAAAAAGATAAAACATGATTGAGAAGATTGAGTGACAAAGCAGGGGATGTTCACGTGAGGCACACTGAGGTTTTGTCATTCACTGTGAAATATATATGAGCAAGTCAGTTGGACAAAGCCATAGGAGTCCAAGGGTGTACCATGCTCTTTATTGCTTTGGAATATTTACTTGGATCTTGCATACAATCCAGAAGATTTAGGTATGACCATTTTTAGAAAGTTTGGGAATCTGCATTCTGACCTTCAGGAGGGAAACTGGGCAGAGACGAGCCTTAGAACATCCGTAGCCCTTCTGTGGTGGAATATTGGATGAAGAGGCCAAAGAACCAGCAGGTAATGGTTGGAGCATGATAGATTGAATGAAAGGTCAGCTCTTTTCAACTCTCCCTAGTAGCATACTGAGGGACACCATTTATATTCCAGAAGAAAGGTTTTCCTGACAATGGGTTACCATGGGGAAGGATAATTTTCAAGGTTGGGGAAAAATCATTCAAACAGATCCCAGCAGAGGCTTGTGAAAGTATTTTTATGGTTTTTTTAAAACTAGTATTCTAAAAGACTATGGCGTTTTTGACAACATTTTCTAGGGAATTATCTCTAGAAAAATCTGAGGTAAGAGGCTAAAGAGGCTCACAAAGAGAAAAATTGGATTTAAAAGAGTAGCTTCAAAAGGCAGAAGTTTAGAGAGAAAAAAAAACAATAATTTGTAGAGGACAAGGAACCACCTGTGTTTAGTAACCTAGTCACCTTCATGAGCAATGGCAGAAGTTGGCAGAATGCTTAAAAATAATGTGTAAAAAAGATCATATCTATGAAATTAAACAAGAGTTTCTGCACTCACAAGTACTGTCCTATTACCGTGATTCCCATAGCAAAGTAATTTGTGTGTAGTGTATCCAGTGAAAGTCATACACCAAGACAATTTTGTTTATTTGGTCCATAGTTTCTCATAGCTGATAATATTTTTAAACTTTAGCTATTAAAAAGTGATTAAAAGTTAGTTTAGCAATGTATGGACAAAGACCAAAAGACAAAAAAAAACAAAAACAAAAACAAAACTCCACTGTTGATTGCATCTTATCAAACAAAGATAAGATGCAATCTTATTTGATAAGATGCAATCAATTTTGCAAATGATAGCACCATGCTCTCAAAGATATTAGCATCATTGTAAAGTGCAAGAAACATGGGCCTAGAAGTCAGTCTGACATGAATTGAAAGCTCATTCTAGCTTTGTTAGTTGTGAGCAAGTTACCTAATTTCTTTCTTAATATTTACTTCTATAATTAATATGATTTGGTTCTGTGTCCCCACCCAAACATCATTTTGAACTGTAATCCCCATGTGTCAAGGAAGGGGCCCGATGGGGGCCAACTTCCCCCTTGATGTTTTTAAGATAGTAAGTTCTTACAAGAACTGTTGATTAGAAATGTACAGTAATTCCCCTTTTTCTATCTTCTCATTCTCTCTTTCTCTCTCCTGCCACATGTGAAGAAGGTCCGTGCTTCCCTTTCTGCCAAGATTGTAAGTTTCCTGGGGCCTCCTACACATGTTCTCCTATTAAGCCTGCAGAACTGTGAATCAATAAAATCTCTTTTCTTCAGAAATTACCCAGTCTCTGATAGTTCTTCACAGCAGTTTGAGAATGGATCGATACAATAACATAGTAAAAATGTGTTATTTTTACTGTAAGCCCAAGACTTAAACCTGTTAGTGTTTAATGATATGTTATTTTGGTTTTTCCTCTCCAATAACTTCTTAAACTTCTGATATTTCCTCCATTTCTTTAAGGTTTCAGACAAGAGTACTGGTCTTCATTCTGACTTGTAAGCTAGAAGATGGATGCAAACGCTGAAACCTATGGGTAACTGGCTACTTGACAATTATTCATGAGGGGCAGTCACTGTCTACCTTTGTTCTTCCATTTGAATATAATAGTCAGCCCTTCATTTATCAGGTTCTATATATGTGGATTCAATCAACCACAGATCAAAAATATTTGTAGAAAAAGTAAAACATAACAATACAACAATAAAAAAAACCAATACGAAATAACTATTTACATAGGATTTATATTGTCTTAGTTATTATAAATAATCTAGAGATGAATTAAAGTATACCAGAGGATATAAACAGGTCATACCCAAATACTACACAATTTTATATGAGGGACTGGAGCATCTCCAGATTTTTGTATTCTCTGGGGTCCTAGAACCAACCCCTTGTGAGCACTGAGGGACAACTATAGTTAATGAACAAATATTGCCAAGCTTCTATCTCAGTCAAACTCAAAAGCCCTTGAACATGCTCTCACTGTTTAAATTGGAGATCTCATTCGTCCATTCTTGCAGTCTAGAGCAATTTAAAATGATTTTGCTTTTTGTTGGTTTTATGTGTTAATTCTCCTGGGAAGAAATGTAATATGACTAACTCCTGTTACTTTGACAATGAAGTTTAGCATTCATATCCCAACAAGCCATTGGAAGTGGTCAAAAGAAACTGAGCAAACCACACAAGGAATATGTTCAGAGCAAGTTATCCTTTCCACAGACATTTCCACTGTTGCCTTGCAGATGAATTTTCCTTCATGAACCTCTCAGCACAATAAACTTACTGCTTAATGCAAGATAAATAAATAAAATATAGTGCAGTAAATAATTTAGCAAGCATGATGATATTTCAGAGAAAAATGCATACTGTCTAGGAAACCTGAGAATATTCTCTCCTCCAGGGAGAAACCCTGATTAGGAACTGATACTCTAACTAAAATTCATTCAAATGTATCCTTTCTTTTTCTTTTATTTCTGCTACTTTTTTTCTGGAAAATTAGTGGAAGCACCTCATGGTAGGAGAATAATGGCTCCCCATGGATATTCACACCTTAATATCTGGAACCATTAAGCTTGCATTCAATAGAAAAGGAGAATTGAGGTTGCTGATGGAAGAAAAGGTTGCCAGACATTTCAACTAGACATAAGGAGCTTCTCTAAGATTATCAGAAGTTGGGGAGAGTGACGTACTAAGAAAGAACCTAAATTTAAAAGAGGGAAGCAGAAGAGGAGATCAGAGTGATGTGATATGAGATGAAGTTGACTTTTTGGCTTCAAAAATTGAATAATGGGGCCATGATTAGAGGACTGTAGGCAGCCTCTAAACACCAAAAAAGGCAGAGAAATTGATTCTCCCTTAGAGCAATCAGAAAGGAACTCAACTCTGCCAACAAATTTTAAATACTGAGACCTATTTCAGACTTTTGAACTAAAGAGCTGTAACAATAAATTTGTGTTAGTTTAAGCCACTACGTTTGTGGTATTACATGAGCCATAGAAAAATGACATACACCTTGATGAGCATTTTCATTTTTGTTCACTTATTGGTAAGTTGGCTTTTCCCTTCAGTGATGAGAAATCTCTATGGAGAGTTCAAAACTGGTTACCAGCCAGAAATGTTTCTCTATTCTACCAAACTGGTGTAAATTCCAAACATTTGTCTAATTCACTGAAAATTTAAAATGTTCAGACTTTGTCTTCTATACAGCATAAATTAGTACTTTATGTTCGCTTACCCACTATTATTATTAGAGTTATTACTTTTTTAAATATAAAACTTTTATAATTTTTATAGTTCTTTGGTCATGTTTTGACATTTTTGTTACTTTCATAGATGTAGTCGGGTGCTGAGAAGAATTAAGATCTGTCCATCCACCCTGAGCAGAAGTGTCAAGAGTGAAACAGAAAAGTGGATTTAGGTCACTAACATATACATCCATGGTATCCCTTCTGCTCCCCTCTCTCTTTTTACTTGTTCTACTTCTTTCTTCTAGTTCAGGCTAGTAGTGGGAATAAAACTCCACCTCTTCTGGGTGCATAGAAGTTATTAGAGGGTGAATTAGTGGAGTTGAGGGGAAAAGAAAAAATGGTGAGCCTAAAGGACTGAATAAAAATTGGCTTGACTTTTAAAATTGAGGGGATAAAAACCCAACTGCCTGTGTGAGTGAGTGAGTGAGAGAGAGAGAGAGAGAGAGAGAGAGAGAGAGAGAGAGAGAGAGTGTGTGTGTGTGTGTGTGTGTGTGTGTGTGTGTGTGTGTAAGAGAGATAATGCATTCTCCTCACCTAGGTGGCAGGTTACACTGGAACCACTATCACAGACCAAAAGAAGTTGGAACCCTTTAACAAGGCAGGCACTGAGGAAATACCATGCAAAACTGAAGCTCAAGATGTGAGACACAGAATGCTTTTAAATTTCAGGAAGTCTTACGCTGGCTTTTGGTGAAACCCCGTCTCTACTAAAGATACAAAAAATTAGCTGGGCATGGTGGCACGTGCCTGTAATCCCAGCTACTCAGGAGGCTGAGGCAGGAGAATTGCCTGAACCCAGGAGGCGGAGGTTGCGGTGAGCCAAGATTGCGCCATTGCACTCCAGGCTGGGTAATAAGAGAGTAACTCCGTCTCAAAAAAAAAAAAAAAAGACACTAATGAAATTCTTTTTTAAAGATAATATTTCTATTTTAAGTTCAAGGGTACAACTGTAGGTTTGTTACACAGGTAAGCTTCTGTCATGGGGGTTTGTTGTACAGATTATTTCATCATGCAGGTATTAAGCCTCGGATCCATTAGTTATTCTATCCTGATCCTCTTCCTCCTCCTACCCTCCACCTTCCCAAAGGCCCCAGCATGTGTTGCTTCCCTCTATGTATCCATGTGTTCTCATCATTTAGCTCTTACTTATAATTGAGATCATAGAGTATTCGGTTTTCTGTTTCTGTGTTAGCTTGCTAAGGATAATGGCCTCCAGCTCCATCCATGTCCCTGCAAAGGACATCATCTCATTCCTTTTTATGGCTCCATTGTATTCCATGATGTATATATGCCATATGTTCTCTATCCAGTCTATCACTGATGGGCATTTAGGTTGATTTCATGGATTTACTATTGTGAATAGTGCTACAATAAACATGTCTTCATGTGTCTTTATAATATAATAGTTTATATTCCTTTGAGTATATACCCAGTAATGGGATTTCTGAGTTGAATAGTATTTCTATCTTTAGGTCTTTGAAGAATCACCACACTGTCTTCCACAATGGCTGAACTAATTTACACTTCCACCAACAGTGTTTAAACAAGTGTTCCTTTTTCTCCACAAACTTGACAGTATCTGCTATTCTTTTACTTTTTAATAAAAGCCATTCTGATTGGTGTTAGATGGTATTTCACTGTGGTTTTGATTTTCATTTCTCTAATGATCAGTGATTTTGAGCTTTTATTCATATGATTTTATTCATATGATTCATTATGTCTTCTTTTTAAAAGTGTTCATGTCCTTTGCCCACTTTTTGGATGAAGTTGTTTGCTTTTATCTTGTAAATTTGTTTAAAGTCCTTACAGATGCTAGATAACTAAGGAAATTCTGTAGTTCTCAACCCAATTGAGAAACCTAAACTGAGTTCAAGCTACTCCTTGATGTTGCTAAAATTACTGAACCTCTCTGCTTTCTCCCTTCAGAAAAAGAGATGTCTGCAGAGAAACATTCTTGAACACACATACTCATTATACAATTTGTTTTATTGAGTCTTCTGCCTGCATAAGGTTTTTGTGAAATGTACTCAATCTCTTTTTCTATGTAACAGAAAAGGCATCAAGTAGTAACTATAAGAGCTATTTTACTAAAACATTTCTAAGTGATTGGGACCAAAGTAGTAATAACATAAAAACTTGAAGAAGGCATTCTCTATGGAAAAGCCAAAGAAGTTGTTGGACCTATTTTAAAAAGTTAAAACTGAACTTATTATTGCCATCCCTAAAATCCCCCGGTGGCTTCCTACCACTCTTGGAATAACAGCCTAAACCCTTGCCATATCCTGGATGCATGGCCTTGCCTGTAATCCTTCTTCTGCCTACCATCTCATTCGCATTATATGCCCTAAGGACACTGCTTCCTTCTGTTTCTCAGACTTGTCAGGCACATTTAACCCTTTAAGGCTATGCATATACTTCTGCTTGGAATCATCTTCCTCCAGATTATTCACATCCCTCTGATCTCAGGCTAAAGGGCTTTTTCTCTGAGAGTCCTTCTCATTGCCCTTATCTAAAGCGATCAAACTCAGTTATTGCTTATTGCTCAGTGAACTTCAAGGCACTAAATACAATCAATAATTAATGTGTATAATATGTATTTACACATTTCATTATCTTTATTTCTCATTAGTATATTGCCTCCATGAGATCAGAGAGCTCATCCTTTTATTTACCAATGTGTCTGCAGTGCCTAGAAGAAAGGTTGACACATAGTACAAATAAACTCAGTATTTGTTAGTTTAATGGAGTTTCCCAAAACTCTGCAATGCTTTTAGTACTGAATTCAACTTACCCAGAGATGCATTCATGTTGTAGGATTTTAGAAATAGAAGACCTTTGCAAATGAGCCTTATTTCAGTAGGGATGAGACTGAGACTTGATGTAGATAAGAGCTTTGATTAAACCTGTCTACACAACAATTTTATAGTTATCTGTGAGCCTCCTATTCTACTGTAACCAAATTAACAAAGAAAATAAGCTCCCATGGACTTCTACTGAGTTTAATAGTCTTGTCAGTTTATTATTATTAGTTTGTTAATCTTACATTACTTATTTACAAAGGTAAGCATGTTTTCAACATTTATCACCTAGATCAAAAATCAGTCATGGGCCTGTATTCCTCCCAGAAATTGAAGAATTCTTTCTCAATTAGTATCAACAATTAGTTAAGGAGGTCACTCATCATTTTTGTCACCTTTGAAAGAAATATCCAATAAACCACCACAGATCCCCACAGCAACTATGAAACAACAGGAAACTAGCTCTTTTCAGAGGGCATGCATATCTACTATTTTCTGTTAATTTTCTACAGTTCTTATGTAGAACAAGGGTTGTGTAGAAGGGTTCTACGTGTGCAAAGCCTATAATTCTGGGTTCAGGGACAGAGGACGGCATTGTCATCACTCAAATGTAATTGCAGTTGCCATAAACACTCGAAGTTAGACATATTTATCATCTGTGGACATAGGACTAAACCTTTAGTTGAATTCCTAACTTTTCTTAGGAATCCTGCTGGGAAAGAATAAATGAAAATGTCGTATGCTATCTATATGTATTTTATTCCATATTATTTATGGTTAAAATAATAGATGGTACAAAAATTACAATCAAACCACATCAACATTACTGGATCACTAACACATTTAAGTCAAATATACCTTTAATTTTCAACAATTTTCTCTCTTTCCTTTATTTTTAGAATTTAACAATTTTTTAAACTTTGAAATTATACTTTCATAATGTATTTCTCAGCTCACACATTAGGGGGGATTTTGCTTATATTAACATCCAACAGGGAAAATACCATTATATAATCAAATATTTTGTTGAAACTAAATTTAATCACTGTCTTCATCAAAATAACTATTTACTGCATAATGTAATTTCACTAATGCCACATCCAGCTGCATTATAAGACAAGCACAAGTCAACAAAATGCCATCCAATTTGTGCAAATTAAAATAATTCTTGAGAAAATATTGAAATACTTAATGCTATGAAGAAAACATTACATTTGTCTTAGAAACTTATTGTTTCAGCAGAAGAAAATGTCTAGAGGTCACCTCACTCATCTGTTTTCCTCTGGATAGAATTCTAGAAAACACAATGTCCACCATCAAAATTTAAGAAACATGCTTGGACACGTGAAAACAAGACACAGGAAAGGAACTCTGCTACCTTACTCAATAGCCCACTAGAATAGCGAAGCCTCTAATTTTTAACTACAGAGCCTCTCATTAAGGCAATGACTAGTCTGACTGCTGATTATGTTTAAAAGCTTCCCATTAGTAACATTATGACAAATTTGAAACCAGAAATAAGTAGAGTTCTAAAACTTCGTGTTAGAAAAAAAAAAATAAGGGGAAGACTGAATCACATGAGCTGTTGAAAATAAAACTACCAATTTTTCAAAAGAGGGACAGATTTCACACAGTAAAGTGAGAAATAAATGAATCTAAACAGAAAAAGCAAATAAAGTACAGATGAGTTCTATGCACTTGGCTGGAGCCCAACAGCTGGTGTTCTAACCCACTGTTTGATATTCTATAAAACTGTCTCCACATGAATAAACATACTCAGTGACAGTCTTTCATACAGAGCAGGGCTTTTGAGAGGAATGAGCAATTAAGCATACCAGTTAGTCATTGTCACAAAATAGCCAATAGCAATACACACACACACACACACACACACACACACACACACACACACACACACACATATAAAATGCACAAAGTGGCAAATAGTTTTACTTTTCATTGTTTTGATTTGAATTTGTGGAACATGAAACATTAATGATAGATATAAAATGTGAAAAGCTCAACTATTCATGGCTTCCAATCTGTTTCTAGAACTTCAGAAACAAGTCAGAGTAGACTATTATATCATTGAGATCACTCAGAAAACCAAGCACCAAATAATGAAACAAAGCCCTGTTGATAACTGCTACATAAGTAGAGATTTTTCTGGATTATTCATGTCTCTGGAAACTTCTTTATTCAGGTCATAGAGAAAACCCTGCATTGCTATTTTGCACTGCCTTCCTCAACTTGAAAGGCTAATGGCCAGATTCTAGTCCCTCTCTTGATCATCAGAGTAACATTCTGACCTTTGTCTCCAATTAATCACAAGGTAGTCTATTTTGACTCATCTACCCATAACATAGCACATTAGCCTGTGCTATGGCCATAGTGCTATCAAAAAGAGCCTGTACAAGATTCATGTGCACATAAACCTGTGCCCTTTCCAATCTATTCTTGATAAGAATAATGATGATAATACAAGATTGAGAAACATTATTGACATTCCTCATAAGACAAGGCATGAAAAAATGCATGGAAAGCTCAATGCTAAATTTCCATTTTAAAGTGGATTTCAGAAGAAATCTGGCTATCCAACTGAGATGAAAAGTATGATCTGCATTGGAAAAAATCTTCTGAAAACATGGAAAATATAGTGGTTCCAAGTATATTTTCAACTGCTAACTTACCGTCACTCGGCTTCAATATGAACAAATCGGTGGGAAAATAGTGGTTCCAACTGTTGGCTGATGGAGAGAATAAAAGGACAAAACCAATTTGGTATTTTCTAGGAAAAAATAAGAGGCTATAGTAAAGACCATTTATTGGTATAAGGTTGCATGTGTGCTGCTGGATATCAGGAACTGATTCTTGGTTTTTCTCTTCCCTGGAGGCTTTTTACCTTCAATTCTTCACTTTCTACTTCAAAAATGCTAGCTCTCAATAGTCTAGTAACAGAAAGTCTCATCTATTAGCTTAGATTTCAATGTCTCCTCATTTTCCTTTTTGAAAAATTTTAATTCTTCTCTCTAAAGAAATCTTCTTATTGCTATTCCTGTAATTTAGTGGAATCTGTAAGATGTTCTTTAGCAAACATATTTTCTCAAGGAGGCAGAAATAGATTGAAATGTGACACAAACTATTAGGCATTCCAGTGAATAATTATGCTCCCTGTGTGGTCAGTTTTGTCAATACACAGCTCAGAATGACAGTGTCAAAGAAATGTATTGTTTTCATAGACACTGACTAAAAATTAGTGATCATTTCATTTACACCTGAAAGCCTGAAATATGTCTTCCCCAAATTTGATTTTTAATAAATTCAGATGCTCCATGCCATCCTCTTTTTCTTCCTAAAAGTAACAATCTTCTAAAAGAAAAGGAACTTTTTTTCTCTATCTTCTTGTAATTTCTTTCTCTTTTGAATTCCAATATCACTTGCCTCTTGAGCTAATTAGCCCTGAGCATATGCTGTTTTATATAGATTACCTTTCTCTTAATGTTCTTATTTTACTTTTTCAATTAAGTTATAAACTGCTTGGTGGCAGAGATTTCATGTATTTCTCACAGCATCTCTCAGTATAAACTGAATAACTTTATTAATAAATGTTTATCAATTAATAGCTTTATTAGTTGGTTTATGCCATTAAAGTCTATTGTCTTAATCCTCTTCCAGCTTAGACTGAGATTCTCTTTGTGGTTGTGTCTTCTCTGTTATAGCATTTTACAAAAAAATGAATATGGGTCATAGGGGCTTCTCCTCCTCAATTACAATCCCACACTCTTATAGCAGACACAATCATATAAATATAATTGGCTAGAGAGTCAATGTTTTATTTTTTAATCTAAAATGCTTTTTAAATAAATAATAAACTTCTATATAATGAGACTTCAAAATATATTAAAAGTACCTTCATATAATATTCATATTATCATGTGCAAAAGAACCATGAATACTTTACCAATATTAAACTTCAATGTTGATATGTTCTTGTTATAATTTACACTTCGAACTGTCTTTATTATATTAGAATAAAATAGTATATTTGTAATAGAGATTATATCTGATTCAGTGAGCTGGCATGTTTTGCAGAGGAAAAATGATGAAAAAAAATTTCAATAATAGTCTCAATGGCAGAATCATCTTTTCAAACACTCAGAAGGCGTTCAGGTATGTCAGGGGAGATTGATAATACAGTAGCAATATTATATCACAAAGCAACTAGGATTTCCTCAATAGTATAAACAACAAACTGGGTTGACTTTGTATTGTATCTAGAATAAGGGGGAAGAGGCTAACAGTAATTGAAGAAAATGATCTAATTAAAGTAGGATTTCTGTAAAGAAGTAGAATTTCTTTAATTAAACAATAGACTGACACAGTGGACAAGTTACATTAGAGTATAGCTTGTGTTTCCTCATTTTGCCAGTCTATTGTGATAAAAAAATAAGAATGCAGAGCACTAATCCAGCTTATAACATTCTGAGAAAGAAGTTCTAGAATAGAGTTCTGAAATAATTCCAAACAAATATATCTCTGTCATTCATTTCCCACTGATTCTACCTAGGTCACATTAGTTCAAAAGCATTTTACTAAACCAGAGTGCTCTTCCCCTTACCATCTGTCCACAGTTAAATCAAATCTAAGAATTATTGGTGTCACTCTAGAGATTGACAGCCAGAAACTCACATTCTACCACTTACTAAAGCAAAATCTCCATAGGGATGGTGAAGAGGGAGGAAATGCTTGTCTTATTATTTGTACATCCATCCTCCCCATTAAGGAATCTAGCACCTGTTGGTGCCCATTACATTGTAGGTGTATAAAGTAAGAAATTAATAAGTAATTTTGAAAAGATAAACTTTTATTCTGGGTTTAAACATAAGCTTAATGATAATAAATATCAGACAAGATAGAGATAATGTATCTCCTGTTTCCTTTTACACAAAGAGATCACAGAAAAGATCCAAAAAAATTAGAAGTGCTCTACTAGAAGTTTTATGACTATATCTACTCTGAGATACTATAGGACACATTTTTCAAGAGAATTGCTACCCAAAATTCTGAGAAATATTTCTGAGAAATAAACCAAGTTATTCAGTTTATACTGAATTCCGAGAAATTCCCACCCTACTCACAGAGTTAGGTGTCCAGTTGTCAAATAAGCACAATGTTTGTTCCCACCTGGGCTTGACTGACAATATGACAAATAGGAGACTGCCCAAAGTTTTGGGCTCTCTTTAAACGACATCATTGTCCTGAAATCACCACATCTGCTCTCAGTGATTAAGGGACCTCTAAAGTTGTGAATTTTGTCCCCACGTCTCTCTTAATAAACACAAAATGAAACTCTAGTATAGGCTAACATGTTATAAGAAATAGTAGGAGTTTCAAAGGTAAATGGAACATGAATAACTCAAAATTCAGTGAAAAAGACATACATACATACAGCAATATGTAACATAATGT